>JAVJGI010000062.1:48222462-48244542 GCA_035590275.1 Ibycter americanus
TATTATTATTTCTATTATTATTATTATTATTAAACCTTATTTCTAAAACCTTTTTTAAATGGGAATTAAATACAGCGTGGGCATTTTTAATATCCTGACATTTTGATGAATCATACAACAACTCAGAAATGATTCATCATAACTGAAAACCGTTACTTTGGCATCAGCCCAGTTTTACTGGCTGATTTAAAACGAAAAACAAAAACAGCATCAAAACTTTTATAAAATGCTACCTGAGGAGTATAGCAAATGACGAATAGTGAAGTCTGCCAGGGAGGCTGTATTTTCCCTGAAAAGAATGATAAAACCAGAGGCAAATAGTGGGAGGAAATTATGAAGTAACCTATTGGTCCTGCAGCAGCCCTGTGGCACAACGTGTGACAGTCTGGAAATCCTGGCGCCTATTTCTGGAAAATTGGATGGGTTGTTATAACTTTATGTGGCAATGAATGAATGAACTATTGTAGAATTAGTCACTACAGGCATAACAGGAAAAAAAATCTCTTTTCATGTCAGATTTTCTGAGATGGAAAATGTGGATGAAGCAACAGTACCTTGACTGCAGTTAAGGAACATAGTCGTGTTTAATAACTGAGGCGAGTTTATCTCAAGGCGTATGCTGGAGCACCAGTGTACGTGGCAAGGAAAGGGAAGTATCTCACGTTGGCTACGGAACTCTCTGCCCTGTCTTAACAGCTTCCAGAAAAAAGGTGGCCTTAAACCTCTTCCTTATCACCTTAAACCTCTGTGTTTTGGGGTTTGGGGTTTTTTTGTCTCTGACAAGAGTGAGATTTATTTCAGTTGCACAGATTCGAAGAACTGCTGTTGCAGTGCAGTAAACCACTGTGGCAGTTACAAACCTCTGAGCTGCTGGGAGCATCTCCCTAGCTGAGGGAACATAGCCTTGGTTTTCCCTGGAGGAAGCCGCAGGAGAATTAATTCTTACTCATTCCTGCTAAACTCTCAAAGCCTACCTGCCTTGCCCTTTCTCTTTTCTGTTATTTACACTGCGAAAGGAGGTCAGCCTTTATTCCCAGGCACTTGATTTAGTGCTGAGAGGACCACGCTTCTACAGGGATTATCTTCTTCAATACCACCAGTGTTACGAGCAGTCTGGAACCACAGCCACCAAGGTGAAACTTCACCTGGTGTACATTTCATCACTCCATTAATTGCAGTAGCATAACAGGATTCCTGTTACGTATAGTAGTTGCTGGATTTTAGGATTTCCATGGACCTGTGTTAATTGACAGTTCATTTTCAACTAGTTAAAAGGGACAGTTGAGCAAGAGATACAAGATTCGTGAATGCCATTAGTTCGTTAATATTATTCCACCAAAACCAGCGTTACTCTGGCATCAAATTATTACTGTGCTATCCTATGGGTCGGCTGCAACCTGAATTTCTGCATTGTTTGGTAATTACCCGAATAGGATTGCTTACTACATCATTTGCACAGCCACGGTTGTTACTTCGGAAAACAAAATAGTATTGGTCTCTTTGTTGCTATTGATAGATTGTTGTCAGTAACTTTGCTGCCTGCAGCAAGGGAAGCAGTCCCTGTGCAGTGATTTTACTGCAGCTTTTAATTGCAGTGCACCCCTGGGCTTGTGTCCCTGCAGAGCCAGGAGGAAGAACTGCATAATCAAGGGGCTTTATGTAGGCAACAAAACCCTCCAACCCAAACAAACAAACAAAAATATAAAGAAAAAGCATTAGGGAGGTAGGCACTCCTGAGAACAGCTCAGGACATCTTAAGACATGTCTTGGGTGGCAGTTCTGCCACTTTACAGGGGGAGATTTTACTTGTCTCTTTCCATTGACTGTAAGGGGAATCAAGGGACCTTACCTGCATAAACTTAAATGCCTTGATGTGGGTATTTAAGTGACCTGCTGAATAGGCAGACCCAAATATATAGGTGAAAATCCAAAGTCTGAACAGCTCTCGGTGTTTTTCTTCTCCTTGTGTGACTTCCTTTGAAACGCATAGCCTGAAGCGCAGTACTGGAGAAGGTGTGAAAATGAGGGGTGAGAAAGCAACAGGGAATTTATTCAGGGTCGATGTTGTTATTTGATCAAGTGGAGTGGCTTTGAAACAAGGGTGAATGTGAAGCAAAATGGTAAACAGGCAAATACCCTGCACTACCTATGAAACAATATGTTTTTAAACTGTAAATAGAGTAGGAACATTTTATTCCTGCTTTAGTCCTTTATTATTTTATGGCACGCCTTGCTCCACAGTGCTCTCTGCTGGAAGTTTACTATATTATAATTTTCTGGCAAAATTACAGTAATTCTGGGGGGTTTTTTGCATTTGTCAATTAAGTAAAATTGTAGTAGTCAGTTCTTCTTAAGAACTTATTCCCACTGCGATGTTATATCAGGTAGCTACATATTTTCACTTCGAGTTAAATCAACAATTAATATGAGATAAAGGTGCAAAAGCCCATGATGGGTATGCAGAGGAAGTGCAATCTGTTCTCAAAATCAAGTCTTCAGCAATGAACGAGAGCAAGTAACAGAACTTTGTCTTGCCATGCAGAAATACACAATACCATGTCTCAATACATATCCACTGCAAACTGCCAATGTAATTGTACTTTTGGGGGTTTTTTGCAACATCCACATATGTTGTACATTCCTCCCTTGTTTCCAGCAGCAAGTCGATGACTTTTTGAATGTCTACGGCTCAGTGCCAGAGAGCATCCAGAAGGAGAGTGCTTGGGAAACGCAGACGTACGTTCACTTCTGTGATGGCCAAGGAGTGGCACTGACCCTCAAGCCAGAGCACAGGGTGGAAGATGTCTTGTCTTTGGCATGCAAGGTACTAATTTTTTGGGTATGACTGCACCTTGGTAATAGCTGTAGACTTCAGGAGGAATCTAATATATCAGAGGATGCCTAAATAGTGAGAGTGTGATACCAGTATCTCCCTGTCACTGTATTAAGGCACATTGCTCTGTTTCCTTTAGTTGTGTTATTTATGTATTGTAGCCAAGGTGGCAGGGTTGTGGAAAGGTGGTCGAGAAGCATTGCTCTAGACAGCACATGGTGAATACTGAACGAGCAGCGACAGTTTGCCAGGTAGTCAGCCCCTGAGAAATCTCAGCACGTGTCCTCTCTATGTTGTCATTGCAGCGAACACAGTTGTTCTGTGCAAATTAATGACAGAGGAGTATCAGGGACTGGTTGAATTAATGCGGGGAGATTAAGACATTTAAGGTTGCTGTGACAAAGGCTATCATATGTTTGCTTCTTAAAGAACCTTTTTAAGCTTTTAATTAAATACCAGCTCTACTTATGAGTTTCAAAGAGTGCATTCCCTTCTGAAAGTCAGTGCCCGCAAGAGGGATTGCTGTAGATCTTGGGACAGAAAACTGAGTCACAGGTTGAAGGTAAAGTAGAAATACCAATTTTAACTACAGATGAAAAAACAGCACCCCTAGAACATGGCAACGTACCTAGCATCTTTGTCTCCACATGTATTGGTGCTTGAATTTAGCTCTAACTTCATGATTCAAGTCACTTAAATTATGCAAACAAGCTCTTTGAAAAAACTAACTTTTTACTCCCAGGTTCTGTTTTCTGAAAAATGGTAAATATAGTTCATTTACTTCACAAGTAAAGGGGAAAAACAGGAGAGATAAAAAAGAATCCTGCTCTTTACAAAATCCAGCTGTAGCTTTTGGCCAAGGTTAGTGTGAACTTTCAGGTGAGCTCATTCAACTGGCTCGAAGTTAATGAATTTTGAGGCTTCTAGTGGAGGAAAGGACCCAGTTTAATGGCTCTTTACACCTGGTAATGTTGTAAACAACAACAAAAAGCCCCAAGTTTTTAAAAATCCAGGGTGAACTATATTTTTACATCAAAATAAGCACACTGGTTTATCCAAGTTACAACGTGTCTCCATGGCATCACTGAGAAGAAATTATTTTCTCGTTCCTTTTGCTGGTGGGTACTGAATCCTGGAGAAACAGTTTAATGCCTGGCTTTACTTTTTAAAAATTCACTGTACCTAGTCAGGCCAAGGGGATTGTCTGAGACATGATTTGACCACGAGATGGCACAGTAGAGCTGAAATAGTGGGAAGTAGTTACCGTGACATGCAAGACCCCCGAAAGAGGAAATAAAATTTATAAACATAAAATTCAGTTGAAAACAAAATTCCTTACCTCTCTTACTCCATCATTCCAAAATATTTGTAATTGTGAAGTTGAGTTTTAATTTTCATTGTCTGTATTGCATGAAAATTTATTTTAAATTTTGTGATTTTTTTTTCTTAAACATTTTTCTGTTTTATTTTTTCTTTCTATTCTGGGTGTAAAGCTTTTCATAAGCGTTCTCTAATGCTGAATACTTTCTGCTCATCTATCCTGGTTCTTTTCCTTCTTACATTTTCATTCTGCTCTGGTGAGTGTAAGGAATCTTTCTTCTTAAGAGAACATGTTTGAATGTTATGTGTATAAGGATAAAGTTCAAAGGGGTTGTTTTTTTTCCCTTCGTTCATGCTTTATGGGGTTTATACTTTTCTTATTTCTGTTTTCTGTCTGAGGCTTTTGGATAGCACATATTGGAAAAAAATGTGCGTTTGAATACAATTGTTTAGGTTACAGAACACATGCAACTCGTAAACTGTTACACATAATAAGATGTTAAGGCAATTACTAGTTACTCAGTAGATTTGGATTTTGTAAGCTGCAGAGATGCATTAGAGAGGTTAAATAACCCTCAGTGATGCAGTCATTCCTTCTGTCTTAGAAATGTTGCTTCCTCCTGTTTTCGAAATGTTGCTCTATTAATATGCTAAAATGAAATGTTTTGTGCAGTGGTCTCACCAGCATCCTGGTTTTCAGAGAGACTCCCAACAGGGGCTCAACACTTTCAGGCTAATATCCTCTGGGTATTCCTATTTTCCTTTGACTTCCTGTTGAGACAGGATTTTTGCTTTGACCTCACATGGTAAAAAAATACAGGTGAAGCTCTCAGATCTGGGTAGGTGAAACCCAGCAATAAAAATAAAATACAATAAAGGCAAATCCTTAGGGGACCTGCTTCCCTTCCTGTCCCTTCTCCTAACAGCCTGTACATGCATTACATCAGAAGAAAAAGTTGCTGATCAAACTGAGTCGTTAAAAGTATTCACTGAAAAAGATGGTTGAGAGTGTAAGTTCAAAAGGACAGAAAACAGTTGTGATATCTTTGGAAACATGTAGCAGTGCTCAGTTAATCAAATAGCCAAGACATAGTGTTTATGAAAGGATTTGGGAGGATCACAAGGGAAAATGGAAATTGCACTTGAACCTTATCTTCTAAGCAGTGCAGCTAGTTTTGTTTATGCCACAAAAACAGATAGAAAATGACTTGTTGAGGATTGCTCTTGCATGATTTCTACAGAGCTTTGTGTATGTGTGTGTGTGTCTCACTTCTTTGTCTTCTGGGACTCTGGAAATAAATAACAAATTCCAAACCCCATTCTTTTTATTCCTTAGATGAAACAGCTGGAGCCAAGACACTATGGCCTACAACTCAGAAGACTTGTTGATGAAAATACTGAGTATTGTGCTCCTGAACCATACGAATACATAGCAGACCAGGAAAGTGTGACTCCTTTTAGATAAAGCTCCGGGATGGCTGTAGCTACAGTTGAATTAGCACCTACAAATATGTGTGAATTAGATCTAAAATAAGGTTTTAAAGCTGTTCCTGGATTGCATTCTGCCATCCTTGTTCACACAGTCCATGCCTGTGCAGACGTTTGGGTGGCTAGGCACTGCAAACACTCAGTTCAAGAAGTGTTTGAAGATTTAAGTGGGGCTTCTGGTACAAAAGCAAAGTGTCAGTCTCTACTCCAGGCTGGGTTTTCTCTCTTTAGCTTACTCTGCATTTATAGTCCCACTGATACCAATGACGCTTGTACAGTAACACAGTTCTCTGTGTAAAGACAGCAAGTTTTGGCTCTTCATTGATGCAAAGAATATTGTGCTTATTTCTTGTTCTGTAGCTTTGGGGTTTGATGCGTGCAATTTCATAATTTGATGTCTTCTGTTACTGGTTTTTTCCAACAGGTGTATGATGAAATAGAAATTTGTCCATTAAATGTTTATCACGTCCATCTTACAAAGACGGAAAACATAAGTGATTTTGGTAAGCTCTCACGGATTTTTGTTTTTATTCTTCTCATCGCTTGCTGTATCTCATCAGGACTTTTCTGTCCTGAGAGCAGGTAGCACGATCCTTGATAGCTTAAAGTCAGAGTCTGCAAAGGACTCAAGGCATTATAACAAAGACCGAAACTGGTTGTTTTACACTGGCAGGCACATTTCGTATGTTTGGGAAGGGTCCGCTTTCTACTTCTGCTGTGCTGGCCAAATAATTCAAGCATGGAATTGTTAGAAGACACGTGTTCTTTGCCAGGATAAATACAATCAGTCTCAGTCAGGCCACGGTCAAGGTCTGCCTGTTTCTTTTTTGGTAGTGGGATCCTCTGTTGGCAGTGTCAACAGAGTGTCCTTTGGTACAAATTCTGACAGGCTTTTTGTCCATGGGAGGCGGTTATATACCTTGCACAGATACCTTTGTAAGGCAGCTCTGTGCTGTTCTTTAGCTGCAAGTTTGTTGGAATAAATTATTCCTTTCTGGGCTGTCTCACTCACTGGTCTATATGGGTTTACTGCTTTATAGTCTGGGTTTCCAGTTTTTGGATCTCTTTAAGACACCTCAATGTCTGATGGACACACTGCAGAACTCTAACCAAAATGATGAGCTGTGTTACCAAAATGTCCTATGGGGCTGAGGTCAAAAATTTTCTTGAAATTTAATTTTGTTTTTTTACAGCATACCATGACATTTCCTGCAAGTTGTACAGTCCTATTAACTTTAACATGCCTTATAATGACTGAGAAACAATGTGATAATTTCTCTATGCTCTGTGGGTGTGTTCTCACGAGAAGTACCCTCTCTGTGGTTGTGTACAGTCTACTAAATACAGAAGATAAAAGGGAAATGTTCCCAAGGAATTTTACTTGATTTAAACCTCTTTTACTCCAGGCTTTGCTGTTACAGCACAAGTTGATGAAGATCAGCATGTCACCCGTATATTTGTAAGTGATGTTCTCCCTGATGGACTGGCATACAAGGAAGGTATTGTATCATATTTATGTTTAAAACTGTACTTCATTATCTTTTAATAAAGTCCCAAAACATGAAGGAGCTTTAGTACTGTCTGAGATGGTTCTTGGCTTTTACTATTCATAGTTTTCTTTCCTGAAGGCCAGGGAAAGTATGTGATCTTAGGAAAGATAATGTACACAGAGTAACTGAATTATCCTTCCAATATAGCGGGGAGAGTTCTTGTCCACCCTTGGAGACAAGTTCTGCATTCAGCCAGGCGACCAAGTGCTTTTGCACAGAGAAACAGGCTGGAGAAAGAGTTCATCTCACGCTGGGGCACCTCATGGGCTTGGTCAGTCTCCAAGACCCATCACTTCCACTTTTTCTGGCAATGAAAAGTAGCCTCCCTCCCCAAAATAGTTTTCTGCCTAAGTTTCTGTGAGCGCCTTCTCTACTGCACTGCTCAGAAACTGTACCTCTCTTCATCAGCACAGCGGGATCACGGGAGTTCTGCTCTCTGAAAAACAGAGAGACAAACCCAGAAAAATGGAGACAGAGTTTCGTTTGCTACCTGAGGATAATGACCACCTGGTTGTTGCTGACCTTGAAAGGCAGCAGTTGCCACTGTTTAGATTTATACAAAAGCTGATAAAGACTCCATCCGCTGTTGTTCCAATTTTGCATGAATTACTTCATCTGCATGACTAGTGCCTTGTTCTTCCCACATAATGAAATATGTGTTATGGAGCTGTACACTGTGCTATCCGAGTCATGAGAGGTGCCTCTATTCTAATCCTCTTGAAAGTTGTGCTGCCCTCCCACCCACCAAATTCTGTAGCATCCTTAGAAAGAAACAACTCGATTGCTGTACTATGTGTAACACCTATCAAAGTAAGCATGAAGTCCATCTGTATAATTACAGCACAAAGCTCCCATCAATTCTAATGGACTTGTGGCAGGATTAGGCTATTTGAATTAAACCCGCAAAAATAAAGGTGAATCAGCATAAGGTTTGGTTTGTGACCCTTTATGTTTTATATTTCCTCTTTTATTTTATTTTTTTTTTCCTTCTTTCCTTTCGCATGCACCCAGGACTCCGAGTAGGCAATGAAATCCTGAGCATAAATGGAGAGGCTGTGTCTGATCTTGACCTCAGGCAGATGGAATTACTGTTTTCGGACAGAAGCGTAATGCTTACTGTGAGAATGAACCATTACGGGACCCAGCAACCCTTGTGTGCATCCTGGTCAGATGGTGACATTTCCAGGGACCCAAAGAGTTTGTTGCCCCCTCCAAACCAGTCGCAGCTCCTGGAAGAGTTTCTAGATAACTTCAAAAAGAACACAGCAAATGGTAAGAGGCTGACAGTAATTCCATTACTTTTCACCTCATTTCCAATATCGCTGGTTTTTAAAACTCAATTATGTTTAAAATTCTGTGCTTGCCTTAGTGAGAAACCCAAGTACAAATTGTTTAAAGTTCCATTTATGCTCCATATCTGTCTGTTATTTTATTATTTTCTAGAAAGTAGAAAAGGAACAGAATATGATAATTTTTGCAGGGAAATTATACTCTTTCAATCTGTTTGGCTGCACCATCCAGCATTATCAAGTACCCTCTTAACTGTTCTGTGTCATCTCAGGTGCCTCCAATACATCCATTTCCCAGGCATCGGTGGTTGAAATGACTTTTGGAGGCAGAAGGATTGTTCTGTGTTTACCATGCTTTAAATACGGAAAAGTACCACATATATTAAGGGTACCTTAAATGCAACAATCATCATCTTCACCTCAGAAAGGAGTCATTTAGCTCTGCTCCCACACAATGATATTACCGTGTTCTGTTGGATACAGGTGCTGTCTGTGTAGAAGAAAGCCTATGAAAACAGCTTTCATAGGGGTTGTTCTGCTACTACCTGCTCATATGTCTTACTCAATGTAATACCACTGTATTAAACATCCAGTGGAGGATGTATCGTAACAGTGCTGTGTCAGGGTGAGATCCTGATGGGATTCCACATAAGGAGCAGCAGGCAGGGAACGTGCCAAAAGTCTACATGTTGAAGGCTGCTCCTGGATGACACCACGTCCCCCCAGCCACCAGGAAAGTGCCAGTGCTCGCTGCTGGGTTGTCTTTCAGCTGGAAATAGGAGGTGGCACGTAGAGGGGCATTGCCACACTGGGTGGTGGAGAGCTGTCGTCACCCTTCCCTTTTTTAGCTGATCATCCTTCACGTGAGAAACGTATCTTGTGATACCAAAATACTTGTAAACGCCTGTCTAAAATAGAAAGTAGGTGGGGGTTTTCTCCCGTTTTTTTCCCATGCCTTGACTATTTTTCAAGCAAGATAGAAGCAAATTTAACTCCGGTTTCTTGAGTGTAAAAGGTGCAGTTTCCTCGCTGCACCTCTGGGGGATGCTAGTAAAACTCTGCAGGAAAGCGAGCCAGGGCGCACTGCTGCGCAAGGAAAGCAGCAAGAGGTATAAAGAGGGGTCGCTGATTTTTGTATATAATTACGGTGGCAAGTGTTTTCTGATTGGAATTTTTTTCGTAATTAAAAATGGGAGAAGGAAAAGATTCACATAGGAGAAGTTGTTAGAATGGATTTAATTATAAAGCAATTTTATTAGGTCATCTTCTGAAATTAAAAGAAATCTGAATACAAGATTTGCGATACAGTAAGTAGCATCTCTCTCAGGGGCCTTATTTCAATTTAAAATGCCATTAAATTGACTAGTGGCACATAAAAGTTAGTGTCATAAAACAAAAATTATGATAGAACTAATTAATTACATAATTATTCCAGGGCTATCATTCAGCTTGTTGGCTTGATATCATAGGCCAGCATTACCTGGAGTATTCAGTATAATAAATGTATGTGTCCATTCACTAGATTCCTCATTCCTCTGGGATAGATTTGCAACCTGTGCAAATATTCCATTATAATAGGAAATTACTGGAGTATATGTAGACTCTAAGCACTAGTGGATAAAGGGACATAGTATATTTGCTTTTCTGCTTAAAAAGCAGCTAAGGAAGATTTGATTTTTCTGAAAGGGAGCAAATAGTTTTAAATTAAGCTTCATGAGAAGGACTTTCATGTTTATTGAATTTGGTGCTTAGTGTCCGATCACCTGATCGGATTCAAATGGAAACAGAAGAAAATGGCATTACTTTGAATTAATAGATAATCATAAAGGGTTTAACTGTTCTTTGTCCCGTTACTCACTCAGGAATTGAGTAAGATTTTAAATAAGAAGAGGACGTATTTAAAGATTCAAGCAGGGATTTGCAGGCCAGAGTCTCTTAAATTCACAGCCAGTGCTTGATACTGTTCTGTCTCCTTTGATAGAGTTGAGTGAGTCACTCTTAAGACCACAGTTTTCAAAAATAATTTCTGACATTCGCTTGTCCATGTTGAGCCTGTTCTTCCAAGGCAGCGCCTTTAGAAGTCAGTCAGTGCTGGCGGAGGGGGGCCTCTTTCAAAAACCCAGCACTGTTTGGCTCAGGGAACATACCTGGAGTTAAAAGCTTCAGTATTTCCGCTGTCGCCTGCCTGTTTTAAAAAATTTACTGACTCTATTTATCTTTTTAGAGTACTGCGAGGATTAATGAGCTAAAATTAACAAAGTGCTTGGAAAATGGAAATTTTCAGCAATGAGTCACATGGTAAATAACCTGCCTGGGGCTTGGTGACAACCACCAGGCGAAAGCAAAACAGAATTTACTTTAAATCACTGGCTTCATATAAGTTGGGTGGTAGTAGTTTGTCCACATTTGTTTCCAGTTTTGTAACTGTTTAGCATAACTCTGATGAATGCCTTTTCCTATGTGTTCTGCTATGTTGAGGATACCCAATTATACCTCATGGTAAAACTCTGGCAGCCTTTACTGTACAGAAGGGAAGTGATTGACTTTCTCCAAAGCCACTAACTCTGCCACTCCTTAAAATGATTCCCAGGGAATTTTCTGTGAAAGTGATTCATTTTCTCCAAGAGGCTGCTATACCCTTGTAGCTGTATTTTGGACCTACTGTGGTCGTATCATTTGATCTCCCACGTGGCAATGCTATGTGCTTGCTGCTTAGCCGCCTGGCTAGTAATAAACTTATCCTGGAAAGGAAATGGGTTGAAATACTTTTTAAAAAATGCACTCATAAATGTGGAAAACCAAATAACAGAGCAACTAAATTTGCTCCAAGCTCCAGTGCTTAGGAAATTAAACAAATATTTGTGCAGAATTAAAAAATGAGGGAATTGGACTGGAATTCTTACAACTGTGGAAGAAAAAAATGCCTCATTTTAAGATGGCATGGCTATTTGAGGAATAAACAACAGAGGAGGCATGAGAATTGAAAACTGTGTATTTAGGGTAGCGCTGTGTGGGTTAATGGTATATCTATAGATCGCTAAGGCAGGAGGTAGAAGCATTAGTAGGTGTGAAAACCCATTGCAGTACATGAGTTGCTGTCAGTTGGGCAGGGTTTTTTTTCCTCAGCAAGTGGGTTTTTGCCAAAAAAACTGTCATTTCTGGTTAGCTGACACTGTGGAAATCAACCCTAATTTGTAAATAGATCTCTGTGATTAAAAAAAAAAAAAGAAGAATAAAAAAAAGTGGGGGATGGCAGTTTGGATATGCTTTAAAAAGTTTTCATGAAGAAATACTTTCATCTGGGAGGGTTAGAGAGCTAAATGGGAAAGAAACCATTTAAAAAAATTTAAAAAGGATGGACATACTGTTCCTTTCCTCCCTGTCGTACTCTTCATCTTTAGGGTAGGGCACTTACCTTCTGTGCAGGGTCTGGGTTCCTGTCTGACCCATTTTTCTTGAGGTGTGGTCCCAGGAGTGGTGAAAAAGGCTTGGGTGCTGCTGACAGGGGGGAAGCTGCCTGCTGCTGCTGCTCCTCCTCCTCCCCTGTACCGCCTTAACCCTCCCTTCCAGCCCTATAGCATCCGTCCTGCCCCTGTGCTGCAGCAGCACTTGCTGAAGCCCTTAATGAAGCTAATTAAGGAGAAAACTTTCTCCTCCCCTTCCCCCCTGCAAAGGCAGTGAGTTGAACTGGTGGATGCAGAGGTCGGACAAGGGCCAGAGCCAGGTAAGCAGGAGGAGGAGGAGCGGGGAGCAGGCAGGTGCCAGGGGAGAGCTGGTTGCAAGGGGAGTTCCTGTCGGAGGTGGCAAGCTCTCTTTCAGCCAGCCTTCCTGCAGGGCACCTCTCGTCATTTTGGAGCGCAGGTTTTGCCCTCTGCGTTCCCACCTCTCCTGCTGATCCCCGGGCAGCAGTGCAGACTGGGACATGCTGGGTTGAGTCATTCCTGATGAAGCTGTTTCACATTGTATAAAGCATGGCTGGAGCTGGAGAGAGGGAGTCTGGCTTTGTGCTGTTTGGCAAGTATCTGGGGTGAGTGCTGGAGAGGGACAATGACATTTCAGCTCCCGATCTGTTAAACACTGAGGCAGTTCTGCAAAATGTAACTGCTTCAGGCGGAGCATCACTGGTTTGAACCCACATGGGCAGTGGCTGTTCTGTTTCCCAAAACATGAGCAACTTCTGATTTTAATCTTAGTAGACACACACAGAAGCAAAGCACGTCAGTCAGCCACACGTTTTATTTTGATATGACCAAATTCTTTTATAAAATGTCGTCTTAATAATAATTGGTTTGGATTCAATTCCAAGGTACTTTCTGTATGAAATATACTTTGCTAGATGGTTTAGATGCCTTTCTCTGGGCTCAGACCACTGTACTTGTTGCTGTTTGCCCATAGTTTTTCAAGCATTTCACAAGCACCTTTTAATGTAACCTGCAAAACATTTTGTAAACAAAATTAAAACTAAAACTTAACTGAAAAACATTTCTAGAATAACTTCTACTTTTAGTTCTTCACAAATCAGGTCCTGTTTGTTTGCCTAGCTGCTGTTTCAACATTTAAATTCTCTTCATCGTGCTATAGGGCATGGCCTTCATTGTAGTGCATGTATGAGGAATGAAAGAAACTTATGTTTATTCTCTCACAGGAAACTCTTTTTTGCTCAGAAGAGGTGAATATTGCTTCTTAGCTTCCTGAGTCCCAAGGACACCCACAGTCCTGTTAGATGTGGGCCCTGATCGGTGTTGTTCGTGCAGGTCTGCACACATCGCTCCTTCTTGCCTGGTGGATCTAATACAAGATATCTGGTGGTTTTGTGTGGGGTGAGGCAAAACGGTAGAAAAGCAGTGCCTCTTTTTGACATAGACACGTAGTTGTCTATGCAGCCTGACTGCTTATCAGCCTGAAGATTGATGACTCTGCTGGGTTTTCTTTTTTTTTTTTTTAACTCATTACCCAACTTGCTTCAGCAGGAAGTCACATAGATGTGATGAGATGCGCAGCAGCTGTTCATCAAAGCAAGCTCAGAGCTGAGGTGTGTGTTTACAGTAGTCCTGGACAACCATGGTAGGTTGGCTTCTGCTCCAGCCATTTGTGTGCTGTTAACGCAGGTGTCTTTGTCCTGTGGTCTTGTGAATCACTGGGAAAAGATGAGATCTGGCCTGTGACGATACCTGGGACTGTAGCAGTGTAGAGGTTAATTCAAAGAAAGCGACTGCCCCTTCAGAAGCACTCGTTGCCTACTGCATGTTTTGCAATACAGAGCCTTTCCCAAGAGTGGTGGTTTAATGAGCTCTTGCTGGCGCTTGATAAACTGTCCTGTTGGCTTCCTAGATGTGTATGCTGCAGATTAAAAGATTGTTTATGCTATAAAACAGGACAGCCTTAAATGCTCTTTGTTGTGTTTTTCTACTGAAAGACCATTCTGTTCTGCTTTGCTAAATACTGCTATGATTTAATCCCTGTGAAGTCAGTGGGACAAACTGTTTTTTCTGGTGCAAACTCCGCTAAACCCTGTGGAACTGCACCTTCTGGCTCAGTGACAATATATAGGCATAAATCATGACATTGCCCATCCTCCTGAATTCTGTAGAGTGACAATATGGACAGCAAGGAGATTTACTAATGATGGTAAAGTTAGAGACATCCACATATAGACCAGCGATGTAGGCATGGTTTAGAACACATCAAACAGTGGATGTTCTGTGTTTCACAGAGCTGAAGTAGGTTGAGTAATTATAAAAACTGCCTAAGATAACCACAAGTTCTTGCTAAACTATTAAGTAACTTCTTTCCCCCCCCTCTTTTTCCTTTCTGTTTTCATTTCTTTTGTGCCTATAAATCTGAGATGGAGAAGAAAATGTACCACTAAGGTAGTACACTTGGTACCTGGGCAGGGCCAGCTCATTTGCTTTCCAGCTCTCCTCGGTGCTGGTGCCAGTGACCTCTGAAAATGACCAGAGCCGTCCCATGTCAGCAATCCTGCAGTAGCAGCAGAAACCAGGAGAGGAGTCACTGACAGCACCCTTGCAGTCCAGCAGCCCCAGCGTGGAAGACCTAATGGCAGCAGTGGGCTGCAGCCTTTGCTGACACTTGTAGAGAGGATAGTGGCCACCCAAATTGGGCTCTGCTGTGTCTTCCTCCTCCTTAGCACAGCCACACATCTCCAGTTGTTGAACTGGAATAGAAGGGTGATGCACTAGTTACGGCTAACACTGGCCTCCAGTGAGACTTGTATCCAAGAAGGCATTTGTTATGCACTTAGGAAACAAATGTGTTTAGGTAACGATTTGAGAAGCCAGTGTGAAGTGTTAAGCTTAAAACTGTAAAGCCTGAACAGTTGTCTGACTGGCAGATACTTGGACAGAGAAAGTTTAAGAAGTTAAATAACCCTATAAAACATACCATTGATGTGCAAGGGCTAATCTGGCATTGCTATAGAAGTGCAGGCAGCTATTTCCTATTATGTTGCTAATTTGTATCTCCTGTAGATTACTGAATTAACAAATAAGTCAAATTACTTTGCTTCAAGATGAACAGTTAACTAACAAAGGAACTCCCAAGGGACCTAAAGGACTCTGCTCCAGCTTCAAAATGGATGTTTCTGCAGATATTTAGGAAAAAAAAGGAAAGAGAGCATAAAGCAGCCTACGGAAAGTCACATTTGCAGAAGTAGGTGGCTGACTGGAGCTAAGCCACTGTTCAGCATGTGGCCCAACATGTCTTAAGCAAGCTGTACAATACAAGAATATTTGCTTGAACATACTAGCTTTTTCCAAAAAAGTGGAGTGTTTAAAGAAGTGTCAGTTTCCTCACTGAAGGATGAAAGCAGGACATTTGTCCTGCTTGAGCATTTCAGACACTGGCCAGAAGTAGGAGTTTCTCTTTGTGTAGGCAGTATCAGATCTGCAAAAAGCAGCAGCCTGGTTGCATTGTCCTTCAGGAAGCATGTAGAGCACCTTCTGATGTTTCATAGTTTGCTCCCTGAAGCCAAAATTTATGGATGAGAGGTGCCGTGAAGGGAACCTTCTTGTCTGGCCTGTAATTGAATGCCTTGTTTGGTAACAATTAGTCTTGTCAATGACAGTCATCTAATAATTCTGTGTTTAAGCACCCTATCTAGGAAGACTGATGTTATGACAGCTGTATGCTAATTTTCTTTCCAGATTTAACATCTTGCATGAATTCCTGAATTATGTTTCTAGCTATGCCAAAGAGTCGGTTGTTACAGCCTTGAAGCTAAGCTGAGAATGTACATTCCAGCCAGTCCCAAAATAAGTTACAAAATACCTAGGACAACAACAAATGATAAAAGCCAAAATATCTTGCAGAAATTAAAAAAAATCTGAATTATTAAAATCCAGTGCATTTTACTTGTGTTTCTCTAACAAATTTTAGTTTTCTAGAAACTGAAGTAATTTGTATTAGTAGACTCAAGTCATATTAGTTTAGCAGTGAGAGTTCAAGCTAGTTGTTATCTGAAGTTAGGCCAGAGGCTTTCAGAAGAACTTGAACATTTCCTAGGCAAAAAGAGGAAGGGGTTTTTGCGTTGGTAATAAATTTAGTATTTCCCTGTCTTTTTAACTGTTGGTTAAAGCAGCATGAAAGCTGTAAACCACTGTACAGTTAATAACCACAGTTACTGCCCGCAAATTGATTTGAATTTACTCCAGCATTGGAGTGTGAATGCGTAAGTAGTAATATTTGTCTGGGAGTACCAGCTGTGGGGAAACAACTGGACTGGCACTGTACAATAGTTAAAAACTTACTTAAATTCCAGATAAAATTACTGAATTGAGCTGACGTGAACACTCCCATAATTCTGGAAATCTTAACTGGAGTTTAATGAGAATCTGCACTGAGGGTCCGTGGTACCTCAGTCATTTGCCCAGATTCATAGAGAACCCCAATGAAGATGAAAAGTGAAGCAAATGGTTTTGCCTTTCAGCTTGAAGTGGTGGAGGATATGATGTGTTTCAATGGATATTTCTCATCTGTGGCTGAAACCTGCCTGCCTTCTCTTAGATTTGTTTCCTTCGTGCAGAAGCTACCTGGAGACAGCTCTTGGTCTAGGAGCCAAATGTGGCTGTGAAAACTCCTCATGAATAAGCTCAGTGTGTAGCTGCCATTTTTCATATGTCAAGGCTTGCACTGGTAGGACTTCAGAGTGCAAAAAAATTACTTGTTTGTTTGTTTATTTATTTACTGCTGTAGATTTTAGACGAAATTCACCCACTGGTGATGGTCATGCAGAGGAAATAAAGCAGCAGCTCAAGGTGAAGTAGGGCCTTTCAGTGCACTTTTCTTGAGTGGAAATTGACTCTCCACATGTCACTTGAGTTGGACCATTCTTGTGTTATGGGCTCTGAATTCTTTTCAGCTGACTTGTCTGGCCAAAGAGGGTTTAGAAGAAAAAACCTGCTTTTGTATGAAGGCCTTAAAGAACTGTATGCCTCCAAATACCTCCTGATATGTCCAGACCTGGGCCTTCATGATGGAAACCCTGGAGCAATTCCAGTGTCCTCTTGTATCACAGCTTTACTAAACTTACATAGCTTTATCTCCACACCTCATCTTCTAGACCCGCCTCACTTCTCCTAGCAATTCCTCCAGTGCAAATGGCCATTGTGGGATAGTTAATGAATCTTCTGTGGGAGTTTGTCTTCTCCTCCCAGAACTCTCTTGCTTTTCTCCTTCCTGACCACAGTTAACGTGCCCTTTGCAACCTAGGCAGAAATTTAAAGGGCTGCAGAGACTGCGTGGGCTCTGTCCTGGATGCCAGCTGCTGGGTGCCCCTTCCATGCTGATCCCAGGGGATAAGATGAGCCAAAGAACTGAAAGGTCTGATCCTCACATAAACAAGACATATGAGTTACTCGTAACTGAACTAGTGAACCCAGAACCTTTCATATCTCTGTGGTGAAACTTGGATGCCTTTTTTAACAGATATTTTGAGAATATCTATTGAAAGCCATTCAATAAATTCCTTTGGATCAACTGTTACTTTTTGAAAGATATTTCTTGAAGTCTTTCAGAAAGGAAAAGGATACAGAAGGAAATGCTTGCATACCTATTTTCTAACTTCATTACAGAAGAGTAAATACACTGTTGAAAACCTGAGATATATTTGGTTGTATTGAACCAAAAGAAATAAGCACATGCATGCTACCTGCCAGACTGAACCGTTTAACTGAAGTTATGAGTACTAGTCTCCAAGGGAGCGTTTTTAGAGTTCACCACGCTGATATTTGTCTTCTCCAGGCAACACTGGAATGCTTCACCTACCACTCCCTGATTGTCAGTAAGTCTGAAGGCATTGAGACCACCAAGGTTTTGTACCTTTCTGAGAGCTGGCTCAGACTTTAGTATTATTTGCACCAGGAATTTTGAAACATTTGTTATCTTCTCTTGGAAGCTTACTTTTCTCTTGATAGTAACATTGGCTAGAAGAATACGGGAACTGCAAGCTTATCATAATTAACTGATCAGTCTGGAGAATTCACACAACAATGAAAAATGCAGCTTTCCATACACCTGGCTTAACTTTATTACCCAAATGTAATATCTCATTTCCATCTAAACCATACGGCCGTGTTATGGAAACACTCTGTAATGGGAAGAGGGAGAATATCCTACATGCTGAAGATCGACTTTGTTGTGTTTTATTGGCGGTTTGTAGAGCATTTGGGAATTAGTGTAAATATTGAATACATTCTTTCCTAGTGGATAGACTGGACCTCCTATAATTCCTTATAATTACAAATCCTAGTTTTTTTCAAGCTAAAATTCGTATTAGTATTCTCCAAAATAAGTTGATGCCCACTTCATTGTTGTTTTGCAGCATCTATCTAAAATCACTGGACAATAACAGTGTTTAAAAATGCTGTCAATTGCTCTGATCTGAGATCAGGGTATCTGTCTTTTACAGACTAGACCAAGTCCATCATAATCGCTTGAAACTCTGTATATTTTACCATATCCAAAGTGTCTAACTACTGCAGATTAAAAACTGCAGCAAGGAGGATGGGAAATGAGAGCCCCATTTCACTCTCAAGTGCCAGAAAACTACAAACAAGAGAAAGATCGGTTTCTGGCAAAGTAACCACTGGAGTTGATAATGAACATCTGAGCTGGAATCGGCCACCAACTGGGGTGTAGGACAACTGTTGGGGCTTCTTCACCAATGTACACTCGTGATACAAGCATTCTCTTAGTCATAAACACTCTTTGCCAGGATCTTTACACACCAGCAGTAGTGAAACTTGAAGTATTTCTTGTGCTCTACTGAACAGAAAGAGGCTTCTGGCTGGCTGTTTCCTGTGTAGCTGTATTTAGGCGTCTGTGTAATATTTGTGCTACGTTGGTGACAGAGGAACCTAGGATGGGAAGGAATTTCCAGACTCAGTGAGTCCAGTCCTCTGCTAGTTGAGGTTTTCAACAACCCTATTGATACATTTATCATATTCCATTTTAAAATAGGAAAGACTGTTTGCATTCCTCGCTCCCAGGTAAGCCCCTCCAGAAATTCATTCATGTGGTGGTTGAAAGGCAGTCTTCTGATTGCCATCACAGACATATTCCTGGCCAATGTTGTAACAAGTCAGTATCTGCTGGCCTTGACCATTGCTTAAGTAGCTCTAGCTCACAACTACATATTGTTAACCTCATCTCCGCACTTAAGTAGCTCTAGCTCACAACTACATATTGTTAACCTCATCTCCACACTTTCATGTTTCCAACCGATGAGCAACAGCTTAGAGAAGAAATTGTTCTTACTGGTCCCTGAAATTTTGTTCTGTGTGATTTCATTCTGGGACTATGACTCCATCTTCAAGGTCATCCTGCATCTCCTTTATGCATCTCCAGTTGTACTCTTAATTAATGCTGTTTATTAACTTGGAATGATTGGAGTATTTAATCAGAATACTTCCTATTGTACTCCCTTTGCTGAGATAAATAATGAAAATATCAAGTAAAACTGGTCCCCAGACCCACCTTGGACAAAATCTACTATTAGCCTGTTCCAGGCCTAGAAGTTATTTCAGACCAATCTATTGTTCTTTTACCTGCTAGTCAGTTCTGCCTTGTTTTAAATCCTATCCTTTTCATTTTAGCTAATACTTTCCCTTGGAATATTATAAAGTTTTCTATTTTGTTTTTCTTTTTTTAAACTAAGTTTCTAGAAGGTTGGATTTATCCCATGTTCTTTGCCTTTAAAAACAACTTTTATCAAAGGCAGATGTCAGGTTAGTTTGACACCATCTGTTTACCCATACTGTATGTATATAATTTTCCATTTATCTCCACATTTTAAATTTTTTTTTCCTTGAATTGATTGTGGAAGCCTTAGGTTACTATGTAGGTCACAGATCTGTAGTTTCTGACATTAGATTTCCCCAACATTCTCATTCCTTCTTTAAATATAGCTATTGCTTGTTATTCACCAGCTGCATAACATTCATCCTCTTTTCCCCATCATCAGTAGAACCATTTATTAAATTCCTTGCTCTTGAGTATCAGTTTCATATGCCAGGTTTTAAATGTTGAGAGATAAAGAAAGTGTAATCCTTTTCTCAGTTGCAACTCAGTTTGCACCCAGCTCAGACATGGTTGCTTTCTAGTCATGTATTCCTGTCCTGCCTCACTCTTCCCTGTTGAGGACAGGCAGATTTCAGCCTGGGTCAGTCGCATCCTATGGGACTAGGTTTAGCATGAGCTTTAAAGTTGGAATCTATTTGCTGTACTGAATGTTTGGTGATATGGTAAGTGGATTAGGAGGAGCTGGGGATACCAGCAATGACTCACAGCTACTAGTCGTTAATCAAGCATCTTACCTTAGCTGAGACAGCCCCAGGTTCAGTGTCCTCTCCTGAATCTGACAGAGCAGGTGACTTCATCTCTTTCTCCTACATCATGGAGGAATATCCTGGCGTCAAGCTACTTTTATTTGCTCTGTGGTGTCTCTTTCTCAGCATTTTGGCAAAAATAAAATAGCATAATGTAAAAGAACATGGTTTCATTCTGATACAAAGCAAACCATTTTGTTGCAGAATGGAAACGCAATTTTCCATATTGGTGCAGTTGCTATATTTTTACTGAGGTCAGGACTGGCTGTGCCTGTTGGAAGGCTTCTTTACTTGCGGAGGATAGTTACCAAGTGATGTACAGAACTGCTGCTCCTGCTAGATCTGAAAATAATGCCCTGCAGTGGTCTTAGTCTGTCTCAGAGTGAGAGACTGAGCACCTTTAATTTTGCTGTGTTGTCTTCTTATGTAGAGCTAGAAAGATTTTTTTGGTTTAATTGTTGTCAGCAGAGTGGCAGGTGGAAACACGCCCTCTTTCTGTAGTTTGAAAAAGGGGGTGGTTACACCACCCACATAGTGCTTGACATTTGATAACACTTGATGTGCTTGTGATGATTATTTGGCTTTTTTTTGAAATTGGTGAGAAAAAGCTAAAACAGAACAAGTTCTGAAGTGTTATGAAAAAAAGAATTAGAAAAGAAACAGGATCCTCAGTTCCTGCTTTTTCTTCATGGTAATTTTGCCTTTGCAGTGAGCGGCTAAAGTGGTAAGAGCAGCACTGACTAGAAAATAATTAAGGCTTCTTCATTAATTAAACAGAAAAAAAAGAGATAAGTGACATTTGCATTTGTTGATGGCTTCTTTATGGTAAATGAATTGCCGGGTGGTTGATGTTGATGTTTTCCAGTTGATTTCCTTTGGTTTCTTGGCTGGGATTCTAGCACAGATTATTATTGTCTCACACATCTGCTAGAGGATGTGTTTCCATTGTACCTCACCGCTCACAGACATGTGAATAACTTCCATATTGACCACTTGTATCTGTATCAGCACAGTGACGTGGGAAGAGGCATTCCTGTAGGTGTACAGAGCTCTTGGATGTGCTGTATGTGTTTGTTTTTCTCACCGAGTGTCCCATCTGCGTGCTTGGTGCCTACTTTTAAGTGAATGATGAGTAGTGAGGAGCATGACTTAGGAAGTATGTTTTCTTTCAGTTTTTGGTGGTTACATTACAATTTCCTTTGAATGGTTGTGAGTCACATATCTGTCTGCCAGCAAGACACAACACTGCAGGAGTAATGGCATTCTTCTTTGGTGATGCTGTTGGTAGCTGAAGGTGCTGAGCACGTTCTTAGTACTTGGTTGTTCATTGCTAGAAACCAAGCAGAAAGTTTGGTATGCATTTCACATGGTGTAGTTAAGCTTTTCATATAATGGCATTTTTCCCTTGTGCTTTTCTGAGAATTGCAGTATTTAGCTGAGGTTGATACTCTTCTTGTTTGCAACAAGCTGACTATTGGGTTTACCTGGCAAGGTTTTGGTAGCGCAGGGCTACAGGGGCAGCTCCTGTGAGAACCTGCTAGAAGCTTCCCCTGTGTCTGACGGAGCCAATGCCAGCCAGCTCCAAAACCCACGGTGAACCAGTCTGTTCCTGAAGGACGGCACCCCATGGGAGGGACCCAGGCTGGAGCAGTTCATGAAGAACTGCAGCCCATGGGAAGGACTCATGTTGGAGAATTTCATGGAGGACTGTCTCCTGTGGGAGGGACCCCACGCTGGCAACGAGGAAGAGTATGACC
>JAVJGI010000062.1:48245077-48260923 GCA_035590275.1 Ibycter americanus
CCGCGCAGGGTGGTTTTAAGTTTTGGTGTTATTTCTCATTATCCTACTCTGATTTGGTTGGTAATAAATTAAACTAATTTCTCCAATTCAAGTCTGTTTTGGCCATGAGAGTAATTGCTGAATGATCTCTCTCTGTCTTTATAAAAGATTTAAACCAAGTTTTATTTAACCCAATGTTATCAGTTCCTTTTTAATTCCAGACAGGTTTAGCACTAGTGTGACAATAGAATATATCAAGTGTACTACTGTAATGGAGCTGCATAGGCAGACTTAGTCATGGTAGACTCACCATTACCTTGCTGGAAAGCCTCTCAAGCAATGTTTCCAGCAACGTAGTCCGTGTTCTCCTTAACTAGTCAGTAATGTAATTGTAGTAAGGTAAGTAACATTAGAGGAAGTTTTTCAAAAATAATAATATTTTAAAAAAATAATTGCCAGGAAGTGCTGGTTTGACCTTGCATTTAGATGATTTTTAGGAATGTACATCTCCTTGCATACTTTTCTATGCTCATTCCCAGCAAAGATCCAGAATGTTATATACTGGAATGATTCTGTACTCACGCAGCTGTAACATTTCTCTTAATTTGGTGCATATTCTCTACAGTTTCATTGCTAGTTTTGCCTGAAAGGATAGTCTTTACCCAACCTGTAAGATAGCAGTTTTACAGTACTACTTTTGAACGTCTTTGTTAATATGAATCCCACTGTAGAGCTAAATCCAAATTTGAATGTTTAAAGACAATACATTTTGCATGGTTTGGTTGGTTACTCCCCTTCCGTTTAGTACTAGAAGTAGAGAGAATTTCAGTATTAAACTTGCTGCTATGTTCATGTCTTCAGGCTTTGTATTTGAAATTACCCATTCTCTAAGGTAATACTCTTTTCTTTGCCCTGTGATTTTTTTTTTTATTATTTTATTATTAGCTATGCAGCTGATGTTGATGTTTCTGTGCTCTTTGGGAATAGTTTGATGGTTTGTAGGAGTAAATCCAAAGGAAGTCTGCTTCCACAGTAAAAGAAGGAAAGGGAGACAGGATATAGATGCTAAACTGATCAACAAGCCATACATCCTTACTTCCTTCCCTCCCCCTGTTAGTTTGGCATACAACGTGCAGTAGGATGTCCTTTTTCAATTTGAATCCTTTCTGTGTAACTTTTTTTAGTTTTTACTATTTAAAATAGGATTTAATGTTGCTTACCCTAACTACCATCAGCAACACATTCTGCCAATAGCAAATGCTATAAAAATGGGCAAGACTATATAGACCTGCCTCTGACAGTCCTGTAGACTACAAAGGAAAAACAAAGGTGAGGGTGAAGGGAGGAAAAGATAGATCATCTGGACAAAGTGATGTAATATTCTTTTTGCCTGCTTTGGGTGGTGTTATCCTGATTTTTTTCTGTTCATGTTGTCTACTGATTGTTTTACCTTATTTTCGTCTTCCTACGTTTATGCTTTCTCTTCATTGCTTGCGTACGTTAGTTTTACTTCCTGTTTGTAAAAGAAGAATATGTTTAATGGTCACTTGTAAAGTCAAGGAAAGGACATAGGTTTTTTTATTATTAAATAGCTACCTGAGATCAAAGTCTAGATCCTTTATGCCACTGCAACATCTATCTTGGGTGCACGTTGTTTGGAGGTATGGGGGAGAAGTGCATTAAAACCCAGAAGGCAAGTAAAAAGAGCACAGCTGGGAAACAATGGGAAATAATATCCTTGGCATTGCCTAACCCCCAATAAAATGTTATTTAAAAGTCAATTCAAGTTTTAGGGGTTAGCTTACTTTATGTATACTCAGAGTTGACAGTGGTGGAAGTCAATAGGCCTTTGTGAGTACCCGTATAGAGAAGATAGACTCAAAATTACATTAAAAGTCCAGAGGGAAGGAGAAAATTACTCAGACTCGGTGGAGGAAGAGAGAGGTAAAAGCATAGTAAAATAAGTAAAATAAAAACAAGGCAGGCGCCTTGTTAAGTTCTTAAAGATGGATGGCTGTTTGGTGGACTTGTGTAAAATATGTTTTTTCTGCAAAGGTGGTAACTCTTGGGATATTGCATGTTACGTAGGCTCTGAGATATCAGGAGCCACACCTGAATCCAGGAGGAAAAGGTAAAAAAGCTTTAGGGGAGAAAAGCGATGGGACCTTGGTTGTGCAAGGATAGGGAAATGACAGAGTAGTCAAGTCTGTGGCATCTGGGTGGAAAGTGTCAGCCTTGATGCTAAGCTTGGCATAGGCACCTTAATAACATACAGAAGAATAAAGTATCAAGATGTCATTGTGCACAGTTATTTGCATCTTTCTCTCTGGCTTTCCTGAGGAGTCTGTCTGCCATGTTCTGTCTTCCCAGGAAGGCTCCTCATGGGCTATAAGGTGTTCTTCTGGGCCTAAAATTCCCATTTCCCTCCCTACTTCAGTCCATGTTTGTCAGTTCTTGCCGAGAGCAGCTGGTCCTGCTCTGCAGGGACAGGACAACAGCAACACCTGGGCGGAGAGATACTGTTGTCCTTCACAATTTCATTATTGTTAACTCTTGTGATTTTACTGCAAGATGAGTGATATTTCTTTTAATTGCCACCTCAGTTGCTGGAGTCAGTGATTAAATGAGAATCTCACCTCTCACTTAAAAATAAATCTCCAGCGCTTGTAGGTGTTGAGAAAGAGTTTGAAAATGTGGTAATGTGGTGTAAATTATATCCTAGAGGCTTAAAGGCTGGGAAATAAAGCAGCAAATTAAAAAAACCCTTCATTTTATTACTATTTTATCATCTGAGGTTGCTAAAAGTCCTCATTATTTTTTGGTGGCTGCTTTATGATTTTCAGCTACTTGGATTAATAATACTGCAGATCAAAAATCACTTCTTCACTACTAAGAGTTGTAATTAGAATTTCCATGTAAACGGCTCTGCAGATTTTAAGCAGCCAATTGAGGAAATGTAAAGAGAAGAAACATCATTTTTGTATGAATGTTCAGCATTGCTGGGTAGATCTTGAGTTTACACATAAATGTTACTGAAAGCTGTAGTCTGTCAGTAAGTAGAGCAAGGCAGTGCCTCTTCTGGTTTTGCATTGTGCCAGCTACTATGTACATGGGCTCCAAACTTGGTAAATTGGTAAACTATTAGTAACAAGAAGGGATTTTGTCCATGTTATGAACTGTGGTGTTTGTTCCAAGGCAAAATACACTTTTCTTCTTAAATCTTTAAGGGATTCAGGACTAAGTCGTGTTGAACAATAACGTGCTCGTCCAAGGAGAACTACTTGAGTGCATTTAATTATCCTCACTGGTTGTCTCAGCACAGAGTGTGCTGATTATAGATAATGCTACCTTTGAAAGCACGCTGTTAGCAAAAGCGCTGCGTTTATTTTGGTAGATCAAATATGCGCATTGCTTCAGATGGTCTTAGATGTCCAGCTGCTGTTTTGAAGCAGAGCTTCCAGGCACGGTTGCTCCTTGCTTTGACCCCTTGTGTTATTTTCTAGGGGGTGGGAAGGATCACAAATTTTGTATTCCTTCTCTCCCCCTATAGTAATTCTACTAGGCACTGAAAGTATTTGCAGATAAAAGCAAATACTTTTCCTGTTCCTGTCCTATAACCCTCTAATTTATTTGTTTTCTTTTGAATGCAGATTTTAGTAACGTGCCTGATGTCACATCCAGCTTGAAAAGGAGCAGTACTGATGGCACTCTGGACCAAGTGCCACACAGGGAGAAGGCTGATCCACCTTTCAGGGTAAGAGCATGTTTGACATAACAATCCTTATGAACAAAAAGACAGTGTTGTAGTGTTAGCACTCTGCATTTTGTGGGAAAGAATTTAATGTATGGCACTAATTTGGAAAATTTGTTATGCATATTAGCTGTACTTAGTGTTTTATTATCTTGAGGTCACCCTGACAAGTCAGCATCTATGGCACAGCTGCTGCATCTCCAAAAGCAGCGTGACGGGGCAAATGGCAAACAGGCAGAGACTTGTCACATTTATCTTTCTGTGATGCTTGAACCCAGTTCTGCAGAGAATAGTAAAGCTGCTACAGCTTTCTAACTGATTCAGTTTGGTTCATGTTTTCTTTTTGCTGATACTTCTAGCAGTAGTTGTTAAGATTACGGTGACCATAGCAACATTCACTTAACATCAATGGTTTTAGACTGGACTACAGACTTTGAGAGGTGCAGTTACTGTTTGACTTCAGATGGAGTAATGGATGCTCAGATCTTCTCTCAGTCAGGACTTTGGAGGCTGAAGCAGGGACCCACAGAATTAGTGTCCACCTTTGAGTGCGTTGGTCTTCGAAGAACAATTTTTCGTCCTTTTTGTTCTGGGTCAGTCAAATTGCAACCTGTGTCCAATTCAAGTGCATATTGTTTTGAACCCCCCAGCTGCTAGCATGGGTAGTGTTTTCATGTTGGTGGCCGTGATTTTACTAGGCATTGCCATTCTGACAACAGAAATTATTTTGTTATCTCTGTTGAGAAGTCGGTTGTATCTCCAAGCAAATTTGTGATAACACTTGCGTTACACTCTTGCATAACAGAAACAAAGAGTTTTTACGGTTCTGGAATGTATTACAGTCTTGTACTAGATTGTATGAAAAATGGGTAGAGATAAGGCAGAACATAAAAACTCAGAAGACCAGAACGGGGAAGATACATTGTGCCTCTAGCCATACCCACCAAGAGGAGCTGATCCTCTCTTACTTTTGCAATTACTTTGTAATCTACTTCCATCTAATGTAGGTGACTTTATGCAGTTTCCCTAGAGAGTAAGGAGAAGCCCAGTGATTGTGGGTCCTCAATCCATCTCCTGCCCAGGGGATTCCCACAGAGATAATCTATATCCTGTGTAACATGTTGCTTACACTCCTGAAAAGTCTTTGCAACCAGACAAGAATAAACTGGATTTTTCCTCCCTCCTAGGGCACATTGTTCCTATGGACGGGGTGATGCAGATTTCTCTACTGTCCTGTTGTAGGGCTTCTGCAGCGTTTCAGGGGCAGGGATCTTTGTGGGAGCACAGTGGAGGTGACCCCAAGGCTTAGGATGCCTTGGTGGCTGGCTGCGCCAGCAGGCTGGTGCTTGGCCAGGTTCCCCCGGGCACCTCGGGGTGCCCTGCATCCCTGGGGTACGTGCTGCCCCCCATGCACTGTGCGGACAGACATAGCTGAGCTCCCATCCTGCTGGAGGGGACCAGATTCTGGGGCGTCAGCTTTGATTTAGCAGAAAAGCAAAGCCAATCCTGATCATCTGTGGCAAATGTACCAGATGACAGAAAATTAGGGGGAGTTCAGGAGGATTTAAATACACAGAAAACATGCTAGTTGTTGCTCTGAACAAACTAAATTTGCTCCAACGCTCTAAATTATGTGCTGCAATTAAAGCTCGGAAAAGAGGGGAAAACAGACAGGTCTGCTCCCTGCCCTCTCTCCAGCTTCAAATCTGTCATGTCTAGCAGTATTAATGGCTTGTGCACAGGCTGCTGAAGTAATTGCCCATGCCATATTGCAGTTCACTTCTTGGGTTGCCATGTGGGTCTCCTAGTGTCATTTTAAAAATTATCTGAAACTGTCCTAGTTTTTTAGGTACAAGAGGGGAAAATGGCTTGGCAATCAGAGGCAGTCTGACTTGAACTGCAGCTGTAAATGAGTCTGTGACAGCTCTACAATTTCTGCAAATGGTTTGTAATTGATTGCTGTCTTTCTGTTGGAGGGTGCCTATTACTGTCAGAGTTTTTTGTCTGACCCATTTGATTTCTCCAACAGATGTAGAATTAAAAAAAAACCAATACAACACCTCACAGTGAATTTAGGTACTGTATATTGTATGTGCTTTCATAATTGGGTATAAAAGGAATTAAAATTATTTCTGGTTTTATAGCTGTGATTTGGGACTGCTTGCCAGATGAACAATAGCTATTGCTAATAACAACTAGTCTGAGGAAATTGTGCAGCTTCAAAAAGCATAGCATCTGGATTTGGGGTTGTTTTTTCTTCCCCTTTGCCTTCTGTTTCCTGCATGTGCTAACTTGACCCACGCCCGTGGGAGAACAGTAGCACGGACACCTCAGCATTAGGCAACGTCACAGAAGTATGGGGGAGAGGAGATCTGTAAGCATAGCTCTGTGGAGGAGATGTTGGCGGCGCTAAGATGTTCTGAGCACAGCCTGGAACAACAGGCAGTTTGGGATTATTTCAGGGGAGAGACAGCTAGAGATGCTCACTTCCCAGTTGACAGCAACTGTAGATGTAATTACTTGGCTCTGAGGGAGAAGACTCCTTTGAAGTTTGGTTGGTTTTTGTCCCATAACATGTAAGTAATTAAAAAACAGTCTTAAAGCTTTGGATTTAATGGTTGCATGTCTGGTTTCTAGATTTTGTGTTTCTCGTTTGGAGCAATTTTTGTTGGTTGTTTTTTCACAATTATTTTCTTCATCTCGTACCAAGCTAAGGTTAAGCATCATCTTCACTGAAAGTACAGTGAGGCATCTCAGAAGTGCCTTGTAATCTCAAAGGAATAAGTCTTTTGTTGCATGTGTACTGCATTCAAACATGCATTTATTCATTCATTCATTCATTCATTTTTTGTAGTCTGAGAAATGAATGAATTTAGAATAGTTGTATGTTAGTCTTCCACCTGAGAGCTAACAAATGAAGTAGAAAGGCAATGGAGGATTGTTTCATTCTAGGAATGGAAGCTGTTCCTTAAGATATAAAATATTATTAAAAACACATGGACATCAAGAACCATCCATTCCAGATGCTCATTAGTTTTGTCAGCTCTGTATTCTTTGAGGTGCCCCATTTATACCTTTATTATCTTGAACTTTATTTTCTATTTTATTTAACAAGGATAGATGTTATACTTCTAACACATTCTGCTGCAGTATGTTTTCAAACTGTTAAAATACTGTTTATGTGGCAGTGGCATATCGTCCTTGCAATTCTTGTTTCTGGAACTTGTGGGCGTACTGTTGACAGAAGAATAGAAGACCTCAGAAAATCTGGGAATTGAGTATGCCTGTCAGTGCAATTAGGTGTAGTTGCGTTTAATCATCTTGAGAACTAATTGTCTGTGCTTCTGGTGCTCAGTTAAATCGTGGTATGTTCACAGTTGTCAAGAATCAGGCTCTCCCTATATGAAAGTAGCACTTGGCTGAATAAATAAAAAATGCAACTTTTCCTTTAGCAACTCATGATTTCTATTTGCAAACTGTATTGGTTAGAAATGTTTTCTCTAGCCCATGTTTTCTTTTAAGGTGAAGTTTAGTAGTCTGTTACTAACTTGCTTATCTTTACTTTGTATTTTCAATAATTAAAAATATCCTTTTATGAAAGATGAACATAGCTAAAGCGTGAAATTTTGCCATATAAGTAGCTACTATTCTAAGGACTCTTTTAAGACTCTTGTGATCTATTTTTGGTTGCTCTGGATCTTTTAAGGATCATTGAAGATAAGTATTTCTGAAATCATGCTAAATTTTAACAGACAGTAAGAAGGAACTTCTTATACATGCATGTGTGAGAGGGGGAAGATGTATTTTCACTTTAAATATTTTACAGATCATAAAAAAAATAACTTAAACTCTGTGCAAGTATTTCACATAACTTTGTTATATTCTCAGCTGTATCTTAGCGTTCTTTAAGAAACTTAAACCCAGTAAAAATAGCTAGTGTGATGCTTTGCAGTCGTGGTAAAAATAGTCAATGAATGCAGAATAGTTTTATGCTGGCATCTTCAAAAATTAACATTACAGATGCAGAAACGGAAGCTACTGTGATGAGAAGCTTTGAATGTTAATAAGAATTTGCTTTCTAAAGAATGGCCAACTGGTTTGATTTTGTAGTGCTTTTGAAGTGGTGCTATATTTCTTTCAAACAATGAAGTAAAATTGATTTTGGGAATAAGTTGGGTATAGAGACTTACAGAAATTGCCTTTGCTTTGCTGTTGACTCTTAAAATAGTCAATCTACTCTCAGAACAGGTTATTGATCATACATCAGTATGTGCATATGAGGACAAGCCTATCCCCATCACCTCTTAATAAAAAATAAATAAGAAATACTACACATTGCAGAGGGAGAAAGCTAACTTTTTTTTTCTTGGCAATAGCATTCTTAATGCAATAAACAGAAATTATGGTTAAAAATCCCTGAACACCTTTCCCTAACATTGGCTGCTTTAGATTAGCCCAACTCATTCCTCCTACACTCCTGTTTGACAGCCATGTTCACTTTCCCTCCACCTGGTGAGGAAATGAAGCACTTGTGACAAGTCTGGTCAGCAGAGCACATGGCACCTTTGGCAAACACAAATCTGCATCTCCTGCAGGATGGAGCATATCCATCAGATGTTTCCAGCTTTTTGTATGGATGAGGTACAGGTCAATATAATGACCCTACTTGAGATGTTGGTATTTATATATATAGGGGGAAAAAGAGAGTAAGAAAAATAGGTACTTGTGCATTTCAGAAGACTGCTTTTGGATGCTCAAGTTTCCTGTGTAACATTAAATCATCCTTCCAGTGCTTTTGAAGCTTGCGTATTTTGTTTATTGTGATGTCCATTGTGGACAGCCCTCCATTTGAGAGAGGAGCTTTTGCAAGTGCCGTGAGAAGCAGACGTTTCCATGAACTCTGCATGTCTGGGACCATGGTAAGAAATATGGGTTTTGGTCTCCTGCATACAGTCCTGCTTCTTGTGCTCAAGGAGTCAATGTGCAAATGTGCCTCACTTGGATAACTGTTAAGGTTTTTAGTCTGACCCTTCCAACCTAAAGTGTATGTGCTACTGAGCAGCTGGTTCATATGTCAGATGGTGCCCAGGTGGTGTGAATGCAGAGACTGAGACTGGGTCAGAAAGCAAACCCTTCTTCCCACTTCTGCATCATCCAACTACCACAACAAGCTTCCCAAAACAGTGCTTTCAACAGATGCAAAATACACATGTCATGATTTCAAAAAGGAAATTTTTGTGTTACATATTAGCTGATTCCACACGGCTATTTCTGTAACAAAAATCAGCAAGTGTTTTTAAAGGGTTTGCTGCATTTGTGGTTTTGGTCTCTTGTATATTCAGCATAGCCTTGTACTGGAGGGATGGTTTTCCGAAGTTGAAGAAATTTGCTTTTTGTCTTCAAACTGTCCAAAACTGATTTTGGAGCACCTTCATTAGCAGTAGCACTAAAGCTATCAACTTTCCATGCAGATAGAGTAATTTAAGGGTAAAAATCCTGAGGTATAATATACATTTAGGTCTAGGTTCAAATCTGAATGAAAGAATACATATCCCATCGCTAGTCTGTCTGAAAGCTCAATTGTTAAAGAAAAAAAGTGTGGTTTGACTTTAGGGAGAGGAAGGGGGCAACTGAGGCAGTTGCCAAGGAATAGTAGAGGTGAAAGCGGTTAGTAATCATTACTCATATAGTCTGATCCCAACAGAAAATTAATACAATTTGTTCAATATTTATGGATGATTTGAATGAAATATTTTATCTTCCAGAAGAATGCAAGTAGGTGCTAGGAATGGTGTTTTCCTGTGATTTGTTACCTAGAAAAACATTGTACAGGCATGTGATCTGTAGCATATGTACTGTGGGATAGTTCAGAGCACCGTTATTCAAAACACACCCAACAGCCTTCTATTCCTATATAATGTAATCCTATATATTCAGTTGTGGTGGTTCAGTTATTTATTTAGATCTGGTAATGACACTCATTCACTCTCAGCGATGAGGTAGGGATCATCAGTCTGAATGTGTGTATTTAAGCAGTGGATGGATTGTGTTTTAGTGGGTGAATGTCAAGAAATGTTTATTCTTCCCACCCAAAGTTAAATAGTTTCCTAGTACGCCTTTTCAGTGAGGAAGTTAAATATTTACCAAAATATACTGAATGAGAAGGAAGATTTGCAACGTTATGGTCCTTAAAACATAAAAACTGACAAGTACAAATTGTGTTTTGGTTACGTTTGGGATGGTGTGGCAGTGTATGTACGTATGTTAACATATGTCTGGTAGATTTCAGAGCCGTATTTCTCTCTGCTAGTCAGTTTGTGACCCCCACACCCCAAACATCCCCAAAGAAAGATTAACATTGAAATAACTGTGGGAGATCTAAAAAAAAAATGTAAGTGTGTAGCTCTGTTAAGCAAAGACTGTAAAAATAAAAAAATCAAAAATTTTAGAAGGCAGATGTTATTACTAATCAAGTAAACACCAATTGCTGAGCTACATTGAAAGAACGGCAAGCAGAAATGACCAGAAAATCAACAGAGGTCCTTCTGGGTAAGTAAAATAAGAGAAAGAAAAAACTACTGGTATGCCCATATGGCCCCAAACCTACTTCTTGCATGGAGGCAATTCTAGTTAAATGATGTTCATGGTGATAGCTTCTCATTAGCTCTATTTTGCATTGCCCAGGCAGTTCCCACTTGCACAGCATGTCATTAATTGCAGGAGAGCTGCCTGCCTGAAGGTTTGCTCAGCATACATAGGACATTAAGGATCTTTTCTTTATTTTAATCATGAGAACTTCTCTTTAGCAGTTGATGAGATCCAAAAGCTCGGGGAGTAGTCTGCAATTAACATCTTTTTTTTCCTGTTCTTTGTAGGAAGGGGATTAACAATGTAGTACTCTCAAAATCATGTATACTCTTCTGCAATCCAAGTGTCCTTTCCTTCCAGATGTGAGATGCATTTAGGGAGTCTAAAAGCTAACATGGGAAAATAGCATGTTCCTCAGCAGTGGTTTTCCTTGATTCGGTTGTGCCTGGAGGGGACAGTTCTTCATTGAAAGCATAACAGAAGCCTGTGGGGAGCTCTGCTAATTACTGTGCTTCCCTTGCAGACAGCCCAGCCTGTGGTGAGCCCAACCAGAGTCGCTGGCTCCAGCAGCGTGGAGCCACGGCCAGACCCCTGCTGTCACTGTGTGCCTTTTGAGAAGGGTAGCAGTGATACGAGTGAAATTGTAGTCTGTTAGAAGTCTGTAAGAGCTTTGCTAATTACTTATTTTATTCCCTCCCTTGGAGAAGTCACCCAAACCGACGGACTATAGGTTACAGAAGGTTTGCTGTAAACCCACCAGTGACTGCTTGCTGCTGACCCCAGCCCTGGATTTCACTTTGTGGCGTTGATCCTGCAGTTCTTTAAATGCAGCAGAGCCACCCTATGGATGGCCCAAAATTCAAATACAACAGTTGCCTGTCTTGGCTCACATAGTGAGGAGCCTTGAAACCATAAAGCTTCAAGCGTGAAAGGTGCTGTATCTAGAGTGGACATGGTCAAGCTGTAGATGGAGATCTGTGTGCGTAGTTACTAGTAGGGAAGCACAAGCATGGCAAGGAAGATGACCAAAGGGAGACTGTGCAGTTCTTGCATGCAGAAGTGTGAACTTGTGTTGCTCTGTTTTGTGCGCTTACATTGAGTTGCTGGCGTTCTGGGTGGTGGTGGTATTTGTTGTCTTTCCTCTGACTGAAGGAAATGTCCTCTCAAAAGTACCGTGACAGTTGTCAGTGTACAATGTTCAGATGGTTTTGATGGGGAGAAGAAATTGTGTTGTATTGATGCTTGCAAATGAAAGAAGCCAGTGGGAGATGAGGCTTTTCTTTGTAGTCTTCTAGGAAAAATCCATGAGGCTTAACCTGCAGGTGAAAAGAGAAGCATAAGACAACAGTCCTGGGTCACTGCAACAGGAGTGTCTCTGGAGACGCTGATGACGTGACCGATGAAGGGCAGGAAGCTGCCTGGGAGTCCACCACCCTGAGCCTCCAAAGGCAACCCTAGTCACTCGCAGTGCAGGATATGGCAGCAGCATTTCACTTTGCAATGAAAGGCAGCGATATCTAATCGCACTTCTGACAGACCCAGGGAACTGGGTAACTTCTCTGCCAGCTGTAGATTATCTGGTGGGTGTTTTTTAAGACCGAGATACTGTTCAGTTACAGTGTTAACAATAACATGCATGTTTTTTTCTTGCAATGCAGAAGCATTTAAGCACAATTTTAGCACGTGCTAACGTATGTGATGTGCCCAGCAGTTACCCATAGGACACAAAGTCACTTTATAGTCTCACAAAGTTGTGATACAAGATTTCAGACAAATACTGCACCTTGGGTACCATCATACACTTCACTGAGGCTTTGGTTCCTATTTTGTGCTGTTAGGAACATGTAAGGCCAAAGGTAGACCTGAAATGCTAAAACTGAAATCTGCTACTTGCAGCAGATTCTGCGAAGTCAAAGATAACAAAAAGATACCTGAAAGTACATAAGAGGGAGGAGAATTAAAAAAAGGGGTCAGTTGAGTCAAATGCACAGGGAAGTTCCACCAGATTTTCATGTTTTGTTACCTGTTGTCTATAGCACTGTGTGCCTCCGTCTCTGCTTGTTAACATGCTGTGGGCAGACAAAGACCTTCACCCGCATGGTGATTACTTCCTTCTGAGGCACCAGAATCCTTCTGTGGTGCCTAAACAAAACCCCACCAAAACCAGGGGAGAGGTTGATATGGAGTTCAGAGGGTCTATGTTTGTCTTTACATGGGGGTTTTTGCATCTTTTTAACATTTGAAATGCAATTTGCCTGCTACTAACAAGAAGAGATCAGGGTTGCCCTCTCTGCCTCCAAAGTAGCATGCTGCAAAAATATATCATGAAAGATGAACGCAACTGCAAAGATAATGTCTCAGTGGTTGCCATAGTTTCTAATTCAGCACTTGAGAAAACTTTTTGCATTCAGCACAAAACACTTTGTGTGAGAATGTTACAAACAATATTTAAGATGCTTGAAATTAATTATTTTTTAATTTCAAACATTTGGAATGTTAACTCATTTTTTTAGCCTTGGAATTAAAGCAGATGTCTTCACTGTGGTCAGTTATGCTTTGAAAATGCATTTTGAAGGCATTTAAAAAGCATGCTATTGGTATAAGCACGATAGAAAAATATTCAGAAAAATCATCCACCCACATTTATATAAAGCAAAAAATGGAGTGCCTTTAGATCACTGTAGATCACTTTAGATCTACACCTTTAGATCACTTTAGAGACCTGGAGACTAGCTGAATTAAGCCTGAGCTTATAATGCTTGTAGACCACTAATGCCAGAGCTCCTGTTAGTCCAGGGTATGTAAGTACATATTGTATATTTGTGTATATATATATGTGTATGTGTGTATGTATACATACATATATATATATACACACGCACTTATATCTGAAAAATACATGTTGTACATAAAAATAATGTTTCTGCTTCACTGGTGGTCCAGATTGATGTTACAAAGCAGGAGCGCACAAGTGCTCAGAATTGTCCCAGAGGCAAGCTGCTGTTTCCTTTAATTCAAAATATATACAGACAGAGCAAAATTAGCCTTTTACCTTCATGCATTAAGGGCAAAAGCAGGATGGGAAACAAACTCAATGCAGATAAGCACACCTAGATATATTGGGACAATAGAGGGAAGCCTGTATTATGAAGGATGTTACTGTTATGGTAACTATCAAGCCTAGTGCCACTAAAATGGAAAGATGAAAACCAGATGTCTGCAAAAGGAATGTGTGTTACTTAAAGCACACAGGAACAAACATCAAGGCTGTGTCACTTTTTCAGTCATCTTAAAAATATTTCAAGGTGATTGATTATTTTGCGTGTAAATTTTACATAGGAGACATTCTTGAAAAGAATTTGAGTGTTTGTTGTGTGCTTCTAGAGAAGAAGAAAGGCTAAAGAGAATGCTTTCATTCATGTGATTTATTTTAGCTTGTGTTTTTCACTTTTTTGATTTATCCAAGTCCCTCAATAGAAGTTGGAAGGATTACTAAAACATGGTTGGTTTTTTTTCTATGTATACACATTTTTAAAAAAAGTTGTTAATTGGTAACATCTTTTAGCTGGCATATGGCTAGCTAATAACACAGGCTTAATTAGCAAATCTGGGAAAGAATAACTTCCTAATATGGAATTTAAAAGGCCTGTCATTGTTTTTTATCAAGATTGACGATATTGCTTGGACATGAAATTTAGCAGCCTTTTTTTTTTCCCCAGTCCCAGTGGATGAGCTGTGTCTTAACACATATCTATTACAAAAGCAGAGCTTGAAATTGCCATGATTCATGCTGATAGAAAACAAAGAAACAGCACCTTTCCAGAAAGTATTGTTATACTCTTAATAAATGTGGGTCTGGTGACCTGACTTGTGTTATTTTTAAAATGCCGCATGTAGTGCTGTAAATCATTAATTTTCACAGGCTAATGATATTTTTTTTCTTCTCATCAGACTTGTTCTGTGGATCCCTAGGGTCTGTGGACTACTGCAGAGGCAACCACTAATGGTGGATAAGAAAAGTAGCCTTGTACATGCTGCACAGTAGTCCGTATAATTGGATTTTTAAACCAGGCTGCCAGGCTGTGCGCTCACTGAAAGATGAAACGTTAGGGAGCCGGCAAAACTTCTCTCGCTCCTTCAAGACCATTTTCTTGGTTTTCTGTTATATAGCCTTCTCACCCAGTGAATCCAGTATCTGCCTCCAAAAGAAAGAAAGGGCATAGCCCATCAGCTAAACAAGAGGTTCCTGCTGCTGTGATGCATTCTGCCAGCCTTATCAGCAGCATGTTGTTTCAGGGCTCCAGCATCATTGTTCCTCTGATAGGCAGCCGCTCGGCAACTGAGCTGTATGGTTTGCAAATGCTGAGCTGTCAAGTTGCACTAATGATTTGGAAAGAGATGGATGTAAGCTTAATTGCAGTAATTAAAGGAGAAGGCCACGTTATTCCCTTGCTTGTATGGAGGTGAATACCCTTGAAACATCTGAAGCAGCACACTCATAACCAAGGACATAGATACCCAGGCTTGGTGTGTCATTTGGGTTCAAGAAAAGAGTTTGCTAGAGAGCAATAGGCGATGGCAAGGGCAGCGCTGAGCGAAACCTTGTGGCTCAACTTCATTGCACTCTAACAGTGCTGTGATAGGGGGGACATGGGAACTACTCTGTTTTATTATGCCGCTGGTATAGTTCTCCTTTTATTAATTAATTGCTTGTCAGTCTTGTAACTCTTCAGCTCAGTGGTGTCATGTCCCATAACGTTTAAGGTTGCATTGTTTTTAGAATAATCTATCTGTAGACCTGATTGGTTTTGTGTAAATATATCAACATGGGGGCTTTTACTTTCAAGCCTGAATTTATTACTGAGCACAGTTTAATTTCTTTTTATTGATGTAATTACAACTAAAAAGTTCAAACAAAGGACAAGCACAATTACGTAGAGAAATAATCCAGAGAGCTGCCTATTTGTTTCTCATTTTATCATTGTAAAAGCATTTGTATGCCACACCATTTAGCGGCATATACCCTTGACAGAGAGCATCAGTACCATTGATAATTCATGCTGACCTTCAGGGCAGTCAGCACCCTCTGGATATTTTTAGGTATTTGGCTAATTTTTTCAAAGCACCTGATGTTTTGTTTATGCAGTAAATTTCACAGGCACAGAGGCAGGTACATTTCCAGGCAGATAAAATCTGTCTTCCCTTGCCGTAACTGCATTTTGTCCTGCATTCACTACATCAAGCTATTTATAAAAAAAGCCTAATCTGGCATGTTTTCCCTGCATTTGTAGTAATAAAGGGAGGCATGGCAGGTCTGTTTGTGCTCTTCTACGCTGCTTAGCCCTGTTACACTGGGACGTTGACAGCGTCTCTGATTTTCGTTAATTGGCACAAAAGAGAAACTTGTGCGGCTGAGCTGAGAGAGAAGGTGTGTTCGTGGGGGATCGCAGTGTCCGTGGCTTCCTTCCGAGGGGCCTTTTCCTTTGGCAAAGTTTGTATTCACAAGTCACAATGCCCGCCTTCAGGAG
>JAVJGI010000062.1:48262265-48279570 GCA_035590275.1 Ibycter americanus
GCCCAGATCCCTGCTGTGTGACTTGGTTTATAACTATCATTTCAGTCAAGTACCTAAGTCAAGTACCCCAAGTACCAGTGGTTCATCCTTTATACCCAAGGAGAAAGAAGGGCATCTTTCTCTGCGTGGCAAGCGAGAGAGAAGGTTTGCCACGGTGCAATTCATATCAGCAGCTTGGGCATGACATCAGGCAGGTTGTGTCTTAGCCGTTTCACACAGCTGTATGTTCAGCCTTCTTTCAGGCCTTGATCTGTGCTGTCAGCAAGGAGTTACTAGGTCATCAGCCCCTCTTCTTGCTGTACGTCTGATTTCTAAATGAGGTTGGTGACACCTGCTTGTGTTACCAGAACAGGCTGACTTTGCTAATGGAAAGCTCCCTGAAACTGGGAAATTCTGACTCAAAGGCAAAAAAAGTTCATTGTTAATTCCTCTTCCGTGATCTGGTCAGGTAGTGTTTGGTAGGGCAACTTTTCATAATACGGTGTAGAGGTGTTGCTTCTCCCTCCTTAAAGCATCACTCTATAACTATGCCCGGCTTATTGCTAGGAAGGATTTGAGTGGACACTTTTAAAATAATACCTTTTCTTTAGCAATGTTTTAAACATTTTAACTAAAAGACTTGCAAGAAACACAGTGAAACAAAACAGACACCTAAAACTTCAGCAGTGTCAGTCAGGAACAGTTTCATGTTCTGAGTGGCCTTGAAGTTGGGGAAAAAAGGAAAAGAACCAGAAGATAAGTGATGTCTGAGGCTACTACTTTGTTTTTGCTTCTATTGCCCGAAGCTGAGTGGCAGTCTTGCCCAGAAACCTATGGTGAAAATCCCATAAGGCATTTTTTCAGTGAAACTGTTGACGTTTTTCAGATTTAATAAACAATCTGGAGGAGTTCAGGTACTGTGTTGGTGTGTAACATAAGGCGAATTTTTTCAGTGGTCTTTAGGGAAGCTAAAGCCTGTAACTTTCTAGCCTTTTACATTGCTTGGTTACTAAGTACTTCCCGATCTGAGCATGACAGAGTTGTCTGTAGAGTGATGGACTCACAATAAAATGATGGCTGTTAGGGCTGCCTGCCTTTGTTCTGGAGAGATTCATCTTCTAATACAAAGGAAAAGTAATGGGCATCTCCAGAAGCTTTCTTTTTTCACAGAGTAAGGGATGTAAAGAGGTCTCTGGCCAGTTGTTCATTTCTCAAAATCACATGTAATTGTATTTCATCTCCTGACTGACATTCAGTCTTCCTGGGAATACATACATCATGCAGAGCTGAGCTGTTACTTGTTCATTTTTAGAGGGTAAAAGACCAATCTGTTTCTGCAGGATGTTTTCTGAGCATGCTTCCTCTTTGAATAAGGAATTCAAGGGATTTGGGATCACCCCATGATATGGTCAATGTCCTGCACAAGGATACAGAAATCTGAAAACTCATCAGAGGACATGCATGGTTTTAAGCCCCCCAAGCAGTCTTTGTTAGGCTGTAGAATTTTCTAAGCCTACTCAAAATATTCCTTGTCATCAGTATTTCAAACCAACCCCAACCGACTGATGGAGTACATGAGGTGTATAAATGAGGGTAAAATAAATAGCAATGAGAAGAGATACCATAACACTAATTGACCTTGTGCAGCATTTATGCTCAGTCAGTATCATTCAGTAGAAATTCACAAGGTAGCCATGAAATTGTTGTGCTAGTTCTTAACCACTGCTGATTAATGTCTTCTGCTCTCTCACTGATGAATTTTATGGACATTTTTAACTCTGGTGGGGATCGCACAGCCTCAAATGATGATGTGCTTGTCTGCAAGGAGCGAAAAAAGTCTGTAAGAGGTTCTATGTAAGAGTATCTTTTTGTTCATTTTAGAGGAGTAATCTCTAATATTTCCTATCAGGACTGTTCTTGAAAATGGGTTGTGCTTCATCTCCATCTGACAAGCTGAGCACCACTACGGTGGTTGACCGCTATGGGTCAAACTGACAATTATGTGGACTAGAACTTTACCTTCTAAGGTTACTGTGAGCAATCCACATTCACACGGAATACTCCCTGCAAAAGGATGGGGGACCTAAGTATGAGTCACAAGCCTGCAGGGATGAAAACAGGTTTCTTGAGGCTGCTTCTACACATCCTTCTGTTTTCTTAGAGGCCAAGAGAGTATAGGGCAGGAGGCTGCTTCCCTGACTGCTAGGTCTGTGGAAGGGTTTATACAGCTTTGTTGGAAAATCTGTGAAAATGGCCAGTGAAACAGCACAGTGCTGCTTAACTTCATTCTCCCTGGAATGCAAGTATTTGTTTTTTCTATAAACCCTACATAAACTGCAGTTGTCTTTCCCAGCTCTGGCACTGTTAGTCTAAATTTTGGGAATTTTAGCTTTATCTGTCCACTGTTCAGTGCCAAAGGTAAGCTGAAGCTGTTTGCGATCTCCTATACATGTTGCTGAAAGTGGCATACGTAAGTTCAAGTGATGGCTTTTGGAGAAAGTTTGTTGCTTCCAGTGTGTGCTCTCCTCAGCTTTTCTCTGCACCCAGCTGCCTTGCAGCCTTGTCTCCAGTCAGTCCTCTGGCTTTTTCTTTTCACCAGTTTAAAAGTTTTCATTCTGATGATCTGCACCCTATAAAGATTGGCATAAATAACTTTTTTACCATTTACTCATTACAGTCTTGACCTTGTGCAAATAAAAGCAGCTGTGTGCTCGAGGAGTTTACCAGATGTATCTAAGAGTCAAATCTGCCTGTGTTAGCCACTGGCAGTGTCATTGTAAGAGCAAATTCAGGGTTAATTCCCACCTTAATTCACGATTACAGTGGGTGTATTTAGTATCAACTTGGGGCTTTTCTTGGCATTTCTTGGCTTAAGGGCGCCAAACTCTGCTTTGACATCCAGAATGCCCGTGTGGCTTTGAAATCCCAGCTTCAATCAATAATAAGACAGAGGCTGGGGCTCTCCTGCCCCTGCATAAAAGATATAAAAGAGATGTTCTTAGGGGTTGTCACTAGAGCCTTTCTAGAAAAGATCTGTTTTAAACAGCAAAAATAATAAGGAGCAGGACACTGTTCAGAGTGGGAGGCAGAAAGTGGCATCCAGAGCAGTGTGGAAAACAGGTGGAGATCGCGACCTGGGTGGTAAGGGAGTTTGGGGAAGAAATGTGAAGCAAGAGTAGTTTTTACTCCTCTTTATTTATTTACTAGGACATTTCTCATGAATACTGGGCTCTTGGCTGAGACTTTGTGATTTCACTGGCAAAATGGGTTCCTGCATCCACTGTGGTCCGTGCGGTGTGTAGGAGTGAACGTGAAATACTTCTGTCCAGTGATAAGGAGCATTTCATACTTGCTTTGACCCAAATGTAAATACCACACCGGGTACGGAGAATGGGAATGAGGTCTGGATATCACACAGTCTGGAAGCCTCCTGTAAAGGGAAGGACAGAGACCAGCAAGGCTACAGGAAAGGACAAGAGCTTATGAGCAGCACTGCAGGACAAGGGCAGTATTTTTAATGCCAGAACTTGCAAACACAAAGTGCTTACGTGTTCAGGAACATACTAAAGTTTATAAAAATCACTACTTGTTGGCAGTGTGGCTGAGAGGTAATCCCGTGCCTTGGGCTTAGGCCAGTTTTGCAGAACAACTTCTGACACCAAAATTATGTTTCTTAGGTGGTCAGATAGTATTTATGTTGAGGAGTATAAACTAGTTCTATATGCTTTCTTATCCAGTGGTTCTTGGGTGACAGATGCAATTCTGTCCCCAAAGCTGAAGGCTGTGTCTGTCTGCCCCATATGTGAAGGTCATTGACGAGGAATAGAGGACTTCTAACTCCTCCTTGTAAAACTGCGCCTGATGATGATGTTTATGACTCGCTTTCAACAGGCTGCTCAAATCCCTGATCTAGTGTCCTTCATCAGCTATCAGGCTGATGGATATCAAGCTGCCCACACACACCTTGAGCTGTAGAGAGCATAAAATCCAAGTCATTCTGATATAAATACAAAACTTTCTGACATCAGAAACAAAGAAAACAAAACTATAGTACTTTGGCATTCAGCTACTTAGAAGTTGCTTTAAAATACACACACACACATATTTCCTAAATTAAGTTGTGATTATTTCCAAATTACTGATTAATTTTAAGGGCACAGAGTGACTGTGATTTTTAAATGTATTCCATCCATGTGCAGCTGTAATTCCAACAAACCCCATTCAATTTATGTTGTGTCCTAATAAATGTTGTAAATAGAAAATATATCTAAATTTCATAGTCCTGCAAGCTGTCATTATACAGGATTGTGAAGATGGTTGCACGTATTAGTGAGGAAAGTAATTTTTTTAGAGTGGTGGCATTGTGCAAAACAGGGGACTGGGAAGCTACAGAGTAATACAGACTATAGGGCAAATATTTGACATTTTAACATTTATTTCCAGGTGTAAGGGATGTACCTATGTTTTGTCACATGAGCGGCTGAGATTTAATATTGCTAGTGCATTTAGCTTCCACCTCACAGGTGGCTTTGTATAGCTCAGGTCAGTTTCAGAATAACTTCTGCATTTGCTTATTTGATGGCCTGGTATGTTGGTGAGGCTAGCTACGGGTAATCAGTGGTGGATCAGGAGACCCAAAAAGGACCACTTGAAACAGCGTGTGGAATAAATTAGTACATACTAAGACAGTTCTGAAATGCACTCATGTCCTGATTTCTTCACTGAAACAAGACTTCCTCTTAAAATAAGGCAGCATTCATGTAGTCCTCATTTGAATGCATTTGCTAAATAGAAGATGATATATGGCACAGCATATGCAACTGTCCAGTGTCTTGGAGAGTGTCTGAAAGACAGAAGCACTGAAGAAAAATTGTTTCATGCAGTATAAAGAGGTGATGTTAAAGTAGAATTGGGGAATGGTAGTGATATTCTAGCTTTCAGTAAAAGGTCATTTAAGGAAGAGAACAGTGGAATAATTTTCAAATTAGGCATTAAATATTATTGCCTGCAAAAGTTGGTCTCAGATATTAGCGGTGGTCATGCAAGAGCAAACTACACAACCATTTCATAGTGTCAGAAAAATCTTTCTCTTCCGTCTTTGCCTTATAACATTAACTGTTGATGTTCCATCTCTAATTCCTACCTTGCTTGAAAATTTTCTAGGTTTTTTTCATCTTTGTCATTCTTCTAAAGAATCTCGAAGATTTAAGTTTCCATTCACCGGTTTTGAAATCAAAAAATCTTGGTATGTTGTTGTTTCCTTAGAGGAAAATCATCTAAACGTCTTTTGACAACACAGAACATTGGAATCTGAACCCTCAGCTCCATGTCCCATTGTTTGAAAAAAACACACAACACAGTATAGGTAGCAGGTGACAAATAAAACAGTTATTATGGATGCTTAAAAGATCTTTATCTACTCTTTCATTCTGTTTTGATGCAGTGAGTGTTGCAAAATAAGAGAGATGGAAAACAGTGTGATGCTAGTGCCATAAGAATCAAAGTATATGATATATCTGAGTGCTCTCTCAACTTTTGCATCCTATGAGCTTGTATCCAAAAACTGGAAAATCACTATAAAATTTTAATTTCATTTTACTGCTGTGATCGGGATCTGCTATAAATTCAAGTTGTTCAAAGCCATCAGGATACATATTTGACAAAAATCAATGGCATGCTCTGGCCCCCGAATTTGGAACAAGAGCAAAACTTGAGGAATTTAAAAATAACTGTAGTACAGCTTGTATTCTAAAACATTGGCACTTGTCTCTTTCTTCTCATTTAACAGAGTGCAGAACAGATCAGTGCGTTGTGCCGTAACTTCCAAGAAGTCCAAGCAAGCAGTATGGAAGGACAGAAGGACAACCAGGATCCACCTCCACGGCCACTGGCTCGCCACCTTTCTGATGCAGATAGATTGAGGAAAGTCATCCAAGAACTTATGGACACCGAGAAATCTTATGTCAAGGTAAAAATAAAATAAAATCTGGCTAGCCAGAGCCTTGTTTTTGAAGCTGACCATCATTTGTAGATGGTCTTCACATATTTCATGCTTACCTTTATATAATGAGCCTTCTACAAAGGCCATAACCTACAAAGTCTGCTTGTATAATTGTTCGTGTTGTTTTCAACAGGCTTGCTCCTGTCATAGAGGCTGTAGGATTTGACATAGTAGCTTTAGTTCTAGTCAATTTGTATTTATATTGGATACTGGTGATTTGTGGGAAGTAGATACTTGCAATATGTTAACATAGGGATTTTCCTGGGGATATTTCCCTGTTTTTCACGATGAAAATAAATCTGGTAGAAGAACAGAATAGAATCTACTACAAATTAGAAAAAAAGTTCAATTGTGGAAAATAGTGTATAATCATTTTTGAATCAGCAAAGCCAAAAGGCACAACTCCAGTTGGTTGTAGCATCACACATATGTTATTTCTCCTCTGACTGATAAGTCCATAATTTGTTAGATGTATGTCTTTTCTAAACCCCAAATTCATGTGACTGGATGCCAAAAGAAACATGAAAACATGGATTTCATTGACCTTCAGCAAGGAGGAATCATGTACTTTACTGGATCTGAAAACACATACGTGCAGATATTGGTACTTGCTGCAATAATGTATATGGAAAAGAAGAGAAAATGCTTTCAGTCTGTTCTTGTTAATACATCCACCAATACACTAATACAGCCATATGCTGTAAAGCTTGAGGGAGCTTTACAGAACACAGACCCCCATGTATGTCCAGATGATGTTTCTTACAGAGGAATCGCTTGAACAAAGGCATGACCATGGAGGTCACTGACACGTGTGAGATTTTGCACCATGTAAAATCCTGGCAGGTTGCACATACTTGTTACGGTGTTCTCAGGGAGATGCTTGTTATTCCTTCTCCGTAAGGATTTCTGCCATTTCTCTGCTTGGGGTCGGAGGGCTCCGCAGTGGGCACCAGCCCTGCCACCATGCTTTAGTGTGGGATAGTGACTCTTCAAAGTGGCACCAATTCTTTGAAGAAGTGACTAAACAAGCCCTTGATCACATCTCCCCTGACAGCATAACTGAACACTTTAACAACAGGATTTTAAAATGTTATGTGTCCTTCTGAATATTACTATTGATGTTTAAATGAGTGGCTATTTATATGGTTGTTCTAACATATATGATTAAAACATTTGATGCTGTTCGTATACATGGACTCTTTAGAAAGCCATCATCTGTAACATTTGCTCCTCATGCTATGCTAAAATATAATTTGTTATAATCAAGCTGTAAAGACTTAAGGATGAAACAAAAACATTACACTGAAATCAGTTTGCATCTAACTTAGCAATCACTTCAGTGCTAACAACATGCAGGTGATTTTGTTACAGAAAAGGAATTGTATCTCTAGCTCATTCCTGAAAATTATCCCTATGCCACAGCTGTTGCATGAAAGAACAAGTTCAACCTATTACATAAAAAGTGAACAAATTCTCTTTCTTGCAGGACTTGAGCTGCCTCTTCGAGCTGTACTTGGAACCCCTTCAAAATGAAACTTTCCTTACCCAGGATGAGGTGAGGGAATAAACTGAAAGATGCGATTTTCATTCTTTTACAGGTTAAGACCTTGGCACTTGGGTTTGGTTTTCACTGCTGAGAGCATGGCAAAAAAAGCAAACAACAAAGATAATAATAGGAATTACACCAGTGCCTTTCTATCTAGTGCGTGCGTCACTTCTTTTTTTAAAGGGTAATTGTTCTTCTGACTTAACTGCTAAGAAATCTTTGCTTTTTTGTAAGGATTTTTTTATAAAATCCATTTGAAAAGTATTAACAAAGACGTTATTGGCCTTTACAACCCCTTTGAGTGTCACATCTCCTTAGTTGACTGTTTTCACAAGACCGCTGTTAGGTACATGGAGTGCTGTATTTCATAACCTGATGTTTTTCACAGATGGAGTCCTTGTTTGGCAGTCTGCCAGAAATGCTGGATTTCCAGAAGGTGTTTTTGGAGACACTTGAAGATGGAATATCATCTTCCTCAGATTTTAATACACTGGAAACGCCATCCCAGTTCCGGGTAAATATTTCGTCATTTAATACTTTGTTGTGTGCCTGCAAATGTTTGTGAAAATCTGCCTTTAAGAACTCCAGGTTTCATATGGTTGTTTTTGTGTTTGAAGCTTTGCTTTGGATTACTGACATCTACTCAGCAGTGAAAGATAAGTGCTGTTTTTCATGGTTTTATCTTCTGCTTTCCCACGGCAGAAGATGCAACGTGGAAGGTGCAGAGTAGACTTTTTGAGTGGACTATAAACTAGCAACGCTTATGGTGCAGAACTCCTTTGTAGTGTAGAAAGTTCTTGTTGCTGTGCTGAATTCTGCCCTGCCCTGTGCTCCTCCCCGCTGTGCCCAGTTCACCCTCTACAGAACTGGGAGCTTTTCCTGTTAAATGCTGCATGAGTTTCTGATGTTGTGAGGTTCGAGAAGAGGGCCTATGAAATGTTGATGGCTGTAGACTGTGCCACGGTGGCACCACCCAGTACCTGCCCTAACTGGGGGAAGTAGGGTCCCTGGCAAAGGAGTTACTGGCTCAGGACTGGGTAAGGCTGCTGGCAGGTCTCCTGGACACTTCTTTCCTTTTGTGGAGTAAACTGATTAAGAAGAGGGGAGAGGGCTGCTTTCCTCCTCCACCTCCTCCTCCTCCTCCTCCACCTCCTCCTCCCTCACGACTCCTCTTTCTTATCTTTGCTTTGGGAAGCATTTTTCTAAAAACATGTCCCTTATGATTCAGTCCCTCCCACATTTTCCCAACCTCCCCTTCACCCAGGAACATCAGAGGTGTCCTTTAATGACCTCCTGCCTGAAAGAAGGAAAACAGTTGGAAAGCCATCCTCTGTGTGTGTTTTACACTGTCCCTTCTGGCTTTGGTGCTTTTATGCCTTGCTTCCTATTGCTCATGCTTTTTCCCAGCACAACATACCCTGTTACATGTCTGTTGATTTTTGTTCCTGTTCCTGTGCTGCCTGAAAGATACAGTAAGGCAGAATATCTGCTGTGGTGTTACCTGCTCAGGGAGAGAGGAGAAAGTTGCAGGCTTTGCGTAAATAGGCTGAACTTTGCACTCAGAGAAATACAAAAACATCATGGAGTTACTACCAGCAGTATATTCATGTAATATTTTTTTTTTACATATATATATGAAATGTATAGAAAGATAGTAGATAATCACACTGTTGAGTCTGTGTGTTGTGTGCCTGAATATTTAATTAGGATTCTATTTTGAATTAATATTTTGATGGTGTTGATTTCAGAAATTGCTGTTTTCCCTTGGAGGCTCCTTTCTGTATTATGCTGACCACTTTAAACTGTACAGTGGCTTCTGCGCAAACCACATCAAAGTTCAGAAAGTTCTTGAGAGAGGTAATTTAATGTCTTCATTATTGTAATTAATTTGCATGAATTTCAACTGCAATGAACTACTGTAGCAAATCCTATTGACTTGCAGAGAATATTGGTACAAGGACTAATTGGATATCTTTCAATAGGAATAGCTGAGATCTGTGGTTCTGCTGAAGTCTAGTATAGAACTGAAGGGATAAGATTACTTTTATAACATCCAGGCAGTAGCCTGAATAGTTACAGAAACATTTTCCACAAGTTTGTGCTGTCTGCAAATCCAGCTCATACTCCAAAAAGCAGCAACAAATGGTAGAATGAGTTAGGAATTACTTCTTCTGCCATCCACTGCAGTACCGTGGAAGAATTACATTGAGGAATAATCTCACCTTGGTATAATTGACGTCGTAGCCCTTATGTATGTTATTTAATGCAGGCAATGATTATGAAATGAATAGCGCAAACTACTTTGAAAACCATCTGTTGAAAAGGGTGAGACTTTTGGTGCTGGTTACAAGCTGCAATTCTGTGCTTTCAAATTATTGTAGCTTCATGAATATGACTTCCATGTTCATCTAACCAACTCTTATTTACTTCTAGCCAAAACAGATAGTGCCTTTAAAGCCTTTCTGAATGCTCGAAATCCCACAAAGCAACACTCTTCTACACTGGAGTCATATCTCATAAAGCCTGTTCAAAGAGTGCTGAAATATCCTCTGCTTCTAAAAGAGCTGGTGTCTCTGACAGACAATGAGAGTGAGGAGCACTATCATTTGACAGGTAACTTCTTCGTTTCTTCTACAGAAATGAATATGCGTTGAGTTTTATTTCTGCTCTTTCTGAAGATGCAGGTAACCATTCTGGCAGACAGCACAGAACTTGTCAAAACCCAGGAAGAATTCCTTCCCTCTCCTTAAAAACATTAAGTAGCTTTTTCGTGCTTTTAGCAACAAGTCCTACTTGGTATGTCCAAGTCCCTTTGAGAAGCAGGTATGCCCAGGATTTGCCATGACAAATAGGACTAGGGTCTTTCTCCTCAATTCTTGTACAGGAGCATGTCTGGTTATAGCGTTGCTTTTTTTTCCCCTCCCCACTTGGGAAACACTGACCAAAGCTCCATCTTGTGGTTATTACTCAGTTCCTGAAATGTGTCGGAAGTTTAAGAGCACCACAAAAGGAAATCTGTTTGAGGTTTGGTTGTGACTTTTGCTTGTGTAGAATAGATGTGTCAAAGCTTTTCAGTCTGCCCATGCAGAAAGACTTAGAATTGATTGCTTTTCTGGGCTCAGGTGCTTGGGGCTTTACCCTGGCAAATTCCAGTTCAGGTCTGTCAGCACCTGGTAGATGAAAGTCTAGAGATTTATTTTATGGATTGATTGTCATCTTAACAAAATAGATTCAGGCAAAATACATTGTCAGCAAAAAAATCATGAGGCTGTAACTGACTTCAAAGGGAGCTTCTAATACTGTTCCCTCACCCTTACAACCAAGCTGGGGGTGACTTACTTGCAGGTCAGGATGGGTGCCAGACTGCTAAAAGGCTGCACCATTAAGAGCTGGCAGGACTAGAGAAATGAAGGGCCCTTTTCCAACTCCTTTCTGAATTAACACAAAAGTTTCCTGAAATCTAGTGTCATTCATGCCTGGAAAACAAAATTTAAACAAAACCTGGCCGCCAACATTTAATTTCATGGATACAGTCCATGAGGAACTTGTACAACCTAGCACTGTATTTCTTTGTCCATTCTGTGGGGAGCTGAATGCAATTTGTTTCTCTTAAAGCACATCAGATGACTTACGCTAAGATGGGTGTAGATTACTCTAGAGATTGTAGCGGCCCTATATATCCAAGATGCAAAACGTAACCGTGATTATTATCATGTTGCTGTAAATATTAATATATCTGGGGGCCTATCACTGGAAAGCTTATTGCAGCCTTTTCAGGCACGTAAGACACCACACAAGCATTTTTCACTTACTCAGATCAGGAAGCGTTCCCTTTACTGTTGCTATGAAAAAGCGCTGTTACAAAGCTAGAATTCTCTTCACCAAACCTTGGGAACACTGCATCATTTTGCCTGCCTCAAGTGGAATTCAATAAAAAAGTGTCATGTTTAGAAAATGCAATTTACAATTGAATTACATAGCTGTCTATGAAATTTTTAAACCTTATAGAAGCACTGAAGGCAATGGAAAAAGTAGCAAGTCACATCAATGAGATGCAGAAGATATATGAAGATTACGGCACTGTGTTTGACCAACTGGTTGCAGATCAAAGTGGAACAGAGAAGGAGGTAAGAGAAAGCACATGTTTTATTCTCTCCTGATGCATTATCCTGCTTGCCACTGGGTCTCTCTCTCTTCCTGAGGTAATTTTGGGAACTTATTTGTGCTGGGATTCCTCCATTCTCCTTTAATATTTTGACTTCCATTTCCTATCTGCCTGTCGAGTTTCTTTTTGTCAGTCGGTTATGGCAAAATTTTCAGACAGCTGCCAGAGCCACCTTCTGGACTGACGAGAGTTGCAAGCAGGAGTAGACAGTTCTCAGTAGGAAAAATCCTTCTCTTCTCAAATGTTGCAGAGATTATCTGTGCTCCAAGGCACTCAAATTTTATGCTATAGAGTTCTTCAGATATTATTCCACCCGTAGAAATGAAAATGGCAATTCAAGGGATGTCACATTAAAGTCTGTTATTCTCATTCTCTACACTTCTAGTGCTGAGGCATCCACGGGTATTTGTCAGAGCAAAAACCATTAGTTAAACAGACTGTGTGCCTGCATCTCCCACAACTGGGGCAGCAAGGTCTCAACTTAGCCATTTACATCAAATGTTTACTAAGCAGATCAAATCTGTAAAGATGGAGATCAGATATGAGAGATGCTGGCTCCGTTGTTTCATTTCCTCCTAGTAAAAGCCAAATCACCCCCATTAGCTACCTGGTTTCCCACAATTTATGGGGAAACAAAACTTCACAGCCTGGGAGATTCTTCACAGCATTACGTTGTGTCCCATGAAGAAAGCAGCCTCAGAGAGCAAGACCTCCATTAATTCTGCCATTGGCAGTGTCATAAATACTAATTACTCTATAGAAATTAAAGATACTTACAGCTAATAAATCAGCCAGTTCACAACTGGCTATATATAAGTGAAGGATCATCAGATCAACTTAATGTTCTTCTAAGTTATTAATAGTAAGAACTTCTATCCAGCTTCCATAACTTAGGGGCTATTACTTTTTATAGCTGTTACCTATTTAAAAAGGGGAATTACTCACACTCTTCCTGCTGTAGTGCAGGTTTCCCTGCCTCTCTCTGTATGTAAAGACAGAAAACAGATCCTTAAAGTTAGTGATGTGTATTCATTAATGTTTTACTCACATATGTGGATTGCAGCACTGATGTATATATTTACACTATTTATTTATATTATCTGCTGTTATAATTTAATACAGGTGACAGAGCTTTCAATGGGAGAACTTCTGATGCACTCTACAGTTTCCTGGCTGAATCCTTTCCCATCGCTGGGCAAAGCAAGAAAAGACCTTGAACTTACAGTGTTTGGTAAATGTCTTCCTTAATGACTCTCTGCTCTTTCAAATCTAAAGATTACCACATTAAATCTTCTCACAAGATGAAAGCCACTATCTCCTTTCCCTGTAGCCATGTGATATGTAGGGTAGGCTTACATCTGAATATGTAATTGTATTTCCCAATATGAGAAAAGTTTCCATTCGTTTGTTTGCTGTTGCTGTTTGCTCTGTAAGCCAACCTCAGCTGTTCTGCCTATATGTAAACTAGGGAAATCAATGATTTTCAAGAGGCAGTATTCTCTTTTGAACAATCTGGTAAACCAAGCTTTCAAAGGAGGCTGGTAGGAAAATCATGATTATTCTACTCTTGTGAATTCAGGCTAACTTCTGCTTTACAGCTACTGCATCAAAATCCCCATCCAGATTATTTTAACCTGAAAAATGGATGTGGAAATGAGAGCATTCAAACAAGAGTTTTATTTAATAGTATATATACGATTAATCACTTAATAATTACCTGAATAATTAAATCTTCCAGTGCAACATCTTAGGCACTTGTCCATTTCCTTAGAAAAAAAATTCTTTAAAATGTCATTGGATAAACACCTATAGAACAACTCCAAGTTGACAAGAGGCAAGTTTCTCTTTCTCAGGGTTGTCGTGTGCTCCTTCCCTGGGAAGCATGACAGGTTAGGGGAGGGGATGCTTCTAATAGAAGAACAAATAGGAACTACCTGCCAGGTTCCTTGGATGAGCTTCTCAGTGATCCATGTGTGCCAGCCACTTTCTGGCAGGACATGTATGAATGAAAAGACTCTGGCCTGATGCTTAGCTTAGACTGCTTGTCTGCCACTTGGAAAACTACATTTTATTCTCACTTCAAACCCTATGTGGGCAGCTTAGAAAATGCACCTGATGTGTGGAACTGAAGGAAACTGCCAAGCTCTGGGATCAATGCTGTGCTCACTGTGGTTGCATCTTAGCTTCACACAGGGATGAGACTCAACTGCATACTATTGCCCCTCTCCTCTTCCACTAGAAGGGAACATGGACACATGAGCAGAGAGAGAGCTATACTGCCCTACAGTCTGATCTGGGATGCAGGACTGCTCTGCAGAGCCATCCCTTATTTCACCTGCAGCTTCAATGCCCCTGTGTTTCCGTTCCTCCTTACAGATGAAAGAGAACATGTCCCTGCCTCCCTGGAGACTGAAAGATTAGATAACATTAGTGAGCCACTCCATTCGGATGTTGTGGAAGCCAGATATTTCCTGCAGATGGAAAACTGGGAATTGAGATGTTTGAGTTTCCAACTAAACAAATGCTGAACTGCAGACAGAGCTGACCAGCATCCTTTTTCACAGGACACTCTTGCTACAGGCCCTTCACTCCACTTGAAAACGTTCACTGATTACAAAAAGAAAATTTGAACCTTTACATTTAACCTAAATCTGCTGTATTTGTTTATGTGAAGACTTACAGGAGACAGGCTGCTGGTAATTTCAGAATAAATGCGCAGAGTGGCTTAATCCTAAACATTCAGAGCAAAATCTTGAGGTAAAAATACTGCCATTGCACGAACAAGTGTAAGATGACAAACCCAGCTGGCATCTTAATACAGGGCAGATGCTTTTCAATCAGTTTGCTTACCTCATCCTTCACATTCCTGTGACTACAGTAATCGGTTTCTCCAAGATAATGTTTTCATTGAATAATACACTTGTAATTAAGAGTTTTCCTTTTTTTTTTCTTTTTCAGTTTTTAAGAGGGCTGTAATACTGGTATATAAGGAGAACTTCAAACTGAAAAAGAAAATGGTAAGTCTGGTGTCAGTGAACGTGGTGGGTATTTATGCACAGGATCCTGCTGCAGTGTGAGAGGCACCATACCAGTGCTGAAGGGCAGTGACTGCAGTGAAAAGGCACCTTTCCTCACTGGGTTGGAATTCTAGCTGTCACAGCTAGAACAAGCGCTCAGTATGTGTGTAGCAATAGTAAACAGCAGCATCTTCTCTGTATGAGCCCCATGTCAGTTCTATCAAGTGGAATATGAAACACTGTCGTGTAGGAATCATTAATTCTTCCAGATGGCATTTACGATAGCCTACCTTAACACTGTGTGTAGCTTAAAGACCTCTGTTCATAGATCCTTGATCACCCTGGGGGGAAAGGAAAAGGGGCATTATAAACACAACCTCCGCTGTCCCTTTTACAAAACTGGAATGCTGAAGTCAAGTCCTCAGTACCAGTAGTGAAGTACTGCACCATGCTTCTCAGAGCAGATGGAGGGGCTCTAAAAGTAGCAGCAGCAGCAGCAACATGATTAATGTATTCTGCTAATCAACAGTCTGCAGGTACCTTCATGGGCAACTTGTTCCCTTGTAGTACTTACATGCAAAGTATTACTTTTTATCCATTAAAAACAAGTGCTTTTAAAAGTTGAAGCAATTACAAATGCCAAAGGTTGTGTCTATCACCATTTCAACTACATTTACAAGCACGGATTTTGGTACTGAAGGAAATAGTCTAATGAATTTAGTTGCTCTTCAGAGGCAGGTCTTTTAAGAGTAACTCAAAAAACCCCCACTTTTTTTACTTCTACTTCTTAGAACTAACTTTGTTGTTTTTCTCTTGCAGCCTACTAATGTTCGTGCTGCACATAATTACGGTGACTTGGATCCATTTAAATTTCGTTGGCTGATTCCTTTATCTGCTCTTCAAGTTCGACTGGGGAACACAGCAGGTAATTCCCTTGCACTGAATACTTCAGGATTGAACTTTTCTGAGATTCTGTAATACTGCTTCTTCCATATGTCTTTCTGGAGCTTGTTGCACTCAAGAAGGTACAGGCTTGATACATTAACAGACTTTCTTCATTTGGCTTGTTGGCTTCTTTTGTGAGTTCAGAAAGATGCAACATGATGTGAAAGAATGACAGAATGGAAATCCCCAATGAAAAGATACCATGAACTGGAAGGTGATTTACCATGGTTGATGTCCTGGTGACACCCTTATGCTGTGTGTGTGCTGACCCTTGTGTTTTTCCAAATGTGGAAAAGTTGACTCTGTCATTTATGGTAGTAGAAGGCTGTGGTTTTATTTTCCCTTTATGTTGATCTTTATGATCCTATCCAGTTCTGTATCTTCTGTAAAGTGTCACTAGGCGTTTAGAGCAGATAAATGCTTTGCACACGTGGGAGAAGGCCTTTTAAGGCTGGAAAGCAGCGAGAGGGAATAAGAATAGGGGAAAGCAACTCTCCAAGAGCGAAGTTATCCAAAACAGCACTAGGCTGCTCCAGCAGGAGAGTTCAGGGGAATTCCTTTTGGGTTCCACCTTGGGCGAGATCTGTGGATCCACCCATGGCTATGTTAACACTGCCTTCAGGAGTGGAGGAGCTCTACACTGGTCTTTCTAATGGCAAAGGTTTTGTGAAGTATATGCAAAAATAATGTTTCCTTCTGTGAACAGGAACAGAGAACAGCTGTATCTGGGAACTGATTCACACAAAGTCAGAACTAGAAGGCAGACCAGAAACAATTTTTCAGTTGTGCAGCAGGTAAGCTTTACCTAGAGGTTGTATTTGACAAATCACATTAAAGGAATTAAAAATATAGAAGATTTTCCCCTACATGACCTTTGCATCAGCATTTCTAATGCGGCTCTCACTCTTTGAATCCAGGCACTATGCCAGTGTTTAACTGCCAAAAGTGTAACAATTTGAAAAGGGAATGAATTTGGTGCAGTGATCCAACGTCAGAAATCTGCACAGACGTATAATCATAAGTTCCAGTACTATATGGGCAAAGTAACCGATTTATCAGACTCCCAGTTGGTTAGCAGAAATTACCTTCTGATAAAGACCACTTAAGGGGTGGTGCCTTGGTACAGAAGTTACCTTTCAGACTGTTTTTCTAAAGGGAAGTAATGAAGATCTCAAAACACAAAGTGTGTGAAATGCCTAACAATGCATGAAGATGTTAGCTGCAAAACCACTACTACAGCAAGCTACTGAAAAACCCCCACTGCACTGAAGTATATCAGTGGAAAGGAGGCAGGCAGATTTTATCCCAACAGTGTCTTACTTCAGATGGGAAAATTAGGTTATCTGTTTTCTTAAACTTCCAGTGACTGTGAGAACAAGACTAACATCGTGAAGGTGATCCGTTCTATTTTGCGGGAGAATTTCAGGCGTCACATAAAATGTGAGCTACCGCTGGAGAAACCATGTAAAGATCGCCTTGTCCCACTCAAGAACCGTGTACCTGCAACAGCCAAACTGGGTAAGAAACACATTCTCAAAGTGAAAAATGGAGTCTGGACTCCAGTGATGGCAGAAGGTTTGTAATTATTACCATAACTGTAGTGTGTCATGTGCCAGACCCACAAATTCCACTTTTTTTTGGGTGGGTGGGTG
>JAVJGI010000062.1:48279580-48298315 GCA_035590275.1 Ibycter americanus
GCGCCCCCCCCCCCCCGGGGGGGTGGGGGAGGCGGTAGGATTTCTCTACAACTCAGTGCATGACAAGGGCTACAGGAGATAAGCAAGCTTGCCATCCCCCGCCATGCTGATGTGTCATTAGGTCTCTTAAGGGAAGGCTTAATAAGGCCCAAATTAATTTTGGTGGGAAGAAACACTCCCTTTGGCATGCAGTATTAGTGCTCTTTCCTCTGGGTTCCCTTTAGTAACTCAGCCCTAATAACATTTCAAACTAAAACAACTGGCAAAAGGCAGGAGTCTCGCTTCTTTCAGTGCACTAAATCTGCATCCCAGCAGATACCCTAATTAAGTACAGGCTTCAGACATTTTAGCTAAATGAATAGCTACTGGTATTTCAAGTTCTCAGTCTGATCAGTTGTCTGTAAAATCCTCTTAACTGTCCCAGTTCCTGTGATGTTCAAGTCCTGCCTACAACCTGGCCCTCCAGTGCTTGAGGTGCCTGAATCACTCTTGTTTTCCTGCAGAAGTGTATAAATCATTACTACAATTTTTGGAGGATTTTGTATATATTACACGTGAAGGCAAGTATATAGCCCTGGGGTAGGTGGAATGAAAACTCTGACATGGGATCGCACTGTTGGCATCAGAATGCTGACACATCTGACCTGGGATGATTATCAAATGAGACTATGTACACTGTAATTACAAGGGGGCTATTGAGACAGACAGTGTAACCACCTAATGTTTTGCTGGAAAAAAACAACCCGGCCTTTTTCCTCTGCACAGCTTCCACGAGGTCCTTGAAGGTACTGAAGAATTCATCCAGCAGTGAGTGGAACGGTGATGCGGGGAAAGGCACCTTCCAGGACTCTGACGAGTGCAGCCTGAGCAGCAGTACTCAGAGCAGCAGCTGCCACACCACTGAGAGCATACAGGAGCCCAAGAACTCATCTCCTGATAAACATGTACAGAGCTGTGCATCTGACTTTTCTAATGTTCTTGTCAAAGAATCTGATATTCTCAGTGATGATGATGATGACGACTATCAGAGCCTAAAGAAGGGCAGCCCTACAAAAGACATTGAAATACAGTTCCAACGGCTGAAGATTTCAGAGGAACCAAGTACTGACTCTGAACGGGATCAGGCTGCTGAAAATGAGGAAGGAGATGGCTTTGAGACAGGAGAGCACCCAAAGCTGGTGCGTGGCCATTTCTGTCCAGTGAAGAGAAAAGTGAACAGCACAAAGCGTAACAGAGGAACTTTAACGGCAATGCAAGAACGTCACCAGTCCCTTGACAGTCACTCTGATGCTGCAAACCTGGATCTGAACTCTATTTTAGAGAGAGAATTTAGTGTCCAGAGTTTAACATCTGTAGTTAACGAGGACTGTTTTTATGAAGCTGTGGAGAGGCATAGGAAATCCTAGCTTTCTAAGCACTATATTTAAAATACTCATTTGAAAATCCACATGAAATTCAACAAACCTATTTTGCTTTAAAACTAGTAAATTCATGGAAGCTGCAGGAAAACTACTATCTGATTTTGTGCACTAATACATTTTCTCCACAAAAACAGCTGTAAAGGATTCTTAAGTTATTTTAATTTATTGTGGATCAAAAATAGATTAAGTTGGCCATGGTCTGTATATTAGTTCATCCCTTTCAAGGAGTTATTAAGGTGATGTAGTGTTCTTGGGGAGGGGAAGGGAAGGATGGCCTCGTTAGTATTTTAAGTAACGTGGAAAAGGTGCTAGTGAGTGGCAGAGGGGTTTACAATGGAAAGTAGCATTGCAAAATGAATTTTTTCAATACTTTGGGCATTTTATTTCTTTGGTTTTCACTTTTGCTTTATTTAAAGCAGAATTAAGTTATTTTAATGTGTTTTAGTGCACAATAGTGCAGAAATTTCATTTTTGTAAGTTTCAAGATGCTGTTTATACTTTATACATATGTGTAAATACAAAAACAAAGCTTGGCCTGTAATCTTTTATTTGACTGTATTTTTTATTTTCTCTACCACCTGTACAGTAAAAGACAAGTAAGTAGTATACTTAGCCCTCTTTTCTACTTTTTATCACGCTGCTTTTTTCTAGTTGGAGCTTTAAATCCCAAATTCTTTGCCTTTGCATAAATGAGAAGAGTATTAGCAGACCGTGAGGCAATCTGTGCACTTTATCCTCCTTTAAGCCAGTCACTCAAGTACATTTATACAAGAGTTTTGGCTTTTGTTTTTTAAATTACTCTGCACAGTAAGGTGTTCCAGGATAAAAAGAATGCAAAAACCCAGACATCATCTCATGTGCTGAAATATGAAAAATATTTTTTCTTATGTTTCAATAATGCACTTTCATTCATACAAAACTAAATTATTTCAGAAGTATCCCAACAATCACATATCTCACAACATACCTTGTTCTTGGTATGTGTTCTAGCCATTCCCCTGAAGTAAAAAGAACCTGTAGGCACCTTGTAACTGGACTGTTTTTTCACTTTTGTCTGCAGCTGAATGAAATGAATAAATAAAATGGGAAAGCCCTCTCTCACCACCACTTTCTTAAAAGTAATTTTTCAATACCTGCAGAGATGTAAGAATATATAAGCCTCCTTTTACTGAATCAACACCTCTAGATCAAGGAGTTTAATTAAAAAATCAGTCCACTGCAATTACAGCTGATCTTCCTCTTCAGTTTGCTCAGGCTGACTGGTTCTTTTAAGTGAGTTTGTCATCTTCTTCTTTTGCTTGAGATCTTCTCTGTAGTTGTACACAAAAAGGCTTGGGTCTTCATCGCACATTTTCCTGTATGTATTGCACAGATTTCTAAAGTGTGACATGGACAGCTGAAAAGGACGCAGAGTGGGATCAATGTTTGCTGTCATCATCAACTGTTCTGTTCTTTTCAAACGTCCACTTTCAGGAAACAAGGTCCTAAAAGGTGTGGGGAAAAGACAAATTCAAACAATTCAGACAGACAATTCAGTTTCCCTTCAGAGTAACAGGATCCCCTTGGGAATTTACTTAATACAGGTTTACTATTAAGTATGTTGCTGTTTTAGCTGTGACACTCAATATAGCTCAATTATCTAAGCAAACGGAGACATGTAAGGGCCCTTTTTCTGCAAATGCAAATTACGACAACATAGGAATGCATATACATATATTGCACATTAAACACATGCATGTATGTTCATGTTTGCAAACATTAAAAAGAGTTTGGAGCATGGATAGAGTCACAGGGCCTTCTTACAATTAGCCTTACACTTAAGAGAGCAACAACAGATTAAACTATGCAAAACAGATCAGATCTAAACCATATGAATTTTTCTTACAGGCTGTTTCATTCCAATGGCAAAGATATTGTTATCACTTGTCATTAATACTGTAATTGTAATGCCTGAAAAAAAGCCAAGAAGGAGGAAAGGAGTATTTCATTATCATTCACTTTTTAATATTTAGAACGTAAGTGAATGTGCCAGGAGTCCTCAATTTTGTTTTCAGCCCTGTCACTGTTCATAGATAATCTTATCAGTTCATTTACTCTGTAGCCAGATACTTCAGTATCTCTCTCTCACAAGTTCCCCAAATTTTAATGAATAGTATTAGTTCAAGTGTATAATGTCTCACAAAAATACATACAACAAAGTGCAAACTATTGAAAGGACTAGCTCTTATTAGCAGTAGTTCTCAACCTACAATGAGCCAGGAAGGCAGAAAATTTGCACATGCTTGACGTGCGTGTCAGTTTTCAAATGATCCCACTCTGTCATACATACAGAAGACCTAAAAATACTGTAGAACTAATACAGCAACAGCCCCACACCCCCAGCTGTGTTTCACAGGTTAGCTGGACAAGCTAATCAAAAGGCTTTGTGTAAGTAAGTGACAGTTGGCTCCTGGTAGGCAGACAGAATACAAAGTTTAGAAAGGGTTTAAAATAACAAGACAAGGCTGGAACTTGAGGGAACAATCTGGTTTAAAGGATGTGGTACTCCAGGCCCTGGCAAAAATGTCCCCATTAATTCAGCATCTAGGTCAGCAAGGTTATAATGGATCAATCCTTATTTTGATTTCCCTCCTTATGTTGTTCTCTCCTTTGATTTGGTAGGTAAAGGACGTACCTGGAGCCAAAAATTTATATACAGACTATGAACCATCTTATAAATGATCATGAACGGCAACTCAAACTACAGTATTTTTCTTCATGGACTCAATAGCTTACTCTTATATGCCATGTCTGTCTCAGATCCCAGAATTTACACACAAATGTAAACTGATTCTATTACCTTGTTTTTATACAGTATATGTGATAGGCAGATAGACAGATACCTTATAATGAAATTAATAGCCTTATTATACACCAAAATTTGCTAATTTTTTTCAGGTCAGCTAAAGAATAAGAGGATTGTGTTTCTTAGCTGCACACTAGGGCTAAAGTATGATAAGCTGCTAGGGGATATGTGATGCCCAAAAGTTCAGATTTCCCCTCCTTGCCTCAAAAGAATGTAGAGCAGCTTTAGCGATTTGAGATTACACAATAGTTGTGGGGGATTTTTAAACTTTGGCAAAAATATTCTACATAACATAGATATGCTGACTGCATACGACTGCATACGCCTTCTGCTTACATTGTCAACTGAAAATTCTTTCACAAAAAAACCCACACAACCCCACCACCTTGTAAATCAAATACAAATTGATCCAGAGTTCAGATACCTCATTATCTAACAGCCTCCAAATGCATACTTCAAACCCTAACCCAGGCAAACTGGTACTCATTTTAGATCCCAAGTCTGCATCCCAGACATCAATGGCATTCACTGCCTCAAGCACAAAAAGCCCAAAACTAGAGGAAATTCTATGTTCACCTTTAAAATAATGACATATAAGGCTTGTAGTTCAGTAATGTAGTATCTACCCTAATTCTAGACTGCATCAGGGCCAAAACCACACCCAGCACAATGCAGCTAGCCCAAGCTGCCGCAGCATGCCTCTAGTCCTAACAGCAGCCCCGTTGCACATTCTAAAGTGCTGAACGCTGGGTTTTTCCCATACCAGGTCAGACACGTGGCTACGCTCGAGTTTTAACAGGATCTGTGGTGAACAGACTGCAGGTTTCTTGCATCAGTTAAGAGAACCTGGTAAATTCCCTCAGTAAGACATAGGGATTTTTAAAGAGTCAGTAAGAACTCCATAAAAGGGCAAGCACAGAAACAAGAATTTGACCTTTTGACATTATCCCCAAATAAGTAAAATTTCCCACAGATGACGTTCTCCCTCCTCACACTGCCATCTTGGTTCTGAATTTTGATACTTTCAATTTTTTAACTCAACCAACAAATGCTGTAGTTTTTGTGGTTGGTTTCTTTTTTGGTTTCTGAGACAGACAACTATTGGAAAGAACACTAATTTATCCTAGTAATTTTAATTACTTCAACTGCACTAACAAAAAATGCACAGTAATTATTACATAATTACAGCAGAGAGAGATTCGTCTCATACGTCTGTCTCCAGAAACCGTTCTGAAATGGAAAGTTCTGATGAACTATGATGACAAATTTAAAATGGGAGGAATAAAATCAAATGCTGCAAGTGTTTCTCAACTGACAAAGTAGCTGACACATTTACAAAAACATTATTGAGAATTTTTCATTAAAGATCCTTACTCGATTCCGCGGAAGCAGTATTTTCTTCTAAACTGAAAAACGCTTCGAACCACTTTTTCTACTAGCTCGAACGGCTGCTGTATCTTTGGTTGCACCAATGGAGTGAAATGCACCACAGCCACATCCACCTATACAGAAAAGGTATATAAATTTGAGTAGATACATTCCTCTGAGATACATTATTTCTAAGTTAACTGGCTAGACATGAGGAAACAGGCAGAACACAGTAAGACACTATTGTGACAGGTAACATAGCTGTCCAGTGACTAATGTCATACGATTTGAATATAAAGATTTACCTTAACTTTCAAGGCCCTACAGAATTTTAGTCTTAGTTATCTACATATTTCCAATTAGTTCACATGCCATTAGTACTTAGTACTTTTTTCCCCATGGCACCTCCTCCATGTAGAACAACTTCCATGTAATCTGTAAAGTAATTAGCACTTCTTTCTTCACATCCTTCCACCAGACAATTCTGACATGATACACAAATTAGGCAACATTCAATATACAAGCTGAAGGGCAGCTGGAGAAAATTGGTATTATAATTAGAAATCAAACCCATTCCCTGTATGTTTTCTGTTGCTCTAGGGCTTTTCTAAAATGTAAGCCAAGGAATTACTTTTCAGCATATTAAGATTTTAGAATTCTAGTCTATTTAAAGGAATGGTAGGTAGAAATAAGTTCATAGTCAGTTTAAGTGACCACACAACTCTGTATTTACACTGTGTATCACAGTTCATCCAAATTATATTCGAATGATTCTACAAAAATTTTTTTCAAGCTTGTTTTATTCTTTTATAGTTATAGAATCAGCTTGGCTCACAGAATGGTCACTTTCCCTGTGTCTGAAAACAGAATGAAATAATATCCTCCCTTCAATGTACACATATATACATATAAAAGCATAAAATATGTCATGCAATTATAGAGATACTATATTATAAGAAATGCCCAGAATTCAGACTTCTGTATTAGAAAAATAGAGGCTGGGCTAAAAATCCAGTTCTGCACAACATCAAATAAAACAGTTCATCTTCCAAACTAGATATTAACAATAACAGTGAAAAATTTCTCTGGAGAAGCACATTAAAAATTTGTACAATGTGTACAAGTACTGGTACTGAACAACTACAAAATTTTAAGTCCAGACTTTTTAAAATATTCAGTCTTTTATTGAAGAAGTCTGCTAATATGATGGGCAATCATCTATCTTTTAAAAAGGTCTGAAAGTCAATATTGGCATTCATAGAACAGATTCTATGTGACATTAAACTGAAGATGTGCTAGTTCTGATGGAAATAAAAGCTACACTCTGGCCAAAGAACAGCTTCTGTTCTAAGCACAGTGCACCAATTGTTTGAGAAAACCCCTAGCAAGAAAGAACCTGGGAAAAAAAGAGAGGTTTTTCTACTGCTTTAACCAAAGCTGCTCTAAGTTTGTGGCTTGGTTTTTTTTTTTTTTTAATCAATTAAATCATAACCTCTAATGTGGTCGTATTCTTAGGGCACAAAGGTGCCATCCATCCATATTGTACTTTCAGTGGGAACAGCTCAGCTCTCAAGTACATCTATCCAGTACAACTGCCTCAACAGCAGAGGTACTGTATTTGCTTTCGACAGAAATGATGAAATTCAAACAATCTAAGTTTTTCAACTTATGAAGCTGAACAAAAATACTGGCTAGAGAAAGGAAAGAAAATACCCATTAATGGTGCTGATGAAAAAAACCACAGTAAGTTTCCAGTATTAGCACTGCTGATCTCAATTATATGTTAGAGTTTTTCCTCTACGTTTCCACTTTTTCTCAAAGATAGAGTTAAGACAGAAAAAATACTTAAGCTACTAAAACAGTAAGACACAACAACTTATTTAAAAATGAGGTGACACAGAAAACTTGACATATGGAATCTGCAGCGAAATGCACATAAATATATTTTCCAAAGCAGTTTCTGAATTTCTCAAGTGTTGGTAACTCCTACCTTTGCCACAGGTTGCTGCTACCTGTCAGGAAGATCGCAGGAATGCAGCAAAAACCTGTGTTCACACTGAGTGTCAGAAAAGTTCGTATTTTTGATCAGGGCAAATACATACTTCACATGATCAACCAGCTCCATATACAGAAATACTAAGGACTTATTTACGCGTGTGTATGTTTAACTCCATTTTTGTCAGGAAATAAAACAAGATATCTCCCCCACAAAATTAGGTATAAGAAAATGATCAGAGACCATTTGGGATCTCCTAGTCACCTCAATTTTGCAGAACTGCTTGTAAGTGAGATATGAGGGCTCTCTGGGAGTTGGAGCTGCATCTTTAACAAAAATTTCTGAAGGAAAAGAAAAAAAGAACACAATCTATATGCAGTGTATACTTTAAGAGAAAAGCAGCTCAATTTGCAATCTCAAGGCCAGTGGGCAATAATTTCTGCCTCTGAAACAAAACACAGCACTTCTCAGCGTTTGTTCCATTATAGATGCTGTTTTCTTTGGACCCCAGAAAAGCTGCCTGGTTACTATAGCAACAGATACAGGGGAAAGCTTTTCACTTGTAATTGGCCACTCCCTTAAAATTATACATGCTATTTTTCCCTAACCTTTTTAATATGCATAAAATGGAGAGCAGAATTATGAAAGCCAATAGAGTACACAAGCACAATTAAAATACACAAGTTAATTTGCTGATAATTTTATTAGTAACACTTTTTTTTTACCCTGTCAAGTATCTTAGCAATACTTACAAAATAATACTCAATTCTTACAAAATAATGAATATGAAAATTATTCCACTGATATATCCTGAGCTGTGAATAGTACAGCAATTATTCATCCCTTGCTGTGCTGTTTTAGTGTATCTGTACAGTGAGGGTTTATGTTCAGGTAGGGTAGCAGGAACATATGACAGTACAATTCAGAGAAGTCTGCTGCCTTGCCGATGAAATCAATACTCTAAATCAGAGTAACCTTAAATGACACAATTTTTACTAACTGTTGACAATACAGGTCTCATGATGGGCAATACATGTATCTTGCAACAGGGCTGTATTAAAAGCAAACTCACATACCCTTTTCCAAGCTGTAATTTACTCATAGGGAACTGAAACCTAAGCATAACATCCTACACCTGCATTAAAAGAGACTGCTGAAGAACCTACTAAGACAGTTCTAAGCCAGCACCGTCACCAACCAAGTGCTCAGTACCAGCATTTTATCTGTCTGCTACAGACAAATGTTAGGTCTAACACCAGATATGTGTATCTCATAGCAAACTTGTTCCAATGCGAGGGTTTCATTTTGGTTCACTTCCAGCAGTAAATAACTGTGCCACTGCACTAACAGTAACAATCTAATTCCTGTATAAGAACAGCTTTGTAATAACTTAACTCCCTTCACGTTAGGGTCACAAGCAGGATCACAGGAAACCAAGTGTCAGGTACAGAACCTACGGGTACATCACTCCTACAGTCAGCAAGACTTTTCTCCCATCTTCTTGATTTCACACACCAGCTTGTCAAGGCCACTTCTCCAATGTGGTCCAGTTACCATATAAGCCTTATTAGTAACTTTATTCCTTCATTCTTTTACACTGTCTCATACAAAGCTAACAAGTTATAGGATGACCTACAGAAGGCTAAGGCTATCCAGAAGAGATAAGCAAAACCTGTAGTTTAATAAAAATGTCCTGCTGTTCCAATTGCAAAATAAAATGAATTGCACAGCTCTTCCCTAGGAAATTTAAACTCTTGGTAAGATTATCTGTGATGAAAAAAACCCCGACAACCAACAAACAACAAAACCCTCTGGCTCTGCCTCGCAGTTCAACTTAAATGATTCCTACCCTGCCCCCCTCCCCTTAAGTCTACAGTTTCTGGATTCTCAAGATTTTATTCCTTTTAATCACTGTTCACAGTTTTCATCATAGAACCTGGATATCATTATGTATTTAGGACTAAAGGCCTCCATGTGTTTTTCTACATAATCTCTTTGCTTTCCCTTACTGAGTGTTTGTCAAACAAAACTCATTAAACAAAGTACTCCTTTATTCTCGGGTAGATGAAACTAAGACAGCGAACAAACAGCAGCAATGCACTTGCAGTAGAGAAGAGGAAAAAAACAACATTCCAAGAAATTTTGTTAATACATGCCAATGCAGTTTTATATGAGAAGGGATAGCTCCATTCAAGACAAACTGCATTTTTCCAGGACATCTACAGTGAAGAAAACATCTCAGACCTCACATCCAGCAGTAAGTGCTACACAAACAGGAATGAAACATAACTGTATTTTTTATTACACTTGCAGTGCTTATACTTGAATTTATCATGCCTTTCATTTGGTTCTTCCCATTAAATGTAATGTATGACTGCTATATGCAGTGGTTTGTGTTTATGTTTGCATACTCTGAAATTTTAAAAAGGAAGCAATGAAAAAGGTTAACTCAAGATGCTAATTAGCTGTTCCAGAATATGCTTTTGAATGAGTTTTGAGCTATCCAGACATGTCAGTTCCTTCTGTAAAAGGAAGTTAAGCCATCCTTCCATGGGCCTGATACAGCAAATGATACGTATTTGCCAAAGCAGCTCCTCAGTCTGAACAAACTGAAAGGATTTGGAAATAGGCAGGTCTTTGAAATAAGATTTTAAAAATAAGTAGCTATTTATACTCTCACCTTAACTATAACCATTTTTAATATATATGTGCTGGACAGAATTACCATATCCCCTGAACAATTATCTGAACTAAGTACATTATATAAAATCAGAGGATTGTTATGCAATGCCACTAAAGACTGATAGAATACATATTGATCAAAACCTTGTCTTACGTACAATGAATTGAAATAAGAGTACAATGCTACAGATATTTCATGTTCTATTTATTTTAACCTTATCCCATTATATGGCTTTTCAAAAAAGTTCTAATGCTGAAGACCAATTTTAATATTATTGTTCATACTGAGATAGAATGTCTTAGAAAGCATAACCCAGAGGACCACCCTTTATCACTCTGATAAAAGACAAAACCTGCCAATTATACAGCCCCAGTCAAAAGGCAGGACACCATTTCTAATCCTAGTCACAGAGGTTTCAAACCATTGTTCTTGATCTGCTATCCCAACAGTCCAGCTGATGTAACAACAACAGTCCTGTCTTCCCAGGTGCACAGTCACACTGTCTAAAATGTTCTCATCTGTCAAATTAAATTTGACTCTTTATGCAAGAATAGCAGGGAGGTTTTTTAATGAATATTTAGAACTGCCACTTCATGGCAAGTTTGCAAAGTACTTCAGACAGGTAAGTGACTGATTAAAAACAAAATGCACTTACACAACTGAGTCGTTTTGTATCAGTGTTAAAACCAGTATTTTATTTTATAGACGAAAGCAGATCATATTGACTTATGACTTGCTCAATACTGCTGCTCCAAGTCAAGGACTGAGAATCACTGAAAATAAAATATTTAGTCACATGACTTGTGAAAATACCGCAAAAAATAAATCCCATTCTCCTTCAAAAACATGAAATTTTGGAAGTTATTAAACAAAAGAACAGATAATATTTAAATAACTAAAATAAAGGGCCACCTTTAACATACTTTAAACAAATGATAGTATTGTCAATGTTCGTTGTTACAAAATAGTCAACAGGAGCTGACTACAGCCATCAACACACTTAAAGATGTTTACTTGAGGAGGACAATATATTTTCTACTATAGTGTTTTGCCACAATGCCTTCCAATCTACAAGTTTCTCATGTTCCATTTACAATGCATACTCGCCTAGTAAGCCTACAATCTGTATAACTATTACCAAAACCAACTCCAGTAAAACAACTTTTGCTTGATGGCTTGCAATCACCTATGAAAGGACAGCAGCTCCTTCTTACAAGCAATTCTGAAACGCTGCCCACTTGCTATCATTTATGTTCAAGTACCTTGTGTACAGCTGCTCTCATCTGCTGCAGGGTCATGTTCAGATAGTCACTCAGATAGCTCTGACTTTAAATGCAAGCTTTTTTTGTTTGCTGATTTCTTTTTCTTTCCCCCTCCCACTTCCCCCCCACCCCCCCTTCTCCCTATTACACAGCCTTGGCTACAAAGCTACCAACCAGTTACACTCATTTACAAGAGAGAAAGGGCAGACAAAGGTGACAGCAGATAATCATCATGGCATCAGCAAGTCTGCAGTTCTTTGCTTTTGTTCTGGCTTTGCTTGCTGTTTTTGGAGATATCACAGCCACATTGCTACCAAACTGGAAGGTAAATGCAGATATTGGTTCAAATATCATAACAGCTATAACACAGATGCAAGGACTCTGGATGGACTGCACGTGGTACAGCACCGGGATGTTTAGCTGTAGCCTGAAATACTCCATTCTCTCTCTCCCTGTCTACATCCAGGCTGCTCGGACCACCATGGTACTGTCTTGTATCCTATCAGCCTTTGGGATCTGCATCACTACAGTCGGAATGAAATGCACAAAGTTGGGAGGGGACACTGACAGCAAAAGTCACGCTTGTTTTGCTGGAGGAGTCTGCTTCATTCTTGCAGGAATCTTTGGATTAGTACCAACATCCTGGTACATGAGAGAAATTATTTCAAATTTTCTGGACCAAACCATTCCAGAGAGCAGTAAACATGAACCAGGAGGAGCGGTTTATACAGGATTCATTTCAGCAGGGTTTCTGCTGATCGCAGGTGTGATCTTCTGCACCTCCTGTTTTAAAAAGCAGCAAGGAGCATGGATTTACCCTCCAAAGCAGCACCATTTCCCAACCACAGAGCAGGAGAGCAACGCAGGTTACAACGTGAAGGACTATGTGTAAATACAGCTATTTCTATCCATTGAGGCTTTTTTTGTGTGCTAGATGTAGTTTGATTATTTCAAAGTATGTATAACATAGCACTTTTCTTTCACCTGGGTTGCAGTTATGTTTAAGCAAGGTATTTCATTTATAGTGGCATCCTCAAAAAGAATGAAGTAGAAAACAATGCTTAAGCCTGCTAAGAGAATACATTTTTGTTGACTTTTCAAACCATTCTTTTTGACTTTCCAAGCAACATTTACTGAAGAAAAAGGAACTACTTTAAAACATAACTGGATAGTACAATTACCATACTGATGGCTTGTTACAGCAAAGATGCTTAAAAACTAACTGCCTTCTATTTAGTATATCAGGCTATCAATAACGTATAATGTTTTATAGCATATTTTACAATTTTATCTTTGTTTTAATTATGACGCAGGGAAAAAAACCCAATCACTCTTTGTCCAAGAAGCACAATACAATGGCTTTTAAATAGCAGACACATCTGCCTTTCGTTTTCAGTTCTAAATTGCCTTGATAACTAGATTTCTTAAAAAAATATATATATACAAACACACACAAAACCCAAGCCAAAACAAAAAACCACAACAAAACCCCATAGCCCCAAACCTTAGCTGCATTGTATATTCTGCATATCAGGCTGAACAATCAGCAGTACCATTCAGATCTTGCCAAAAATGGCTCTCCCACCCCAAACTGCCAGCTGCTGTGGGTTTCATTATTGTTAAAGAAATGTCTACTTGGCATTCACCAACTGCTACTAATCTATCACTACACAATGAATGTTAGATTTGAGAAGCAATACCACAACAGAAATGTAACCATGACTATGAAAACACCTGCAAACTGTAACACACAGGATACAAACTAAATGATCTATGTTCAAGAAAAATCTGGAAGCATTCTGGTTTACACTTGCTCAAAATAGCTTTTAACAGCTCAAATAATACAGCTACAATTGAGGGTCGTCTAAGTTTCTGGCCTTCTAAAAGAACTTCGTAAGTCCTTTGCATTATTCTTTCAGGGTCTGTTTCAGGCCCACTCCATGTATTCTTTTACTGTAAAATGTAATATACAGTGGTGATACAGACAGCTTCTTTATTTTCTTAACTCCCTTATTTTGATTAATACCCTTGGTTCCTTTAACCTTTTCTGTCAACACACAGATTTTCTTTTGTATTGGTCATTGGCAGAGTACGTTCTATCTAAATGCTTCCCTAAACAAGAATCAAACTGATGCTATTTTGCTAGCACAGGTAAGAGAATGAAATGATACAGACCTTTAAATTTAGGAATATGCTGGACAAGTCTTTCAACAAAACCAACTGCTATTTATATAAAACTTTCATTTCGTTAGACCAAAATTCACTAAAACAGTATGAAGGGGCCTTAACATTATATGTGTACTTCGTTGGAAAAAGTAAGATCTTCTGTTATAGCACTTGAGAAAGTGGAATGTTTTATGCATCTAATATGTAAAGAGTCTCTATTCCAATATACATAGAATAGAATTATGTCTTGCTTGTATTAGTACTGTTACGTAGCCATTTTGAGTTTTCTACGTATTCATCAAGCTTGTTTCGTACTATTCCTAACGCTAGTATTAGCAGTTTTTCAGTATTGCAGAGACTTTGCTATGACCAAGAAGCCAAATTTTCTTTGCTTAAGACACAACACTGTGCAGCACCACTCCGTTCCATAAACCAAGAGTCTTTTATGTCTCAACATTCATAGCATTGTTGAAATAATATTCATTCATTGAAAAAATGAGGTTAACTCCTCATTCCCCAAAACATGCATCTCCACCCTTAGTCAGAGGTTTGACATGACACTAAGCTGTGATCATTGCTATGTATGAGAATTAAAACTAACATTTGTAAAAGAAGAACCAAAGGCATTTTTACAGGCAAGCATAAGAAAAAGGTAATAATTGGATACTGTAAGCAAAATGAAGTATTCATTGGTTACAAAAGCAGCAAATTTTTCTTCCTAAAACTTTATACAGAAGTACTTGAACTTCTTTGTACATCTGTAAAGCAAAAATCAATCACTGAGCCAGTTCATTCACAATATGCTGCAACAGCCTTCCAAGAAAACAAAGATTCTTTCAGAAATGGTAACATTTAAAACCACGTCAGTCCACGGCTAAAAGAACAGGGACAAGACAAGATCAATCTACAACAAGCATTTGAAGGAAACAAAATATAGTGAAAACAGGTGTCACATCTGTCTGAAAAATTTGTACTTTCTGCTTTTGCAATATAAGCTATACTTCTTTTAACTCAAAGAAATATATTAAATAAAAATATGCTCACCTTTAGTGGTACTGCCTTTTTTATTCAACAGACTACCAACTGACTGTAGCATTTCCTTATACCAAGACATCAGTCACAATTGTATGCGTTACCTCTCTCTCAGTCAACTGTGGCCTTTTCAGTACAGGAAAATGGGAATATCAGTTATAGCTTCCCAATTCTGAGGCATAGTTGGCACAAGACTTTTGACTATGCTAGCTCTACTGTGCCCTCAAATTGTATCCACCATTGAGAAACCACCACCACAAGAATGGAATTTCGCCCTCACTCAACCCTATTTCACATAACAGTGAGATGACATACTGAAATTATTTTTCATTCAGCAGAAGACAGGAGGAACAAAACACCCCACTAATCCAAAAATGCAAAGCAAAAAATAAGATATCTTAAGCATGATCATTTTTCTTCACAACAGACCGCTGTCACAACTAATAATTTAACATATCTGAACAGCTACTTGCTCAAAAAATACTAACAGAATTTTAAATCATCATCAGAATATGCCCAGATAAAGGCCTTAAAATTCATTGTGATAAAAGAGAGAATGACCTTCCAAAGGTTCTCAAGAGTTAAGTCTTAAGAGGAAAAAGACCAAGAGAGAGACTGTGATAAGGGGGAAGCAAGATATGTTGATGAGATGGAACAACCAGTTTACGAGGAATTTTCGTAAGCTGCAAGTTCATTTCTGAAACGGAACAGTACATTCCATGTGCATTCAGGGGAAACAGACACCATTTAATTGTCAGACACACACTTCTATGAAGAAAAAAAAAAGAAAAAAACCCCCATGTTCTTGTCCAAAATGCAGTTTAATTTATTAATTCTTGATTCTTGTAATCATAATGGCTATTAATAGAAACCAGCAGCAGTAGGTAAGAGGACAGGAAAGAGACTGTTCTCCTCTACTCACTCAAGAGAAGACAAGTGGGAGAAAAGATTGTTACTCTTGTAAACACGCAGTGGGACGCAGGTGACAAAGTGCTACTGCGAACAGGAGGGACTTAAATATGCTAAAGATGAACAGGGCGAAACATAAAGATTATAGACATGGTAAAATTAGAGTTCTTTGACAAAGATGACAAATGAAAAGCTTTTCTTTATCAGGGTCTTTCAAAAGACCCATCAAATTTTCTAGGCACAATTCCCAAACTGTTTATAAATGCAAACTCTAAAACAGCAGACTTTCCAAAGACGGTACAATACTAGCAGACTATTCTGTTATTATATCCTAATCTCCCTCTCCAGAAACACCTAAAGTAGCACACTGATTTTGCAGATAGGCCAGGTTCTAAGGAACTGAAAAGAAAAGTACCTTCTTGAAGTATGCCTTGTTTACAGGAATATCACACCACTCCACTTTGTAACACGGACATGTTGAACTAGAGCACCCAACTGTACTCCTTACTCAATATGAGATACATTGCTTGAGTGACAAAAAACCCCAAAGAAATACATCAAAACTTACCTCTGGCTTTGGAACAAAGGCTTGACCTGGAATTACGAAACAGTTCTCAACAGTGCAGAGATGCTGAGACATGATGGACAGTCTGCTACGTTGCTTACCTCCTGGATTAGCTGTAAGCCTCTGTTGAAGAATCAAAACATGTAAATCGGTGAAACTGAATTGACCAAGTGGTCAGTTACATTAAAGCTTGATTTTCAATATAATCAAAGGCAAAGACAAATTTAAAAAACCCCAAATAATTGTTAAGAACTCATATCAAACTTTATGCCCAGTTCATCTAGAATTTTCTTCTCCAGTGTAGCAGCATTTAACTATGATACCATGCTAATTTACAACCTCAGTCCTGCAATCAAATGCGCACAAAAAGGAGCTCCGTGAACTTCTGCAGAACTTAATGAATGACAAAAGAATTTTGTATGGGCACAAAAGAAAACTAAAACTATTCTGAATAGTTGAATATTTTAAATCTGCAAGATTCAAAACAAACATAACACCAGCTGACAAGTATTCTCACATTCTTTCCTTCCACTGTTTTCTGTATCAAATATAACTTTTTCTCCTTCAAGATGAAACAAAGCTCCATAAACTCAAACGCAGACAGAAAGCAAAACTTCATTATTAACTGGTCTACACTTATAATATATTTAAGGAAGCTGGATCTATTTTACATAAATTTAGAATACCTAAGAGCATTGAATACTTAAAGCTCCATTTAGTAATTCTCTGGTTTCCCTAAGAAATTTCTTAAAAAGATCATGAAAAAAGTAGCCTGGACAGAGGTTTTTCTACATTTCCGTGACCTGAAAGAAACACGTTCTGTGTGTTTTACTAACATACACAAGATTTAAACATAAAAAGCACCCAGTAAAACGAGTTTTAAATAGTAAAAGACACTACACTAACTATGCAGAAATATAATTTTGAAGATTCCTGTTCTTATTTATCACTACATTAATAAAAAATAAAAGGTGAAAACCAATTTGCATATCTGGTAACATCTGTACATCGTGTAGCTTCAGATGAAAAGCCTACTCATGAAATGCTGCCATGCTTATTAAAACTATCCCTGAAAAATAAAATTAAACCTATTACTGAAGTTCTGATGTTTTTTTAAACAACTCTCCTGAAAGGCGGTTTAAGTATTAGCATAGAGCAAATACAGTACTTTACAACAACTTTTCAGAAAGCTAGCTCAGTGATTCTTTCTGTCTACATCAGCATTTAAAACTACCTTCATTATTGTTTCAGAGGAAACCTATTAAAAAATATAAAAATTTATCTGCCATTGTTACTATTCTCTGAAAATAAAGCAGGCTGCAAAGTCTAACAATGCAATCAGATATGCACTCCCTTAACCTCTGCAGTGGAAATGAAACAGACCTAATGACAACATTTGTGGTCCCTTCCGTATCAATTCAAACAAGCCAGCCCTCCCACAACTACCATCAAACAAGTCTCAGGCAGTTAGTTCCTGCTTCTCAGCTACAGAAAGGAAAACTTAAACAACATCGACCTCTGGGCAGTAGCATCTTACACCACTTCAATTACATCAGCAGGAACATACCTGTATATGGCACTGCTCAAGGAACACAAAAATGCTGAGGATATACTCATAGAATAGAATCACAGAATGGTTTGTGTTAGAAGGGACCTTTAAAAGTCATCTAGTCCAACCTCCCCGCATTGAGCAGGGACATCTTGAACTAGATCAGTTTGCTCAGAGCCCCATCCAACCTGTCCTTGATTGTTTCCAGGGACTGGAAACACCCCTGGGTAACCTGTTCCAGTGTTTCACCAACCTCATTGTAAAAAAGTTCTTCTTTCTATCTAGTCTAAACCTCTTTTATTTAAAACCACTACCCCTTGTCCTATTGCAACAGGGCACGCTAACAAGTTTGTTCCCATATTTATGTAACCTGACCTATTTTTGTAGGTTTTTTTCCCCTCAATTCTTAAAATTGTCTTTGTTTGCACTTTTAAAATACGGATAGCATCTGAAAGTGCACTAAGCAGATCACGCTGGAGTTCAGCTAACAAGGTAACATTTTTGCAGCCTCTATCAAAATTTTAGCAAGGCATGAAGCAAAACAAAGATTCTGAAGCCTAACATGGAATACAATTAAAGTGGTACTTGACGTCTCTTAATGCTGCTCACTATCAACCACTCTCAATGACAAGCTCAGGAACAAAACTATTTGCCTTGTTCCTCAGTAAGCTATATCATATAATTGTGCGTTTCACAAATGTGTGTTAAAATCCCATTATCAACGAATCTGCAAAACCTGTCACAGGAATTAACCTACATGAAGAATTAGGCTGGCAAAGCTGACCATATAAAGGAATATTAAACACAGAATCACAGAACGGTCAGGGCTGGAAGGCACCTCTGGAGATGACGTAGGCCAACCCCCTGCTAAAGCAGGTTCACCTACAGCAGGTTGCACAGTCGCATCCAGGCAGGTTTTGAGTGTCTCTAGAGAAGGAG
>JAVJGI010000062.1:48298462-48310804 GCA_035590275.1 Ibycter americanus
CCTGAAGATATTTGTAAACATTGATAAGATCCCTGCTCAGTCTTCTCTTCTCCAGGCTAAACAGGCCCAGTTCCCTCGGCCTTTCCTCACAAGGGAGATGCTCCACTACCCTCATCATATTTGCAGCCCTCTGCTGGACCCTCTCCAGTAGTTCCCTGTCTCTCTTCAAATGGGGAGCCCAGAACTGGACACAGCACTCCAGATGGGGCCTCTCCAGAGCAGAGTAGAGGGGGAGGACAACCTCCCTCGACCTGCTGGCCATACTCCTCCTAATGCACCCCAGGATACCAGTGGCCTTCTTGGCCACCAGGACACACTGCTGGCTCATGGTCAACTTGCTGTGTCCAACAGGACTCCCGAGTCCTTCTCTGTAGAGCTGCCTTCCAGCAGGCCAGCCCCCAGTCCATACTGGTGCAGGGGGCTGTTCCTCTCCAGCTGCAGGACCCTACACTTGCCCTTGTTGAACTTCATTGGGTTCCCCTCTGTCCAGCTCTCCAGCCTGTCCATGTCTCGCTGAATGGCAGTGCAGCCCGCTGGTGTATCAGCCACTCCTGCCAGTTTTGTGTCACCAGCAAACTTGCTGAGGGTACACTCCGTCCCTTCATCCAGGGCACTGATGAATAAGTTGAACAAGACTGGACCTGTTACTGACCCCTGGGGAACAGCACTGGTTACAGGCCTCCAGCCTGACCCTGCGCCGCTGGTCACAACCCTCTGAGCTCTGCCATTCAGCCAGTTCTCAACCCACCTCACTGTCCACTCATCCAACCCACACCTCCTGAGCTTGTGTGTGAAGATGTTATGGGAGACGGTGTCAAGAGCCTTGCTGAGGTCAAGGTAGACAACACCCACTGCTCTCCCCTTGTCTACCCGGCCACTCATTCCATCACAGAAGGCTATTCGGTTGGTCAAACATGATCTCCCCTTGGTGAAATCATGTTGACTACTCCTGATAACCTTCATTTCCTCCACATGCTTAGAGATGACCTCCAGGATGAGATGTACACATTTTAGTACACAAGCCACTCTCTGCAAAACAACTTTTTTTAGATCAGAAGTATTTATATTTCACCTATATCAGTTATGAAAACATAATGGTAATTTTTCTTCTGTTTGCTGCTCAAAAGTCTGCATTATTTTCCACTTTATTATCACCTTTTCCCAAGTGTTCTAAATAGACAGCAGTGTTAGATACAAAATGATTAAGTATTCTGCTCTTCTAATATGCCTGTCTTCTAGATATGTAACAGTTTACCAACCCACCTTCCAGCCCGCAGATCATGTTGGCAGAGTGGTTCCGGTGAACCGCTCCTCTGCCCGGTTTACTCAAAATTACAGGCCGACAAAGATCTTCTATTTAAACTCACATATGACTCATTTTAATGGAATTGGGCCAGGAAGTATCCGGCCCAGGTGGCAGATTTGAGGTGAAGCACTGAAGAATTTGGGGCGAGGTAAAGTAAGTAACAATGTTATGTATTTAAACTACAGAAAGACAAATTTATCTGCTCAACACTTAAAGTGCCATTTTTACTGCTATGGATATCTGGCCTTATCCTCCTTAACAGGCCTTTTAAGAATAGGATTCAGTATATAACAAAACTGCTGGTTCTTATCAACAGTTTTAATCAATTTAATCAAATCATATCAGAACAGAGTGGACTGTAGTGATAGTCTATACTGATATAACTCATGCCAATACAGCTGTGCTACAAGAAAACAGAAAAGCAGGAAACTACCACCAACAAGAAAGGCAAAGGTATTTTCTACCTGTTATACTAGTAAAACTGAGCTTTACCAAAAATAACACAGCATGTTGCTTTAGTTTCTTACTGTTAACATCAAGTTATCTTAATTCATTATAAAGCATATGGCTTCATTCCATGACTACATCTTACCTTTCTGCTGAGCTTACGGCATATACACCGAGACTTTCTTTGCTGTTTAGGCTCTTAGCTTAGAAACATCCAGTGAGGACATCAAACTTTTGTGTATTAATTTTCCTTTCAAGAATATAAATCCACAGATGCATAAAATATCAGTAGCAACTTCTTTATTATCAGCATTACATTGTTCTCTATTTTCTGGTACTGAGTTTACAATGTTTAACTTAAGCAACTCCAGAAGGCCAGAAGAATAAAATAATAATTAAAAAAAGATACAGATTTTTACTATCATCGTTTCTTCTAATCCTAAACAAAATAGTCTTTCTCAAACAAGTTCTTCATAATGTCAAATCAATTATGGAAATGCAAACCAGAAACTATGAACAATTTTGTCTTCAGTGGAAGATCTGTGTTTAAATAGAAGTAAGAACAAGAATCAAGAGATCCCAGAATATGAACTCAACAACAATTAATACTGATTCACTGCACAACCTGACCAACCTATTCAATTTCCTGGTGTTTCTAACTTCTCAGCATTGTAAGTACAAGGAACTTCAGAGTGCATGGCATTTTGCATCTCATTGAGCTACATTGGGTGCAGAAGCACTATAATCTGCATGTCGCCAATGGCATAAGCAGCTTGTTACAGCTATATAAAGTACTGAGCGCATTTATGCTTTTACTCAGTGCTAGGCCAAATTTTTAACTGCTGTCACAAAACTTTGCCTCTTACCCATCATCACTTTGCATCTTACATCATGGTCCACCAGCCATACTTTGAAACAAGGTCTAATCTCAAATGACATGAAGTCTCTTCTGGAAAACAGATCTGGATTTTTTAATGCCTGAAACCACATAAGCTCAGAACTGAAGAAATCTAGCTGATTCCATACCAGATGTTTGTCCCTGATGTTCTCTAGAGCCACCTACTGGAAATACTTCAGTACTTGTCTTGAATCTTGATTGCAGGGCTAGTAATGACAGCACAGTATGGCTTTCTATGACCCAAAAAAATGACAGCTGACATGCCACTTACATATATGATGACTACTAATTCACATACCAAAAAAAACACAGCAAAATTTTCTTATTAGAATTTTTATTTTGAAAGATTAAAATTAGAACAATACACACATTTATCCTGCACGTAGAAAATTAGGTATTTATGAACACTGGAGTAATTAGATGGAAATTCAGTTTTCAGACTGATGTGCAATTCCTTTTTCTTTTTTTTCTAAAAGCAAGTGAGGTGCTGGTAAGAAGACATATCACTTTCATAAATACAAAGCAAAGAGCCTTCCAGCCTCTGTGTTAACAATACATTTCTTGCAATGGCAACAGAAATAAACTGTTAAGTCTGAAAGCATTGTGGAGTAAGTCATAGAGTATCTCAAGTTAGAAGGGACCCATGAGGATCACTGAGTCCAACTTCCTGCTTCTCACAAGACTACCTAAAACTAAACTACATGACTAAGAGCATTGTCCGGATACTCCTTGAACTCTGACAGGCTTGGTGCCATCATCACTTCCCTGGAGAGCCTGTTCCAGTGATTAATCACCCTCTCAGTGAAGTACCTTTTCCTAACATCTCAGCTGGGATGGTCAAGACAACCTAGTATCCATTGATCTAGAATTAATGTAGTAGATCAGTTTGGCCTTCTTTGAGAATCAAACTATTGAGACTAAGGAAAATCTCAGTTTGCTCTTGGACTTGCTGTGACAGAACTCAGACGATGCCCTTTTACACACACAAGACTGACAGCGATCAATTAATAATATTAATATCAAGTCTTGTTCAAAAAAGCCAGTCAGTTTCCACGATCTGACAAACACCCCATGTGTTTTGAGTGTTCCATCACAACTGGAAACAATGCTAACCTTCCATTTTTCCTTATTTAAAGGAAGGTGTCTCTTTTTAAAAATATTTGTAATTAAGAGGGCAAAGGCAATAACTGTGTTTCTTGAGAAGGTAAGGAAAAGCAGACTGATGAAATGGTGCATGAATGACTGTGAGAAAAGAAGGATATTTAAAAATGGAATCGTGCTGTGGAATCTATTCATGTTGAAAAAAATCAGACTTCAGAAAATATTAAGTACCCCAACAAAATATATCCCTCCGTAAGAAATCAAAAAAATACATAAATATTTATGTGCTATGAAAGGATCAGAGCAGATGATTAACTCAATATTAAAATTTGCAATTCTCAGCCACACAAATTACAAATTGAACTAACTCTTTCCTCTCTTTTTAAAGCTAACTAAGATAGGGTTTGTACTTTTAAGCAAAAGGTTGCATGTAAACAAATTTTTGTTCAATTTAGCATCTGTACAATTTTGGGAAAACACATAATGTCTTACCTCTGCAACTTCCTTCTGAAAAGTCAACGTCATCTGCGTCCTGCCATAAATAAAAGGTCCATCCTTTTTGGAAACATTTTCGAGCCATTTGATGATTAGAGGAGTTGAAACACTGAAGGGCAGATTCCCAATGATATGTATATCTGGTGGCTCTGTTAGCATTTGGTGGAAGAAAAACAACTGTCAAAAAGTTTTGGGTAAGATTTTGCCATGAAAGAACATGTAAGAAAGAAAGATGGGTGCATATCAATCTAGACTAAAAATATGAAAACAATTTTTATCATGCCATGCCAAAATTATGCCTTTCCGTTTATACTTGTCTTACACTGACAAGACTGTTACTACTCTCAGTAATTACTTGGAAAAAAGTGGTTAGGTTTGGTTCTCATTTACATTTGAATAAATCAGTAGCTTTCAGCTGATTTTCAGCTGATCAGCAGATTTCCGCTGAGGTACTCCAGAATAGCAGAACTGTAACAACAGCAAAACCACAACAGTGTTTCCCTAATTTTTAAACTACAACTATTAGGTGGAAGGTAAATAGCCACACTTATCCTCCTGCCCCACACATTCCTCCAAGGGCCACTTTCTAAGTCTTCATAATCCCCAAAACAATCACCTAGCTCAAACTGAACGGAGCTCTCCTTCTGTACAGAGTCCTCTGAAATCAAAAGGTCTTTGACCAAATACCAGACTTAGCCATAAGAAGTGATCTGTATTCTTCAGTTATGAATCCTATCAGTATATACGTGTTGTACAACACAAAGTAGGCATTTAATTAGCAGGGATCCTTGTGTCTAAGCAGGAGTGTAAGAGAAGTGAACAAAACAAAAGCAAGTATGTTGTTCCTTAGATATTACAGCATTTAGTAACATGAACAAGAAGATGATAATATCAAATTCAAGCTGGTTTTCTGGCACACTTATTATGCACATTTAAAGCTGTGATATTTCTAGCATATTTGTGATATTACACATGTATCAGAGATGGCCAAGTATCTTTCTGAAACCCACGAGCCTTTCAGATTTTCATATGACAATAACACAGAAAAAGTACATCCTACCTTTAATTAGTTAGCTCTAAAGACAATAACTACTTGTATGCATGTTCAAGAAAGATAAATTTTTAAAAGCTGCACTACACCTTCATACATGCATTTGCTCATAGTTTTGTTTTGTGAAGCATTTACCTTTTTCAATGAGGCAAATACGGCATGGAATTTTTCAAGGTGAACATAAAGTGGCATAGTCCTTAATGTCCTAAGTCAGAAAGTAGTTTACTATGTTGTTCAGGCACTGCAGAGAGTGACTACACCTTAAACTAAGAAATTTGGAAAAGCGGACTGGGAGGTCATCTCTGATTTATCTAATAATATATTTTAAAAGGGAGGTGAAATTGAGTCCTATGAGAACCTCAGATTTTTTGGGGGGGACACACACAACCACCCCAAAACAAATCTCTGATTACATTCTACTTTTGCCAAAGATAATCCAACTGAAACAAAAGCAATGACAAAACTGAAGTTTTGAGGACAAATTTCGTAAGTTTCAAAGCAAATTACAGGAATTTCTTCAATGGGACAACAGCAGTGGTGGCTTCTGGCTTCTTCAGAAGGAGGAAGCAGCTGGGAAGAAAGTATACGATTTAATTTGCTTCTATACCTTCCAGAAGTCATTATTGTACAGTCAAGATACTCTACAGTTAAAAACTGCAAAACTCCTCACTGTTGACTGAGGTGAATGTCACACAAATTCCACCATTTTGTCTTAGAAGAGGAAGATGACTCTCTGTTTCCTTCTAAAAAGGAAGAAAGTTTGCTCGTCTCTCTCTTCTTACCTTCAGAATGTACTGAAAGAAAGTAACACCTGCACTGAGTAAACTCCAACTACATCATCACACTCAAAACTAACTCAGAAGACTTAAAAATGAAATAAACCAAATCAAAATACTAACCATCCTCCCAGTTCTTTTTTAAATGATTTGGAAAAGCCTTCTCCATCTTATATGTCAGGATATCTCCATGAACAATGCGCACTTTTCCTGGAGCTGCTTCAGATAACATCTGTAAGCAAGCAAGCAGAATTCACAGTATTAACCAAACTGATTTCCAGTTTCAGCCACAGCAGGAACAAAACCATTGCTATGTATTTATCTTCAATACACAAAAAAGCACAATAGCAGTTAAAAATGACCACACTATCGGTAAGTATTTACTTTCAAAAAGCAAATACTAACGAAAAAAGCTTATTGTGTGATTCTGTAAATGCTTACTATTAACAGCCCTAGAATTCTTCATAGGCAATGTAAACTTGAAAAGACAGCATGCTAAGAGTCTCTTCAACAAGGACAATTAACAAACCCCGGGGCCCCTAGCAGGACCCCACCTGATTTAAGTAATAATGCAAAGCAGCAGGTTTTGGAAAGTTTTTAGATCCATTTCCTATGGAAACAAGGCTCATGTTGTTTATTCTGTCTCCCCTGCAGCTGTAGGGTCTATCATCCAATTTTAGCCATATGTGATACAAGGCTGCAGAAATATTCAGTCATTATTTCTTTTACATAAAGAAGGGGAAAAAGATTCTTTTAATATTCCCTGAAGTTAGTCTGAACTCACACCATTAAAAACCAAGGAGTTTCCAAAACTGAGGGAATAAGTACCTAGCCATAGAGGATGTGTATCTTTTTTAGATATTACAAAATCCACTCTTTTGTTAACTTCTCTATCCCACTTCTGCAGCTTATCTAATATTTAATAAAGGCTGAAATGCAAACTCAGAACTGGCTGTGGTTTGGTGACCCATTTTTTAATTTCTAGTGTCAGTTTACACAATTAAAATTGGTTTAGTTTTTTTAGTGTTGTACTATCTTTTCTCTTACAGTATGAAACTATGCAAAAACGGCACAATTCAAAAGCAAAGTTGACTGTTACAAAGATGACATTTGGGAATATTTATTGTTCCCAAGTCAGAATAATGAAAAATGGCTTAAAGAACAATTTTGCTTTTGCACAGAAATCCAAATCCATAACTGGTTAAGTGCTAGTGGCTTAACTGCTGAAATAAGCTGCTCACCATTGTTAGTTCCATCTTCAATCTGAATTGTGTTTATATGCTCAGGAGTACAAACAACTTCCACAGATCTCTGAGCCAAAGGAAAGTGCTGTTTTCTCATACTGTTCACAAAAATGTTTGCATTAAATTTTTTTGAGTAAGTTTTTCTACCATCATAACAGCTAAATATTGTGCAGTGTACTAAAAAATAAAACAAAAAAAGATTAACTAAATACTAAGTGTTCCTACATGTTTTAAGTGCATCATTTCCAAATAATAAAAATAAATCTAACCTCAACTCCAAACCACTTAATGGATTTTTCAGCATTACACTAGCAATTACACAGCATACAAATTCACTAATCTGCCATGATTTGGCAAATCTTTCTTTGAAGTGTAATAAGTGCTTTAACAGGATGAAAGATAATGCAAGATCAATAAAGTCAGAAAATAGCGCAAGAGGAAGCAGACAGCTGCCTACACGATAATGGACTAACATGTTACATTGTTTTTTAATAACGGTTTTCACGTCAAGAGGAGTTTGGGGTTTTCTTGAGTACCACACAACATAAATGAGAACTGCATTTATAATTTGTGAGCAGAAAATCACAGTTGTATATTTCTATTTGAAATAAAGACTCAGAAACCCACTGAAACTTCCTCCGCTTTAAGGCCAATGTGTGCAGCTAACCATTCCAAGGAGCTCTTGTGCACCTAGCACATGAGCCATGTGATTCTCCATCACACAGATCCCCTCATTCTTCACACACAACCAAAAGGGCACAATGAAAACATAAAGTGCATAGTTTAAAAAATTAATTTGTATTCCCAGAAGAATTCTATTTGTTTCACTCTCTGGATGAGTTTGCTCCTTCTCTCATCAATCTTTCCAGCCTAACAACTATTAGGGTATATGGCATAGGGAGATTGTGATTCTTTAAAAGCGAGAGACAGAACTGACAGACTCCTAGCTTGTGTAAACTTTTACTCCATACATACATGTTCTTTGCTATATTTCAGTTTTGCAGTAAAGAAAATCCCAACTTCACTTTTGTCATAGAGACCACAGCCTGAAAAGTTAACAAAAAATGCTGCTCACTTTACATTAGTGATTTTGTAAGTACCTAAAGAAACATTTTTAAGTAACAGTCCCCAATTGTTAATCTCTTGACATTTTTTGTTATTCAAATCTCAACCTTTTTACAAGCATTTAATTTTGATAGAGCTTTTAATGGGAAACCAGAAAAAAACAGGTATTACAACCCACATTATTACAAAAGAAAGATTCATTCTGTTATGTGTCATCTTATTCAGAGGGGAAAAAACCCACCAAATTTAACACTAATGGATGCAACATATTTCTTTTTCATTCACATCCACTGTTACTGAGTCACAGCAACTTTATATTCAATAACTTCATTCAGACATATTTATTTCTACTGTGAGGAGGTTGCTAATTAAAAATAATGACTAACATTAATTCACTTGAATAGTAAAAGATAATTACACACCAAAAGCTCATTATAGACCCTGAGAAGTATGCTTTTATTCAGAGAAATCTGTTGTAGTGGCTGCATTTTGGAAAATCAGAAAAATTTTCTAGGTACTTCAAAAATTGTTAACTAGAGCACGTATCATTTAATCTTAAGTTATCTCCAGTCCCAAACCAGTTCTTAAAATCTAAATGAAAAATGCAGATTTGGCTCCACTGAAGAAAAGTGAAAACATGAAGTTTTCATACTTCATAAGATAAAGATGGCATGCTATAAATTATCAATGGCAAACCTTACAAAGATGTTATTACATGTTTATTCAGGTTTCAGGATATAAGCAGTTTCATTGATACCTTACATTGATTTTGTCCTACAAAGAGACGGCAGCAGTTCTCAAGTGAACTACTATTTATTTTCACTGTCGATTTACTATAGAAGACATAGTGCAATATAAGGAAAGCCCTTTGAATTGCTGTAATCTGAGATTGTGGAGGCAGAAGAAAACAGCCAAGTCTGAAGAGATTTTGCACTCTGTTTTTCTTGCTAGATTTATGCAACTAAATTCCATAAACATGTAAACTTAATAGCACAAGTAGATGGCATTTGAAAAATGCCACAATGACTTGTGAACTTATACCAACTTTAAAAGGAAGGAATAAAAGTTTAAGAGTTTTTTTTCCACAGTGTAAAATAAACACTTGCTTTAATCTTGGGAATCCGTATGCTAATCCACATTGAACTGTATTAACTGGAGATATGCCTTCACAATTCATAAAGCATAATTACTAGAATTAAAATGAAAAATATGGCCAAAGGACATTAAGTTCAGCCTTCAAACTGCTACTTTGCCTGCATGGTGAAATGCACCCAAAGTGTCTCAACCTGAAAAGACCAGACAGGCCTCAGCATTAATTCAGTTGCAGGATCAGGTTCTGAAGGGCCTATGAGAAAGGAGAAGCAATTAACTGCTATGCTGTGTATTTTCATCTTCAAGCAAATGACAGCTCTGATCTTGCTGAGATCTCAACAAGAAGCTTGGAACCTTTCTATGTTCTTAAAATGTCCTTATGCAATGTTGTGAATACATTTATGCAAATTATTCTCCAGTTGGTACCTGCAATCCTGGAACAAATCGAGGATCTTTTTCAATTAAAAGGAGTTGTTCAACACCAGCACTGAGAATGGACCTGGTAATTCCTCCTGGCCCAGGGCCCACTTCACAGACATGGGCATTTTTCAGCTCTCCAGCTTGTCTCACTATCTTGTCTGCAAGACACAAAGAACACGCTAAGCCTTTATTTTCCAGAAGATCCAGTTCACTAAGACAAACTCATTGTTTATTGTTAAAGCACAAGTGTGCTTCTCTCAGAACAGACACAAACAGTGACACATCCCAGTTAAATGACCACATGCCTGCTGGACTGCACAGAATTCAGATTTGTTTCATACTACAAGATATACTCAAATATTTAAAGACTATTTTCAGTTTAATGTCTGTAATACACATTGTTGCTCAGAGTATTACTTCTCATCGCTAAACTAGCAGTACTATTCTCCTGCAAGTAACCACTTGTATTCAGTGTCCTGAAGTCCCACTACTTATGCTTATAAAGGTATTTCACTACAGTACCTCTGTTCTCAAGGAAATTTAAAAAGTAAAAGAAGATACAGTGAAGCTCTACTGAGTTAACAGTAGGTACAGAGCAATTTTATGAGGAAGGAACCGGAGTAAAGTAAGAGTTGGAATACAGGCAACTGGTAGTTATAGAAAGTGGGGCAGTTGAAAGGTGAGGAAAGAGTATCTGTACATAAGTGGAAGGATACAACATTGGAAGGTATTACAACCAGGAAAGAAAATGGATTAAGGATTAAAACAAGGATTTAAAATGTAGCTAATGAAAAAAAGGGATCCTTAGGAAGCATGGAGAGAAGATGCTGAGAAAATTATGCTGCTCACTCTGTAACTTCTTAAGTACGCAATAAAAATAAGAAATGTCTGAAGACTTGTCTACTTGTAAGGTTTTACTAAATGCATGTATTTTTATTCCAGGGTAAGAGTCCAGTTGTTCAGGAAATAGAACTGCGTTTCATATTCATATCCTAAATCTTTATCAGTCTGAGTCTTCAAATGTAATCAAATCATCAGCTACATGAAGCTGCACTGCATTTATTACTGCAAAACCCAGCCACCACTAGGACAGCAAAGAAACCCACCACTGATTGAACAGTGCCAGCTCTGTCACCCATTGCTGACATGAAGCTGGAAAAAACGTAATTGTTCAGAACAATGTAAGTGGTTCAAAAAAAGCTACATTTCCAATAAACTGAAACATATGACTTTCCTAACCACAGTATATAGTAAATTAAACTGCACAAAGAGTTACACTACTTTCTATATTATGTAATAATCTGAAAAAAAAATACTCATTTTTCAATCAAACTCATAACTGATAATACTCCCTGAACAGTAAAAGCACTACTAAGGCTTGGATTCTTGCATTTCAACCAGTAACCCATATTTTATTTAGGAATATAGTTTCTACCTAAAAATTACTCTGTAGTTTATAAAGAAACACATTTTCAAGGAATTTACAAGTCAAATAATTTGTCTAAGCTAAAATTACTTTTAAAAGAAGCCTATAAAGGTTTACTGTTGAGCTGCCATTAGTCTGACAGATGTCATCATGCAAACATCATCACACAATCATCATTTCCTTAGCCAGAATCTGGATTTTGAAGAAAAACAGGACGTATGTTTGAGAGTAGCTAAAATTATTAGAATAAAATATTTAACCTGTCAATCGCAAATCCAGCAGAAAGTTCTGGGAAAGTTGTTTCTGTGCTTTAAGGCGAAAAAGTTTAATGATATCTCCAACAGTTGGCAAGGGAGGCAGACGGAAAGCTGCCACCTTTCCTGGAACAGCCATAAGACAAAGGTCTTGTTCCTTCTTCCTGGGGAGACATTGAAAAAACGATTCTAGCATGTGCAATAAATTCAAATATACTGAATGTTAAAAATGCTACTAAGTATACAAGCCAAGGCATGATTTACAAATGATTATGCAAGTGCTGAACTTCAGTATTTTGACTGTCATATGCAGTGCTTATGCTCTGCATGTATTACTGGACTGGGGCAAGTCTCATTTTGTAGCTTTACCAAAACATCAAGTAAAACAAAACCCACTCACAATTGTTCAATGCCAATCTTTCATTACTTCAGAAAAGAATCCTTAAGGATAACCTGCTTGAACTCATGGCATTGCGTAAAGACAGACTGTATCTGAATTCTTCCTGAAGTAGAATTAAAAGTGGTTTGGGTTTTTTTTTTATTACTGAATCACCTGCTTTTCTATGCAGGGGTAAGGAAAGGAAGCCCAAGCGTAAACAACGGCATCAGATAATTTAAAAAAATAAAAATATATCTTTTCACTTTCAGCACGAGAGGACAGCACGTTTCGCCTGACTCGCTCCCTCCCGCCACCGCAGGCCTGGGGGCCAGCAAGGCCCAGGCCCAGCTCCCGCCGCTCGCCAGCGGGGCCCGGCACCCAGCGCTAC
>JAVJGI010000062.1:48311420-48486672 GCA_035590275.1 Ibycter americanus
CCCCTGCGCATGCGCGGCGGCGGTGGCTGGGGCGGCGGGAGGGTGGGGGCTACGCTGGCCGCCTGTGGCGCCGGTTGTTTCCCCTGTCGGTTCTTACCGCACTTACAGGCTGTTCCGTGCGCGCAGTATGAACCTTTCAGAAAGCTTTCGCTTCCCTGCTGCGCTTGTGGCTGCCAGGCGGGCTTCCTACTGCGCCCACGCAGGAGGCCCCGGAGCGAGGCCCGCGGGAGCCGCAGGCGCCGCCGGCAGGGGTGGGCCTGAAACGGCTGTGCCTCTGGGTGTGCATTGCCGCAGCAAAAGCGATTCTGGGCAATAAATAACCCTGCTGGCAGTCATCACCGTGTGTTAAAGTGTAGTTTATTCACCTGTATGGTAACTCGATTTGTCTGATGCCCTTTCAGATAGGTAGGACTGTTACCTGCAGGCTCCAGGGTCAGCCGTGTGGGTGTTGGCAGTACGTTTTCAAAAGACACAGAAATCAAATGGGAATGCAGGTGCACAGATCAATCTGGTATTGTACTGGACTTGCATATTTACAATGGAGATTGAGGCTTTAATTTGAGCCGATTGCTAGGCCGTTTTCCAGCACGGCAGGATACTGCGCAAACGTCTGGCTCTGCTCATTTCTGTGTATTGAGATTATTTTTACACTGTAATAGGAACCTGCAGTTCCCTTTACTTCCTTTGAAAATAGGAAGGCTTCGAAGTTCCTGTATATCATAAATTTTTTCCAGTTGGAGCCGCACAATACACTTCTTGATCTGACTGGGAAATTAGCATTGAAGAAACATTAAATAATACTGTTCTTATGAATAACTGCATTAGGTAAACTGAGGAACTGCATGCTGCAACAGAATTTTAGCTACAACATGCTGTGCCAGCGTAGGTGTATGTATTCATATATATGTGCATCTATGTATATATTCTTAAAACATTGTCTAGTTTTGTTCATCCTAAAATTCACTAGTAGCATCAGAAGCCGTTTTGGCAGAGTATTTCTGTAATATATTTTGTCACAGTGGATTAAGAAAGTTCCTTTCTCCACAGTGCTTTTGAACAATTGTTGGATTTTAAGATTCTTCTTCCATTTTGCCTTTATAATTCTGTGCTTGATATTTATCATGACAGTGCAACTGAATGCTAAGAAGATGTTTCCAGAAAGCTAAAGAGTTACTAAAAAGCCACATATAATCAGGGATATTGTTAGGTAGATGTAAGAAAATGAAGGCGTTAAAGTATTTGCAAAAAGGGAATTCCTCACAGGATAAAAAATGAGTGTAATTCTAAATAGCTTTGTGCATTAGATACAGCTTCTGCCATCAGTAGTCTGTTCTAGTTAAATAATCACAGAAGATGCTGTAATGCATTTTAGTGTTGTCCTATGAAGAGTTTAGTAGAATATCTGCACAATATCTGCACCAATATCTCTTTTCATGTGGGCTCAGTCATGTTCTGAGATCAATCAAGTTTATCACCGTTGAAACCTACACTTATGAGATAAATAATTTGTGTGTAAACATTAGTGGAGTCAACAGGAAAGAGAATATAATGTGAAGGGGCTACATTTAAAAAAAATGAAAATGATCTAATTATGCAGTTATTAAAACACGAGGAACTTTGCTGGTGGTGTCAGTAAGAAAAGCAGCTGGCCTAGGATTTGTTGCTTACATACAGTGGAATACTGGAATAAAATGTCATGGTCCTAACCTTACCTGAAACACTGGAGTTTTGAGTTTGGTGGGTATAAAGTGTTTGTTGTAATACATATTATTTGAGCTTAAAGTCATTATAAATGAAATATAAAATGTAAGCTCCACCTGTCGGTGAAAATGTGGGATTTCAAATTATATTTGTTACTTTGCCCAATTCCAAAAGGGATTTATGAGAAAATAAGATAATGGTGATTGTACTACTTAAAATCTGAAGAAATCTGAAGGAATATGGACTGGGTCTTAGGAGGAGCAAGTGGCATGGGATGAATCAGCTTTATGACCAGCTGAGGCATCCAGGCTATATTAACTAAAGCAAAAAAGATGCTAGTTTAAAAGTTTTCCTCACTACATAAAAAATCTCGTGTCAGAGCATTGTTTTAATGATGCATTTCATACTTGGTTGTCCCCAAGGCTCAAGTCTCCTCAGTCTTTGTATACAAACATTGTTCTGTCATAGTTAAAGTACAAGCTTGCTCTTGATTAGATGCACGTACAGAAGTTTCCAGGTATTTCATGTGGCCATAAGTCTTACTGTAATAATAACAACAAGATATAATAGATTTATACTTAAGTACTTGACAGAAATATAGCAAATCTGTGCTAATAGGTGTACTTGTAGAAAAATTCTGGTAGAAAAATCACTTGCTAAAATGATAATTCCAGTTTATAGTTGAAATGTTTTTCAGACTTCTGAAGTTGCTATAGGGGTAGTAGTGTATGGGTTGGAAAGTCAAGATGGTCCCTAAAACTCATGAAGGGGAAGTGGATGAGTTAAACCTTAAATCATCACATCATCTGGTTATTTCCAGAACATGTCTCAAACTAAGTCTTACATATTCTGCCAGAGGAAGAGTGAGCCTTCCCAGCTTTCATCTGTTCATTGTGCTTGTTCTAACCCTTTAAGTCTTTTGCAAATTATGTAGGGCCTTCAGGAGGAGGACTTCCTTCTTATGGTCCTAACAAAGTTCACAGAACAAATGTGAGAAAAAGAAACTGGAAGGAATTTTTCCATTCCTGTGAATGCCTGACACCCAACCTGGGACTCTCCAACCTTTTAATGTGCTGGAGTTGTCACTGGAAGACTTTTCTGATTACATACTTTGAAGTCTGCAAGAAGAAGAATAAGTTACTGGAAGTCGTGCGCGTTACTCTAGCTAACATGTCACATCTCAAGGTGTGCCATTGTTAAGAAGATGACCTTCTAATGGCCTGCACACTATATGTGAAAGCTTCGTTTTCCAGAATTCACTGTCCAGAGGAGGACCTTGGGGAGTCATTGTGGTGCCATGGACAAGGCAGTGAGCCATGAGGGAGGGGGATAAACATTTTGTTCCCAGCTGCCTCAGTGATCTGCTCTGTGATCATTGGGAGATACAGTGCATGTCTCTATGTTCGCTGCCTTGTAGCTGACTTTCATCAGCTGTGATGAAAGTGGCAAAGATCCATGGCTTTGCAACCTGGTTTGAAGGTAAGGTCTTTGGTGACAGGACTGACTTTCTGGTATTTGTGTAACATACAAAGAGTTATGCACACCACAGTCAGGACAGTCCTTAAATGTGTGGAAAGTGGCTGGATTATGGAGAGCACTATCATAAATAGCAATAATAAAGCTTTCATGACCCCTCACGTTAGATTTGGGCAGCTACATTTTGATGCTGGAGCTTGGCTGAAGAATCTGTTAAAGAAGTTTTTAAACTATTCTCTCTCCTTCCTCCAGGGTGAGAGCAGTTGACAAAAAAAAAAAAACCACAAAAAACCCCCCATCCCCTCCACCCCCTCACCCCCAAAAAAAACCCAACCACACAAACAGAATTTCAGAATGCTGGTGAAATACTTTATTTTTAGAGAATATCAGGAATCCACCATCTGACTTGTTTCATTATTCACTTGTTTCTTGACCTTAAAGACAGAGCCTACTAACTTTGAAACCAATGAAACATTCAGTGCATTTTCCACAGGTTAGCTAGATGCCAGGGAAAGATAAACGGGGCATCTGAAGCAGCTCGCATTCAGGTCCTGAGATCAGTTGTGCAGAGACATCCCTCCCTTATGGGATCACTTGGAGCTCTTTTCTTGACTGCAGCTTCAGTTCAGGTTCACCTGCTAGCATTGCAAGGGTTGAAACCGAAGTTGCAGCTGTAATTACAGAAAAGCACATGCACCAGTGGAAACTTTCCACAGTAATTGTGGAATTTCAGTGGCAATTTCAGTTTTTAGTTTTACAGACTTGCTGAGCTCATTCATAGATATTAATTACTTACTGGTTCTAGGTTCAGGTTGTTACAACTTAAAGATAACTCCCTCTAAAAGGAAGTACATCACTGACCTAAAATGATTGTGTTGCTTGGGATTATTACTAGTTTTACGTTACAGCATTGTGTTGTAAACAACACTGACCTAAAATGATTGTGTTGCTTGAGATTATTGTTACTAGTTTTATGGTACGGTACTGTGTTGTAGAAAACAGGGTTCACGCCATGCTCTTGAAATGCCACACTCTATTTGCATTCTGAGACAGAATAATCTATTTGAAAATTATTTTACATCAACTTAAGGTAAATAAGATGACAAGTTGTAAATGGCCAGATTGCATTGAATAGTGATAAGGAAATGTAACACCCAAAAGAGGTTACATACAGAAAATCTTTTATTTTCCACCCTGCTGGAAGTATTTTCATACCACAAGGCCTCTGTTCTTCAGCTTGTTCTCAAAGACACTGTTTTCTATTGTTTGTTAAAATAAAATGTTTATTATTTCTGTTGCACTACCTCATAAGGATCCAAAATAGGTTTTAGGAACCCATTGTACCAGGCACTGTACGAACAACACAGTGACTGCCTTCCCTCAGGAAAACTGCTGTGACCAGATAAAATGCTGAAGAAAATAAATTAGCAAATGGTAAAAAGTTTAGGTGAGATAACAGCAGAGAGATGTACATTTGCATAGTCACAGTAATTTTAGAAGCCACAGGCTGCAAAAAAGTGCAAAACTGTTATGAAACATCTAACTCTATGGAGGATCTGTAGGATTGTTTCTTGCTCTTTGGTGGTGGAGGCAAGTGCATTTCAGAATACTGGTGTTGAACTAAATATTCTGCTCAGTGCAGTGGTTACATTCAACGTGAAATAAAACAGTATTACTACATCCATTTCTTCCCCTAGAACAAAACAATTCAGTTATGGGGAAACCTTCCTACTTTTGTCAGTCTACCACTGTGGATTCATCAGGCCACATTATGATCAAGAACAGTATTTTGCTTGTTACCACTTCAGTGATGTTGTGTAGCAAAAACTAAACACTCAAGGAACAAAGGCTTCCCGTTAACAGAAAATCTGGCAGAAATTTCTGTCCAGACTGCTGAGTTCTTTCCTAACATAACTCAGGAAGTACAAAGATCCATGGCTTTCAGTATTGCCACAGCAGATGTCTAAAAATCATTATATTTATTTTAAAACATTAGATTTTCTTTTAATGCTTGATTCTTCTGATGTGCCTTTTGATTTGTGAGCCATTTCATCTGCTTGGGTCGCATTGTCAAGCTCTAGTTGTTGCCATACATGCTAGAAAGTTTATTTTTAGTCGACAGTTTTGATTTCCACTTCATAATACCATTGTAGGTGCTAGGGCATTTAGGAGGAGTATCAGTTAATGCAAAGTTCGGGGTAAAATTTTAGGAGTGGCGGGAATTAGGAGAATCAAGACTACTCTCACATTGTCTGATGGCCTCTGTAGGAATGGGGATTTTCACACTGCAAGTAAGACCCAAAAACACAAACTCAGACTTGGCACTGTAAGCTGCTGCACCATTATCACTAATTTATTATATTGGGAATTTTACAGCATTGTGAAACATTGGTGTTACAGTGAGCTTAGTCTTGTTCACCCAACACCCAGGTCTCCATCTTGGAGAATGTTCCCATGAGAGAATAGTTGTTTGTGTCTTAATTAGGCTGTCTGGCGGAGTGTTTTCAAAATTAATGTTCTAGTTTTAAGCATTAAGTATCCCTAAGTTGAAGACAAAAATTGAGAGTAAAACCTTTCTTACTACCTGCAATGGCTCCCATAAAGAATTTCATTAAAAGTACAGCATATCATATCGACTGCAACCCAGACTTCTATAGTCTGATTGTGTGTCATGAAAACTGAATGCAAAATCCCAGGAACCTCTGAGGAGCACATGGAATGTGCACTATCACCCAGGTAACAGTTCATCGTGACACTATCTCACCATCTATGCCTACTTTGCAGCAACCTGATTTATGGTCTTGTAAAACCCAGCCATGGACTGGGAGCAGCACAGAGCCTGTGTGTTCCCCACAGCAGATCACAAAGCAGGCTCCGTCCCTGGGTTTTTCTTTCCTGTGCTGCATTTTCTGCAGGGCAGTTTAAAAACATATGTTTACCTCATCTGGACTTACTGGAAATTGTGTTAGATGAGATCCTTGAACTCCTTCTTCTGTGCTTATGTCAGGCACGTCAGGTGCTGCACGATGCCTCAGAAATAAGCAGTATCCTTTATATGTACGTAATACCTGTGGACGGGTTATTTATACTCTCAGAAAAAGTGATATTCAAAAAGAGTATAAAGAGGAAACCTTTTAGATTCAGTTCTGTAGCTTCTGTCTTTCACGTACAGAATTGGGAGAGGGGTCTGTGAGCTTGAGCACGGAAAGATGTCTGTCCTCAAAGTGCTGGAAGAGTATTTATAAAATGCAGAAGGTGGGAAACTTCAGGGCATGAGTATTGGACCAAGCTGTGTGGCCACTGGGTGCCACTCTTGTTCCACGGCGAGTGAACTGCACAGTCTTTAGCAAGGAGCAAAAAGTTTACTGACTGCACTGTATGTATGTCCTTACGTGGAGTCAGACTGCCAGAATACGAATGCCGTGTGGTCCGCCTAGCAGAAGTAAAAAGCAGAAGGTCAATGATAGACACTTACAGTAAACAAGAAAGGAAGATTTAGCAAGCAAAATCCTGGCCACAAAACCTGGAGGTTCAGGTTTACTGAATATACTGCATGAAAGGTTATGTTGTTAATCATAGTTGCTCTGCTTTTTTTTGGAGCTCCGGAGTAGTCTAGGTGTATCTCGCTAAGAAAAGGGTAAGAAGACTGACTGAAAAACCGATTTTAAAAAGAAAGCATTTCATCAACTGTTAGAATTTAAGTCAGTTTTTTGCATCTAATGCAGCTGGTACAATAAAATGTAGTGTCTCTGTTTGAACCTTGACCTTTTTATATCATTCAGGTGCTGCAGCTACCACAGCATTCTGACCATGCATTTATGAGATGGCAAACAACCACCACTGCTGTAGTGATGAGTATGGGAGAGTAAAGATAATGGGAATGATTTCTTTGTCCAGACTAAGGGAAGTGCTAAACTGAAATTAAAAATCATCACCAAGAAATTGCTGTCCTAATCAACAGTGTGATTTTTTTCTAAATACGTTGTGTTGAGGCTTTACCTGGCATAAATTGCTTCAGTTCTTTTAAAGTTGTGGTGACTGTGCTGATTTCTAGCAGGTGGGAATACTTTCTAATTCTTTTGTGTCTTGTTTGATTTGGTTTTAAACCGAAATATTCTAACATTTCAAAATACAACAGTGATCTGCTGACTTCCAGATATATTCTGTCATACTGTGATCCAAAAATGAAGGTGGATGGGGGATAGACTGGTTTCTTTCTGGCTCTTCACTTGCAAAACTCTGGTTTGAAGCTAATCTGAAGCCACAGCTCTTCTCAGACTGCTGATGAATGTGTCTCTTCAGCCCTGTGTATTAAATAGACACCTTTAAATGGTGTATTGTAAACTTAGAATTGATTTTTTTTTATTGTAGTTACACCCAGAGGCCCCCAACAGAACTCCCAACATGTCAGAAATTGTACTAACAGCAGAAGGTATGACCTCTGTCAGGAAAACCTTGCCATATGAGTCCAAAATAATAGGGGAAAGTAGATACTGACAGATTTAAGAGAATAAGGAGGCACTGACTTAGTACTGGTCAGCATGACAAGCTGTGGTCTCAGCAAGGCAGCATTTTTCCTATAGCATCAAAAAAGAAGGATCTGAAGGGTACAATAAGGGAACTTTGCAGATGTTTACAGGGAGGGCAGAGGGGAAAAAACGTCAAGGTGCTTCTTTGAAACATGGGCTGCTCTCATGAACCAGCTGGCCTCTCAACAGTGAGTAAATTTCCAGGAAGCAGACTCAGAAACCTTTCGATAGGGGCAAGTGAATGTGAGGGTTTGTGGCATATGTTGCAGTATAAAAGGTGAAGCAGTGGAAGATGTAAAGAGAGGAGGGATTTGGCTAAAGGAAGAGGTAGATAGATGTGTGATGAAGGATGGTGATGACAAGTAGGACAAGGAAGCATTAATGAAGGGCAGAGAGAAGGTGGGTTCAATATGCAAGGTACGAAGATTTGAGAATTGGGTGAAAATTTTAACTACATGAGTGAAAAAGTATGTTACAGATGTTGTGCAGAAAGGTCTGCAAGACAAAGGTTGGGAAAGAGGCCCAGTTAGAGAACCAAAGTAACAATGGTAATCTGATTATATGAGTAAGTGGGAGCACAGTGGTGATACTGTTGACAGTGATCAGAAAAAGTATTGCTAGGAATGTGCGGGAAGAATATCTTAAGGCGGTTTTTGTCCAGATCATGCCATCCCAAGCCTCATTCTGGACAGACAGGTACACACTGGAAGCTTTAGCTCTTGCCCCCTGCTGAAGTGAGTGAGATCATCAAGACCAGACAGCACTTGCTAAAGACTCTATATACTTGATAGCAGGAAGAATTTAGGAAAGTATTTGAAAGAGAGGAGTCGTCTACTAGGACTGAAGCTGTAAATGAGAAGGATACGAAAGCTTGGAACTAGCTATGATCTAGGACAGCTGAGCATTAGAGAAGGAGATCTAAACAAGACTCTGAAGGTTTGTTGCTCTAAGTACCTTGGAGACTTTGTTTTTGTGTTAAATAAAAGGCCTTAAAACAGGAATTAAAATCAGCAGGAATCCAAGTTATGGCTTCACCTGGGTAAGTAGCTCACTGACTTCTAGAGTCGCACTAGTGAGCAAGACATCATAAGAAGAATGGAAATAGGGCATTGGGGGACTTTGGGGTGAAGATAAGTGGCTTATATTTGATGTGAGAGAAATGGAGACTTCCTTTGATTAAACCCACAGTAACTAGGCTGCACAGGGTCTAAATACGTTATTAGATATTACTAAAACCTGCAGTGAGTTATGTGACACTGTTAGAGAAAAAGTCCTTAGAGACTTGAGGAGCTCTCTACGCAAGGACTCAGTTTGCAAAGTGGTGTATCAGGATACATGTCTGAATATCCGTAGTATCAAAGTACCTCATCCACAAGTTATCAAACCATTCCATCTAGCCCTAGCAGCAGGATGTGGAACAGGTACAGCTGATATAGGGACTAGAAAGGCAGTTAATGTAGCTCTTGGTTTTCAGGAATAACAGAGTTTGCCAATATCCATTCATTAACTCGATTGTTTTTTCAATGGCTATTCCCCAAGTCTCTTGCATTTCATCAGTTCAAAGCATCAGATTGGGCCAAATTCAGCTGCTTCATTTTTTAGTACTTTTTTAGAAATCAATACAAAACACAGATACTACAAGCTAAAACAACTGGGACTTTTCAAAGATGCTTAAATGAACTATTTTCTGCAACTATTTCTTGATTGTCTTTGATAACCACCTCACAAAGTGTTTTCTTACACTTAGGCAGTGATTCCATATAGTTAGAAAGGTGCTTGGCTGACCTGGTTATAAACACATCTGACAACTTCTTAACCACTCATGTAGCTTCCTCTTTGAGATCTATGGTAGGTTTTCTCTGAGGAGTCGTTTAGGTCCTCTGCCAAGACACGTATTTGAATTGTTAAGGTTAGTGTGGACAGCACAACCTTGAATTTAACACATCTTCCCTGTTTTCGAGAATTGCAGTAGACTATCATGGCCAAATTTCCCTACTAAACAAATGCATTTTCAGCTTCCCCACTCACCTTGGTATCTCAAATGAGACATGACAATTACTGACAATTTGGTGTTGTTTTTCATCAGAAACCAAAATCTGATCAGCTTTTTGTTAAGTAACACTCAACACTGAATTACGTTACCGTTGAGAATACTGTGTGGCATGTAGGTTTTTGGCAAAGGATCCAAGTCTGTGCAACTTCTCCTTCAGATTGAGGATATATGAGATCACATTTTTATTTCTGATCCCTTGGTTTTTTCCTGCAGATTTGATATTCCATGGTGCTACCTTACGTATAATAATGGAAAGGGAGAAAATTCCACAGATGACCCTGAGAGTTTTCAAATTGCAAGCAAGAAATACAGCAATGTCTTTAAAGAATCACAGAATTGTTCAGGTTGGAATGGAGCCCTTGAGATAATCTAGTACTGTGTTTCAGTTTCAGTGCCTGTTTCCTCTTGTCCTGTCACTAGGAACCACTGAGAAGAGTCTGGATCTCTTTTCTTCATTTTCTCCCATCAGGTATTATACTCACTGATAAGATAACCCTGAGCCTTCTCTTGTCCGTCTGTCCTCTCATGAAAGATGCTCCAGTCCCATAATTGTTTTTGTGGCCCTTTGCTGGACTTACTCCAGTAAGTCCATATCTTTCTTATACTGGGTAGCCCAGCACTGAGCCCAGCACTCCAGATGTGTCTTTCCAGCACTGAGTAGAGGGGAAAGTTCACCTCCCTTGACCTGCTCTTCCTAATGCAGCCTGGGATGCTGTTGCTATTGAATGATCTTGTCTTACAGGGAATCAAGATCTGGTGTTGGGAAGACCTGATCCCATCATTCTGTGCTGTCCTCATCAGAACATCTGCCTACGGTACTAGGAATCCTATATGAGATAAACTAGCATCTCACTTGCCAGTCATCCATAGAGTGGACTGAGCAACCTGGTCACCTCTCTTGAAATTTTGCCTGCCCCAGAAATACAGGTGGTTTTCAAGTCAACCTGCAGAGACTGTTTTTCTGGGGTACACAATTATCCTCCAGTGACCCACCATTCTGACATGATTTTCATTGTTTTGAAGTGGTGAGAGGAAAGGAAGGTTTCTTCTAGGCAGTAACACCAGTGTACAGAACCTAATTAATGATCCATAACAGAAATCAGTCTCTTAGGTCCTAATTTCAAGCCTAAACCTATGAGCAGCAGGGTCACAGCCATTTGCCATCATCACCTTATGTGACTTCATAAGGATCAGTGTTTCTTTGGCCGCATGGTAAGGTTCACAGCTGCATCCCATAAACATGCCTTAGCCTGGTCGCTCAGCTTTGAGAGTTTGAGTTGTATGCTACCTCTGGTACTTCCCATTGTAGTTCTAGAAGCTCTCCAGCAACCTTTGAGATACAGCCACAGGTACTTAATGTGAGGGAACCATAGACATTAGGTTTGTGACTTGTTCACAGTGAAGTAAATCAAGGACCTCTCCTTTCTGCTAAGGTGCTCACCTCTCCTAAATCACTTCTGTTACCTACTGTGATTCCCAGTGTATGTGGACAGAGAAAAACAGACCCAGCTCAGAAGGGGGACAGCACCTTCAGGAGGAGTTGGCAAACTTAAGAGCTCAAGACCTTAGGCTTTTGGCTCTCTTGGTTGTCTAAAGCCCAAGTCAAAATTCCTATCACTTTTCTGCATGTTCTATCATTTCCTCAGGGCTAGAGTCGTTGCTGGAAGGAAAACTTTTCTTTGTATGGTGCCAGATGGAAAGCTATTGCAAAATCAATGATTCAACAAGAGAACATGCTCCTGGGTGAGCTGCACAAACTCCTGAGCTGCAGTGATACTGTCCTAGATATGAGTCTGGAAAGAATATTTCTTGCCTAAGTCATCATCAGTAGACAGCTTCACTCACGTGGCTACAGTCAGGGATAGCAGCTGTATGCCCTGTGCCGAGCACTGTGCTGAGCACAGAAAGACAGCCCATATGTGCCCAGGGCATCTGTGGGTCTCACAGATCACTCTGAAACATCTGTAAAGGAGCTGCTGCTGTATTAGTGTTCCCTGTCCTTGTGTGCCACTACGTTGCGTGCCATATCTGAGCCCAGTCCAACAGCTAGAAAAAGAACTGTTGCTGATCCTCCACGTGCTTTACAGCCTCCTGCAGCTCCTGCTGCCCTACCACCCATTCTGCCACTGACCGTGGCCTCATTGTCCACTCTTGATCTCGTATGGGACTGATCTTCATAGCTTCTGACTATGACCAAGGGTTGTCACAGCCATGTTGGTGTGAACCTCACAAGCTGGCTTACTTTGCATAAATCACAACAAATCCAAACACCAGGCAGAAGACACCAGTTCTCCTTCAGGACAACATGAGGAAGCCTTCCAGCTATTCCTCGTTGAGGGCAAAACCGTGCTTCACTGAACAATGGTCTCTGCAAATGCTGTGCTCTGTTATGCTTCCTCTGCCCCTCCCTTTCCCATGGCTTCTTCCCAATGTCCTGTTTCCCAACTCAGCAAAAGGCCTCATACCTTTGACACGAGTAAGTATTGAAAATACTGATCTATATATGTCACGTATTTATGTCACATTGGTGCCTGCATTGTATTGAAAGTCAATGTGATTTAGTCTCCTAACTCAATTCCTTTTGAAATGTTACCTTTGATAATCCCATGTACTTGATGACAAATCCAGTTGTAAATATAATTTTGAATTAGTTGATAACCTAGGCAAGTAAATGTTATGATTTTCAGCAGCTGTAGCATCATTTAGAGACATTAGCAGATGTAGTTTTATAGCCATATACATCTGATCATCCTCTCCCAGCCTAAACACACATTGAAATCTCATTCTTGTCTATTTCAGAAAGCAAAGCATCCAAACACCAGCAGCTAGGAATGCAAATAGCCTGAAAGGGCTTGAAAGCACTGTCATGGACAATGTCCCAAGTTAGTCATTTTGCAAAATGTGAAGGTAACTTGTAAATATTTCAGATTTTTACCCTTCATAAGAATGAACTGTGCTGCTTCCCACTCCTAAAATAAAGGAATCTGCTCAATCTACCCTTGGTTTTTATTTTCACATTTTTCTAGGCATCTGTATGGGCAAATTATTCTGTTTTAAAAACTTGCATAGTTCACGCTGTCAGTGTCCTCGTTGTGCGTTGATACTAGGATATTCAGCTCCTTTACTGAAGCAGCTATGTGAGATTGAGCTGACAAAGGTACCTTTTCTAGAGCTTTCGAACAGAGCTGTGCAAGGAGTAACTCTGTGCAGATAATTAAAGGATGCTTTTTACAGAAAGCTTTTTTGCAGTATAAAGTCATTCTGTATTTAAATATCTTAGGTCATCTTTGTTTTTCAGGAGATTTTCACTTTAATTGTTCATCTTTTCCCTTCCAGTAGCACAATTTAATCGTGTGTTCCATCCTTTTAAAGTGACTGGGTGGAATTTTAAGTGGCAGCGTACTAAAAAAGTAATTCAGCTGTGGAGCTGCTATCATTCTGATGGTTTGGGTTCAACCCTACATGAGAGCATTAATTAGCTTCAGTTCATGAAGCAAGCTCTCAATGACTGAATTTCTGGATTGATACTGTCCTTTAGAGTAGTTTTCATTCCTCTGCTTAACTATGTCCCAGTGCTTTGTGGTGTTGTCAGCTAGTGGAGTTGAACTTACACAATAAGATATGAATTACTTTTTTCCTCCTCAACTTTATGTTATTGAGGGAATTTTGAAAATTCATGGATCCACTTTCTCCGATGAGCTTTGGATTTTTGTACACTATTTAACACCAGTCGAAAGAAATAGGATAAAATCAGCATAATAAAATGCCTTCTGTTCTATTTCTCCCATCACAACTGCAAACATTCACAAATGTTTTCTGATTACTTCTGCAGGAGGTTAAATGTACTAAATCTTTCCTCCCCTAGCATTAATTTAATAGAAAATATTAGTAAATGGAATGAGAAGGAATGAATTTATTCTTGTAAATAGCATTATTGCAGACACAGCTTTAATGTACCTTTAAGCAGGGCAATAACCAAATACCATTAGTCTGGATTACTATGGAGCCAATAACAGAGGTGATAAGGAGTCGGGATGAAGACTTCATATCTGGTTCTTTTAGAATTTATTTTAAGCTGTTAATGGAGGATAGACATAAGAAATGACTGGGTCCACCTTGCAATCTTAGAAAATTCTCTAAGTACAAGCAAGGTGGCAGAGATCAGAAAGGAAACAAATGCAGTGTAGCCTCAAATGCTCATAAAGGGGATAAGTGCATCCCAGGAAACTGAAGCAACATGTTATTAATTTATATAGCTTTATTATTTTTTTTATTGTATATTCTTTACATGAAATAGTTAAAGAGGAGCTTTAATACACTTGAAAATTTTCTGATCTGTCCTACATGAAAATGAAATCTTGGCTTTCCTGACAGTGCATTGCTGTGCTATGTGGTGTTTAGCTGGATCCTGTTACTATGTGAGGCAACAAGCATTTTCCTGTGCTCTTTGTAGGATCAGGCTCGAGTCCAGCATCAAAATCTGTACTCAGTTATTTGGATAATATTGCGTAGTAGAAAACTCCAAATCTTATTTATTTTCTGATACTTTTTTGTTTTGTTTTACACCTGCTATTTTATCACAGCAATCACTTATTGTATGCCAGAGAACCTGCTTTTCATGTAAATACTTTATATCATGCATATAATTCGAAGAGTGAGCAAGCATGTATCATGCTGGTCCTGGGAATCAAAACACTTGCCTTTCAAACCATGCTGCCTAACAACAATATTAACCACTGCCACTAAAAAGAAAATAATTCAATTCAGTTTTATGTTCATTCAGAAAGCGCACAGATATTTTTAAGGGCCATGTTAAATATATGTAATACAGTTTATGGGAGAGGAAGATTGCTCTGGCAGTTCAAGCAATAGTCTTGGTCCTGAAAGGCTGTGGTTTAAATCCTTGTTCTGCCATTCCTTCGAGAGCTTGAGGCAAACCACAGCATTTCTATGACTCAGTTCCCCATCTAAAACTGGAAGTAATAAATTTTCCACCTGACAAGGGTATTATGAGAAAACATACATTCAAAGCATTTTGAACCCCAAAGGGACCACTGCACCTTTTACCCTTGATGCTTAAGTAGCAGCAGCCAATAATTTGAACCCAGTTAGAGCTGCACCAATAACTTCCACTTAACTGACCCAAACTTGTGTCTAGCTAGCATGGATCTTCCAAAATAGCACCCAGGCTTGACTGGATGAAAGCAAGAGATACAGGTTTTACCATTTCCAGTGTGGCCTTCGAGTAGCTAATCACCTCCTCTGTTAAAAGCGAATGCCTTATTTCCTATTTGAAATGGTTCTTGTTATGCTTTAATATGCTAGATTAAAGAGCCTGCTACTGTCTAGATTTTCTCCACATGAAGGTACTTGTATGCTATTACAGAGTCATCTCTTAATCTAATTTTTGATATGCTAAGCTGATTGAGCCCTTTAATTGCAAGGTATTTTCTGAAGTCCTTGAATATGTTTGTGGCTCTTTTCTCTGCCCTAATTTCTTAACATCGTAAGATGTACAACAGAACAATTTGCAACATACCAATATTAGTCTCATTGCTCCTGCGTACAAAGGAACAATTACCTCTTTTGCTGCATTGTTTTACTGAGTGCATGTGATTAGGTGTTTGTCTAGTAAAGCCTCAGTTTCTTCTTCAGTGTCACTGATTTCCAAGGTCCAGCAGTATGCTCTGGGTTTGGCATGCCTCCCATGCCCTGAGACATGCAGCTTCTCAGTTGCCTGTGTTCAGACAGTTTTTGTTTGAGTGACTGCTCTGTGACATTGCCCACTTGTTAAAGCTTTTCAAGTATTCAGACCTTTTTTTGCTGATACAGGCTATATAAGAGTTTAGAATAAGATCTCTTATATCTTGGTTGAAATTGGTTTTCAAATTAAGCAATATTTGCTGAGGGGTAGAGGGGTAGAAAAGGGGACCGGTAGACAGACAGACAGACACACATCATAATTGCATAAGCCTTCTTTCTTTAGGGAACCACATTACGAACAGTTGCTATTGCAAATGCAAATCTAAGAATAGAGATTTTGTCTTAAGTGGCTCTCCAGAAAAGGGGACAACAAATTTCATATCCCATATAAAACAAGATTTATTTGGAGAGCAAAGCCAAAGAGATTCCCATTTTTTTTCACTAACACTGTGAGAAAAGTCTCATCTAATTTAGGAAAAACTTCCCTGTAGAGGCATTTGATGTCTCGCTTGAACAAAGCTCTCAAGGTATGGACTGAGCCTTGAGCACGTGTCTCAGACCCTTGAAACAAAAACCCATCTTACATGCTTTCAACTAAACATAAGCACAAATGCTCTGCTGAACTGGAGCCTGGTGTAGTAACATTAATAATATAATATGTATTATATATATGGTATAATTGCATCCATTCCCAAAAAGGTGTCGTCCCACTTACAGACTTCATTATTGATGGCTATCTACATGTATAGCAATAAGACAATCAGCATGTAGTAAAGCACTGGCTATTTCATTATAAACAAGTCAGACAATTTGAAGTGAATTAATTTTTTTCCTTTAAAGTTCAGTGTTCAGTATTTGCAATATATCATTCCTCACTGACATTGACTAACCGAGCCAAATTCTACTGTCCTCATTTTGGCAAAAGTCCAGTTATTTTCATTGTCTGGACTCCAGAGATCTGATTCTGCAGTATGTCGAGCAGATACACTTTCTTTTGGTTTCACTTAAAAGCTCTTTCAGCTCAGCACCTCCCAGCATCAGACCATTTTTAAAGCGTTTTCAGGCTCCTTTATGAAGGCACAATGTTATAGAAGGATGATGTACTTGCTGTAATAGACATAGGGTAGCCAGCATTTGTGATTATGTTTTATGTCTCTTACTATAGTTACATCTTTGTAATGACGACCACAGCTTCCATTAAATAATAAAATAGCTGATGTACATTCCTGTCAGAAAAATTGTACTTGGGCATGTTTGTATTACACAAGGTCCAGTTCAGTCAAATCTAACTGTTCTCTAAGCGACTTATATTTGAAGTAACTTCTGTGTTGACCAGTGTCACTGCATACATTTGTTTGTTTCATCCTCAAACCTTTGATATTACATTCAAAGTTGTCCAACTGTGCTCTTAACTATCTTCCTCTCGGCAGCATGGTAAGGAATCTAAAAAACAGTGATCTTAAATGGCTGACTTTGCATTGGTATGCATTCTGCATAGCCCTCTGAATTTTCTTAGCAGCACACAAACTCAGAAAATTGCATGGGTATTTTACTGATATTAATGAGCAAATGGTGGGCATTCTTCAATCTAAACATTTTTATCTAAATGTAATGTAATTGTATAGTAATGTATAATTAATGAGTGTGATGTGTTGCAGGTTGATTAGGTGCCCATGACCTTTTGAATTCGAAGTTTGTCTTTCATTTTTTTAACCTTGATCAATTCTGGGAAGCATGAGAATAAATACATTGTGCTTGTTACAGCAAGACGGAATTGCGGACATCAGCTTCTGTGAGATCTGGAGCAGATAGGTTTCTGCAAATTTCCTGTGTGCATCCACGCTGCAGCTACTGTGTGTTGGTTTGGGTTTGTGTATGCTTCCTTATCTTTGCTCACAAAGTCCCATTTAGTTCAGTTTTTTGACAGTAATGATTTCTGGGAGGGTTTTTGCAGCCTTGGACAGCAGCAGGAGGAACGTTGTTGCTTTTGTGCAGAGAAACCCTTTTGTGCACAGGCCTTTGTGCGGGGCAGGAGATTCAATGTTCGAGGCAGCGATGCTGGGCAATGGTCAGCAGCAGGCTGGAGACTGGGACTTCTGTCTCAGAGGGCAGGCTCGTATCTGCCCTCTCTCCTGCTTGTTTGTGTATGTCCACAGCATCAAATCCACGTTTTCATCATTTGGCCAAAATAAAAAAAAGATAAAAGCTCTCCCTAAACCCACTTTTTTTTTGCTTAATAGAAGCTATGAGACCACTGAAAACCAGGCCTTTTATTAAAGTGCAGTCTTATCTGTGTACCTTAAGGCGAGCATGACTGTAAATTGTCTTTCATATTCAGAATTACTGTACCAAAGAAATGGTCTGTAGACAAGGATCAAGACAGTCCAGTAGTTTAATAGCTGAATAATACAGATCAGCCTTCAGGACCCAACCTTGAGCCTGACATCAGCCTTCTGTGCATGAGCTTCAAAGGAAACAATATTTAGTCCTCTAGGACAGTAAAAAGATTGTTTGAAGTTATTAAAGCACACGTGTAAGTATTGGCAGGCTCAGGGCTTTTTATCCTCAATGAATACAAATGTATTACCATGTTAGAAGTCATTATTGTTTAGAAATAATAGTTGCAAATATTTGAAGCAGATAGCCTTTGAAATATGCTGGTTTGAGTGGTTCATTATACTGTACAACTTGTTTGTTTCTATGTGTTCTGAAAGGATATTAATATATCTTTTAAAGAGTTTAAGCCTTTTTGTCCTTTCTTGCATGTGAAAGGAGAAAAAGTGTGTTTCCATGTCAACTAACACATTTGTTCACGTAAATTAAGAGCATTGTGTAATTTGAGGTGTTTTTCACTAAGGTGATTTGTTGAAGGTCAAGAAGACGCCTGTTAAATAGACTAAACTGATTAGAGTTTTAAAATGCAAATCATCAGTCCACTCTCATTCTAACATGCTCAGTAACATGTAAGAAGACATTCCTGGAAAATTATTCTTTTTGTGGCTGCAGTTTCAATGAAATGGACACCTGATTTTATTTCACAAAAATACAGAATTTCTCAGACAATTAAGTGATCACACGCGAGGAGCTGGAGCTGCTGCTGCAGGACGGATAACCTGACTGAGGTGAGACAGCCGCAGCTCAGCCAGTTTCCAGCACTGGGAAGATTTAGGCCAGCCAGCCCTTAGTAGAGTGGCCTCCACTTTGTAAGTGGTCACCAAGGTGACTTCACGCCTGGTATTTGATTGCCTGAGAAGTGTCAGGATAAGAGATGAAGGCCTAGGGACAATTCGCCTCTGCTGCACGCAGGACTGCACCTTCCAGTCCATCGCCTGCTATGCTGCTTTGACCGTCACGGGTTTGCATTCCTCATTACGTGACTGACCATGCATGTTTCATTTAAGCTTTTGGTATTCATAGGGAAAGCTGGGTGAAAACACTGTCACATTTTTCTTTTCCTTTGTTAGAAATTCTGAAGAAATTCCGCTGATTTTCCCTCCACAAAAAAAAAAAAAAAAAATCACTGAAATTGCTAACCAGTTGAGATTATAAACCTACCATGTCATTTAGTTTATTACTTCTCTGGAGCAGCAGAGCTGCCTTTAAGGCAGCTCTTAGAAAATCTCCTGCTAATCAGGAGTGCTCAGACCTATGAAAAGTTTGTCAGTTTTTTGCAGTTAACAATATTCTTTCTTAATCATTTAATTATATCTAAAAGCAGGAAAGAAGCAGGAGAGTCCTTATAATGGTGATGATATGGTATAGGCACCGTATGATGGCCCTTCTGTTAAGAGTGGCAGTTTCTGTTTAATCTTTCAGTGTAAACTAAGGAGCAAACTTAAATAATTTCTCCTACATGCATAACTTGGGAGGGGGGAGACACCCAGAATATATAAACCCATGTATTTCAATTTATACTTACTAGTGAATAAACTGAAATTATTGTTACACAACTTCAATCATTATAATACCACTCTTTTTATTGTAAGAGCCAAAGTAATTAATGTATATTTATGATCCTTGTCTATGATTACTTTTCTGTCACAGGATGTGGTGACTCTGTGCTGTTATGACTATATTTTATTTAATAATATTTTCCTACACAGTGCTGAACACTTCCTGCTGAAGAAGCTGAATGGACCAATCCATGAAGATATCTTTCATTTTCCCTGACAGTGAATGATGTTTCCATATATAAACATAATAATAGAGTCATTACATATGCACTCATATTATCATAGCTGCTGTGTGCTCAGTGTTATTCAAAACAAGGCAGGAAGCCAAATCTTCCTAGTTCCCATTTTGATTTAAATTGTATTTGTAATAAAGGGATTTTCATTCAACCTAAATGCAGTTTCATCCCAGTCCAACAAACCTCCCCACTTCTTTTTTTTTTATTATTATTATTTTTCCTTTATTCTAGGTCACTCAGTCCTGATACAAGTGAAATTCTCCTCTGGTGGTGATAACAGCAGTGCTACTCAATGAACTATAACAAGGGCTCTAAATGCATCTCCTGTAGCATACCACAGTGATTTGCAAAAGTGGGAATAAATCAAAGCAGTGAAGAGATGCCACGTTGAGCCAGAAACTAAATGTTACATCTTGTTGCATGAGGCTAGGGGGAGAACAGATCCTGTTTTTCTGGCAGCACAATATCTTTGTGCTTGTTACCTCCGCTCCAACCCCATTAAAACAATCATTCAGAATCTGCAGGAAATTTTCACCTCTTTCTTTCATGCAATGGCAGCTGGTATTGGTGCCTACACACATTTCTCATTTCCTTCAAGATTTTCAACACACATAAAAAAAGAAGCTTAATTTATATTAAAAAATGTGTCAGCTTACCCTGAGGCTCAGCACGGGCACCAGGGAAAAAAATAAAAGATAAATGCCTCTAGGTGAACTGGCAGAGGCTCTAATTCTCCACTCGCTCTACTGCTACACAGCATGCACTGCATTAATCATTTCACATAGGCAGGCATTTAAAAAAACTTCAACAATTTTAAAACAAAGATGCATTGCCCTAAACTTAATAATAATACAACTGTATCTTGTAGAACAATCTCAGTTCACACATATTGTATCCCCTAATAGAAGGGGTATAAAATAATATTGGAATCTTCTGTGATATTGTTTTTATTATTCTTTTTCTTTTGTCTATAGAGTTATGTCCCCTCTAGTGGGCATTTGTGTGTGTGTGTAAGTATACATATATAACATTGTCATTTGTTTTATTCCAGTGCTGACATACACAGAATGCTTTCTACCGCCTATTTTTATTGTGTGGCTGGGTAAATGTGTTATACGATCCTAGTGAACTGTTAGCTTCAGTCCAACTGGAATATAGTTTTCTTTAACTTTCTGTGCTGGGGAATAGGGAAATATTTTTCTCACTTTTCTAGCTTATGTGAATGTTACAACATTCCCATATTTTTTGTTTTGTTTCTCCCTCATTCTGGAATTCTCCTGTGCTCCTGTGCTAAAGTAAAAATAATACCTGAAGGTGGAAGACAGTGTCAGGTCTAGGAAGGTGGCAATGGTATGCTCAGATGTCAAAGATGAGCCATACAAAGCTAGGAGGGAAGGACTGCTTTAGGGATAGGACCTATAGCCATGGCAGCTCTATCTCTCTCTTGTAGTGAGAGCTACGAGAAGATGAGTAAAGATTCGGATTGCATGAAGGCTGTTGTTTCATTGCTTTGATATACAAGGTGCTGCAAGGCTGGCTGACCTAACCAGCTGGAGACAGTCCTCTCTTGGAGAAAGCATCAGTGGTTGTATAGGTAGCATGCATAGATTTACATTAGTCCCAGCCTGTTAGAAGAAGTGGCTCCAGGGAACACTCCATGAGACCTGGATGAGTTGTTTGAAACACAGTTGTCAGACAACAGCATTTCCAGCAGCTCTGCAGCTGGCCTCAGCTGTATTTCAAGACTCCCAACAACTGCTTGAGAAGGTTTGCAGAGGTGAAAAGATGACTTACTGCTTTGTACCTACCTCCCAGTGCTATGTGAGTATAGCGGAGAACAGGTAACTGGTCCGAGTAACATAGCCTGTGACCTATGAGGAAAGGCTGGATCAGTCAGAAGGGAGATTTAAAAACAAGAAATGCAGATATGGATTAGACTTTGTTAAAAATGCTAAGCAGCGATGTATGTATGGGCACATTTAACACCCATACGCCACTCTTGAGTCTGTCAGCTTGGCATATGACAAAATGGCAGGCAAATGCGATTCCTCCCGCATCAGCAGAGATTATCGAACAATGAAGCAAAAGGCTTTTCAGTATGATGGGGAACTTGGTGGGCATGGATCCTGCGAGAAAACAGCTGGTTGCACAGCTGGTGTTAACAACAAAGATCTGGCTTTTACAACCATGAGACCGGCTCTGAGGGTTGAGGACTGTTAGGATTAGATGGGGTCCACTGCAGTGGGGCAAAGGCTGGGCAGCCTGTGAGGAGAGCTTTAAATTAGGGATGATGGGGAGGGAGTGGATGGCCAATAATCAAGTCAGGAAGTGGTGGATGGGGGTGACAAGCAAAGTGTGTGGGATGATGTGAACAGGAGAGGGCAGAAGGGGGCCCACCCCAAGGGTATCCACGCAAACAAGCAAGTGCCTACAGGACAGCTCTAACATCTCTTCTGGAAAACCCACATGACTGGATTCCTCTCTGAAGTGCCTATACACTAACACACATGGCATGGGGAGGACACAGGAGGAATTCCATGCTTGGAAGGATGCCATGCAGTATGGTCCTAGAGAGGAGAGGCGTCCAGAAGATCTGGGATGATTTTCAATAATTGCCTTGTCCAAGTTCAAAAATTATCCCCCTTGCTGTGGAGTAAGTCAAGCAAAGGTGGTAGGAGGCCTTCATGGATGAACACATCCCTCCTGACAAAACTCAAGCATGAAAGGAGATACACAAGAGGTAGAAGAAGGGACAGGTGATGCAGGAGGAATATAGAGACACTGAGTGTGCAGGGATGGGGCTAGAGAAGCCAAAGCCCATTGGGAGATGAATCTGGTGAGAGAAGTGGAGGGCAAGAAGGGCTGCTATGTATGCATGAATAGCAAAAGGAAGACTAGGAAAATGTTGGTTCACTGCCGAATGGGGTGGGGGACCTGGTGCCCAAGGCCATGGAGAAGGTAGACGTACTCTGTGCCTTTCTAACCTCAGACCTTCAGAGATCCTGGGCTTCTGAGGCAAGTGGGAAAATCTGGAGCAATTCAGACTTATCCTCAGTGAAGAAGGATCGGGTTAGGGACCTTTTAAACAAGTCCATGGGAACTGATGGGATGCACCCACAAGTGCTGAGGGAACTTGCTATTCTTCATTATCTTTAAATGGTCATGGTAATGGGAGGAGGTTCCTGAGGATTGGAAGAATGCAAGTGTTGCTTCTGTCTTCACAGAATTGGCTCTGAGCAAGGGGTTTGGAGTAGATGATCTCCAGGGGCACCTTCCCACCTCAGTCACTCTGTCATATAGCTGTGATTCTGTATCTTTTAAAGCCCATTCTTCAGTGTCTGTGAAGCCATGTGACATGTAAAAGACACCTAAAAATTTTTCCAGTTTCAGTTGCCTGTCTCAGGACAGGCATTTGTTTTGCCGAGTACAAAAATTTCTGGAGTCTCCTTAATGTATTAACCCTCAGAACATACTAGCTTATGGCATGCACAGCCACCATCGTGGTGGAAATGGCAGGTTTAAATGGTGCATAGTTTGGTAGAGCAAAAGGAATTTGTTGGACAGGGTGTATATAAGCAGTGTTGGTACAGCACAAAAGCTGATGTGGATGTGGATGTGTGTGCAGTGGGAGACTATAAGAAGTGCAAAATCAGAACACCAGGAAGGAAAATGCTTTGAATGTCTGGGCACGATTTAAACAGCAGGAATGTGAGTATTGCCTGCGGTAGTAGTTTGATCATACACAACAGTGAGGTACAGTTCTAAGCATCCATTTTATTCACACCTTTTTCTTCAAAGGTTAGTGGCTTGTGCTTGTTTTCACACAGCCGTGGATGGATTCACAGCATCATTAAGTAAGCAATGGAGAACTGGCCCTTCAGTTCCTTGAAGGAAAGGCTAAGGATGGGCTCCACATCTTTAGTTGGCATAGGAAGGCATTTTTCTACTGAAGTCAATGCACCTACTTCAGTTTACAGCTCCTAATATCTGGCCTGAATGCTGCAGAATGAGTAGAGGACAGGAGAAGGTGAGGAAAAAATACGTAATTTGGTAATACCTATTATATAGTTTAAAAGTACAACCTAGAAACTTTCTTTGTTATAGTGAAACCGAACTCCTCTTGGATCAACTGATGAATATGAGTTGCATGTCTGTTGAAGGGTCTTAGAGAGACTCTTGGGTCCACAGAAGAATACTCCAATACTGTTGCTGTAATCACAATAACAACAAAAACATGAGAGTAGCAGAGTAAATAAACTGTACCTTTTGGCTGCCTCTGGTTTTGCATCTTTTGAAATGTTTTTTTGAGAAATACATTTGAAAAAAATTGTGTTACTGTCACAAAGTATTACAGTAAAATTATTTTAATGCTTTAGTGTTTATTATGTCTCACTGCATTATTTATTTGAATTGCTATATTAGAGGTCACAAACTTTTAAATGGTGCTTCTTTAGTTTTGATCTTTGTAGCTTTTTTACTCAGAAGCAAACACGCTGCTTGGGCTGAAAATATTCAGTGCTTTTTCTCCAACTGAGTTAATGTAGTTAATTATTTTTTTTTCCTAAAAGATACATAAAATTCTCAGTTACTTTTGAGTTTTTTCTTCTATCCCCCCTGCCCACCCCCAGCTTTTCTGCCTATGGACAATTTTTAAATGGCTGAGTTAATAATAAAATTTGTAAATAGGTAGTTCTTATGAAAAAAGAGCATGACCAATGGTAATGTTTGTGTTCAGAAGTGCATGCCTGTTACAGGGAGCTGGAAACCCAGTTTCTTGCTACAAAGTGCCTTAAAGGTTTTGCTTCTAAGTACACAGCACATACTGCTTTAAAAAATATACGTGTACACAGATACACACACACGTTGTGCTACTGGGGAAAGCTCAATCTACATAAACACAGTGCAAGTGAGAAGTGACAGCATGAGTTTCAAAAAGTTTGCTCCTGTAAAGGAGAAGTTTTGCTCCTATGGTGCCCAAGCCATAGTCCCCAGAAGTAGTGCCCATACTGCTCTGGTGCTCGAGCGTACTTGGTTTAACCTGGAGTGGTATATTCCTGCTAATCTGCTAAAAGACACTGTTGCAGCCAAGGGAAAAACCATGGACCTAGGTGCAGGGACCCGAAATGTATTCAGTTTGTAAAAGCTGATTGCTCCATCACACACTAGAAACTCTTGAGTTTCTTTGCCTCTTGAACCTTCTGTAACTCAGAGCAAGGAAATGTAGGGTATTTTTTTCTCATAAGGAATCCTTATTTCTTGCAAGATTTTCTTTAAATGGTCCAACATTGACCATAAATGTGGGCATCTAGGTTCAGAAGCAAAAGCAGATTTTTCTGTCACTTTGGCACTGGCTTTCTAAGGAACCACCACAAGATCCAGTATAGAAAGTTAATGCCCATCTCTCTCCCTGAGCATCAGAAAACTAGATTTTTCTCAGTTGTACTTAACAGAAGTAACAGAAAGTAATGTTTCAACTATAACTTTAAAAGCTCTGTTTATGTAGTAGAGTCCTTATAAAAGGTCTTTCAAAAATCATATTTTCTACTCTTGGCCTTTTTCTATTTTTAATCTTCCACATTTCCTGATTGTATTTATTTTGACCTCCATCAAGTCATTTCTCTATTACTGTTATTTTTGCAATTTTATGGTATTCTTGTAGCTTACTGTATTCTCTTTGATCTCCTCCCTTTCAGCTTTTTCTTGGGTCTTTTTCATCTTTAAAAAAAAAGTTTTCTTCTTTTTCTTTTTGTATCTCTGTCTCCCAAGTGCAAGCCTTTATTTTGCATTACCAGGTAAATGTTCGGAAATCATAGAGAGTCACAAAGATTCTGGAATTTTCTACTGCTGAACACAAAATATTTCAAATTCTTGCTTCAAAGGCTTTCAGGAACAAAGAAGCTTTTCTCAGACCACTAGCGAATCCACCAAGTTCAAATGAACTGCCTTTGCCAGCAGAGATGAACTAATAACAGAACAGCATAGTCTTGCAAGAATAGCCAAATATGTTAGGGGAACAAACATATCCTTGACATCATAAGAAGAAAATCACAGTTTATCTCTTTAATAACCATCTTCAAGGGAAATTAATGCTACTTTGTCCTTTGTGCAGAACAGTAATTGGATTGTGTGTTTCAATTATATCTGGACAAAGGCCAGGATATTGAAATACTTCTAAATATTAGATTTTCTTGTCCAAAAATTAGATTTTATTGGCATTCTCTTTCCGAGATTTCTTCATTAAAAGCTTCATTAAGCATAAATCTTCTTTCCACACAGCAAAAAAACTAAATTATTTTAAAAGGGTCATTTAGAAAGGTTTGCCCTCCCCTTCTCCCATTGTTTATGCTGAGAGGAGAGTTACCTAACAAGGTTAGAAGCCAACCTGCCTTACCTAGGATGGTTTTCAGCTAGCTGCTTGAACTCATAGTCCCAGTTTGGCCTTCCAAAGCAAGTCTTCTGCCTCAAACCAGTAATTACATCCATCTTGTCATCATAATGTAGGGCTATGTGAGTAGCCTAAAGACAAATTTACAAGATATTAATTTTAGAGTCAACAACATATACTCCAAGAGGAGAAAGCAATAATACTGCTTTTCTGTGAAAGACTGAAGTATTAATGAGGGAAAGGAAAGGTAATTATCGAATGGCAGGAGAGGAAAGGAGAGGAGTGCTCAAGAGTTCATGATATTACTAGAATGGTAAAAAGCACTTCGAAAAGTGCCCAAGACCTCAGAGGAGTTCAGTTTCTTGAGATGGGATGTTTGAAATGAGTTGGGATTAAGTATCCATCTTTACTGGCCTGGACCTAAGTGCCTCAGTGACTTTTACAGGCAGGTCTTAGATTCCCAAACCTTTTCTCAGCCTTTGAATATCTCACCCTACATTTCCTTCATTGCAGATCCTTAAGCAACAGTCACCATTTTAAGGCCAATTTGGAGTTTAGGAAATGGAGCAAAGTGTACTGTAACAGAGTTTGATAATAAATATTATCAATTACATGCACCTTATGTAAGTGCAGAGCATTCTGCTGTTGGTGGAAAAGACAGTGGATGTACCAGCTCAGCAGGGGTAAAACCCTCACTGCTTTGACCCTTCTCCTCTGGTGGAGGCAGGTGCAGAAAGTGGATCAGCTCAGGTGAAGCATTGAACTAAGTGAGCTGCACAGCTACCAGTGCCAAGAAAACAAATCCTGATTTTCATAGGTATTTACTGTCTCTTAGCTCCTATCCTATGCCTATTACCATGCTACCTGAGTACTTCCCAGATGCATTTAAAAACAAAACCATCCGTCTCCTAATTGTGCTGCTGTTGTGTAGGAGTAATAAGTTTGTTTTCACTACAGACTAGTTGCCAGCACTGTCAAGAAATTGCCAGAGGAAAGCTAAGTTAAAAAATGGGCTTTGCATTTAGTTCAGGCTCTAGCATGAACTAGGCATCATTATTATCTCTTGCAGAAGTGATTGCTGAAATTTAGATCCATTTCCTGGGAATATTATTGTATATTTCTCATGCTAACGAGTCTTCCATGTTGCTTAACAACTCAGTTATTCTGGTCAAGCACAGGTGTCACAAGAGGTCATGTTTCTAAAAGATTCTTGTTAGTTTGGGCCAATGTCATGGAGGACTTGCAATGGTCCAAGAAAGAGCTTAAAGTGTTTGGTGGGAGCTGGAGGTGGGGAACTGCAGGATTTTTAAATTGTTTACAGCAAAATTGTGCCACTGAGCAGATGGGCTATTTCTGTTCACACTAAGTGGAACTTTTCCAGGATTTTTGGTGTTAGCCCTTGCTATAGCTCACAGCATTAAAGTTGCCTAGGAATCTCAGGGGCATTGCAAGGAACAGTAGGCTGAAACATGATTTCTTGTCCAAGCAGAGGCAGACATGTGCTATATCATTTTGACTATCTGTTGCCAATGTGGAATCTACAAATTGCTCGAAGCATTGAAAAAACATTGCCTGAGAAGTAAACACCTGCCAGTGGTGGAGGGTGCACTAGAAGTTGTAAATTGCCCATCCCTGGGTTCAGCTTCACCCACCTACTGGTCATCTATATGGTGAGACAGGAAGAGAATGGGGAGAATGTTGGTTTTGTTGTTTGCTAAGGGAGAAGTAAAGTAAAACATCATCCAAATATTACTGGTGCTGAAGCTCAAATTTTGAGAGGTGATGAACTGGAATTTACTAAATATAAGTAAGACCTGTAAGATGAGGAAGCTTTGTGGATGTCTGAAGAAGGTGCAGCTGTTATCCAGCAGAGTTTTTTGGGCTTGGTCAGAGTAGGAGAAGCAGCCACTGAAAAGCATTCCTCTTTCCCCACAGCTCTTTAGAGGTGGGATGCTGGGGGGCTCCAGGAGCAAGAGCAATGCCAGTCTAGGCACAGAGGCAACACAGCTTCAGGGATTCTTCTTTGTCACCTACCCAGCAGCACAGGATAACGAGGCAGTGCTGACAGGAGACTGGATGGTGTGATTTGAAGAGAAGGAGGCACTTCAAGGAAAGTGCCAGGCACAGAAGTGAAGAGAGTCAGACATGCCAGCAAGAATAGCTGTCTCCCTTCCTGATTTCTGGCCTGATGTTTGCCCAAGAGGGAAGTGGGATGATGACAGTTGAGAGATGAGGGCAACTTTGTGTTTTGTTAGATTCCTCAATAGCTTCTTTCAAAGCACTTTTTAGGTAATACCCTGTGATATTGCTAATGCAGAGTGGTAGTTTCTATAACTGCCATATACTTCACGATGGGAGCAGATTTTTCTGAATACAGCTTTATGCACATACCTCATTACTTGACAGAAACCCTAAGGAAAGCAGAAAGAAACAATTTTTTTTTTTTTTTTTTTTAATTTTTTTGTGTGTGTGGCAGCAAAGGCAGGAAGGGAAAAGCTCTATGAAATCTATTTTTTAAATCTCTACTAGACAGTCCTTCATTCAACAGAGACAGCAGGAAATAAAAGAGTAGAGCAAAGACTTTCCTGTGAGAGTTTTTCTGGCAAGTGCCTAACTGATTGCAGCGTGATCTGAGTGATTCATTTAAAATATATGTATATAGCGAAAATCAACTCATTTGGGTCGAGGTAAAGACTAAAGAAGTTGAGTAAAACCAACCCGGTCTAAGGATTAAGTGCCTCGAGCTGGGATGATTCAATGAAATTATGAGATGGAAAATTTAAGTCAATCAGAGAAAATGTCTTTTCAAACATGAATTAGACCAAAGAGTTTGTTGCCAAAATGTTCGGAGCACAGCAGGTTTCAAAAGTGTACTGGACATATATGTGAACAACAGAAATTATATTAAATAATAAAAGTAAACAAAACTGACACTTTTTATACAACCCTCCATGTTTCAGTACAAAAATGCCAGAATCTATTTAAAGACCATTCCAAAGACGTGGACAAAATGTCCCTTCACCAGCTCCTGAAAGGCTTTCTGCACTTTTCTGTGAGACACCTGGTAATCAGCGCTGCCCAAGACAAGATACAGGACTGAAAGGATCACTGGCTTGATTTCTCTGTTCCTGTTTTCCTAAATGTGAGATGCAAACAGACGGCTTGGTGTCTTTATATTTACAGTTCTTTGTCTCTCTGCTTCATCCATCATTTATTCAGCTGTTCCTGTTCCATATGTTACCATACTGGAAAAGCAAGGTACATTAACTCAGACTTGCAAGAGTTTCATTATTACCTGACTTTCATCCCAGCCAGTAAGAAATATGTGATAACTTAGAAAATCATTTTTCCCTTTTTCAGCCATTTTTGTTTCCAAATGGAACAGAAGATCAGCAAACCACTCAAATGTTGATGGGTCTCGACAAATCCAATAAAAATAAACCTGTCAGATAAAAGCAGAAAGATTTAACAGGAAGCAAACTTTCAATAAAACTTCCTAATGATTGGCTCAACTCATTAACCACATAGCGTGTGACTCTTCTCCATAATTACACATAATTTTGATGATGTAGTTCCTATCTTTTGAAAATTTCATTTTCATCGTAAACACTGAGTGAATATATTAATGTGCTAGTGAAGATAGGAAACGTACACGTTTCTCATCTCCCCCTGCCAGTGCATCTCAACTTTGACTTATAATACCTAACCCTGAGTTTCTTGCAAATAATTTGATTATTCTTTGAAATCTTGGAATTTTTTTCTGTCATGTTTGAAACTGAATGTCATTTTCATTCAGCACCGAAGCAAGGAATTCCTGTTTCTTAAAACCTTATGCCATAGGTTAAGAGTTGATGTGGTCAAAAGACACATTTATGTTCTTCAAGTCAGACACCCTGTATAAAACAGGCTACAGGATGCCCCTACTTCTTTTTTAATGCATTTCTTGTTCAAATTGGAGCATAGAATTTCTAAAGAAACATGAAACTGTAATTTTAAAGTTGCCAAAGGGGTAAAATGAACCACTACCTCATGACTGGTTTTCTCTTAGTTGAAAACCTCCTCTCTGTGAAATATTGACACAGTTTTTCTCAATCCAGATTTCTCTAGCTTCATCTTCCATATGCTGGATTTTGGTTTAGTTGCCTGTTGGACTGGGGAGCCTGTTAGTAAAGTTTTCTTCCCCAGGTAGAAATCTGGCTGGGATCAAGTAATCCTATAATCCTCTCTCTGGTAAACCAAACATTCCTGGGATCTGTCACGGAGAGGCTAATTTTTCATCCTTTAATCATTCTTATGGCTTATTTCTGTCTATTTCTCCTCTTCTGCTGTCAGTCGCAAACAGCAGAGAGTTTGTTTTTTTTTTTAAAAAAAGCTAATTTATTAGGATCTTGGCATAGGGTAATGCTTGCACAGGGAATAAAATCTTTCAAACAAGACAGTTAGTCACTGGCCATATGATGAGGAGAGTTTCTATTTCAAGAGTCTTTGCGGTGGCATCTTCAGCTGGATCAGGTGAGACTCCCCAAAATCCTTGTTCTGCACAGTTCTTCCAGCCAGCTGGCCCAGGGACCATTGTGACCACTCCACCATGTGCATGATCTATTGTGATCTATTGTCTTAACTATATACAAAGCATCTTCTAACTAATTAACTATGTAAAAGACTGTCCTGTGTGACCACTTCTGCAGGAACAGTTTCTGCTGACCATTTGCAAATGTCTTATCTGTGCACAAGTTAATCAATTTTGCAGCAGGAACTGCTTGCGGAGTCTCTGGACTGGTGAGATTCCCCTCTGGGATCTTAATCAACACACTGAAACACACATTGTCCTAGGCTGAGCAGGAGCTACTTTAGGGAGTCTTCAGGACAGTCAGAATTTCCCACTTGGAAATCTCCTCCACCAGTGCTGTGCTGCAAAGGGGACTGGGAATACAGCCCATTCCCTGGTATCAGCTCAGTCCCTTGCCTCCAGCTGGCCCAGCTGTGTAGATGACTAGACTGGGAGTTCCTGCACCAGCCAGGGGATGAATGTCTGAAGTTCCCTGGGTGTCTGCCCAGGCACTCCCCTGATGCCTGGCTGAACCACAATTACAAGACAAATCTGATTGCAATTCTTATAACTCTAATTCTGTAACTTTGTCCACACAGTCCGTTGTTACTTTTGAACAGAGAGAGGGTGCCAGACCTCAAGTGGGTTTGTTTTTGTAGTGCCTCCAAAGGAATCATTCAGAAACATGGGGAAGCCTATAAATACACAATTTCAGGTGAAGAAGGAACGCATGGAGGACAACGTATAAGCTTATAACAAAGGGATGGTTGGGTTTTGTTTTATTGTGCCTGTGATTTTTATTTTGTTGCAAAATCCCTTAATTTCCTCTGACTCATCTTTCTTTGTGCTCACCAGCCCCTCTGTCTTCTATTATACCTCAATATCAATGGTCATCTGGAAGGTCTGTCCCAAGGCAATCAATGTGGGAGTTCTGATGTTTTGGAAATTGTAGCCTTTTTCCATAGGATCAATGAGATAAAGATGCATATTAGTCACTTCTGAAGTGAAAAATCAGAGAAGGAACCTGTAAAGCTATAAAGAGATTTCCTGAAGGTTTAATATACTAGGTTGTCAGACTTCTGGTAAGGTGGTGGGAGAAAAATGTGGTAACACCATGCTTCATTGGAGATTTGGTGAAAGAGACTAACAGTAATTTGAGACGTATCCTAGATCCGAGTGTACTGTAAGGGACCATCTGTGGTTTCTGTAGGAAATATAAATGAAGTATGATCCCAGGAAACAGAGATAAAGCATTCAGGGTTAAGTACGGTATTTTTACAGCCCAGGAATAGGACTGTCTGCAGAACTTTAGTACCAACCATCTCAGCTGTTTGCTTTTTCCACTCCTGTTTCAATGTTTTGCCTTACATATAACCTCATTGCTTTATAGGGGGGTTGCTGCTGATTTACACTGGCATAGGTTATGAGGAAAAAGCAAGCCTACTGATTATAGCATTTCATTTTTGTGACCAACAGCAGCAGTATTTTAAATTACCAAAACTAGATAAGATTTATAGCCTTAACCTTTACGTGGTTTTTTGTGTCTGACTCCTGAAGTCCCCACGTGTTCCACATCCTCAGCACCTCGAAAATCAGCCCACTGAGTGCTGTCAGTCTGTATCACACCATGGCTGTTGATTTGTAGTGAGAAACTTCTTCCCCAAGCCTCTACTTGGTAACCTTATTTCAGCAGTTCATTTTATGGAAATGTATATTTAGTACATGCATGTGGAGAGGAGGCATGTGCTTCTAAACGAATAATGAATTGTGCATGGGGTAGCAACCGGGAGCATGTGGAAGGAGGAAGAAAAGCTAGCTGATGAGTTGAGATGATGTGGTCTTTGAAACGGGGGACTATAGTTTCCAGACTATCAGGCTATGGAGCTTGAAGGAGTGCTTTTAGCTGGTTGCAGACCTAGCTGTCACAGTAACAGCCAGTCAAACCGAATTAGGTCAAGCTGCCTCCAGCACAGTCCTCTTGAGAAAGATTGTAGCTTTCCGAACCTGCAGAAATTCCTTAAATTCATCCCTGGTGTGGTTCTGCTGAAGCAGTACCTATTGCACTGCCTCTAATTCTCATGTTAGAGGTGGAGAGCGTTTGGTAATGAAGAAAGACTGTCATTATAAGAAGTATTTTTGGCCGTGACTGTAATCTGAGAAAGAAAAGAGGTAGTGAAGAAAGATAGCCTATGGGTAAAAGGTCTCCATTTCCCTTAGATCAAAGAGGGCTTCTAGTGTAATATGTTAAAATAAATGGTGTTTACAAAGAAGTATTCCTTTCTTTACACTGACTGCCCATAGCATAGCATTACATATTATATGTATAATTAAAATACAATCAATGCACAATAAAATTAATCCTTATTAAAACTGTAGCATAAAGCCAGCATCAGTGCATTTCTATAATTAAACAATTATTCTGAATCCTGTATTTTTTTCTTGTAAACCTAATACTATTAACTGACTGCAATTATTTAGGACCCTTAAAAATCTGTTTTAGATTTATGTTTCATTAGTCTCCACCCACCCTACCCCCACTGACTATATTCATCAGCTTGATGGCTTGCCCAAGTAAACTGTCTTAAATTTTCCAAGTGCTCTTTCTGCAAATTGAGTTAGATGCAGTATTGCTATTAATCAGATCTGTAATGCAGGGTTTTGAGTTGTCGCTTATTTCTGTAATACTCTGCTTCCTTGCAATGCATGCATATTTATCATTGTTTCCCACATCCTGAATCTTGTACGACAGACAAGAGCAAGAGCTCCAGTACCTCTTTCCTGTAAGGTGAAAGAACACACTTTGTAAATCAGCTTCCGCCACGTGAAAAGTCATTAATAATTATCTGTTGATGACCATCCATCTGTTTCTCCCTGCTCCTTGAAGACAGAGGTGGAGCTGCAGCTCTGGGCAAAGCCAGCTTTTTACCGAAGGGGTGTAAAAAGTGATGACGCAGGGGATGCCCAGGGAGACACCTTCATCCCTGACTCTTGCTGCTGCCTCTTAGACATGACTGATCCCTGCAAAACACTCTTAGACCTGCAGCTGGGCACCTCCCTGTAAAACCCTAGTCCTTCCAGCTCTTACAGCACCCGTGGGCTGTAGCGTACCAAAGAAGATCAGAGGTCTTCCTCGGCCTGATTAATTAATCCAGTGGGACACTACTGGTAAGGCACACGCAGCCCAGGGCATGCAGGGGACAGGGGCTTGGCAGCCCGCATGAGGCACTGACTTCGAGCTAGGGTGGCAACAAGCAGCCTTTTGTATAAATGCAGAACAAGGCTTGATTTCATACCCCTACATTTGAAGAAAGAGGACTAAACTGTCCTCAAACGCACCTCAGAAAGATGGTTACGTTTGACAGCAAAAAGACCCCAGGTTTTTAGGTCTTCAGGAGAAGATGTTTTATGGAGAAGGCTGTGGGCTGTGGTAGAGCTTGGAGCAGGAGGATACCCCGGGCAAGGATGGTGGGTCTCAAAGCAAACGGAAGAGGCTGGTTTTGTTTTCCTCACAATACATAGCTGAACTTACTGCCACAACAGGCTGTGGTTGTCTAAGGTCTACATGGGTTAAAAAGGCAATTAGACAAAATTCACGGGGAAAAAAAATCTACTGTGTGATATTAAACACAGAGATGCAGCTCTGTGTTTAAGTATCAAGACATTGCTGAACTGCAAGTTGCTCAGAGGTGAGTGTCCACTAAAGACTTACCACTGTATGATTTTCTGGTCTGTATACTTTTCCCTAGGCATTCATGAAAAACCACTGTTGGAGGCAGGATATTGTGCCAGATGGATCTTTAGTGATACTCAGTAGGACCTTTCTTATGTCTTATATAGGGCAAAAGAGAAAGTGGATGTTTGCTAATATTAGTATCTGATGGATCAGTACAATTTTATCAATTTCAGCAGCAATTGATCTGAAAAATGAGGCCACTGATGTGAAAAAAAGATCATCTTATGCATAACTAAAGCCAGCAGAAACTTTCCAGCCATGACTAGCAGTAGTGCCCTTCCTCACTGCAAAAAAAATGATAGGGAAATGAAGGCTCTAAGGCTATTTAATTTTGAAAAATCAATTAGATAAATGTGTACTCCTTTTGATTTGCTGGGTTTTTTAAATTATACAGCTGCAGACATTATGGAAGCTATGAGTATTTATATCTCAACCGTATGTGGGCAACACTAAGAAATATTAGTTCAATAAGCGTAATGATAGCTGTACTCAAATCAAAACGAAGTTGTTAAAAAAAGAAAAACCTCTTATTTATTTCCTTAATAGACATTTCTATGGTACTCATCATGGCAGAAAGAGAGTGCTGAATACTTTGAGGAAGATTAAATTATTTGTAATTATACCACAAGTGGAGGCTTTTAACCAATGGAAAAAAAATGTGGAGCTACCCTGAGATTAATCGTTCTCACTAAGATGACTGCTAAATTTTTTAAGTAATGCTGTGAACTGCCCAGGACCTTTCATCCAGGCTTTCAAATATTTTACGAGCACCGATGAAGTTTAGCCTCTTAACACCTGTGAAAAATAAGCATTGCTATTCCCACTGCACCGATAAGGAAGCCAAGATATAGAGAAAGGACATACAGAAATCATTATACTTTTGTATTTCACAGGAACTGAGAAAAACCGAACTCTATAGCAGAAAACCATGGCAGAATGCACCATGCATTTATCTTTGCAGGCACGCTTACCCAAGATTCTCCATAAACTATGGATGAACACCCTAAGGTATACTATACTCTTAATGCATAGCTAAAATCTGTTCTTTTCCTCTTAAGATAACAGCAGCAATGAAAATAAAAACAATTTGATTTGTATACATATAGAATATACATAATATACATATATAACATGTATGTACATATATATAGCTCTCCTTCCAGTGGAAAAGATCATTCTGGTACAATTGCAGTGTTTGCAAATGCACTTATTTTCACATCGAGCACATATTTTTATTTCCCTCCCTTCTCAGTGCTTTTTCTGCCTCAAAGATCCCCCCTGGCAATTTGAACCTGTCCTCAACTCCTCAGTTGCTAAAATCCCAGATGCTTTTTCAGTGGCAGCTTGTCATTAAGATGCCAGTTTTAACACTCTTTCATTTAAAAAGATCAGCCCCTTGGTCCTGCAGTCAGCTCCGTATGTACTGACCCTCTCAGAGACCTGTCCACTCCAATGCAATTTCAACATTTGTCCTTAAATGTGAAATGTTCAACAGTTCCTGGTTCAGCTTTTACATTGGAAAATGAGCTACAAGAGGCTGTAAGGTCCACAAGCTACTACCACTTGCCATGATGGATAGGGAAGCGAATGTTTAATGCTGATCTTTTGCTTTGTTACCTTCTTACCCCTCACCCTACTTCACCCATTATCTCTTCCTCACCTGTCCTCCCCCAGTGCTGCCTCACATATCCTTAGCAGAAGATGTATAACAGGTTAGCAGATCAAGAGTATGTTAACTTAATTGGTGCCATCCCTGCCTTACAGACCCCAATATATTTTTTCAACAAAATAATTAAAGTGGTTTGAGGCAGTTATGTGCATCTTGATGTATGCATCTCATCCAGAGCTTAAATGCCTTTTTTTATTCCTCCTATGCTGGCTAATACCCTGACTTCACAAGGTGAGAAAAGCAGCTTATGGTCGCGGAATGCAGCATTGTAGACCAAGACATGCAGCCAAAGGGCCCTCACGAAACCTGCAGCTGGACAAGGAGCAAGTGCTGCCCTTTACTTCTGACTGAGATGACCTTGCAGGATTTATTTTTGGTAGGAAAGAGGACAGATTTCTCTTCTAGCTCTCTGTCCAGCTATGAAAGACATGCCACTTTTATCTCCGGTTGCGACTGAAAATCTGATTCTTCAGCTTTTACTAAAACCACTGCAGCTAGGGCTACCTTCTTCCTCTGAGAATGACAGTGAATTCGGGAGACCCTATCCCACAGCAGCTCCAGAGGCAGCTGGAAAGCGAGTGACTGCTTCTGAGAGTGAGTTGAAGCACTCAAGTGGGTCTCTAGCTCTGAATTGCCTCTCCCACCTGGCAAAATAGGCTCATCTGTAGAACTTTTTGATGGAATAATAAACTTTCCCACCTACCTTCTGCAGCACCAGTACTGTGTTGGGATTGCAGCATTTGTACCAAATGGATTTTAAAATAGAGGCAAATGGCGTGACTCCAATCCCTGCTGCAATGCATACACTCACTCGGTAGTGGAAGAAGTCTATGGTTGCAGATCCATATGGTCCATCCACGGCCAGTCTACAGGAACAAGACATTTAGTCAAGGGTCAGCAACACACAAAATGACAGAAAGGTTAAAATTTGTTGGGCTACATATTTTCAAAGCTGAATTTCTGTTAAAATCAAAGGCATGTCTAAGCTGGCACACAAATTACCCATACAAAAACATTTAATTTTCAGTTGGTGCCATTTAATAGCAAAGCAACTCTCTTTTCTGAAGTGAGAGAACAAGAGTACCCATGTGGTTTTGGGGCCTGGCCATCTATTTAGGCATGCAATTGCAATTTTCTGGCTTTCTGAAATGTGATTAGTCATATAATTGCATGTCCAAATTTAGCTGTGGAATTTGCATATTTAATTATGAATTACTGAAAAGCATCCTGTTTCAGAGCTTTATTTTCTGTGTTGTATATATCAAAGTAGAGAGGAACAGATTATATTAATCATTTTGAAAAGTTCTCTATATGTGTTAAAGTAATAAAAGAGAAAGCAAGAAAGAGGTCAACATATGCAAGGAAACTACTATTTTCTCATCTCTTTCTGAAAAACCAATATTTCAGAAATACATTTTTGGCAATAATACTGTACTTAGTATCTGACATAAAGGCAAAATGTGTAAGGAGAAACACATGTTTATGTTATTGCCTCCTATAATCAATGTTGCTGGTACTGAGGCATTCATTTTGGTCAGAATTAGAGATGAAAAAGATTACTAAATAATCAGATTCATTCCTCTAGCAACATGGAATGTAAATACACAGAGTACTTCGGAGGAGTGCTGTGTCCAGCCCGTCTTAAAATAACATAAGTGCTCTAGAAGATGGCTTCACTAACACCCACTACTTAGGAAAAATGAGTTTTTCCTTCTTTCAGATTTTCTATTTTGTGCTCTTTATTGCATGAGTCATCTTTAAAATTCAGCTTAAATACTACAAATAAATATGCAGACATAGAAAGAATGAAATATTTTAACAGGAAAAGAAAGAGGGATCATCAAGCAATGGTACACACAAATATAGGGACACAACATATCTGAAACCCTATTGTTGCTTTCTTAATGTGTACCTGAAGTGCTAGCAAACATTTTACCTTTCATTTGTACTTGTCACTTTTATTTCAGTATTCCAAATGCTCTGCAAGTACAGTAGCAACTGCAACAGCTACTCAGGGATAACTTGGAAATCTGTCCTCAGATATAAACAAAATAATCTTTTTTTTTTTTTTTTTTGTTAATATGTATCATTGTTCAGGGTATTGCCCAGCTCTGTACTTTTTGTACTTTACTGAAAACTTCCTGTAAAATATGGCTAAATTAGGGTATGTATGTAAAGTGCCCAAGAACTGCTTTCAGGTAAGCTTTCTGTGCAGTTCAGTATGGGCTTGGGAGAAATTCTTATTATCATTAGCAGGTTGATAAAAAATTGATCGGGAAGGAATTTCAAGAGATTCTTTAATCTGTCTCTGTGCTACAAGACAGGATCAATTATTTCTGAATCATTCCTTACAGAGATTTGTCTCGTCAGTCTGCTCCTAAATCCTCAGATGACAGAGATCCCATCGTTGGTTTGAACACCTTGCTCAGCCACAGCTAGAGAGCTTAGCCAAATATGAAGACTCGGAGAAGTAGGGAGGAGAAAGCGGAGAAAGAGAAACTGAGCTATACAACCCATTCATTTGATCTAGAGAGGCTGGAGGAAGGTAGGAAGATAGTAAAAAAAGTGAGAAAAAATATTACATTTGCATTTGCCAAGCGAGGATTAGAAAATACAGCTGTAGACTGTTTCTAGCTATGATTGAATTGTCCATATTCTTTGCATGCATTTACACAATTTCATTAGAAAGAAGCATTATACTTTTGGGGAAGGCAGGGAAAGTATTTAGTTTTGGAAAAGTAACATTAATGGATTCTTGTATTATTTTTAAAATTTAAACATTTGGTATCAGCATGATTGTGTAATACTCCTGACTGTAAGAGAGTTAGATTTTGGGACAATGTGCTAAAACAGCAATTAAGTGAGCCAAAATCCCGAAGAGGCACAATATGGAACTTGATTATTTTCACAGGAATAGTCTATTCTATGGTCTTATCTCTCCTATTGGCCAGAAATCACAACTAACTGTCTTTACTACCTGTATAAATGCACATACATTTTATTTTAGTCTTCTTTTATTAATTACAATATACATATTTTATTTTTAGGACCTTACCTTATCATTCAGTTGCTACATGTCTTCTGTCTTCTGCTCAGTTTCTGCTATATGTTATTTTTTAATATAGCCACCAATTTGGTGTTTATCTTTAGATATTGAAACCTTTGAAAAAGACTTGTTTTTTGCTTTATTGCTAGCTTAACTATTGAAATATTCTTTTTAATATATTGCAAGAAAGCAACTGAATGATGGCATTAGGCACCCTAACAAGATTAAAAAGAAGAGTCTTTATATATGACAGCACTGTTAATTTCAACCCTGCATTGTGACCAGGAACACTTGATAACATTTTTCTCTTTCTCATTCTTTACACTGGCTGTCAATCAGCTTGGACCATTTTGCTCCAGTTCTGCTGAAATGGCATACTTCTCATTCCAGTTGCCTTTAACAAAGGCACGTCTTTCATTTCTAATTCTTATTAACTGATATAATGCAGGGACTGGACCAGGCTTTCTTCTCTGCCCCCACCTTCTCGTATGCCTCTGTAACTCAATGGTGTCTGTACGCTTTTTAGGAGAATGTTCTTTAGCATCCCAGTCCCATTACTTTAAATAAATGTAGTTAAACAAGTGACTTTTGCTGTTCAGTTTTACTAGAACTCCCTCACCAAAAGCAATTTTCCAGAGGGAAAATAGTCCCTTCAGTCCCAGACCCTATGCACTCCACCAGAATTGAAATGATCCTGTGCCAGGCACTCTGCTGAAAATCTCCACTATGCCTGCAAGGAGCTCCATGGTTTGAATCCATTACATATAGAGCCAGATGCTTAGCTGGTGTAAGTCAGGATGGCTCCATTAACTTCAGAGGAGCCCTGCTGACTTGCAAGAATGAAGCATCAACCTTTTGCTTGGATTAAGATGCCACAGATGATACAGAATTTGAACGCCAATAACCTTTATAAAGCGGAGCAGGGTTTGGAAACCAGACAGAGTTGCGGGAGACTGTTGGAAAGAAGTAAGGTTCAGGCAGAAGTTTCTGGGGCCACAAAATATCTAAGTAACTGAAAGGGAAAAGCTGGAATTTTGGAAGGCATGTGATGGGTGCCATCAGAGCCTAAGCATACAGGCACAAAGCTAGCAGGTAGCTTCCAGTGTTGTTTCAGTTCAGTTCTTAAGCACCTATCTGTCAAAATGGTTGTCTTTAAGTGTAAATATAGATGTTAGAGATTTAGATGATAGCGACAAAGATACAGATATTGGTATGGACTTAAAATCTTTGGTTAGTCATTCCGTCTCCTTGGTAGCTATTGGCCTAAGTTCCTGACTGTGGTTTTTTGTGAGTATTTTTAGTGTAATGGTGTATTTATGGATCCAGAACTATGATCTAATACTGTATCATAAAGAACAAACACAAAATTAATTGAAGTTAATTTTTTAACATTTATTTTAAAATGTAGAATTAACATTTGAAAATGTATTTTTTGTTGTTCAAACCTTGGTAACATCCACAGTTCCTTGAAAGCTTTTTCCTCTGCTCCGAATGCCCTGGAGAGGGCTGCAGTCCAGTCCCCAACAACCCGTATGTGAACACTGAAGAAGTCCTCCTCGGGAGCTGAGGTCAGGGTGAACGGGTGCCACTCCAGCTGTGAGACAGAGGGGCACTGTAGAAAGATATATTGACCAGGTCCCATTTTAAAGCCCCGTTTCTTCATGTGAAGCTCGAGGACTCCCGAGGAATGTGTCACCACCTAAACAATAATAAAAAGACCCGTTTTTATTTTCCTTCAGAAGAACAACTGTTTGTTTCCATTAGGTGACAGGTGACTTTGCAATCATTTCTACTTGAGCTCAGCCACAAGTTAATGCAAATCGGGATGCACAGTAATTTTTAGATGTCTGGTAGATTATGTCCTAAACTGCGTGTTGTAGTGCTGTTGCTGCCCAATAGCTGGAGAGCACATAGAGCGTATATCATGGGGCAGCTTGCTTTGGGAGTGTGAGAGGCAGAGGAAAGCCTGTAACAATTCAACAGTCTGTCAACTTTCTACCTTAGCAGAGCCTATGCAAAAGTATTCCTTAATAGACTGGAATAACTTCCCAGTTTTACTCTCATGTAACGCGATTAACAGGTATGGGATTATTATTGATTTGGCAAGAAGAAAAAAGCCCAGTGAGCTCAATTCTAATATACTTTTATTAAGAGGTAATCACAGTTAAGCAGCCAGTTTTATATGTCCCACATCGTATACTGAGATTCTCAGATCGCAGCCGCTCTGCGAAATCAGCAGCAAGACTTATCCAACATGCTTTTCCCCTCACACAAGATAAGCCTGTTTCTGATTGCCGGCTTGATACATATGGACTCGGCTGCCTCAACAGCAGCATTCCCCATCCATTCTGCTGTGACTTAAATAGGCCCTTAGCACACAGAGATATTTACAACTGGAATAAATTATTACTGTGGCATTAATGAAGCTTCGACTATTTATGCTAACTGATAATATAACCCTTAATCTCTTTGGAAGCCTCCAGAAAAAAAGGTGTCCTACTGAAGTTGAGGGCATCTCTGGCATTTACTGCAGTGGCACACGGTTTCAGTTCATTAAAAAGAGAGACCCTCTGCGCAGATGTTTGTGTTATGGTGGTATAAAGTCTGGTACTTCATCAATCAAGTTTGGTCCCATATGGAATAGTCTTATGGACTTGCTATTGGAATAAATGCGGAACCTAAAATCAGTATTTGGCTGAAACCATGGTAATGATGGAAGAGCTGCTGAAGCTCTGAGTAAAAAATGAGGTCATGATGTAGAGAAGTTACCTATAAAAGATAAAAAGGTAATTGACATAACGTGGGGTTTTCTTACGCAGACATGCAAGCTATGTTACATACCTTAGTAATGACCACCTCCTGTCGAAATCTCCAAAATCTAACAATTCTTTCACAGATGTGCAACACCATAGGACTTAAAACCCACTTCCAAGCCTGCAGAAAATGGCATATTAAAAAACAACACTTATTTGAATGTTTACAAAAATACTTTGTATTTCTGGTTTAAATCAGCAGGCAGCCTAAAATGAAATTATTTGATTTATCTTCTGTGATTTTTGGTTCGCCTTTCTCAAGAGAGTATTTCTGTTGCTACTGTGGCAGTTCTGGCTTTCTTGTGGAACAGACATATGGGGCTCCTTCACAGATGCACTCCAAAAGCGGTGCTAATATCTATCTGTATTCTGGCCAAGAAGAGTCCTTTAAAATCTTTCCCTACTAAAAGGCAAAAGGATTAATCTATTTAGGTGTTACATATAGATACCATTGGACCTGAAGATGTAGAGATGCATACATTTATACAATATTACCCATAGCCTTACTATCTTTCTGCTCTTCAAAGTCTGAAATATTTCAGAAGGGTCAGATAGCAGTAGCTCTTACTGTCAGCCGTGAGTTTTCTGATGCTGCATGAGAAAACATTAAGTCCCAAATATTCAATTAGAGGAATGGGATGCATTTCCATTTAATCCATTAGTCGGCTCTGTATCAATAAATGTGTTTTTTTGATCTAGGATACTAAGTTGGTCATACTTTAAGTATTGCAGATGATTGCTGTGCTTGTACTTACTAATCGTATGTACTGATCACTGTAACAAAGATACTTGGCTATTCAAGTATACTGGCTGATGATTTCACTGAGTTGCACTGATAGCTAAGATAATTAGATGTAATTGAATCTTCATGATTTAAATTTTTTTTTCTAGAAGGGATACTGTTTTGTTTCCAGTTTTGTTAATTACACAGCTCATTCTAGCAAACTGAAGACTTCAGAATCACGTGGCTTTTAAAATCTCCAAAGAGTAACTTGCTGAAACATTGACTTTGCTCCACAAGCTGGGTAACAGGGGTTATAAAGTATCTTTTATGAGAAGCAAGCCATAAAATTATGTGGCTTCCTTAGAAAGTGCTAAGAGGATGGAGTGGCAATTTCCCAAGGTTAAGTCTTGAAAATTAAATTAAAAAAATGCATGATTTAATAATGGGAAGAAACCAACATAAGCCAGAAGATTCTCAGTTAAAGCAGAAACTCAACACATCCGTTGTCCCTAAATACTACAGGTGTCTCTGCACAGTGGGTAACCTCACATCTTGAATATATTTGCATATATCAAGCCACAATAATGATGAGACCTGTTTTTCCTCCCTTCCATTTGTGCTACCTGTAAATAAAAGCGCGTGACAGGAATGTTAAGGTTGCAGGCTACCCTGTGCGAGAGCTCAGCTGAGATTTCAAATGTGCCATCCCTCCAGTGCAACGGAGCATTCAATCCAAAAAGTCTTTTGCCTGGGTTGGGACAACGGGGCATCCACCAGGAGGGATGGGCTGCTAAGCAACACGGTTCCTGGGTGGCTAATCAGGGCACCAGTATTCTTGCCCAGGTGATGTTTCCTCCTGTAATGAGAATGAACTGAGATGGGGCAGCAATGGGTCAGGAGAGGCTGTGAGGATAGAAACCTAGATGCTCCGGGTGCAACGGCAGTGCTTCTTCATCCTCAGTGGGAGCCAGATCGGGCTCCTACCTGCTGAAATATGGAGCAGGGGAGCAGATGTGGCATGAGTGGGAGAGGGGATCCGCTGGAGTAGCCTCCCCCAGGAGCCGTGGCCAGTGGGGCATGCACCCTGGTGTCACCACACGCAATCCCAGCTGTGCACAAGGCTGTCCCCTCCCTGCTCAGTCCCACCCGCATCTGCCCCTGCCGGTGCCGCACAAGCCTCGCCATGGCTTTTTAGCCTCTGAATGAATTTGTGCTATCTGTCTGCGGTGTCTTGCAGGTATCACACCATAGCACATTACCCATCCAGCAAAGTACTGTTCTTATAGATGATCTATATGCCATATGGTATTATCACAATTCATTTAAAGTAATGTGACTTTGCAAGCATGGCCTTGGGTATGCAGGAAAGTGTGGCAAAATAGGTTTAACACGGAGAAGTGGAAGTTCTCTCCAGTTAGCTTTATGATAATTAATGTCAAGACATGCTGTTGGAAGCAAGCTTGTGTCTGTATTCATGGTGCGTAGCCATGTATTGATTTTTATGGCGACATTGTAGCTGAAATTTTTAGAGAGGCATTCATTTTCTCATTAATATGCGGGTTGGGTAGTGGCTAACAATAGTTTAGTTTAAGAAAAATCTATGTCAGCCATTAAAAGAGCTACAAGACACTGAATGCTAATTTTTCTCCTTTACTTCAGGATTTTCTTCACTATATTTTCTCTTTTTGGAAGAAACAACAAAAACTTGCATATGAGCAAGCTAAATCTTGAGCTGTAAATGTTAAATGATTTTGTTTGGATGCTAGACATCTGACATACTGTACAAGTCTGCTACTTAATTACCCCCTGTGGATTTGCAATCTTGTTGCAGCAAAACCACCCTTCCGTGGGACATTTTTCCTGCCTTTCGCCTTTCCCTTTCATAATTCATTGTTTCAAATTCTCTCCTTTTTACCCAACTTAAGACATCAAGGCTGGACGATATGAAGCATGTGCCCCAAAGCAAGGACACAATTTTATCTCCAACTGATTCTCCCTTGGCATTTAGACTATCCATATTACAGTACTATTAGTTAAAATAACAATACTAATTTGCATCCCTAGCTTTCCTGTTCCCTTATATTTTCTGTTTCTCTACCCTCATAAGGTTTTGACTTGGAGGCTATGTTTTTGCAATGAGCACATCAAGGATATTGGTGATACTGAATAATTAAAAATAAATATACACAACAATATACACAACAGATTTAAATAGGGTACAGTTCTGGAATCCATACCCTTCAAAGGGAGTGTTGCCTAACTAAAGGACCTTCCAGAAATAAAAATTAATATTAATGACACCAAAATTTTATACATCACTCTCCATCTGTACCTGTCTGTACTGATTAGAGAGGTCAGGATCACTATCTTAATGCACAGGGAAAGGTCGTGGAACAGAGATATGAAACTACTCTCTAAACACGACACTAAGTGCCCATCACTAGCATACGCTCCAGCCCCCTGCTCCCCAAGACATTCAGCCTTCCAGGGAAGGACATTAAGTTAAAAGCAGAAGACAAACATCACTCTTACCACAGGTTTGTTGCCAGAAAACTGCGGCAAAGGGCACTGAGTGGCATTCTCCCATTCCAAGTAGTGATCTTTACAGTAGGTGACATTGTGAAGAAGCAGACTCTGAGGCGTCTGACCTCGGACAAGCTGACTTAAAACAAAAGTGTTCATCAGTGGTATGCTGCTTTGCAAGGTTTCTGTGCATCTGTAGGTTTTGCACTAGTAGTTGAATGCAGATTCAGAGATAACTGAAAGTTCAAGAACTGGCCATTTCAACCCTGTTCTGCTCTCTTGTTCAAATTACTTTTCCTTTAACTTTGCCATGACTTTTTGACCAAATGCAAGTAGCGCGTTATAGTATCAGTATACATCAATGCAGCTGAAGTGTGCAGCTTCCTTGAGTAGAAAATGTACATTTTGCTGTTTGTGGCAAAATTAGAATGATTTCCAAGTTCTTTGGAGCAGACACTTTGACCTCCTCTGTATATGAGCATCTGGTATTGTTTAGAAAAATAATAAAATTTAATAGTGACAGACCTTCTCTTTCCTTTGCTGCTTTCTAAATGCATTTTTAAAAGCTGCAAATAAAGTTGGAGGACCGTAATTTGATGTATACTCTCTAAACATATTAAATTCCAGCTTCTTTACTTCTGAGGATGTTAATGATGCGAATTTTCCCAAATATATCAGTCCTGACTGTTCAGTCTAAATGGGTTTTAGCTGGTGTTGATCATGGGTAGAGAAAGAAGACTTTTAGGGGGAAACCCTGTTTGTTTCATATTGGTTCTCTGAATTTTCCCTTCCGTACTTTGGCTCTACAATGTTAGCCTGAGTCTAACAAGAGATACGGAGATACACAGTGCTGCCTTCTTTCACCTGGCAGTGTCATCGGCTGCCACCGCTTCAGACAGAGACACAAGAAAGGAGGGAGGCTTGAGTGAATTTTATTTAGTCACCTGGGAAGGAGGAAGAGATGTGAAGTGGATGAAACCTTGGGGTTTGACTCCTTTTCACGAACGGGGTAGTGGCAGGGATGCGCTGGGGCAGCAGGGAGCTGCTCTGCTGCCGTGCGCTCCCCGCCCGGAGCAAGCAGCGCTCGCTGAGAGCTGTTGATGGGGCTGTTGGATACATCAGTGTCCCCTTTGCAGGGAAGTCTCTTGCTGAGGAGTGTCGATCAGCTGGCTAGACAGAGGGAGCTTACAAAGCTGAAGGTTTAAAGGCTTCATTATAGTTGTTTGAAATTGAATTCTAAAAGATTTGCAGGTGAGAGAGAGGGGAGGGAGCCATTTTAATCAGGCCAGGATACAGTTTACAGCATTGGTTTGCAGCTGTGCCTCTGAAACTTGGGGCTAATTAATTGGGCCAATTTCGGGAACTCTCAAAGCCAAACCGAATGTGGCAGCTCTCAAATCACAAGGAAAGAGGTGAGAAAAGAGAACGGGGAAAGCCTACAATGGAGAAGGAGAAGATGTCAATGGAGCTGGAAATGGAAGGTGGAAATGTTTTCAGCACTGGGCACATTCCTGCTCTCATTCTACATCAACAGGGGATTAACCAGCCCCTGAGCTTCTCAGGAAGGCTCCCCTGACTCTGCTGTCCCTCAGTATAAGAACCAGTAGCCTAGTGCTACTTGCAAAGTATTTCTCCATGGTGAGGAAATTTGGGGTTTTTTTTCCCCGTAGAGAAAGCAGGTCAAAACCACTTACACTTATGGATGCAGAGGAGAATGGGCACAGGGACATTCACCATAGGCTTGCTGACATGCCGACAACTTGTCAAGCTTCTGCAAGCTTTCTTGCAAAATGCTATACAAGAGTTATGAACATAAGATCTATCCTTTATTAATCTGAACCCACAAAGGTCTGGTTCCTAATCTGTAATGCCCCCCGTTCCCAGGGATGAAAGTTCGTTCAGACTGATGCGTTAATAAGATGCAGGTTGTAAGATGGTAGAAGAGTGGTTGAAAGAACTGAACCACAATTTTAGTTCTCAGAAAAGTGGTGTGTTTTAATTTCAAAGTGCTTTCATTTTGCAATCTATTTCCAAGCAAAGATCCCAGCAGTTTGTTAATAGAAAAGCACAGGATTATAGATTTGAATTGTGTTTCATCTCAAACTGTGTACATATACCCCATGTAGTTTATGCAGACACTTACCCCATACCATGGATTATTAAACCAATGAAGAAAACCACAAAGAGGTGATGGGTATACCAGAACACCTCATAGCATGACCTTCTGATGAGCTCAGTGGATGAAGTCATGATCAGAATTAAAGCCACAGTTATCACGACTCCAGTTATTCCAGCTATGGTGGTTAGTACCTCTCCTGTTGTGTTCTAGAATAAGAATACAGTATTAGTATTAGTATTAGTAGCTATTGTTGTTCTAATTGTTATTTTTATTACTACTTCTGTTGCTGTTACTGTTGTTACTGTTCCTGTTATTACATATGAAGCCTAAATCTAAGATATGTTTTCAGCAGAGAAACAAAACCAGAACAAGACATGGATCCAAGGCAAACCTCCATTTTACCACAGAAGAGCATGGAAACACCCTCTGCTCTATTTCCACTCAGGTTTATCCCAGACAGATGTGTAAATGTTTGCTGCCACTTACTTGTTTCAGGAATTGAAAGGAGGAAATTAGACAGTCTCGTTAGTACTTTTATCTCTTTCACTTATGTAAAAGTGTTTCAGAAAAAAAGTAAAATTATTAGAGAGATGAGAAAATTAAACCTAAAGATGTAATAAGCAAAACAGCCCTAGAAACACACTTATTCATGTGAGTGTGATAAAGTGAGGTGCTAAGACACCTGTAACTATAAAGGTATGGGGCTCTTATGTGCTTATTTTACTTCAAAGTTTGTGGGTTTTTAGCAGCTCTGCAATGGTGTATAAAAATGGCATGCTCTTATTTACGTAAACAGCATATCTCATTTACCTGTTCCTTCCATTTACCTGGAGATACACTGGATAATACTTTGGTTTATTTTTTAAAAGATGTATTTATATTTACATTTTTATGCTTGTCAGTGGTGAAACATTAATATGCTGGGCTAGAACATGTTCCTTCTTGTTCATGACTCACAGACATTAGTACAGGCCTGTTACGTCTGTCTAAACCCACAAAAATAAACTGAAGTGAGTATGAAGATGTATTTTGAACACAACAGTTAGACGCTGATCTCAGTTATAGAGTGCAAATCATGAAGAACAGCAGTAAAAGTCTCACACACAAGATGAGACTCAAGCTAAATATGCCAGCAGAGTGTAAATGAAGTCCCCATTTGGCCTGCAAAGCATATATATCTGTTTTCCTGGTACTGATGCACAAGAATGAAGGACCTCAGCATGCCTTCTGTATCCTAGGAGGGAAAAAACCTATATTGTACTTGTAAAGTGCACTCATTTGATATGGAAATCTTAGAGGTGATAAAATTCCACAATGCCATTTTTACAGTCACTTTTTACAGTAAAATCATTCTTTCAAATGTTCACATTTGACAGCACACAGTACATTTTCAAATTGGTGCCTGTGAAGAGTGTGTTCAGATCCTATTGCATATTAACAGGATTCATCTAGGTGATATTTTGAACATTTCCACTACAGTGGCTAGTTTGAATGTTGAGATGAAACAAGGAAAAATGTCAAAGACACTTAGTACATTGCTACTACAGGGGTAGGATGAAACTGAAAAGAAAGCCTGAATTGTTGTTCTCAGAACTTTCTTCTCTGAAGTTGGAAGCAATCTTTTATTTGCTTTCCTTCATAATTTATTAATTCTGAGTGCAGCTACTGGGACAGAAGTGGGCGATAAAAGAAATATAAATATTAGAGGTTAGAGTAAAATCTAAGCTGTAAATTGGAAGGTAATTGTGGGGCATATTACGGTGAGAAATCTGGGAAAGGATCTCAAAACCCGCTAGCCTTCCTCCTCAAGGGTGTTTATAATTTTAATGCTAATTAGAGGCCTGCCTCACAATTATCACCATGGGAAGGCTTCACGGAGAAAAAAATGCATACTGAATGATCGTAGGTTCCCGTACAGAGCTGTGAGCTTTGTTCTGTTCCTGGGGAACATCTCACGTGCGCGCGGTGAGAGTCGGCAGCGGGTGTAAGGAAAGTCCGTGCAGCTGATCCCTTGGGTGGCTGTCCCGTTCTGATAGACCTGACTACTTTGTCAACACTAACATGAAGACTTCTGTATTCATAGTAGTGAGACCATTAATTTGCTTGATTTTTTTTCAAACTTGAGAATTGTTTACCTGTTTGTTTTGAAAGATGCAAAAATTACACTATGTAAACTGGAAAGGAACTGAGAAAAAGCAGAACAAAATGCCTTGTGACTGAAAAGTACTATCGAATCCTACTGATGGTTGTCCAGCCATTGTCTCACTTTGTTTCTTGTTTCTGTGGAGCAAACCACTGATTGAAAGAGCCCCACTCCATTGTGTTCAAGCAGCCTTTATTGCATGCTGGCTACGTGGGAATTTTCTAAAGAGCAGAAACAGTATGTGTGGGAGTCTCACCAGTGCCATTTCAACCCTGCAGTATACAACAGTATATGCAAGCAAACATATAACATAAATGTGATGTATAGTATAATGGAAGAAGGAAAAAAAGCTGATTAGCTTTTGCATGTTTTTCATGCACAACTTACAGAAAGAGTCTATTTTTCTTTATGAGTATTACAAGCAAGAGCTTATAATGCTGTTGTGAGATAGCCAAGGGAGTGAACAGGGGGCACAGTCAGTTTTTCCCCCAAAGCAAGCAGAACCATTTACTTGCGGGACTGAGGTGCCCGTAGACCCGCTTGGCTCTGAAGAGCGCACAGCAGCACTATCTTCCCCATGCACTCCTTCCAAACCTCCAGGCAGTTTTGCACATGCTCTTCCCTGGGCAGCCACACTCGACATGTAACAAGGCAGAATCAGCCCCCAGATGGGGAAGATACTGCACAGCCATGGGGCGAGACAAGTAGCAACCGTGAAAGAAATATTGTTAAGTGCTATTGCTGTTTTGTTTTTTTTCTTTCTGGTAAGAAGTTGTGTTTGTTCCATGTATTCATAGTTTAGTTTAGTTTTTTAAAAATTCTTTGCAGGCTCATTTCATTGTCTACTATTCGCAACACTCCTTATCCTCCCCCCACCAGCTGTCTCCTGACAAACTAATTAAAATACTGTAGACGTTTCTTTGAGCTTAGTAACCTGAAAATTGCAGCTCTGAGTAAGTGTTTTCAGCTGAAATTGAGGTTAACCTTTGGCAGCACCTTCTCGCTCTGGTTAAAAGGCTTTGAAATACAGTTTTACCGACAATAGAATCCACAGAGGAAAACTTTTTAGATGAAGAAAACCAAAAAGTGACAGCTTACTGTTTCATAGGTCCTGATTGGGTTCAAGTAGCTTTCATTTGGGCTCTTGCCAAGGCCAGAAAGTTTATTCCGTAACTCCCCGGCTTCCTTCGACTGGCTGGTATGATACCGCTCGATGTTGATCAAGTGGGCAACAATATGGATGGCTGCACGAGAGAAAGAGTGGTGTGAAATTACAGACACACTTGTACGTGTCCAAAGTGCCAGAAGGAACTTCATTAAAGCATGCTACAAATCATTTGAAAAGTTGGGCATAAATTGAGAGCTTTGCATGGGTTAAGCTGACAATAAAAGGAAAATTTTATCAAATACATGTCTAATATGAAGCAACTGCCTCACACTGGAGAGGAGAGGAACAGGTCCAGTGTCATCGTTTCCCATGTTTACAGTCAAGTGCCCTGCAGTCTTCAGTGTCATCAAAGGAGGACCTCTCGATGATACAAATGAGATGATATAAAGGTGTTTGCCTCTGATTTTAAATTGTTCAAAATGAGGTAAACTGATTAACCCCCCTATTTTGTTATTAATATACTAGGATGTGTCATGGCCTAATATTGCTACGCAGGACACTAACGTGTCCATTCTAGGCATAGACCAGTTTGCAACTTGCACCAAGGATATTTAAGACACGTATCCAAAACCTGTCCCCTATTAACAAGTAGCTATAGCATTACTTTATGTAGGTGGAGCCTGGGGAAGCCACAGGAACCACGATTTTAAGGGAGAAGTCTGAATCACAGTGCTAGATCTGATTTGCCCTGAGCATCATATAGCCTTTCTTTTTCTGGCCTGCTCCCAAAAAGTATATGAAATGGTCAGTTTAGAAAAATGCCTTAGAGCGAAGTAAGAACCCTCCTGCAATTCTTCTCCTGAGTGGAAAGGTGATAATTTCAAAAGAAGGAAAAAGGAAGGACTTTATTATTGGCTAACATACATGAAGTTGTAATCATGCTCGGTGCAGAGTTTCAGTTTTCAGTACGAGAGATTCTCAAATCCATTACAGGAACATTGTAATTAATGCAAAATATTAAACACCAAAGGATGAAAAAATGACAAAACCCCCACAATTATATGTTTACAGTAGAGCTATTAGGATATGGTATTTCTAGTTTTTATAATAGGCTTCCCATTATCATGTCTCCTTCAGTGTTTATCTGTTCCTGTGTCTGACCATTTAAAAAACCTTTCTAAAAGGCAGTACTTGTACTAAACCGAATATGATCTGCTTCCCTGAAAAACATTCTCTCAAAAGAAGATTCTTTTTAATTCTTTTTTCTTTTGTTTTCCTTTTTTCTCTTCCCTCTTCTCTCCCTTCTGTCTTATTCTTTTTTTCTTCTTTCCTATTTCTTCTTCCTCTTTCTTTCTTTTTTTCCTTTTTTTTAATTGTAACTATTTGCAAAAAGTGATGTCTTACTGTGCTAGTCACTGTGTCATCATAGATGAAAGCACAGGATTAAATGCATAAGGACTTTAGTATTGCTGTCTTAGAAATACGTATCTACTTGGTGAGCTCTCTCGCCCTGCTGCCAGCGTCCAGCTCCTCTGCAGTGCCTGGGGAGAGCTGTGGGCATGGCAATATGAATTAAGGTAGGATGCTGGCCATGGGAGTGCTTACAGCAGGCAGTGCAAACAGGTAGAAGATTGCACTCTTCCCCCCAGAAGTAGGTTAGCCCAGGTGTCCATGCTGGAGAGAGGTGATTTTCATTCTGTTCTGAGGTGATTCTTCTAGAGCAGTAGATGTGCTGTGGCTGGTTGACTGTCAGGTTGCACTTCATTCAAAACAGTGTTAGCTTAGGGACACCCACCTCCCCCTGCCACTCCTCAACACCTGCTTCACCTCATTGTCTCACGCTTAGATACTCACTGGGAGATGAAAAACCTATTTTAAAAACCTTGTTACATTAAAATTAAAGTAAGGCTTTAATCGGAATCATGTGTCCTAGTCACTGGGCTGACTGGTTATTCTCTCGCGTATGAACTGTCTCCTGATGAAACCCTTAATAAAAATAATAAAATATTTATTGACACAGGCATCCCAAGTGAATATCCTGAGCACCCAAACTGCAAAATCAAGCTCCCATTTTTTTCTGAATCTTTGGCCCAATGAATAATAAATTATTTATACAAGCTGGAATAGCTTCAGCAGAATGGAGACTAAATCCAAATGGATATGAACTGCACAGAGATAAAATGAGCCTGGAAATTAGAAGACAGATTCAAGCCATCAAAGGAATGAGACTCTAAAATAACCTTTCAATAAATGGGATAATGGGATCAAGCAATCCAAGCAGCTTTCAGCTGAAGGTTGGTCATTTTATGAAATAGCATATATGACCTGACTATGAGCATTGGAGGGTATTGGACTCTGTGACCCAGCACGTCCTGCGTATGTTGTTATGGATTAGGTGCTGCATATGATGCAAGCTGGCCAGCATCAGGCAGGAGACCGTCCTCGGAGCCTGCGCTTGAGAGGGTGCTCCCAGCACCTTGGCAGCACTGGGACGCTGGAAGGAAGGTTACACTAGACCACAAGCAGTGAGTGAGATGTGTGGATTCACACTGTCAAAACCCAAAAGCCAGAGAGGCTCTGAGCTGCAGGGTTTGGGTGGCAGCTGTGTGGGGGCCGTGGCAATCTGTTCCCCAGCGTACAACAGATGTATAAGCAGTATATAAACACTGTTTATGTATTTAAGTGTAACAGCACTTTTAAGTGCTGAGTGGGAAGGGGGGAACTGTTCCTACAAGGGGTTCCTTTCAGAACAGATGTTTTGGCCTGTTAAGGATGTTATCAGATCCAGCTGGAAGGGAACCAAGTCATTGCCTGATGAGGACCTGATTCCTCTGACATCTGAAAGAGCTCACTCAGAGGACGGGAGTGTGGGGTAATGGACCGCTGTCTGCGGTAGGTTGTGGAGTTACATGCTGCATGTAGTCCAGCACTGGACTAAGGGAAAGAAGAGAGAAAATTTTCAAAGGTTGGAAAGCTCTGACAATGAATCTCTGAGTGGACTTCTACTGAGGGGTTATATCTTGGCATCTGCTAGTGATTACTGGTGCAACCAGTAATGGTACTTGGGCCTCCTGTCCTCTATGCCTGCAGGATGCTTTTGATAACTCTGATATGATGTGACAGTCACCATAGCCTTGGGACCATGTGAGTTTCACATAGTTGTGATCCACAGTGTGTTTTACCAAGGGTTCCCTGCAGCACATAAACTGCAGGTTTTGGACTATCCTTGCTCACTGTCAACAACATTGACTAGAGCTGGGGGTTTGAATCTGCGTTTGTAGCATAACACACTTTCTCTCTTTCACCTTCAAAACACATAGATTTTTAAAAAAGTGATACTGCAGATTGTGAAATCTTTATGTGAAATGATGACACTTCTGTTGTTTAGAAGGCTATGGAATCTTGCACTTTGTTCAAAGTGCAGGTTTGTACATGATTTGTACAAATTCTAGTCATTTCAGCAGCAACAGGAAAGCTAGTGGTATCTGGTATATGGCAAGCGCTGAGAGTGAAATGAGGTGGTAGTTTCTTCCAGACAGACAGAAGTCCATGTTTCCAAACGGAGTATTTCCAGCCTTGAATGGAAAAAAACCAGAGTTAAATAGACACAGCTTTGCAAGAAGGTCTCAAGGCTAAGGTTTAATAAAGAGTAGTCATGTTGCAACTTTCCCCTGGATGAAGAGATCTGCTTTCTGCAACTTAACCTAGTAAGATTTGTCTGCAGGCTATTAAAGGACACCATTTTGTCCATCTGCATATTATTCTGCTTTACTGTAAGCGTTACTGTCATCTTATCTTCTTGGGGATTTGCCACATCTTCCCTTCTAGGTGGCATTCCCTCCAGCTTTCATCTAACAGGTAGAGGATATTACAAGTGTAGAAGACTTCCAGAATGAACAGGAGAGAGGGTTTTTTTGCAAGCTATTATACAGTAGCTGTTAATGTACAGAGCATAATGATACAAATTAATGATGTACTGAGTATGTTGGTTTACCTGAGTCTCCCATGATCTTAAATATTGCCTAGAGTGTTATCAGATTAATACTTCTGATGTTTTTTTGTGTGCTGCTAGGAAAAAATGATGCAATCTAAAAATGAGTTATAGCTTGACGGTAAGAGTAATGCAAAGATCTAATTCCATTTTCAGTGTGGTTCTTTTAATGTACCATAGTTGTAGCAGACTAAAAAGTCTGGCACTGGATACATTACCATTACCTAAAATATCTTACATCCCTGAAGTGCATTTTCTGAAGGCCTTTGCATCTGCAGTGTATAGAATTTACTAAGCAATTCCAAAATTAAAATGCAGATTTCTGAAATCTGAGATTACAACAGTTGTGTTTTTTTTCCCCCTGCATCACCTAAGTTAACCATGAGGGCAAAGTTTAAGGTACTACATCTCAGAACTTTCAGTTCAGTTCATTTTCCTCATTCTGCATGACCAAATATAAAGTACGGAATAAATCATGCAATCTTTTAAACAAGGTTCTTTGTTATAACCGTACACAAAGACTGAAGAATTTTGTCTGTTGTTTTTAACAACATCTGGAACCTCTGAAGCACTTAACATATATTAATTTTTATTTGACCCTGAGATGTTCTATCTAGTCCACTTCTGAGATCAAATAAAAGATTTTATTGGAAGGAGGGAGGGAGGAAAAGGGTTGCTATTAGAGCATGGTGTTTACTGTACATATTCTTAAATACAAAGAGATGTAATTAAATTATCTTGAAAGTCTGGTCAATTTAGCTAGTCTTATCCAGGCAATTGTGCCTTCAGTGAAGCATGCACAACTCTCATTGAACTAAACAGAAATTGCGTGTGTTTATCTGAGGACAAGGTTTCACTCTCTCTTTTTCTGCATGCCTGTACAGGATAATAATCAAATTGGAGCTTGCTGCTAGCAGTTAAATGTTTTGATTAACCAACCTATCATGATAAAATCAAAGGGTCAAATACTGGCCTTTCTGCCCACAGCGAAGAGAACGGCTTTGCAAGAAGCTAAGCCAGGCATGGGGAATTTTGCCCCTGACCAAGCCTCAGTTCTTCTGCCACCCACTGCCTTGTGCTATTTCTAGTTATACAGAATCCTTAATTCAGCTTCATGCTGTCTTTGTGGACTAAAAAAGTGTAGGTTATATAAAAATCACAGCAATAGTGACCACACACATACTTGCATTGGATTTACTATTTTTTTTAGAATGGTTATAAACATCAAAGAACAACATGACTTGGACAATTTTTTATCCTAGCTGGAAGCTTATAATCTTTAATTTAATGTAGTTTCCTTCCTAGTACTTGCACTAAGTCTGGATTTAAACAATCTGACTGAAAAAAATTGCAGTTTAATGGAAATTTGATTTCCTGTAATTTCTGGAAGTACAACGCTGAGATATCAGCTAAACCTCTTTTGAAGATAAGCATCTGCTTCCCTGAAAACTTCATCACTTACACAAAAATGTGACTCAGATCACCAATGCCCTTCACATAGCTACCACTACAAAAATGTGGCTGAAAATGGAAAGTTTTTCTAGCATTTTTAGCGATAGATTTTTCAGTGCTTGTCAGAAGCCAAACACACCTGGCATCACTACACTTCTGTCTGCGTTTTGCATGTTTTTAAAGAAAATCACAGTGCTGGAATTTTTAAGGAGCAGGAACCACCATTTCAAACAGCCTAACTACAAAAAACCTCGCTGTCCTTCCCCTACTTCCCCTTAATTGCTTAAGCTTTGTTCATATCATAGTTCAAAGACTGTTGGAGCAATGTATCAATATAACCTTCCTGCAAACATCAAAACAACACAAGAAACAGTTTTTTCTTCAAAATATGCACTGTATATATAAAATATATATATCTCCTCCCAACACTCCCCACTTCAGAAAATATATGAATGTACTTTCTTAAGAGGGTAAAAGCAATACAGTAAGAGGGAGGAGTTGTACAAAACGTTATTTACTATCTCTTGTCAGTATCTTTAGGTTTCAGACAACTGCCTCTCAACTGAAAAGTCTCTTTTGCATTAGAAAACATAGAATGATTTGCACCGATCAAACTGAGAGTGCATGAAACTATGATTTTATTCTAGCAGAGTTACAGGTCCATAAGGAAGATTTATTAGGGGGTGAATAACTCCCAGACAGCCCTTATCACAGACAGGCATGCAGAACGCAGGAAGCCAAACTAAGCAGAATTCCCTTTACTGAATTTTCAATGATGCCCTTGATTATACATAGCATTGTTTACTCTCTCTCCTTCCTCCAACTTCCCTCTCCCACTAGTCTCTAATTATATCCCTTTATGACCTGACCAATTAAAGCCTGCTCTTGAATTTGTATTAGAGCTGATGAAAAATTAAAGGTACAGATGTACTTTTTCCAAGGCCATGCACACCTTAGCTGAGCTGGCTGCCAGTTAGAAGCCAGACAATACTAATGTTGCACTATTTTTAGCACGTTACTAAATAAATATGCTGGAAATCACACCACCTGGCAAGCTGAGATGAATACATGTTACTTTAATAATAAAGGAGTCTACAATTTTATATTGTGAGGCTAAGCTTACTGATCTGATCTTCAAATTGGTTTAACTTCTTGCTGCCACATTTATGCTATTGATCATTGGCATCTATTTACCCATCATTTTAACAGTGTTAGGTTTTATAAAAAGGGACTGAACATACTTGTGGCTACCTCTTTGCTCTGCAACATTGCTTTTCTGTCACATTATGTTCTGTAGATTGTATTTTTTTTTATTAATTTTAAATTTAATTTCAGGCAACTGAGTTTCTCACCATTCTTCACCCAAGTCTGACTATCCAGTGATGTAGTGTCTTCCCAACTATGATAGCTGTTTCTCGCTTGTCTGTTAGGGAAGCATGAGTTCATAAGTTGTCATGCTTTGTTCATTAGACTTCCCTGTATTTTCTTTTCTTTCTTGAATATCTCATCAACTATTTGTCCCATTTTATATTCTGGAAAAAAACCCAGCCCAAATAACAACCCAACAACATTTTCTCCTTACAGAGTGACAGAATTAAATAATGGTGATTTCTGTCATTTCACATCAGCTCCTGTGTCTTTTTCCTTGGAATTACTGAAGCCATAAAGTAATCACTTTTCTGATAGACTTGCACTTCCCAAACTGTCCATCTTAATGCACTAGCAAACATTTTTATATGACTGTAAAATCAAAAACATAAAAGGTTTGACTATGCAGTTTTGCTTTCTTTTTGGAGCATGACAAATTATACACGAAGTAGAAGTTGGTTAATTTACATTCCGAGGTTGATTTGTTAATTAAAGAAGCGATGTTGCATTCTATAAGAATCTGCTTTATGCTGAAACTGAACTCTGATAAATGAACGGACATGACAGATAAGTAAATCATCATAATACACTGTAAGATGCACATTCTCATCCATCAGCCTTCCCCTCTGAATTCTTTAGCACTACATACAATGGACAAATTTTAGCTATTGATTACTGATGGCAATCCCGACTTCATGTTCTTGTCTCACTGCGTAGGGACGTTAGCAGTCTGCACATGCAAAAGCAGCTCCCTCATGCAGACTGAAAAAAACACTGGGGCCATGGTCCACCCCGACAGCCTGGGGGTAGAACTGTTACCCTGCAATGTCTTATGTTTGCAAATAACTCTGATTAACTCCTGTGTCTCCTTCCCATTTTCTAAAAGAACCATCTCCCCCAGATACCTCTCCATCTCTATGTGCTTATGTCCTTCCTCATATCCCCTTTTGCTCTTCCCTCTCTGCACAGCTCTCGTCCCCATGCTATCTCCTGTTCCACTCATGTCCTCTGAATTCCTACAAGCTTCAGTCTTCTCCAGGTCTTTTAACCACCTGGGGAACAGGAAGGTGCCATGTCTTCTTCCCAGCCAGGCTAATGAACACATATAGCTCAGTAAGTCACTAGGACCAGCAGAACAGATGACTTTTGATCTCAAGATGCAGTTTTTCCCTCATGGGGGCCATTACTTCCCTGTACCCATCACCTATTTAAAAAAAATTAATTTAGGAATTTAATTTTTTGAGACAGCTGCTTGTCTCAAGTTCAGATTAAATTTACTACCTGGTTGAAAAGTTATTGAAGATGTAATGGTGGACAGATGAGCAGTGTGACTCGTAAGCACCATTTCCTTAGGAAATCAGACTGTAATGCTATGCCATCTCCCCAAACATCTACTCTCAGGTATTTAATGAGAGTTATTTAGACTAAATATTAACATCACATAAGTTGGTCACATTAACTGAATGGCAACTAGTAGTTGCTCTCTGGGTTGGAAGTTTATTGACTTAACAGCCAAACTTTTCCCAAGCAAAATAGGTTGCAAATGGTTAATCAGATGGGACTCCTACACCTATTTAAAGCTGCAGTCACCAAATGATTGCACTAAAATAGCACATCTCAGAGCTGATGGGGATTACAGCATTAGGCAGAATCACTGTGAAATTCAAAACAGTTCAAAGGCAAGGAAGAAAAAAAACCCAACCAACTTACTTGCATTTACAGCTATTCCGTAGGCAACCATCTTGTGAAATGCGATGTTTTTGTCAAGCTGTCTCCTCAGCGCTCCTCCACAGCACTTGGTGAAAAAACAGGACTTGTTTTATATCATTCCTATTACTATTTGCAACTCACATTTTGGAGAGGAGAAGAAAGGAGTTCAGTACATTTACAAATGGAATGTTGAAGGAATTCAGTGGAAGTTTTGGGTTAGCCTTAACTTTGGGGCTTGGGTAACTGTTTTTGGCACAGTAATACTCCAGGGTGTCTTAAGCTATTCAGCCTATGCAGGGCTTCAAAAAGAGGCTTGATAAAACTCTGCTACATTTACCTGTGATTTATGAGTGGTTTATCTGGGCTGGTGATCAACTCATTTGCTGGTACAAGGGCACCAGACTGGGCCACCACTGCTTTGCAAGCTCAGGCTCAGCGCCACGGGCACAGCTGAATGGCTGGCAAAGCCAGCTTGCAATGAAAACATTTTTGCTGCTTTCATGAAATGCACACCCCAGGAGGGTGAGGCTGTCTAGACCTCAGGTGGCTGAAGCTTAATTGTTACTGAGCCGTCTTCCCATTATTGGAAGAGCCGGACAGTGGTGGGCTGGTGCCGGGCTGGGTGCCTCTGCACAGAGCCAGCCTGGGGCCGGGCTGGGCTGCGGCGAGCCAGAAGTAACACACTCTGCTGGAACCTAGACAGCCCTCATGGATCTAATTCAGTCTCTGAATGGTGTTGTGGGTGTCTGGATTACTTGCTTGATCTGGCACAGTGCCATGCCAAAGATCTTGAAATTTATCCGTGTTCTTTTGCGGCTAATAAATCTTCCAAAAGTCTGGAGCACTGTGAGGTGCAATGCTAAGACACAGCACCTCCTTGGAGAGTCACTGGATCCAGCCCTGTGCTGACCATGCTGGAGCCAGTCAGTCAAGTTGCTCTGTACCATGCTCCTCAAGAGCACAATATTGTCCAGAAGAGCAAAATATTATCTGTGAGAAGAGTTCCAGTTCTCTGAGTTCTTACTCAGCGTCTAAGTGGGCATGCGTGTATTTTGTGTTAATTCACAAACTGATTCAGAAGTCCAACAAGATGGTTTTTCTTAAATGCTCAGCTCCTGGACTCAAACTTAGAAAACAGTGTTGATTCCCAGCCTAAATACTGCTTGAAATGTAACTCTAATTCTGAAGAAAAAAAAAGGCAGAACTGCAATAAAAACCAGCTTACATTAAAAAAAATTATTGTTGCCAATTCTAAATTCCTGTTGTTCTTGCAGTCATGAAGTGATCGGTGATTTTTTACCCAAACGTGTTGTTGGAATTGCTGTGACTATAATAATTCACTGCAAGCTGAAGCTATAGCTCATAGAGCTAAAGCCTTAAGTACTTCCTATGCATGATGCCAAGGTTAATGTAAATTCCTCTGAGTAGATGACCACTCCATTACAAAAACACGTTTACAAGAAAGGAAGACCTGAGTAGTGGCCACTCAGACAGAAGGGTTTAAACATGTTCCTTATTATACTTATGGCACTTCTTCTATCTATCTGTGCATTTTGTCACTCCGATTTTTGCTTTGTGGCTATGCAGGATACACATGATGGATACATATTTTCTCCATTTGGCCAAGTTGCATTATTATGTCCCTTAATTTAGCTCCTCACTTTTCTCTTCGTGACACCATGCTATGCAGTGACTGCCAAAATCAGTGTTGCCTTTAGAGCACCGTGTTAAACAAGCCATTTGTTTCTCTTCAGTCATGAATACTGACAGTTTAAATAGTAGTAACAAGGCAATAGTGTACAGACTACTCTATCAAAAATTAAAATTCCTTGGAAAATGTTTGATATGGATAGTACTGCTGAACTATGGAAATAAAAAAGGGAGGATAATACGGCTATTTGAGAAATGGTACTTACAATGCTTGCTCCTCTTAAGAATGAAATAAGGTTTCTACTGACTGGTAACAGGATTAGCATGCAGTTAAAATTAAGGCACGTTGCAGAAGCTCTTGCCCAAGCCAGGGTTGACTGTACATATAACAATATAAAGAAAGTGAATTATAGGCTTGGTATAGGAAGAGCAAAAGAAAGAAAATACTGTATTAACATAATACTCTTATATGGGTAAATTACTGTTGAAGCATCAAAAATATTGTTATGAAGGTTGTCAATAAAATCAGACTATGCATACATTCTTCTTGGGGAATTTTTGTATCAATCAAACTCATACTTACTCCCAACATAATCCGTGTATAAATGTAAGCATCTTCATCTTCATACCAGTGGTAGGTATCAATAAACAAATAGAAATTCAGTCCAAGCCACACCAGCTGCAAAGCAGACAGGCTACAGTTTAGTGACACTCACAGTATTTTTAAATGCATATAAAACGGTTATAGTTTTAAAAGTATCTGAGAGATACTCCAAAATCAGTGTGCAATGCAGTTCTTGATCACAGATGATAGAACTCACAAATGCCTGCTGGAATGAGGCTATCTTTTAGCAAATGCCGGATTACAGTCCTATCCCCACATCTCCAGTAGAGGATATAGATGACATTTACTGTGTGATGGTAAACTTGATCTTAAACACAGGGCTTAGCCTGGTCTCAATAAAAGCTAAAATTAAAGAAATCTAGAAATGGAGGGAGTCAGGAGCTGAGGAAATTCCTTTCTCTGCCCCCATACTCAATTCACCAAAGCCTCTGAAAATAACTCAGAACATAATTTCAATTACACATGCAAACCCCTATTCCCTTTATCTGAAAACTAAAGTACATGGACTTAAAAATAATTAAAAATAAACCAGTAAGACTTTAAATTGTTTTTAAGAGTAGTTATAAAAAGGCTGTTGAATATTTTATAGCAAGTTTTACATTAAGCTTGGGAGTATTACTGTAAGCAAACCATAAAATGTCTTTTAAACAAGCTTAAAATATTTATATATATCCAATTAGATTTTTTTAATGCTAAAAATACTCACTAATAACAGCACTGAGAGTTTTTCATTCAAAATCCAGCATCCCATCCTCAGTCTCTCTCCCTATGCTAGCAGCAGCTGACTCTTGCCTTCCAGTGTAACCTGAGTTCTCTGTCCATTCCTCAGGCTTTTCTACTAACTCCTTTTGTCTTTAGATTTTAATAAGTACCTAGTGGGAGCAGGAGCTCTCTCTAGGAATTTTCTAATTAAGAACTGCCTGACAAGAACAGATCACCCAAGTGACATGTCTCATGACCTGTGTAAATAAAATGCTGGTCATTGTCCAGTCCTTTCTCTCTCCAGAGTTATTTCTTAGCAATGAGAGATGCTGTCATTAAATTGTCCTCTCGTGCTAGCATGTATTTGGGTGGGGGTGTTTTGCTTTATCTTTGCAGTTGGAAGAGAGTGCAACATTATTTAGTAGTAAATGGGAGCTTCCCTTATGTGCGTATAAGACAGGAACATAGCTAAAAGATCTGGGGAGTGGCAAAATCACTCAGAAGTCGGGAATTGTCAGAATAAAGGGTGCCCCTCTAACATTTGTCTTGATTTCTTGTGAATATAGATTATGACAACATTAAAATGCGCGATGGTTTTTCATTCATTTGGCTGCAGTCATAAAATAAGCAGTTACTTTCTCTTTCTCCTGTTTACATTGTTTGGTGTAAGGACACAAATCCTACTTCCTTCCCTCCCTGCTAGGAGGAGAGAAGTAACTATTAATTTCCTCCTGGGCTGCTCTGTCAAGCCTCACAAACATCAGCTGCCTTCACCCATGACCTGTGAGGTGAGGAGGGGATGCCAATTTCAGAGGTCTGAGCATAGAGGGGTTAGGAGAAACTGTGTCCCTTACTTGCACGTGTGGCTGGAGCAGCCCAGCAGGTGCTGTGGCTCTCCATGTGCTCCAGACCCTACTCCCACATTTCGTCTGCAAAGTAACGTTGCTTTGGCAGGACTTAACATACTCAGGAAATACAAGCCTCTTCCAAATACAATCCACAAACACTGTCCAGTGCTAAAGCTTATCCATTTTTTTCCAGGATTTGTTTTTATTTATGAAACCAGATGTTCCTGTTCCTCTGGGTTTGTCCTGAGGACTGTTCAGCCTGCTTCCTTCTCCTTGGAGGTTTACTCCTGTGAGGATCTCACGAGCCATCTGCAAAAACGAGGCAGCAGGAGTCACTACCTCTCAGCAAGATCAAAACCTTTTGACAGGCCAGTGCAACGGAGAATGCTGTTAGTCTGGCTAAGACTTTTCTTCAGTAGGTGGTTATTTGAGCAATCAGCACCATGATTATATCCAACGTGAAGAGAACATTTTCTGATTTGCCTTTAGAAAGAGAGAAGAATAATTTATTGCCTTCTCTGCACTTCTCCAGAGGGAAGTCCCTTCCCCTTGGCCTCCCTTCCATCATGGAACTGGCGACAACTGGGGTAAGGAAGAAGTTGCTTTGAACCATGGTCAGCCCCACTGCAGGGAGGTCCTCCTGGCCGACCAGGTCTTAGCTCCTCTTTTGTCCTGCCCTAGTGAGTGCACTGCTCCCCTGGCCAGAAGCTGTGCAGACTCTGCCTGTAGTAATCTTGTTCCTTCCCCAGTAAAACCATTTTCTTAAGGCTTTCCTGATGTGGCTATGAAGGAGACCTTTCTGTGACAAAATAGCTTAAAATTTCTTAAAGTTGAAATGCTATTAAGCTCAACTACTTTTTAAACCAGTGCTAATGGCCATTAATATGAGTTAGCAGAACCATGGAAATGTGGTTATGAATACTCTGAATGCAAACATTTACAGGGGTTTTATTTTGAGCTTTATTTGAGCTTTCTTGGATGATAAAATTAAGCATGATTTATTAACAAACTTTATGACAAGCCATGTGCAGCAATTGGCCAATGTCCATTATGTGACTTGATATAGGCTATTCCCACAACCACCCTCTTTATAGTAGCTTTGGTAATGCAGGAGCTAACAAGATAGTGAGTATTGCTGTATTTTTCAGAGAGGTCAAAAGGAGATGAAATAAGGGAGAAAGGAAGAAGAATGTGCAGAGGGTGAGGAGAAATACTGGTAAGGTCAGATGCCAATTTTAACTACTTAAAAAAAAAAAAAAAAAAAGAAGGGGGGGAGGGGGAGGGGAGAAAACCCAGTATCTGGATTAGCTGCACTTCAAAGAGAAATGCTGCACTGCGATGTTCTGCTTTGAAGTTCAGCCGATCCAGACAGCAATTTTCTAAAATGAGTCAAAACTGGCATCTGAAATAGATTTTTTTTCAGAGTACAGCAGATTCATATGCTGGTTTAGGCTCCAAAATTTGTCTGGATCAGCAGCTGTACTTCAAAGCAGCACATCTCACTACAGCATTTGACTTTGAAGTGCATGTGGTCCAGATGCCAGTCTTCTTAAAGGAGACGATGAATCAACTGCACTTTATTTTTTGTCCGTTGAAATGGCTATGTTTTCTCTCCTATATAACAGTAATGTGTGTGGTCTCCAGTATGGTATCTATCAATAAAAACATAAAGCTAACACAGAAGCTCTTTATTGCTTCATTTTCTACAAACGAACTGGTCATCATCATTTTATTATGCTGATTTGCAGTGATCTCAGCCAGTTTCTAGCACAAACTATTCAGACAGGACTTAGGAAAGGACATTTTATTGATTAAAGACCTACCTGTATTCCATTTTGTTATTGTTTTATCATTATCATGAGCTTCAACTGTCCTAAAAAGGATATAGAATAAGGATGAAAAGGGATTTGTTCTGGCAGCTGGGGGAAAAAGCGGTGATGGGCATGCTGAGTTCCCATGCAAGAGAAAGGCAACTCTGTCATTAGCTTAAAAGGTCAGTTTTTGCATGGAAAGAGGTTTATGAGATGCTGAATTCTTCCATGTAAGTATCTCAGCATTAATGTCAATGTTTATATCAATTACTGCTACAGATCTCAATCGCAGTTAGTTCTGTTCTATTTGACAGCAACCTGTATCTGAGGTTGTTAGTAATTTTTTTTTAAGTACTTTCAACAGTGCTTACCCTTTACAAGATAAATTAATTATTAGCATGAGATTGTATACATATACCTATATATATTTCATTTTGCTAGGCTATCGTAATTTTGCTATTAGACATGCATGCCTTGTTTCTCAAAGGCAAAATCATTTCAGTTACCTCTGCCCTAACCCTTTCGTAGTTTTCCTGTGTACTTGACTTTGTGTCTGTTAGCAACCTCAATGGACTTGATAAGCTTCACTATGCTACATATAGAGGTGGATATAGGTAAACAAGTGGTCCAGAGGATAAGAGTGCTTTAGTTTTGCAGACCATTGGACAGCCATTTAATTGCTGACTATATCAGAGTGTACACTTTGTATTAGACCATACAAAATGGTGGCACTGCTGTTTTCCCTAATTTTTACATTATTTCTACATAATGTTTCTCAATAATGTTTAAGAAGTGAAAGGCAGATTTGTCTCTGTTGAATGGATGAAGAAGCTGGACATATAGTTGATAAACCATTCAACTTTTGTGGAGAGAGAAACTGCTGAAGCTGATTAGAGTGCAAACCTTTTCTTTTCCTTTTTTTCTTTTTTTTTTTTTTTTTTTAAAGACAATTCTGAAGGAATAGAGGCCAAGGTTCAGCTTTGGCTGTTCTTCAATGCTCCGGTTCTAGCCTTGTGAAAAAACTTGTGGAATTTTAATAAACAGTGGCTGAGTGACTAGTAGCAGAAAAACAGCTATGTAATTTTTAGAGATTTTCTTACAGTGTTGTTGATTTTTTTTTACCTAACATCATTGATGTTAATGGATTATTTTTTTATGAACTGTACTCACATTATGGGTGGGGGAACAGTTTTGCAGTTTGAGAACATTCAAAAACTCCCTAAAGCTCTAAAAGACTAATGTAATATCAGCCTCGTCAGTGCCAAAGATTCAAAAACCATCAGATTGTTCTAAAATTTATGAAATTAAAAAAGGAAGAGTGTGCAGTTTGGAGGAGAGTGCTGACTGAGTCCTGAGACTTCAAGGGCATCTGGCTTCTCATTGACAGCTTTTTTTCTATGACAATGTGTTTATTTTTTAATAAAACATTAAATATCTTGGCCCCAGAAGTGGGCTTGAACAACAAAAAAAATCATGCCGTTATCAAAACACTTGTGATGCAGATGGTAGAATTAGCAATGGTATAGCAAATATTGACTACGTCCACAAACCCAGTCACTGGTCACAAGGCACAAAATGAAGAGAAAGACTTCTGTCTCTATCCAGAAAAGCAGAATAAAGTTTCACAACCCCTGTAAAAAGAAGAAAAGTCTTTTGGTTGTAGGTCCAGCTCCTCTTGAACTCCACAAGCCAAGGCAATAGAACTGACACAGTGCAGTAAAACAGTTCCTTTCCCTGTGTTAGCAGACCTGGTACTGGTATCAGGGGTATCTCAACTGACGGGTGGTGCCAGGGTCTGGACGTACACCAGCGATGCCTAAAGGAGTCAAGGAAAGGAATCGAAAGAACAGCAAAATGCAAAGGGTCTGGGATCAGAATCAGAGGTCACGCGGAGGCTAAAAGGGAAAATGTCACTGACCAGTGTAGGAACAACTGTTGTTTCTGCCTGAAGCAGGGCTTGGCACCCTGCTTGCAGAGGGCAACCCCACCTCTGACTCTTTTCACAAGCCAGCAGAAAGGTTTATCAATAACCTAACAGCTCTATCTTGGGAGATAATCAGTTCCCAGCCAAACGATATTAATATTTGAATCCAAATCTTTTCTCTCTCAGGGGACTCCTTTATTACCATGCTCACACTGTAATCAAAATTATTCAGGAGCAATTTCAGATGTTCAAAAGCTATTTGTTTCAGTAAGTGCCAAAATCTCCCAGCGCTTGACTGTGCATCTCCAGAAATAGACTATCCTACCTTCCTAATTATATGTGCAAAATGCTGGTTTTCTCACACGAGCTGTTTTCCAGTTTAATAAAACAAAACAACCACTCAAAGCAGCTGAAATCTTGTACAAATAGATGTGTTCACAGGTTACCCAGCTGAATTTTTCTTTTAGCTACTTTGTAGGTAGCAAGCTATTGAAAACAGGTTAAAGATGAGCAATGGGAAGAACAATGAGCAGGAGGAATAAGGGATGACAGTAGCATCCATGATGTTAAAACCCTGAAAAATCCCGTAATAGGTGAGATATTTTGCCTCTGGCTCTGTCTCATATGTTCCTAATACAGCACAAGCAAGTTGTGCATCAGCTGGCCTCCCTCCAGCTCTTCATCTCCTGTACCAGGTGCCACTACTAAGTCCACCGATCTGCAATCTGTGATGCTTTTTTGCAGGACGGTGCTCACAAGATGCCCTTTATGGTGGCAGGCTCTGCCAGGCTGGGTATAACCCATGATAAGGGGAAAGCGAGGGCTGTGCTCTGGCAGGTGAGGTGACCAAGGGGGAAGACGGCTACCAGCTGGCTTTTCACCTAATCCAGAGGCAAGGCATTGCCAACAGATTGGAGAAAGTATTGAGTAACACTCAGAATGGGTATAAAAGGTTGTTCAGGTTCCACATCAGCACACAACCAATTTCCCTACACTACTGCACATACATAATTGTCTCCATGCTCTCCAGGGCTGACCAGACCAGAGACGGGAGCCAGTCAAAGGACATTGCAAAGCTGGGGAACTCGATCCCTTTTTCACCTCAGTCTTTACTGGTAAGACTGACCTTCAGTTATTCCAGGCGCCTGAGTCAAGCGAGAAACTCTGGAGCAAGGAAGACGTACCATCAGTTGGAGGAGGATCAGGTTAGGGAACATTTAAACAAACTGGACATACAGAATTACATGGGACCTGATGGGGGACATGGCCACGAGTGCTGACCTGGCTGGTGTCACTGTGAGACCACTCTCAATCATCTTTGAAAGGTCATGGCAGTTGGGGGAGCCTCCTGAGGACTGGAAGAAAGCAAGCATCACTCCTGTCTTCAAGAGGGGCAAGAAGGAAGATCTCTGGAACCTGAAGTGGTCAGCCTCAGCTCAATGCCTAGGAAGATGGTGGACGAAAGCTTCCTGGAAACCATTTCCGGACAGCTGAAGGACAAGAAGGTAATCAGGAGCAGTCAGCATGGCTTTACAAGGAGGAAATTTTGGTTAAGCAACATGATAGCCTTCTACGATGAGTTGATGGGTTTGGTGTTGTGCAGGTGGAAAAAATGAGCTGACAGTAATCCAGTAAGTTCAACAAGGTGAAATGCCAAGTCCTGCATCTGGGGAGGAATAAGCCCAGACACCAGTATAAGCTGGGGGCTGACTGCTGGAAAAGCTGGCTTGCTCTACAGAGAAGACCCTGGGGGTCATGGTGGACAACATACTAACGATGAGCCAGCAATGCACCCTCATAGCAAAGGCGGCCAACAGCCTCCTGGGCTGCACTAGGAAAGCACGTTGCCACCAGGTCAAAGGAGATGATCCTTCCCCTCTGCTCAGTGCTGGTGAGACACATCTGTAGTCCTGGGTCTACTGCTGGGCTACACGTTGTTTCTGTCTCTCTTTCCTCCTCAGAGGGAGGACTCCTCGCACTCTTCTGCTCCAGTGTGGGGTCCCTCCCACAGGAGGGTTAGTCCTTCACTAACTTTACCAACATGAGTCCTTCCAACAGGCTAGTTATTCATGAACTGCTCCAGCGTGGGTCTCTCCCATGGGGTGCCATCCTTCAGGAACAGACTGCTCCAGCATGGGTCACCCACAGGGTCACAAGTCCTGCCAGAAAACCTGCTCCAGCATGGGCTCCTCTGTCCACAGGTCCTGCCAGGTGCCTGCTCCCGTGCAGGCTTCCCATGGGGTCACAGCCTCCTTCAGGCATCCACCTGCCCTGGTGTGGGGTCCTCTCTCCAGGTGTCCACAGGGTCACAGCCTCCTTTGGGCACCCACCTGCTCTGGTGTGGGATCCTCCATGGGCTGCAGGTGAATATCTGCTCCACTGTGGACTTCTACAGGTGTCAGGGCACAGCCTGCCTTACCATGGTCTTCACCACGGGCTGCAGGGGAATCTGCTCCTGTGCCTGGAGCACCTCCTCACCCTCCTTCTTCACTGACCTGGGTGTCTGCAGAGTGGTTGCTCTCACATATTCTCACTCCTCTCTTCCACTGCAATATATTGTGCAGGGTTTTTTCCCCCTTCTTAAATATGTTATCCCAGAGGTGCTATTGGCTCAGCCTTGGCCAGCAGTGGGTCTGTTTTGGAGCCGGCTGGCATTGGCTCCATCTGACACAGGGGAAGCTTCTAGTAGCTTCTCACAGGAGCTGCCCCTGTAGCCCTGCTACTCCTAAAACATTGCCACACAAATCCAATACATGAAAGATATGTACTTCACTGGAATGAATCCGGTCAGGGCCACAAAGATGATTAAGGGACTGGAGCATCGTTCATGAGGGGACAAGTTGAGGACTGTTCAGCCCAGAGAAGGGCGGACTCAGAGGGATCTTATCCATGTATAAAATGTATAAATGCCTGATGGGAGGGTCCAAGGAAGATGGAGCCAGACTCTTCCCGGTGGTGCCCAGTGACAGGACCAGGGGCAATGGGCAGAAACTGAAACACGGAAGGTTCTGTCCGAACATCAGGAAACACTTTCTTACTGTGAGGGTAACTGGCACAAATTGCCCAAAGATGGTACGGAGGCTGTCTCCTTGGAGATATTTAAAACCCATCTGGGCACAGCTCCAAGCAGCCTTGTGTAGGTGACCCAGCTGTTAGTGGGGAGGTTAGGCTGGGCGGGTCCTTTCCAACTTCAGACATTTTATGATGTCTGTGATTTCCGCTTAGTTTACTAGAACAAAGTGAAAGGAGCGTTCTGAACTTTCTTACTCTAGACTATAAGCATACTTAATTTAACTAAATTAATTTGTCTTTTGTTAAAATTTTCATGAAGAAGTTATTAGATTAGTCTGATTTTATTTCTGGCTTTTATTCAGAACTTTGTGATCCCATTAGCAGTCCATTTTTATGAGGATGAAATGTTTTGGAGTGCTAGATTGAATATTTTTAGTGGAATATTTTATAGCAATTTTGGTTGATGCAGTCTTAATTTTTTTTACTGTATACACCAAAAACAAAGATAAGAAGGAAACATAGGTATTTAAGTGGCTTCATATACCCTTAAAATGAGTAGCAATGACATGCATAAAGATTTTCATTAAATTAATATAAGGACTTGTATATAGGTATGTTTTTAAGACTGTGTTCCACAAATCATTTTTCCAAAAAACATCACCATGCAAATTCCTCATTTGCATAGTAGTAAAATTACCAGAGTTGATAAAACTGTATGTTATCTGAATGGTTTTCAGTGAATGATTTCTCCTCATTTAGACTTTATATTCCTTCCCAAATTCATTTGGAGATTATTATTAAATCCTATTCCATATTAAATTAAAAATGAAATACAGTTTGCCCAGCATAGGAGCATTAAAAGGTTACTCCTATGTACTCCTTGGGGTCAGCAATCATATGCGCATGCAGGAAGAGTAGCAATACGTACAGCCTTCCCAGACGGCTATTCACAACTGCGCACATGAGCAAAGGTCAAGAGCTAAGAGTTCACCCAGTAGAAAGCATTTTCTGGTATGTTCAAAGAGGAAATTGTATTTTAAAGTAATTACAGGCCATCATTTTTAACACTGCAGTATAGCAATATATAAAAGCATAAGCTGTAAGTGTTCTGGACTCATTTCTCTGCCACTAAAATGTTATTTGCTTCCATTACCTTAAATTCAAATAAGCCAGTGGCACTGTCTATAAAGTGTATTTGCTGTGAGAAGAAGCCATGAAGAGGCATAGGCGGGGAGGGGGGGGAGGTGAATAAAGATCAAGTACACCAAGAAGAGGTGAAGAAACAATGAATAAATACAAAGTGGGAAGATGACAGACATTTAAACAATATTTTCATAATCTAAGCAATAGTACCCTTGTGAGCAAAGGTTTCCAAGTGATGCCTTATTTCTCCTTTCAACATTTTCTCCCCACATTTTTATGCCTGCCCTTAAACTTTTTCTAAAAGCCCTGTAAGTTTTAGCAACTAAAAATAATTAGTCCTATGTCAGACTTCTTCAACAGTTCATGGCAAGTGTTCTTAGGTAAAAAGTCTTTTACTTACAATTTGTGACACATTTGATTTAACATGCTGTGGACAAAGCAATGAAGTTTTAGGACATCAAATCCATCCCAAAGGGCCAAATGGCTGCACATGTTTAATACACCTCATGATTTGGTCCTTGCAGTTGAGATTAATTTTTGAGTGATTAATTTCTAATAAGACCCTGATTTCATTAATTCTCACCTGTAGTGGAGTAATTCCCAATCAATGGGGGTCTCAGACAGCATGGAGAAGAAAGCAGCAGACCAGCTCATGCTCTTTTCTCACCTCTTCTCTCCTTTGGGCACAGTGTGGGGACTTCTTCCTCCTCTCCCCACCGTATGCAGGCTGGTCTCCTGCCATGATGCTTTCTTGAGAAGGCAACACAAGCAGCACCATCAGCTCCCTCCTCCTCCAGCCAGGCAGTGACCAGCAATGTCCCTGCTGACCCATCACCACCACAAGCACCAGCACATTGCCCTGGCCCTGTGCCTTCCCCCAGCCATGCCTGCTCCCCACAGGCATCACCCTTCACCAGGGCTCTGCGAAGTCACCTCTTACATCATTTTGCTCTATATTTAGATTAACACTGCAAGTGTTTCAAGGCTTTGAGCTGCCTGCATTTCTGTGGAGCTGTAAATTTACCTTATTGTAAGTATAAACATAAAGGTAACTGCAAGGACATGGTGATTATAGTATTTAATGTATGCCTGTTTATATTGTAGCTACAGCTTAAGCTAATGAATTCAATTTTCTTAAAGGTTTTCCCAATATAGTACTTTAAAACAGAAGAGATTAAAGTTTGTTTATATCCAAATATTGCTCATTTCAGATCTCGTAAAAGTTCCAACAACTGCCTATGGTTCGAGAATAGAGAAATTAAAAGACACTTAAAGGGCTATCAGTAAAATGCTATTAATTTAGAAGTTGAGCAACATTTTAAAAATTTATATTTTAGAAATAAAACCTTGAGGGAAACCTATTTACAAATCATGCTAATTTTTAAATTGTTTTAACAGAAATTCAGTTAAAATGTTCAGTTTCATTTACTTCAGTACTCCATTGATAGTATTCATATAACATGTATTTTATTATATAATACCATAATTTTATAATCCAATATTTTTTTATGATAATGTATTTTTTATTCAAAAATGCACTCATTTTTTTGGTAGCTCTTGCCATTCTTAAAGTACTGTCAAACATTTCTATTTAGTCTTTATATCAAACTCTAAGATGCAGATAAGTTATTATAACAGGAAAAATCAGAAGGGGAGATTAAGTGACTTGCCAAAGAGTCACAGCAACTGTTGAACAGGTTGTGTCTCATAAGCAGTTCACAAGAATTTTACCATTTTTTCTGTTGTTTTGAAAAAAGCTGAAACATTCTTCGTATATGAGAACGTTAAAACTGCACTGTTAATTGTTATTATAGTGGAGAAAATTATGATATGTGATCACTAGACCCAAATGTTTTTACTGAGATTTGTGAGAGAATGGCAGCAAGAAACAGAAAAGATGACAAGAGATTTATTCCTTATTTCATTATTTGTCTTCTAAAGTCTTTTTCCCCCCATGAATTATTAATACTTGTTAAATGGAAAACTGCTGCTATACCTTGCGAGACCTGCTCCAGCATCCCTGTCCTGACATTATGGCTGATGCTGGCTTTGGCAACTGGGACCTGTCCCTGGGGCAGGGGCTGCTGTGTAGGGAGCAGCTCCGTCCCCTGCCCAGCCCGGGGACGACGCACCAGTCACACTTGCACGCTGGTGCATCCTGCAGCCTTGGCATTTCAAACGAAATGGACTCTGAACGCTGTTCTATATAATTAAGAATAAAATTGTATGCACAAGACGAAGCTTTGCTTCCTGGCAAGCTCTGCCTTCAGAAAGGTTCATGGCTTTGAGCAGAAAACTGACTCATTCTGAATTCCTGTTGCAGTGAGTTGGCTGAGTGAGGCAGTGCCTGTGTGGCTGTGGGAGTCCTGAGTAGGAGCAGGAGTGTGCTTTATAGCGCTGGTAAAATCAATACAAGAAAATGCATCCACAGCTGGTAGTCAAACATCATGTAGAAAAATCGGTAATGATAGAGATGATGGGCACAAAGATCAGGGCTGAAGGTAATGCTGTCCTTTGAAAAACTTTTGCACACAGTCAGTCCCAAATATTTTTCACTCCTTGCCCAGGAACAGTGTTCAAGAATCTCAGCTTTCAGTTGACAAATAAATAAGCAACATCCCAGACCTTGTTGTTGTGGTGACAGCCCTGAAAATATAAATCAAGTGTAAACTGATCTAGTGATGCTTTCCAGACCTCAAAGACATCACAGGATGATTGCTGAGGAACATGAAGTGTTCTACACATATGAATGAACTATTAACTCAAACCTACAAATGACAGCCTATGGTACACGGAAAGCTGAAACGGCACGGACAGTATGAAATAAATGTCATGTCAGACACACCGTATAAATCATGCTGTGTACAACAGTATGCACTGTTGTATTTAATCAAATAAAATAATCCTTAAAAGTAAATATTTGCTGCTATGAAATTTTCAGTGTGGTTCCACAAAACGTAAGGAGCATGCCTCAGATCATGCTTCCAAGACAAATAAATCAGGGCTGCGGTAAGAAAGGGAATCTTCCATCAAAGCTGGCCTAACTTTAGAAACATCAAGTAAAGAGTGACAAGCTGTAGACTGAGCCTGTCAGAGAATGGGTGTATTTATTAAAACATGTAATTTATCCCTGAATTTAGTTGCTGCACTAGGCTGGTATAGACTGAACGAGATGGGGCAGAAGTGCCTGCGAGAGAAAAGCAATGATGAGGGTAGCTAATTAAAGTTCTAAGGGAACAGATTTTGACTTACACTATCCCATAATTTGCTTTTCCTTTAATGACTTCCCTCTGTCTCCTGTACATGTAAATTACACTGTCTGAACATCTACTGACTGCCAGTTTGTGCATTTTTTTCTACTTCCATTCTCTTTCATCCAAATTCTGATCCTCAAAGCCATTAGAAAATTTGTTGATATTCAGTTTTCCATCAGATAGTACTATTTGGTCCAATATGTATTGGTCAAAATTATGATATTAAATTTCACTATATCTGTTTACATTGGTATTTTATACCCAAGACATGTTAAACTAACATTTTATATTTTTGGAATATTCAATTTCTATTTTTCTCTTTGAAAACAAAAATTATCAGGAATTACATTAAAATAGTCAAACCCAGCTGCTTATATTGCATATAATTAAAGTAGTTTAACTGTCCTAAGCAGCTTTGGAGGTAAGTATATTAAAATTGTTTCCTCACCCAATTTTGAATAAAAAGCAATTCACAATCTGAATTTTTCATTGAATAGAAAATTCTTTCTATGAATGACAATGTTTTTTATGTCCAAAGAATAACTGATCATTTGATATGTTTGATAAATGTAACATACCTCACTAAAACTGTGTGGCACCTACAGTCAAAAGCCTGATAAAGATTCCATAATCATGACTATGTGTTTGGTTATTAATTTTGGCTTTTTTCCAAGAATTTTGTGAACAATTTGATATTTTTTTTTTTATATATGTGAAGAGTGCATGCAAGATGTCAAGATAGGAGGTTCTTTGTGCCAAGCGTTGATTACTTTCCTATTAATATTGACCTGGTCTTAGAATTTCTGCCTAAAATTTTCTTTCATTTGAAAGAATTCATAATTTTCCAAGTATTTATTAGATTCAGTGTGAGTATATTTTAGCTGAATACATACTGAAATTACTACAAAATTAAGGTGTTTTATTATTACTGGAGGTGGACTGAGGGTGAACTGTTTTGTACCTTACTTACTCTTCGCCCAAAGGACAATGAAGGATGTGAATCTGACCTCACCCAGACCTGGTCAGCTTGAGACAATGATTTAAGGAACCTGTCTATGCAGTGCCCTGGTTTTGACTGGGATGGAGTTAATTTTCTTCGTAGTAACTGGTATAGAGCTGTATTTTGGATTTAGGAAGAGAATAATGTTGATAACACGCTGTTTTAGTTGTTGCTTAGCAGTGCTTATGCTAAGTCTAGGACTTTTCAGCTTCTCATACTGCCCTGCCAGTGAGGAGGCTGGGGGTACCAAAGAAGCTGGGAGGGGACACGGCCAGGACAGCTGACCTAAACTGGCCAAAGGGATATTCCATACCATATGATGTCATGCTGAACAGTAAAACTGGGAACTGGGGGGGCTGGCCAGGGGTGGCAGCCTGCTCTTCGGGAACTGGCTGGGCATTGGTCAGTGGGTGGTGAGCAACTATATTGTGCATCACTTGTTTTGTATATTCTTTTATCATTATTATTTTTTCCCCTTCTTTCTCTGTCCTATTAAACTGTCTTTATCTCAACCCATGCGTTTTACCTTTTGTCCGATTCTCTTCCCTATCCCACTGGGGCGGAGTGAGCGAACAGCTCTGTGGTGTTTAGCTAGCTGCTGGGTTAAACCACAACAACAGTTTAGGGGTTGAGGCTGATATTAAGAATTTTTCAATATATTAACTTGAACATAAAGCCAGATTTTTGTCCTGGGGAATTAAGATTGGAAAGATACTGCTCACCCTGTATTTGTGGATGACATCCTAAGGGCTATTTGTCTGCATAGGTCCCCTATAAGCCAGAATGTCATTGTGAGAGGAGGAACTCAAGTTATATGAATTTTCTTTAGCCTCCTGCTGAGCCAGCACCTACCTGCTGGAGAAGGATAGGGGATGGAGTCAGACTGCAGAAGAAGTGGGCTGTGCAGTGGCACAGGGAAGGTGCGTATGTGAAGGAGGGCCACATGCAGTTTTGTTTTTTAATGTAGTTTTTCTCTTCTTGCTTGTTGGACAGAGAGGATTGCCTTAGATTCCAGGTTGCCTTGTATTTGGGCAAAATAGTATGGAGCTGATAGGCTTAAAGTTGTTGTGCAAATGAATACCCCTGTCTGCGTATCCACCATGAGCTGGAAGTGCTCCATCAAGCCTTGGGCAAGGCTGGGTACATCTCACTGGCTTCCTGCAACGGAAGAAGGTGCATTAGCATCTCATCTGAAGAAAGGTGGCTCAAAGAGACTGGACTGAAAAACAGAACTAAATGCAATAATTTGAAAAATAGTCTCAAGGTGATGGAAATGTGTGTGGAGGGGAGAAGTAAGTTGGAGAACAGGCCATGCAGGAAGAGTCTGACTTTTCTTTAATGCGTGTTTGTTAAACTGCAGGTCTCTTCAAAGACAGGGCAGAAAAACCACGAATTTCTTGCATGTATTCCTAAACATGAATGGCTAGACTGAAAAGACTAGAATAACCTAAGTTGTGCTGTTTTCTGGAAGTTTGTTTTCGAATGACTTGGCAGCTTTATCTTTCTGAGTAAAAAGTAACGATGCAAGCAAATGTAATCCATTGTGGCAATCTATGGTGCACCTGTATCTACCTCTGGCTTCGTTTCCCTATTCGCTGCATGTTTATGGTGTGCCTTCTGGAGAGCTGAAGTGGAAACCAGGCAGCTCACAGGTTTGACAGGAATAATGGCAAAAGACAAATTTGTGTTACGGTGGAATAGTAATAAAACCAGCTAGGTGATAGGGACAAGACAGGAAGGCAAAATGTCTCTTGAGAGGAAACTCGAGGGAGGATCCTAAAGAGCACAGCAGCATCCCTGAGGTGAGCAGGGGCATTAAAACACAGTGTTTGGGCTCAGTTAAAGCTCTTGAGACTTAAAAAACATGGGTGATGGAGTAGCTGCTCTCCCTGACAGTAACCTGGTGACGAGATGACAGGGAGTGCTAAACCAGATGCTCTCACAGAGGCATATTTTCAATGTAATCGCTAGAATTGTGCACATATTTCATTAATGGGAACTGTTTCCAAGGTTGACAGTGCATGCACCCTTTAATCTTTACTTCTATGTTTTTCATGAATATATGGTGCAAAATTTGCCATGGTTTTTTTTTTTCCTTTCAGATTAAGGGTGGCATTTGCAACTTACTTTTTAAAACTATTGTCTTCTCATGGGAAATTCTGAAAACATTTTATATAGAAATAATTCTGTTTCTAGAGCATATATGTTTTTTTATCACTTTTCCCTATTGATTACTAGAGATACTTGCATAAAAATATGCACATAGGATTTTATCAGCTGCGGCTGCTTTTTCCTGACTTGAAATCAAAGTCCCTGTGGAACAAATGTACTCCTAAGCAACAGAATTTTTTTTAGGAGTATTTCTTTTTAAATAAAAACAAGCAGAGAAAAAAACTCCCTGAAAATATTACTTGCTACTTTTGGAAAACAGTTTTTACTAATGGCTTCCACAATGCTCTTAATACAATAAACATGCTTTTAAAGCTCTCTCCTAATTTAGTTGCAACCAGTATAGTTTAATGCAGAAAAATTGATAGCCTGTCCCCCATTAGTACTGCTGTGGTCTGTTCTGCAAATCTTGCTCTACTTGCCAAGATGCTCTTGAAATTAAATTTTTGTCCTACATCTAAAGCTGCTCAAAAGAGTCGTTTTGCAAAACTGCCCACGATGGGTGGAAAAATGGAGCTACAGTTTGTAAATATTTTCCCATTATATATATTTAGTATTCTCATGTAATCCGTAAAGGAAAGTCATTAAGTTCTCATGTACAATCATTTTCTTGTCTAAGTGGCCCCAGGTCTTTCCAGTTATTTTACTTGTGTTTCTTTAATGATGACCACCACAATAGGAGACTCCTAACTAGCCAAGGTATTTTAAAATCCTTTTTCCTTGTCCCCTGGTACAAGTGTTGGTTTTTAGGTGTTGGGGTTTTTTCCTTATCCTGAACAGCGTGATTCTTATTCATAGTCCTAGACACACAAAGGAAAAAAAAAAAAAAATCATACAGAAAACATTCCATCTTGAATATACCTAAGACTTAAAAAGAGGGCTAGACAATATGTTACTTCTTGCTTCATGTAACCTGCCTGACTTGGCACTGGCAAGGATTCTGCTTGCTGGCGCATTCAGTGATGACAGTTTAAAGAGCTGTTCCTTCTGCTCTCCACCCAAGCTCCGGTGTGGTTTCTGTGCCAGCCCACCCGCAGGGCTGCTGCAGGGGCAGCCCGCAGGCACAACCAGGGGACAAAGTGTAAACGTGGCCTTCTGACAGTGTGCTGGATGGGGGAATTAACACCGGTTTGGCACAACTTTTCCAGTGAACTTCCATTGATTAGAAATGAAAGCTGAATCAATATAACATTCCCTCAGTACCACAGACATGGTGAAGTTTTGATCTTAGCGGAAATTTCATATGGCTTTGGGAAATTCTAAAGACTAGAGCGCACCGCAAAATAAATAGCATATACTAAGAAAGGTCTTTTCACAACAAAAAAGCAAAAGGAATGGTAATGACACATAAGCCCTCTTTGAGTTTATATCTAGGCTCCAGAAATCTGAAGTAAGAGCAACTGGAAATCATTTAGCTGCATAATGTCAGGTGGCATCTTGCACGGCTTATCAGAGTGATACAGATAGGGAAGGCCAGCATTTTTCTCTGTTTAAAATTTTTACTTTAAAAAACCCTTTTGTTATTTACTGGTTTGTGGTCTATTTTGTTAAGTTTAAGCATTTGTTTCTTTTAGAGTATGAAATTTATTGATTTGGATACTAACAGACTAATCAAGTTTCTTGTAAGGATTGAAGATGTGTGAGACCATAAATTCAACAAGCTTAAAATAGAGGTGCATAGCTGAGGGCTTATCCTCTGATTATCTTTGAAAGTAGTCCCCAGCAAAGAGGGGGAACCACCTGTGTTGTCCTAGTAAGGGACAGTTGCTCTAGAGTGCATCTCTGACAGCAGAGCCTGCACCAGAACCGTTTCTTGTGTTTGCTCTAGAGCAGTGGCATTCATATTCAGCTCATCCCGGCTTTGGAAGGACTGACCACAACATTACCCTACTTCCAATTGTTTGATGTGCAGGGTAAAATGTAAAGAAAATAAAGAAGAAAGAAAATCTGTCCAGGCTTCTGTCCAGAAGCACAGACCAAGGGGGATGATGATTCATCCCTGCCCAGCTATACCATAGCTGATGAAACTAAACTACATCAGCTCCTTGAACTGCTAAAGATGCCTCTTGCACGACTCATTTCCTCCCCTAAATGTCTCTGTCTCTGTCTCTGAGGCAGGTGATAGCCCATAGCCCATGGATACTCCTCGGTGTGCGTCCCAGCTGATAATGGCAACTGGGGCTGAAATTATTTCCTTGCAAGGAAGAACCTGTACGGTGAAGATGGAATTCTGCTGATGTAAATGCTTCTGTGAATTTTTTTTCTGTGGAATGCTGACGTAACTTTAAAAAAAAACTGTTTCAAGACTATTAATTTAACTTTATTTTATAGGAAAATATTACAGAACTCATACCACTTGAGAACGATACACGCACGTCTACTTTCAATGAATTCTTATAGGAACATTGATTCTTTTAGTTCCACTTACTATCAAATTATTCAGAAGGTTTTTATATGATTATTAATTATATCTAAAACAAAGTGTAATTACATTTTGCAATTAGATATAGTGATAAGAAAATCTTAATTTGGTGATTTTTTCTAAAAGGACAATATGTAATCCTTATCTTTTCAAGTGAGTAATAGTGGGCATCTCTGTATCTCATTCTTTAATTTAAGGCCAGTTGACAGTACCTATAGGTAATATATGAGCTCATATATTATTTTATCAGAGCAGAACCTCAACATGGTATGTTTGGTGAATTAGTAAATGAAACAATTTCATCCAATTTTCCAAGATTCTACAAAGTGAAAGTAGAATATGTAGTTCTCAATATGATACAAATATCCGGTACTCCTGAGGTGTTTTTTGTAGTCTATGGCACCTGAGAACAAATAAAAACTGGAATACTGAAATTCTGCAAGATGTCTCGTGGAATTTCTTGGTACTCTCCACAAAAATCCACTACATCTGTGGGAGTAAGATGTCCACAAGAGGTCTCTTCCCCCAGAGGTTTTTTTTCACAGCTCTAGAGTCAGTCATACACTAGGCACAGGACTCACTTTGCCTGAGTTTAATCATCTAAAGTGATCTTTAATCTCTGTAAGTGCCTAATATAAATTCAGAAGTTCAGAAATGCAATGATATTTCTCCTTTGTGAAACTGGTATGTAATTCTTTGATGGCTAAGTCAGACAGTAAAGAACACACCTATAGTTATTGCTACTATACATGTAACTGAGAGTTTTTTGCCCAGGGATATCATCTGATTTTGTAATCATTGAATAATCTCTCAGTCTTTTTACATTGTGATAAAGAGCACATAGTAAATTCTCTAATTAATTAACAGTATACAAGGTTCAAAGTCAAACTAGAAATACACACTACTGACTGGTGATTTCTGGTACCATTTATACAGTTTAGCACCCCACTTTTCATTCACAGTACTTTATCTAGTTTGAGTACTGAATTACTGAAAACATATTTAATTATAATAGCTTCAAACCCAGGGACTTTTGAAATAAAAGAACCGAATTATACCTTTTAATTCGCAATTTAACTTAATTATGAATTGGTTAGGGAAAGATTTGTAGTTAATGATGGTCCAAATACATGCTTAAATTATTAGCTTAAACCGACAAGTCTAGTTAATGAGTTTTCACATAGAGAAAGAGAAAAATACTTACTCAGAGCTGGAGTTGGGAAGTTATTTCTATAAAATCTAAAAATATAAAAACGCTATTTCTAGAAAAGATCATAAACTTGTCTGACAACCTTTCAACAGTTTAGTTGTGTAGGTGGGCCTTCAAGACACACTCACTATCACCATGATTTATATACCTAGCTAGTAGTTCTGCTAGCTGCTCGGTATAAACGTTGAATTTAAAAGCATGCTCCTACACATAGTGATTGAAATTCTGTTAACTTTATCATTGACTTAAGCAGAGCAGAATTATCACCCACTGGGTTTCAACTTGCCATGAAGGTATCTGGCCTTCAAAGGAAAATAGAATTATATGAAACTGTTGAGGAGATTTTATACAAAACAACAACTATTTCACTATCCATTATAAAAAAATGCAATAAAGAAAAGTCAAAATGTAGGAAGCAACATTTTTAAGCCTCTTAATTGCTGAATTATAAATTCTTTCAAAAAAATAGGTAACATTAGTAAGATTAAAAGGTACTTGAGAGCATCTCTTGCAATCTGATAGTTAAGTAATTCAATTGTATTCTGTTTCACACAATAAATCTGGTGGATAAGGCTATGCCTGCGTTCTTTCTGCTTCATACTGTGTGTCACATGTTATGATTTGGCTCTGGCATTTCTGCTGTTCCAAAAGGTAATATATATTCAGATTAAATGATGTCCTCCTGAGATAAAAAGAAAAATATTATTTAAGAAACCCAAAATAATAAAGCATACACATCTAGCTATAATACTGCCTTTAATGCAGTATGGAGACTGATTCTACCACAATCGGGCTCATTCCTGAATACTTTTGTGTTTGGTATGCTTTTCTTGTTTAATATTAATATTAATATTATACTAATGTTAATCTGTATAAACATGTAACTAGATGTAAATCAGTTAGGATAATAGCCAAATATTTAGTTTTAAATTAATTCTATGTGTGCTATTTGGCTAAATGTGCATACTTGCTATCTTGATGTCAGCTTACCTGAACTGAGCAGTGGGAACTTGACAGAATTTGTCCAGGCAGACTGTTTCTCCCCCACTATGTAGAAAAGTGATAACAGCAAATGCTTTCTAGTAGCAGAAGTACTTTGGGAATTTCAAGGGGGATACTGCTCTGTGTGGGAAACAGCTAGGTTGTGTGGTGTCTGAAAAATGCTCCAGGAGCTGACTATGTTGGAAAGGTTGGGGGATGCTAACGTGAGGTTCAGAGAGGTTTCCCATCTTGTGGAGGGAGAAGAGGAGGAAGGAGAGAAGTTAGGGTTGTTGCTGGCAGAACAGTGTTCACCAGTTTGAGAAGGAAGAGTATTCAGATTGGAGCTTTGCTGTAAAGTGGGGGGTTGGACTAGGTGATGTTTAAACATCCTTTCCAACCCAAACTATTCTGTGAAACTGGGCTCCTCAGCCTTAGTTTGTGAGTCAGATGCCATGATATATTTGAGATGTAGAGATAAACATTTTATGTAGAAGCCTCTGAGATATTTTCCCTCTTGAGGGTGAATCCTTTAAAAAGGAAAACCACATACTGATGGAAGAAAATACAAACCGCTGAGGGGTATTTCCTTTGCTTTTCATCAGCCTCACTGCCTTTAGCTGTTCACTCTGAGTGACACCAGTGCTTTTGAGAAGTTACTAACATGCCAGACTCTGCCCATTGTCCCCAATACAATGTGAGAAAAGGAGTGCAAACATACAACACTTTGCAGACAGCCTCCTTGACTGGTACAACTACTCAGAGTTTCTCAGAAATTACTAGGAACCACTACAGGTTCCTTAAAAGCTGCAGATCAGGAGAATAAAGGTCTACCCAGCACCACTCTACCAAGCTTGTGCTTCCTCTGGCTGTAGCGTACAGCGTGTGATGGAGGCGGCAGCCTGTTAAAGTGTGCCCAAAGGAGAAGGAAGCTGAGGGGTGTATCACCACTGTTGGAAGATGCACACTTCCACTAACTGGAAGAGTTAACGTTTGCTATGATAAACTGCCCCTAGGACTAAGTCTATGTGAAGTGGAATTCAATGGTTAATTTTACTGATAATATGTCTGCCATAAACTTTAAGTGTATTTGTTTAAAGGGCAACTGATTACAGAAGCACATCTCTGGCTTGCACCACATGCTTCAAATTAAGAGTAAGATCAGTGCCAAATATAATGAGGAGTGATTTTGAATTTCTGTATCACTGATACCTAGAAGAAAAGAGACTGTGGTGTACGCAGTTCAACTTTGGTGGCAAAGAGCACTTCTGTGAATGAGCTTGAGACTTCTTGCAGCCCCCCAAAAATCTGTCTTTAGGGCTCCAACTTTATACATGCAGTCATTTAGAAATAAACATTTTACCTCTCAAGTGTTTTGAGAGCAAAAGATCAAGAACAGAATCTCTACACAGAGGTTTCAGAGGAGAGAAATTATTTCATCTCTTCTCCCACTTCAAAAGTAGGTCCTCTCAGACATCAGGTTATGACTGAGAATCTTGCAGAGATTTATGGAGAGCTTTATTCTGGCTTCTTTCTTACTTTTTTTTAGAGCACTTCTGGACAGGAATTACAATGGATGAGTGGGCATTAAAAATAATCCATACTTGTAAATTGAGTCGCAGCCTCTGCCTCCTCCCCCTCTGACTTCATCCCTGTTACAGAACATGCATATGAACCTCCCCCGTGTAGGAATAGATTTTTTATTTCTACTAATAGCTCAGAAAGAGTTGCCACTGATTCCTCCTTCTCAGCCGTCCTCCTCTCTACTTAAACAAAACCAACGACCAAACAAGTGGGACTGAATGCATATATCTCTCACTGATGACCTACATACATTTCACTACTGAAATAACTCATCTTGGCTTCCACATGGTGACTTCTGCTTCAGTAATGACCATTCTATATCCCATAGATTCATTGATACCAGCAACTACATTCTCAGCCCCTTCTTAACAACAACTCATTTGCATAAACTGAGGTTACAGTGTACCTTTAATTCACACTTTGGCTGATTTGTGAAAATGTCATAATGTCTTCATAGTCTGAGTGGTGCTGTTTTCTTTGCTAGGATTTAAAGTCAATATGAACAAATCACATATAATGCCTTATCAACTAACCCAATCTGTAAAATAATTATAAATTCTATTGGCAAAATTTTCACATTCACAGAACAGATTTCAGACCATATGTCTGTTGGTGATGGAACTGAGAATTCATCCTTAGTTCTCAGACAAGGTATGTTTAAAATTACTGTGTCATATGGCTTTGTATGTTAGGCATTTCCATAAGAACATTGTCATGCCATCAATTCAGATGCTTTCAGTCACAGGTCAAATTCATCTACTGACCAGACATTCACAGCAAGATATTTAGGTGCAAGAATTGCAAGCTGGAATCTTACATTTCTGTAAATATTCTGTGTGGAAAGATGTGCAAAAAAAAAAAAAAAAAAAAGAAATCAGTTCCATCAGAAATCTTGGTGCTTCTAAATAAGGGTTGCACAGAAAAGAAGGTGGAAGGATATCGGGATCAGCCCCAGGAAACAGACCACTGAAGTAGCTGAGCAGTGGTAATTTAACTCCATTTTGTTGCTCCAACTGTGAAAACAATTCAAGTATTTAAATGATGTAGTAATGAGCTATATAAGCATATAAAGAAGGGTGAAAACTTTTGTTTTACTAAACCAATCTACTGGGGGATTAGTAAGAATAAGACAGTCTTTCCATTGGCAGAAAAGCTACTAGGGTCTCTGTTAGAGTCTTTAAGGAGAGCAGCATTCTTGAGAAGTCTTTGAAATAATAAAGTGTGTTTTCTTATGATGAAGAGCTGTTTAGATTTCACTGAAACCTACTGCTGAATGCCTTGCATGTTACTTTTGTTGGGGAAGAGGAAATGCATCTTTCCCATTGTTTCCACTTTCTTTGTGTTTCATGGAAAATGACATAATGGTAGTGAGCTCTTCTGCTCCAAAACAGCCTAATAGGTTTATGTTTTCAGACCTCCCACATTTGTCCAGTCCTAATTCTACTGCAACAAAAAGAAGTCGTCTTTGAGACCTGGGAGAGAATTCTGTGCTTGCAACCAAGTTTTGTGCACTTGTCTATGGAGACACTGTATGGTTAGAAATTGTGCTATGCAAATTTCAGCCAACTTGGATGCAGGTTTCTAAGACCTTAATTTTCCTGGCAGCTGGAAGAAATCTGATCCTGATAGCTAAGAGTCTGATCTTCCTTCTTCTAAAGCTGCTAGTGGTGCTGTCAATTTTGCAGATCATATCCTAGAAGTTAAATCATTAGCCATCATCTTTCAGCATTTAATTCTATGCATTCTTATGTGCAATACACTGTAAAATGTTTAATGTGAAAACAAATTCCTGTGTTGGTCTAATGAAAAAGCAAAGGATTAAACTGGTGCATATTTCTGATTTTTGACATTTTTCTGTAATTCTATTTATCTAACATTGCTTCACAATTTTTTCTAAATACAGGTATTTGGAATGCCATAAAAACTAATTAACATCAGCTCACTAACAAAGGCAAGAGATTACTTTTATATTTTTCCTGTTAAATATTAGCAATTCATAGCCATTTTACTAGCATGCATGTTAACTGAAATAGTACAGCTATTACTGGGTAAGTGTACTCAAAATAACCACATTTGAAAACTGGTAATTTCTTTGTACTTAATAAGTGCTTCGCTTTATCGCTGAAAAGGAGCTGAAAGTAAAATGTTCTAAGCTCTATTTATAGTTGCAGCTTCATAACTTTTTTGTTTATTCACTAAATATTTTTCCTAGTAGTTAGTTTCTGAAGTATGGCATTTTGTGTGAGCGTTTAGCTAGGGACATTCCATGTGTTCTGGTGCTGATCAGTCCCAAAAAGTCCCTGGTACCTCAGAGCAGGGTAGGTTCATGCATGTAGCTGGACAAGTAGAAAAGTAATCTTTCACCTTTGCTAGTGAGCTGTTGATAACTAGTATTTTTAGTCTAGCTATCAAAAATGTAGGCATAAGTCTATTGATTACTTTTGCTATTTATTTTATTTTAAAGATTTATTGTGACATCTCCACACAGAACATGCTAGATATGCTAGAAAATTATTTATACCCTTTGTATAAAAATAGATTCGTTACCCTCATTTTCTCTGCTACACAGAGAATTTCTATTGGAACAGAACACTGGTTAAAAGTGTTTTTATTTGGTTACATATGGCTGTCTATCAAGCAACCATATCCATTCCCTATTCTGGAAATTTTTACTTTAATAAGGAAACACTGAGACTTCAATAATTTCAAATCTTCTGCATACACTGAAAGCCTCCTTGTGTCACTTGTAAAGGAGAGGCAAAATGCCACTAGAGTCACTGGTGCAGAAAAGATCTAGTGTTGGCTTCCCTGCAGCCACTCTCCCCTGCAGACTGTGAGGGCTCAGTGACAAATTTGGGCTTGGGATACCCATCCTGCAGGGTTCCTCCTCCATTCCTTCCCTAGGAGATGACATTTTATCCTTTTTTTGCATTGAACAGTCATATCCAGTGGTGGACAGGTACATTTAAATAGTCACTTTCTTGTGAGGACTGGTGTGAAGGAGATAAAAAAGGTCTCTCTAACCATCTTTTCAAAGTTCTTTATGTCACTAAAGTCCTTGGGAGTCAATGGAAGTTCATGAGCTTGATATCTGAAGATGTTTGAAGGTCTAGGGGTTAGTTTATATCTGAATGGCCTTGGACTACAGTTTTCTGTATGTATTCCAGCATTTACAGAGGCTGTGGATATGAGCAAAAAGTTTTGTGACTTTAAAGGAAAAGAGGTATGAAAGTTTCGAGACTCCACCTTGTTTAGTGAAGGGCATTGCTGTGTGTTTTGACATATCTCCAAAAAATACAATGATTTAACTTCTAGGCTCCTGCAGCTTTTCATTTTCAGTTGAACAGATGCATGAACTTAAGAAGAGTCTTTTGAGCTTTTCGATTTTTTCTGTAATTTAAAATAAACAGGTTTAGTAAAAAAAATCATGATCCCCAACACATACAGGTCAAATATTAGGAGATTTTTTGGACGTAAGATGGGCAGCAATTCAATGTATAGACATATTTAGCAAGCTAGAGCAACCAGCAACCTACTAAAAAGGGAAGATTTAAACAAACGTTGTCTAAGAATAGTTTCAGCACTCAGATAGAAACATTCTGGCATGCAGGTGCTCATCCAAAGGCTGACAGACATTCAGTTCAGTAGCATAGGAAGCCTGAGAAAGAAAAAATACCAAGATCCCACCCAGCTACCTAATATTGTATAGTTCTTGTTGTATAACTTGCTCCAAGCAAGGTTATCAGCTCTTTCAGGCAGAGAAGGTCCCGCAGAGGTTGGGGCAGGAAGGATGCCCCCCTCCCCAGTGGTTTAAGAAGCAATTGGGTCTCTCTAAGCAAAAAATATGTGCTGCTAACAACCCCTTATTGAAAACATTTTTAATGCTAACAGAGTTCCCAAAGTCTCATTTTGTTACATTTAAATGTGCAATATTTATCTGTGCTATTTTTGCACCTTGCATTACATTGCTGATGCCCAGGATGCATGCAGGCACAGCGTAGATTTGTATTCTCTGACTTGGTTCAGCTGCGTTCAGTGCACAGTGGAGGGTGGAGGATGCAAATAGCCCTTTCCTGCTGTGCCCACAACCCTGAAAGAAGCCATCACTGGATTGCTTCGTCCAGCTGCGGAGCTTTCTGCTGGAAACATCCACTGCAGGGGGCTGCAGAAGGAGCCCTCGCCGTCACCAGCTGCAGCTGGCTGCTTTCTGCTTTCTGTACGGAGAGGGCAGGCAGCTAGAACAAGCGCCAGGAATGATTCCATCAAGCCCAATTTCTGATCCATAAATTAAAACACTTAATATAAAGTGGTCCCCTCAGGTATAAAGTACAAATTGCTTGCAGAATCTTGTTTATTTTCAGCCATCCTCAGAAATGAAAAGCTTTTGTCCTCTAATAGGCAGCCTTCAACTCTGAAAGTGTCCCGAGTACCAATTTCACAGGAAACATAAAATCAAGGAGCTTGATTCATCTTAGGATGGTATAACTGATGAAGTCTAATTTGAATTCGCTATAAACCATGAAAAAGAAGGGTTAAATCAGTGTACTGTTAGTGTGACAACAGAGAATCTGGGCTGTTCTACCTAACATTTTATAGCAGGGAAACAATTTGTTCTGCGGAAATAATAACCTAATTAACCCTTTTTTAACCTTAGGATCTTCCATAAAGTGCTACTGAATGTCGCCCTGCACTTCCTGTACTAAAGTCCGTATTCCAAGGTGTGCTAAATCTTTTTTGCATTTTGCAGCAACACCAAAAACTCGACCTTCAAGTTACAATTGCCAACCCTGTTAAGTCCAGTGAAAATAATCAGGATTAGCGATTGACAGTGTGCAATTAATGTATTTGCTGAGTACTACCTTTGTGTTCTTTTCCACATTTCAAAACACAGTCATTGCTTTCCGTTGACTGAAATTATTGATTTTTATAGAATTACAATCATAAGAAAATCAGAGGTATTTAGGGATAGAATTCTGAAATAAATTAATGTACAGCAGTGTTCTAAAATGAGTTTTACAACCTGATATTGAACTCAATAAAAGCCAGGATATTTTAAGTGGAATATAAAGTACTAGTAGATCAATTTATTTGGGCATTAATAATTGCAGATTACAGGCTGTATGTCATCTTACTCCAAAATTTTGACAAGTCAGAAATTACTTCATATGTGTTTTTCTAATTTTCTCCTGTGATGAATTTTTGGTTTTTTGCAGTATTATTAAAAAAATTTCTTCAGCATGCAAAAGTCTAAGTATTACAGTTTTGTAAACATCTGTTTTTCAGAGTCATAAAAACTGTTTGTGTGTACTTATGTACATTTTGGCTGGCAGAAAAAATAGAGGTGACTTCAAGAACTAGCATAAAGTTTCAGGAAGCAACAAGACTCTTTCGGAGAAACTTAATTCTTATCAAAACAGATTTTTCTGGTTTATAATTTCTGAATTGGTAGCCTTGCATTGTTTTAAAATATTTACTATATTAACTCTTGAGCAGCGCTAGCAGTTGATGAAAGTTTTTACTATCACTAAGCTTTTGTTTCAAGTGCCAATTACAATTCAACTAACATTTTGAAAAATGTATAATGTGTTTCTTTCTGTGTAAAATGATATAGTAGTGAGTCAGAGAATATAAATTTGTAAGTTTCTATACATTTTAAGATGTGACCGTGAATTATTCAGTATAGTAATTACTCTTTAACATCTTTATCTTGCCTCTTATGTATAAGAAGTATCTTTTACAACTGAAACAGTGCCTTCTTCTGCTTGGCTTTGAGAAACAGGTTCTGCAATACTTTGAAAACAAACATGAAAGGAAGTGTTTTAATGAAAAATTGGTTGGAGAATATCTACAATGGCTTAGCTATGGAAAGCACTGTTTACTTTGTACTGGAGTATTTTTAAGTCTAGAATTAGAATTTGTTTGTGTAGAGTGGGACTGTCTGCCAACAAAATGCTTTGTTCAAAAAAGCATTAATAGGACAGATCAAATGTTTAAGTGCATTTGTATTTTGAATACTGTAAGCGTCCATTATTTCATGACTCAATGTATAAATCTGTATCAGATGAGCTAAAAGGGCAAGAATGTTTTAATTTCCTTACCGGTTTGCACTCCTTTATTAGAATTTAATTTGCATTGTGGTGGAAATGACTCTCCCTAGCTTACTGTTCCTCAGAACTGTTAGGGATTTTAATGTCAATAAACTAAAAAAGCATCACCAGTAGAAGACTGCTTGAGCATCTCATAACGTTGTTGTAGTTTGCTTGCCTGTAAGTCATATTTCATACAGAGAATGGTGCTAAGAGAAAGATACCTCTGAAAATATATTCAGAAATTAGCAAGTACAAGTTTGGCCATGCAGTCATATTCCAAATCCTTTTTTATCTGCCTTCTGATAGCCATCACATATGCAGTCTGTCACAGAACCATGGGTACATCCAGCTTTCCTGGGCTTTCATCCTGTGCTGTAACAGAAGGTGCTTTTTTCCCTACTGTAAAATATTCTTCCTTTAATCACAGTACATTCTTCACACTTAATGAGGTAGGGGTATGTTATCACGTTATTAAAGACTGTATCATGATATGTAATAAATGGGAAATGATTTAAGAGTGTGCCACCTTTGATGTGCTCAAATTTGCAACTGTAATTTTCTTCTTTTTATATGTTATTTACAATGATTATAAAAACAAATTATGTTACAGGCAACTATATTGAAATCACATAGACCAAAACCTGATTTACTCAGGCCATCGACTTTCGTGGCTCTTCAGAGCCTTTGGAATTACATAGGTTTGTAAATTGATTACATAGCTTCTTATCGGTATCACCCCAAAAATCTGTCCTGTCACTTGAGTGGTGTCCCCTTACTGAATTTCAACTGTGTGCTCAAAAGCTCAGAAATTTTATAGCTCATCAAGTAAATAATAGTTATAAATAAGGCAAAGTTACACTTTTCTCTTTACTGTTACGTAATTATTTTAATCATTAATCTGTATTCACCTTGCTGTCTCTCTCCTAGTGCCAGTGCCAGTGAGGCAGCATCCCATAAACATGTCAAAGTACTCAAACTATTGAAACACTCAAATTTATTTGGGGCTCAATGCAATAATACAGAGAGAGAATTGAGAAAAAACAGGTCTTGAAATTTTCACTGTCCAGGCATACACACCTAGGGTGGCTATCTGTCTAGATTTACCTGCTTTTATAGCTCAGCATCAGCCTTTTAAAAATATTATTATTATTGTGATATATTTTTATGATTATTTCTGAGGTAGCAAGCCAAGATAAACAATGGCACTGAATTGCCCATAATGTTTGTGTCAACAGCATCAATTCCTTGGTGGCCCTAAGGGGAAAAGAAGCTAAATTAGAACAATGGACAAATTTTGGCACTGGTAGAAGCATAGTTTCCTATGGGGAGGTGCTTCTCCAAAGATTGCCTTGAAGATAGTGTGTAGACAGAGAACTACTCTGTTGCTGAAAGGCATGGGGGGCAGGTACATCTTATTCTAACCTTCAGAGAAAACCAGTGTAAAGTTAGATCTGCTGATCTGGTGTTGAACCTTGACTACCATGCACAAGGACTGCATTTTGAAATTATTTACCTTATAGCCACTACTTTAAAAAAATTAACTCGCAAAAAAAAAAAAAAAAAGAAAAAGAAAAAGAAAAAGAAAAAGATTGGTGGCGGGGAATGAAGAGGTGGAATGGAGAATTTGTTTAATAGGTAGAAGTGATTCTACATTGTTCTAATATAAATTGTTATTTCTCTCTTCTATTGCCAAAACAAATCTGTGCAGAACAAGAAACGGGCAGTGATGTCTCTTCCTTTTCACTCCAGTCATGTGTTCAAGAAGCAGCTTTCCCAGCCAACTAGAAACCAGTTTCAGGATTAAGAGGGGAGAAAATCCTGAGTCCAGGGATCAGAAAGACTTCCAGCAACAGTTTAGAATTTAGAATAGTGAATTATTCAGACCCCAACAGTTGAATAGAATACTGGACATGGAGATACACAGAAGAACAGCATTAATAAAACAACAAAGCTACAAAACAACCTCTCAGAGCCTTGCATTCCTAGTACCTAATCAGTATGTTTCTTATAAATGGCAACCAGTTACTCAAACTGGTTGTCATACTTTCACCACCTCCATTTAACTCTTTTCTTTTGAAATAGGCTGCTGTGAACTGTTTAACTCTACATCATTTTCATCTCCAAAATAATATTGATAAACAATGCACCAAATGTACTTCACTCTCATCTTATTTTCATCTCATCTTCCACTTTCAAACTGTCACTTACACTATTTCCAGAAAGAACCTGTCTCCCAGTTCGTCTGCAGTATAGTTTTGATGCCATACTTACAGTAATCGTTTTATTTTTGAATCTGTATTGTCAAAAAATGACCACCTGTGCATTCTTGTATACATTTGACCTATTGATTCAGATATTAGAGGCACTGTGACAATCCTACTACTTTTTTGTCATTGTGTGCTTTATTAAAAATAAGACAGTGTACTAGTCCACATGTCATTTTGGGCAGGAGCTTAATACAAATTCTCCAGTCAAAGAACTTCATTCTCGTATCAGTGGAAAACAGCCGTATCATGCAAAACTGTCTAATGATGCATGCTCCATATCTTCGTGGTACTTCCTTCCCATGCTTTGACAGGCACAGCTGTAGTCTGTCCACCTCCAGAAATAGCTCTGCCAGTGCAAGCATAGCTTTCCCGGTGCTTGACGTACCCACCTGTATGTATATCTGCTGCCACTGTCGCCTGACACAGATCAGTGACCACAGACACCTTTCCTTCTGCTCCTCTCACAGGAGGAGGGTGTCCTGGGAGAGCCCCTGCCTCCCCCCGTCCTCCCGCACATGAGCACAGAGATCAGGTGGGGGCTCAGGAAAAGTTGCCTAAGTTCTCCAGGCTGAATTACCTGGTGATTTTTAGGACACAATAAACTGAGCTGATGCTTTGAAGATGTGTTTTCAGTATTGTAACAGAAGCAACTTCTCTGGAATGGACTGAAACAGCTTGGGAAAAAATCTTTTTAAAAAGTGGAAGCGTTATTCCTAAGTTAAATTTATCACTGAGGATGTTGTCAGCACTTTTATGTGTGGTGTAGAAATAATACTTGGATGACTTTGAAAATAGCTCTCAATGTTTTGCACCACAGCATTTCAAGAAACAGTTTTAAGTAAGGCTAATTAACTTCAAAGAAGGAAGAAGTAAAAAGGGTTTTCTTTTTTATTTATTTTTTAGCTAAGTGCTGCCTTAAATTAAATGAATCATGAAAAATTAAAATTGTTACAATGCCACCCCTATAATTTGATCACTGTTTAATTTGATTTTTTTTTTTTATTTAATCAGAGCCACAGGAACCAGCTCATTTGTATTGTAAATTACACAACTTCTGCCCTTTATTTTGTATATGGTTGATCACTTTTGGCAGATAAGATTGGATTATCTAATCATTGGCTATATGAAATTGCCATTTAATCAATAAGGAAGGTCAAAATTTCTAAATGTGATCCAGAAACAAAGTATCTAAGGAAGTTAGAGGCTGGTGAAATCCAACTAAACTTTTATGTGTTTGAGACATTATTATTGACTATAGGCTCATTATTGCTGTACAAATGGCTGCCTTTTTCTTCTCTTGACACTTATGATTTGATGGCCAAACCTATGGCTCTGGTTATTGATTATAGCTACTGTTGACTTGATGGAATTAGCTGTTTTGCTCATCAGTATCTTTGATTTTTGTTTGAGTCAAGAGAGAATGACTTTTATACTGTCTCTTCTGCAGATATGTGGTTAACAGACAGACATCTTCAGTCACTGAATATGTCACTGTGAATAAAAGGCTAATTTCTTACTGTTTAAAAAAAATATCTGCACTCATTATTTGATAGTCTGCAGATTGTGACAAACTGGCAGAATATGTTTCATCCTTATTGCTCCGTCAGCAGTCACGTAAGCTAAGCCGTAAAACAGCGTCCTGGGCTCTGCCTTCCCAGTCGTGGATGTCTAAGGGTGAAGCTTTTGCTCCTTGTTACCCTGCAGATATGTTTGACTTTTTTCTGGATGCCTGTTACTGTTCTCCGGTTATGCTCTGGTTCATAACCACACTAATGACTTCCTTTAACTTCTAGCACACGTCCACTGCTTTGCCAAATGTTTGAAGCGTATGCTGCCATGTCTAGTTTGAATGGCTTCTGCTGTGTGCTCCTCCCGCTCTGATGGCATTTATTTCACACCCTTTTCATCAACACAAATCCAAATATACTCCCAGCTAAGTGACTCTTGGTATTCCATTCTTTGCATTGTATTTCAGCTATTAATTTCAGCTGGGTTTTTTTTAAATTTTATTTTATAGATTATATTTGCTTGTAAAAAGGTCCATTCATACCTCATTGGCATAGAAGTGTGAATAGATGCCTGAAAGTTTAATTATCACAACAAACACATCTGGCTACCCCTGCAGAGGATTTTGCTGGCCTATAGAGACGGAGCAGGAAGATTTACTGACTACTGGTAGGGAAATACATTGTCTGGGGAAGAGTCTGTTCCTGGCACATATGATGTTCAGCAGGGTGAAGGATTAGGAACTGAGACTGCTGGTTGTTTTTTGACAGTAAATGTAAGAGACGCAAGTTTAACAGTCCAAAGCTGGGGTGAGCAGAAGATATCTGTATCTGGTCTTGCTTGGAATTTTCTGGAGAAGGTTTTGCTGTTGAATGGCAACCCAAGATCCCCATGCATCCTACATCTCTTTGTGGTGGTATGGAGGGAGGGAACTGAAAAGGATCGTGGCGACAAGGCAAGGCTGAGTCAGAGTTTTACAGGAGCAGCTCTTGCTGAGGCTTTCTGTGCCGCCTTTGGAATTTCCTGTGTAAACCGATATTCTGAAAGCGGCAGATTAAATAAGTCAGAGGAGCAGGACCATCCTGCAGAAGAGAAAGGCAACAACAACAGATCAGTGATGATAGTGATAGGCAATGATAGCCAGATCGTAGCAAGTATGTGTCCTGCTCTGTGACTGTCCTCACAAGACCTCCGTGGCAGAAACTGTTTCCAAATTTGTGGCTAAAATGGCAGCTAACACACAGTATCAGAAGGATTTTGGTTGCCTTCAGACAACACCTGAGGCTTCTCCTGGCACAGGAATCGCTGCTCCCACCTCTATGGGCCTCACAAAGCGATCAAGGCTTGGTAGGAGTGTGTGAAGCTGAGCCAAAAGGCAATGGAGTACAATAACAGGAAGGCAAGTCAAGGGACTCAGAGATGCATGTTTCTTGTTTTAACTCTCATAACATACTGCCTCAGCTCCCTGTTGAACAAAGCAGATCTCTTAGTAACTCCCTATGTTCCTCTCACTCCAGGCACATGTTTTCTCACTTGCATGTGTTTTCACTGGTAGGAACCATATTAGTAACCAAATGCCTCAATTTCTAAATCACAGGCAAACCTTCCAGTTTTTCTTCCAAGTTAACTGCACTCCAGAGTGGTTAAATATAAATAATTACTTGCTGACCTCACATGCAATCAGACACCTGCTGTTTGCATTCTGGAAGAAATTCAATCACAACGTAAGAATGCCTTTTTGACCTGAAAGAATCCAACATTTATTGCTTTTGTAGTCTCTTTTTCTTCAGCTGCTTTGCCTAGTGTGAATTTTGTTCAGTTTGTTTGTTTCTGGAGTACTGTCTTCAAAGTACGTGACAGGACAATCAAAGAACAAAAAGCCCCTCTTTTAAAAAACATTCTGATATATACAACATTACTAAAGTCACCTTGCTAAAATTTATGTCTCATCTTATTTATTTTAGTGGTAACTTTACTGGATTCTTGTCAATAGAACTGTAAAACTACCAAAAAAAAAAAAAAAAAAGAATCCAATGAACTTCTGCCAGTCTTCAATCATAAAAATAGAATGAAAAAAACACGTGTTTATTTTGTACAAAAGTTTAAAAGATGAAGCAACAGGTCAAAATCAAGTTGCAAACCTCTCAAGAATAATAAGACAGTAAACTTGACGTTGTATGATATTTGACATACAGCAAATCACTATTTACATTTTATCCCAAAACATTTACCTGAGAAAAGGTCATGGCGTTAAATTTGGAGACATTTACAGCAATTGCCAAATGTTTACTATCTACATGAATGTCATGCTTCTTAGTCAAAAGAAGGTTGATGCGCTAAATGTCAATTATTTCAAGTTGTTTGATGGCAGCACAGATTGCCAAGCAATATAAAAAGACGTTTAATAAATATTATATACACTGTTAACCATTAATCTTGCCTAGCAGAGGTTAGAGTTTCACATAGAGAGGATTTATGACAAGTAACAGTGCAGGACATTAAAACTCAATTATTGCTGTCCTGGATGAGGGCATTATCATTAAGTTGTGGAAGCAGTACCTTGTTTCTTCTGATACTGCTGTCAAACTTGGGAAAGCATCAGGGGCAATTAAATTACTTCAGGAAATCGCGCCATTATGCTTCTCCTTGCAATATTTTGTCCTTTTTAGAATAAGCAATGAAAGGACTAGTTAGTACCTTTTGCAAGAAATCTAGAATGTCAAACTGTATCTTCTACTGAACTGTAAGCAAATTTTTGCTAGGACCTCAGGTTCCTGGAGCTAACCCAAAAGTTACACCTATAGGAATAGAGGTTAATGACATCAAAATTTCATGTCTATTAAGTACATGTAAGCTATGCATAGCTAATAACCCACATATCCAGCTATTCAAGAACAAATATTACCAGAAAAAAATTGCTCAGAGGGGAGTACTTGGTCAAGTCAGAACTGAAAACTCCTTGAAAAGAGCTGTAGAAACAAAGGAACTGGGACTTTAACCTTGGAGTCTGATATCTGTACACAGAATAAAGTTCAGAACATTTAATTGACCTGCTATACAAGCCTAAGTCCTGGCTGATTCCTGGTGGAGTTAGAAAACATCATTCCAGAAAGTCTAGATGGAGTATTTAAAATATATGTCTTTGGAAAAATTGAGTTCCTTTATTACAAATGTCACATGGTGAGTTGTAACATTCCCTGTGATAATGTAGCTGTTTCAGTGGTAAGTTTGGTTTTCATCTCTTCTTTGAGTCATGGTTTTTCACGTTTTGGTCTGAGTGTCTCGAAGGAAGCCAGCTTGTTGCAGGTGATGATCACAACCACTTCAAAGCTCTTTCAGACTGCCAGTTTCCAAGGCAGGCATTCAAACATTCTTGCAAGCCCCTATACAAATAATAAGGTGTCTCTCTGGGCATATCTGCAGTTTTGGCTGCCAAAATCTTGATTTCTTAAGTAGGTATATTTTGCTAGTCTGATTTAAAAAAAAATAAAAATCTGATGTGAAGCGCTGACTGCTCAATTTCAGCTGGAAGGTCTTTGTCCCTTTATCTAAATATATGCACTGTATGTACTCATATATACCCTATCTGTACATAATTCTTGTCGGTCATCAGTTTACTTGTGTAACCTAGAGAGTGCAAGCCTTTTTATTTTTAAGCTGTAAATTGATCATGGATTCAAATCCTCAGTCTAAATGTTGTATCTTACCTTTCTTCTATTTTTTTCCCGGAAATTTAATCCAGTTGCCAATAACTGAGGAGAACGCTCAGCACCAGTGCTTAGCAATGAATTAGGAATTTTCTGTAAGATACAACAGGCAAAGCCAAAAACAAAATAAATTTTGGTGCACAATACATAAACCTTTCACCTCCTTTCTGAATTCTTTAATACACTCCAGATCCACAAACATTGTGAGAGACCCCGGTGTTAATGCCTCTGAAAATAATGCTTCTGTTAGAACATACGCGTCAGAAAATAGTCGTGACTTCTTCACTGTCACTGTGGGTAAAGCTGCCACTGTGATCTTAGCACCACAACTAAACAAATTCAGGATAGCACTGTTTACCTAAAAATTTATATTCTCTCTTTTACCATTGAATAATTGAGCAGGTATCAAATAGCAATGTTTCAATTATTCATTAAGTTATTTCACTTACTAGAAAGATGGCTGTAGGCAAATAAGTGTCACTTGTATTAAACTGTGAACATCTTCATGAGGTTTGCTAATCAGATCTTCACTGCTTAGACCACAGAAAATCTTTATTCATATATGGAAACACAGTAAAATTACTCAGTACTGGCCACAGAACAATTCTGACAACAAGGAGGATGGTTTCCTCCTTTGTTCCCTCTTTGTCTTTGGTTGGATGAACTTCAAAATCTAGTTTATTTGGTGAGATTGCAATAATTTTAATGGGTATGAATCTTTCCATAAAAGATGATAACCTTCCTATTCTCTCCCCTCTCTGTCCCAACAACCAAACCCTTTAGCACAGGGCACCTATGACTAGTAGGGTAAAAAAATATTTTTCTGCAGGAGAGCAAAAAGACTATTCCACTATGTACGCTCAGGGCTGTATCTATACTAACTAATGAACAACGGTGACCAGAGTCTGTTCCCTGGCCCTCAGGGCAAGTGCATGTCCTGGCTTACATCTGTCCAGCTAAACTCCCTCCTCCCTGCCCCAAACCAGATACTCCAATCCATACTGTTTACTGGATCACTTCCTAGACCAAGTTATCCAGAAATTCATGCCAGGGCACTGCCAGGGAAATTGGTAGCTGGTTTAGCCACAACCATGATACAGAGTCTGCTAAAAATTAAGGACTGAGCAATCGCATGGCAGTGTGCAAGCTTTTACTACACTTCAGTTTTCTATGATGCGTGCAGTCTGTATGTCCACTCTTCTGTTGAACGCCTTCTCTACTTCTCCATTACTAAACAGTATAAACCCACTTCTCTTCTGGGTTTTGTCTTCTGTTATATTTTTACATTTTACAGCATTGTTTGCAGATTGAGTGGAGACTTTTGATTTATTTCTTCTTTGGCCTACATAAATAGCCACACAATGTGATAGTCTGTAGATAATCAGGCTCCTTTTCCAATGAGTTTCTTTCAATATCTGAAAGTGCGTTCTTTCATAGCTCAAGCCAGGACAACGTTGGAAAAGTCAGGCTACAACTGGTGTCGTTGAAACTGAACATCTTTACCCTGCTTTAAATCATTCAGAGGACCTTTCTTAAGTTTCCACTATAGCATATGAAGTGGGAGGGCTGGCAGGTTAAATAAGAATGACCCAGGACTGCAAAGATAAATCGGATCCAGACAAGCAAATAATTTCCATGTCTGAGTTAAATTTCTGTTGCACGTTTCATTGAATAAGCTATCACAGTGATAGGCTCACTGTAGGATCCCGAAAAGAAATCTTTGAGCTTTTGTGTTTGGTGAAATTGTTTATGGCTTTTCCCTAATTATATTAGCAAACACCTACATTAAAAGGTAGTAGATCAAAGCACTGAAGAGTGTGAAAATGTAAGTCAGGATGCTCCACACAGTCTTAACTTTACTGTCTTATTTATATGCATGAACACATGCTATTGTTTCTGAAGGATGCCTTTCTTCTTGGGTGGGATTAATTTCTGTGGAAAGGTTTTGTTTTCAGTTGTTTCATGAAAGTTTGTAAGAGAAGACTGGACTTCAGGGAGACAAAGACCTAACTGTTTTTTACTGAACTAAAATCTTACAGAACTGTGGGATAAATAGAATACAGATGATTTACCCTTGACATGAAAGCCACCTTCTCTTGTTACGTGGAGTAGTAAACCTTATGATGAGTTGATTTGTTAGGGCTGAAATGTGTTTGGAGTAAGTCAAAAGAAATATTGTTTTGACAGTGTTAAAATATGATGTAAACTCTTTTGAATGTTTGATATATGTGTACAACGCTCAATAGAGATAACACTATGATTTTAATGATCCTGTGCTGAAAATGTAAAATGAAGCCGTACTTTACCAATAAAATACTGTAGCTCAGTTTATTATGGAGTCATGTATATGGTATATACTTAAATAATGAATAGATCATTTAACCGATTCCAAGATAAAAATAATAGTTCTTTGGAAATATTTTCAAAGTTAGCATCCTACATGACCTCCATCCTAGACTTGTTAGATGTATTCAAACAGCATGTAAAGTGCAAAAATTGCACAGCAAAAGGAAAAGTGTTAGTTAAAAAATCTTTATCACTAAAATCAAAATACTAACAATATATCACTCAGGTTCTCCTCACAATCCTGGCTTGACAGAAACAAGATGTAAGTCATGTATCAATAATCACAAAAACCTAAAAAAATATAGTGAATATTTATACATGTAACAATGTAGATCTCCTTTTAAGCAGATCATCTAGACCTTTTTATAGTCAATACATAAAAAGGCACTTCTAAAATATGACCTCTCTAAAGTGGACTTCCAAATTAGGTCAAATGAACTGTTCTTTATAACACTTCTTTCTCTCCATCAGCTGTAAAGAGAGTAAGTGGTGACTAGCTCATGATGCTGTAGACTTGTAAATCTGGTGAGATAAATTTGCCTTCAATTTAAAGATTCAGCAATAAGTGGGAAATAACTGTTACATATTTATTATTTCTCTGGTACTATTGCAGTTTAACAAAGGATGTTGCTGTATAATAAACCATCTCCACGGAATAAGGCAGCTTCTTTTGTGTGTGCCCTAAAGAAGGGGAAAAATTACTGTACTGGTGAATGTGTGTAGGTACCACCTTACATTCCTTCAAGGTACTGCACAGTGCACTCATTCCACTAGGAATTCAAACATCCTTCACAAATGCACTGGCAGAGTGTTCACAGCAACTTTATTTAAAGTTAGCTAGAGGGCCTGGTTCCTCACCAAGGGAAAGCCCAGAACAATTCTGCGCTATGGGTCTCCCCAGCTAACAGGAGGATCTTCTCCCCAAGTCAGGGAAGCCAAAAAGCTGTTTGAAAAAGTATTCTGTTGTCTCTTTTCCACATGCCTAATGTTCTGAAAAACGTTGGTAATATTTCCATCAAAGTTTATATTTCCTTCCTCCTTCCTCTCTCCCCTCCTCCTCTATTTGACTTCTTATTGTTCCATGTCCAGATGGACATGCACTAGAGAAGAAACTTCCTAACTGGTAAGTCATAAACCAAGTCTATGCGAGCAAATTGCTCATTTCCAAGAGCTCACCTTTGTCAGAGGCACAGAAAAAGAAAAAAAGAAAAAAGAAGGGTCATTCTTTGGAAGATGGGGGATTTTAATACCAAGATCTTCTGGCTGTTTATCTTGCCTGGAATTGCACTGATTCCAGCTTAAATATTTGAGTTCTTCTTAGTAAAAAATCCCACTGACTTAAAACAGAGTTTGGAAGAAGTGAGGACTTCGTGATTTAGCAGTTGCAGTGTCTTGGTTTAAGCAGCTCAGTGAATTGAAAATCCACTCAGGATCAACAAACTAAACAAACCATATATTAATGAGTTTTTTCAAATTTGCTCTCTGGTCTCATCTCAGCACAGTCATCTCGGTGTATTTGCACGCATGCACACACATACAAGGGAAAGGGAAGCAGAAGGATCTTGCTGTCATTTCCTGGGCATCCCTTAAACCTGTATCAGTGTTCCCTCTAAATCAAGATTGAACAGTGCTATGCTAATGTTCTTCTTACCCCAGCATTAGACTATCTCTTTGTCCTGCAACGTTTGGGGTTTAAACTTTCCCCATACAGGGGGTTACTGTGGCTCTTTACTTTCCTAGGTACAGCCCTGGTGGCATCAAGGGTTGTGCCTATACTGATTTTGAAAGAGCTCTTTTTCTTCACTCTTGGTGAATTGCTGTCAAAGACTGTTGAGATCACAGTTATCCTACCATATGCTGGTTTGAACCAAAGCTTCTTTCATCTGCTCTATCATTAGTAATAGAGTTTGCTAAGCTACAGGTCTGTGGTGGTTGTAGACTATGGCTGGTCCAGTTACCATGACAAGACACCAAAGATCATCCAGCATTTTTGTTATTATGTTGAGGTGTCTTGTAAAGAACTTCAGTGTTTTGACATCTATGGTTTAGTGGCATTTCTATACTTTTCTATGTATTCAAGGTTTTTTTGTTTGTTTCTTTTGTTGTGGTTTGCACAGCTTAGAGCATTAGGCAACACTGATGATTTGATTTAGGTCTTCTGCTTATGTATCTGTGTAGGTGAAGCCTGTGGTTCTGTAAATGTCTTTCTGCAGGCTAGGAAGCGCAGCTAAGCCTCTTAACTATTCTCATTTGCTTTTGCTTTCACTAGTCTAGACTGTTAGTCACATGCATGAAATCCCAATTCCTTATAACCCCTGTTGAGTTCCTTGGTTACATATGGTGAGCCATTAGCTGAAATAAGCTCATCATGAAGAGCAAGTCTGATGCACGTTGCCATGGTATGGTTAATCCCAGTGCGGAATAACGTGGCTGAATTACTTCAAAAATGAATTTTCAATAACTAACCGGCAGTAACAGTAGTTTTCCTTTGTTCAGATAGGTCAGTCTATGGTCAGGTGCTGCCAGGTTCTGCTAAACTCGTTACAGACTAAGGTGCCTTTCAGCTTTGTCCTGATATTTTGCACAAATTAAGTAGTCCATGACTAGTTCTTCTGACCGTGCATTCATGCTGCCAGTAAGATGTTTGTCTTGTCCATCTTTTACCTAGCAGTGTGCACAGGGATTCAAAGGCAGCTTCTTTAGGATCACTGTTTAATCTTGCATGAATAATAGTCTCTTTTACACAGTAAATCTTGGTTTTTTAGACATTTTAATTGCCAAAGAACCTGTTTGAGGTCAAAGAAACATGGTTGTACAAGCATTTTTTTCTTCTAAGAAATTAAATATTTTATTTATTCCTGATTTTTTATTTCTTTCTGATTCCATCATTTAATCTTCTGGTTTATGTACAGACACACAAACATTTTATAGTACCATGTGACCCTCTTCTTTCCAAAGTCTTCCTCCACTTCCCAAAAAATCTTGTCCTCCCATGAAACTTGCAGGAAAATATCTGTTGAACAACACTTTCTTTCTGTTTTGATATGCTTGCAATTTCTTATTGAGATGCTTTTTACATAGTTATCGTACTTTTAGCACACCTTTTCCAAACATTGAAAGTATTGAAAGGATAACCCATTGCAATCATTCCTGCTGATCTGCTGATGTAGGACTGAAGATCTACTATGCTGAATATACTTGCTGTGAAAATCTTGTTAATGATGCCACTGAAAGTGAGGAGGCTCAAGCTCCGGCTATGTTAGACCAGAATCCCTTCTTCTGTCTCCATACTCATCTTCTCCATGACTTTCCAAGAGACCTTTTCAAATGCTGTGGATCTTCCTGTTGATGGCAGTCATTCTGACTCACATGCCCTGGTACAAAACCCAGATGTGCTTCTGAATTTTATCAGATGTACAGAGCTGGCAGTAGATCTTCTACAAATTTCATTATTCTAATTGATTATATCATTTTTGCTTAATACACTGGGACTGATATTTTCATAGGGGAGTTTTGTACTCATGCTTAATATTTATTTTCTCCACTCTGTGCAGTGGAGGTTTCCTAGTGTCTCTGATGAAATTGATGTTAATGATGTGGTATGAACATATGGCATAACCCTTTATCTTTTTGCTGAGGTGCACAGACGTGACGATGGGTTTTGTGGAATTTTATTCTGATTTTCTTCTGAACTTATGAAGTCAGGCTTTCTTGAATGTTTGTACTGCAATAGAAGCATGATATGTTTAGTTTTAGTGTTGTCCCATTAAGGACAAAGCACTCTAGATGCGTTATTGTTGTCTTTAAAATCACACTTTTTAATTGACAACTCTTATTGGGTACTACCTCCAACCATTCTCTTGGTAGATCCATTCTCCAGGGGGGTTCTTGATTTATCACACAAAAATTCAGCTTCACAGAGGAAGTTGCTCAGAAAACAATGGACTGTTACCTCAAATAACCTGTCAGGATTTCTTTCTCATCTGTATTGATCTCCAAATATCAGGCCAGGAGAGAGAGACAAATTGGAAATGAAAGTCTTAGAACAGCTTCATATCACCTTTCTGCTGAGTATTTGGAAAAGAACAGTTTCATTAACATTTCTTAGTTTTGTTCTCAGCAATGCAATTCGAAGTCCACGGGCGGTAAGTTATTTTCTTTGTAGTTCTGCTATCGTGTTTAAACTGTCCACATGCATGGAGATCCACAGGACAGGGTAGATGAAACCTTTTGTTTAAGACTTCTCAAACATGATCTTCAGTCCCAGCCATTCACTGCCACACGTTTGCCGTCACACCTTCGTGCAAAGTGGTAACATCCAGGAGTCATTTCCTGTGCATCTGTTCAAGTATAATAATACATCAATTACCTAACTCGCCTGTGCTTAACAGAACAGTTACAACATCTTGTTTAATAGAAGGGGAGTCTTCACAAAGCTGAATACATATGTGCATGCTTGAGGATTTCAGTAAAAATCATGTTAAAAAAATCTGGTTTTATAGATCTTCAGATACTGAAATATACACAGCAATTTATGTTAAAGAATATTATTCCGAGGCTCCATCAGTTCTCATATAGCAAAACTGAACACTCATCAAGTAAAATATGTCAAACTTCCTTTTAAAAACAAAGGATGATCTGTTTTCATAAGCTACTGTTTAGGACTTGATGGCTTTAATGAAATCTTGGCTGACTGAACTCCACTTGAATCCACTGGTAAGCACTAATATAAAAACTTTTCTGCCTGGTGCTAATACAAAGGTCTGGCCATCTTCCAAATCCAATAAAATATGTCCTGGGAATTGGGCTTGAAATTTAAACCTGATCACCTAATATTATGAGTAGGTAAATGACACACCAAACCCAATTATTTTTGTTTGTTTGCCTAATAGTGGCATACTATGTACTCACTGGGGAACTGGTTTAGAGCAAAAGGTAAGAGACCACACCATTGTGCCAAAAATTATTTTTTTTAGGCACCTAAATTTAAACTAACTAGTCTATTTTTGTGTGACAATGTGTAACTCCCATTGTTACTAATTAAGACACATACTTTATAGTACATTTTGTGGGAGTCTTTTAAAAACTCTTCATTAGCCCCTTCTACCAGAACTGTATAGCAACTTGTTGCTAACAATCAGTTGTTATTCCAAGGTATTTTGCACAAGTATTTTTTTAAGATGCAATTTCTGTTTACATAATTGGTGAAATCCAAATTATAGCAATTACGATCTCTTACAGTTCAGCTTATAGCAACAAGATAGTACGTTTCACCCCTATAAGCTGAATTCCTGGCAAAGGTGACGTTAAGAATTCCTTTCCAAATAAAGCAATCAATCAATATTCCTCCTCTGTTTACTCTCCAATCTTTAGAACTGATGGTTACGCTGGCTAGATAGATTTACTTAGAACAGTGAAAGACATTCAGAAGGTCCATCCAATTTCTTGATTTATTTGCTATTGATGCATAAAATAAGCTTGTCTGTGAAATAGCCATGTTGAAATTGCTATTCTCATGCATTTTTCATTGTTATTATTCGGCTAGACTGACTCTTGAGGGTCAGATTAAAATTCATTCATCTAATGCTGCGCTGGTGACAGTAGATAGCCTCAAATTAGCTCTTCCAGTTAATATCTGTACCAGTATTTGTAAAACCATTAGTGCTGAGAATATTCTGATTGGGCAGTGCATGTTTTAACAGAAATTCTTTTAACCTTCTGTGCAATGAAAACTTAAAAAGCATTGCTGGATATTCTTGACATTTAATTCAGCCTATGCCAGCACAACATTGTGGTCTTCACAAAATCTTTCTTATTGCTGATGATGAGAGGTCATTGCTTATTAGATAATCACATCCCTTCCCTGCAATACTGGGCATACCCATTTAATACAATTATAATGCTTAACACTTATATAGTGCTTTTCTTCCAATTGCTTTACAGACATTATGTAATTAAATTCTCAGCATTCTTGGGAAATAAACTAACTCCTTATTACAAACAGGGATATTGGGCCAGAGGCAATAGCAGCATTTTCAAATATAGTCTTTAATTTTTAAGCTAGAAATTGGAGATGAGCATGTCTGAAGATCAGGCTGTGTGGCAGCAAAATTACCAGTCATTTTGAAAGTTGTGGTATAAAATCTGCTACCATAGGTCACTGAAGTAGCTGGAATGAGAAATAGGATTGAAAATCCAGTTTTGATTCTTCAGGCTTAGAGTGAGATACTGAAATCTTTCTTTCATGTAGATGGATTCAGCACTCTGTATTGAGGCAAAATGCCAGCTGCCTTTGACTGAGTACACAGAGTACACACAGGCAGGCACTGTAGAGCACATTCATCGCTTCCCATCTTTGGATGACACAAAAAGTTTTTTGATGAATAGTGTTAATGCACAATCATGCTTAAGCTATAAGTCAACTTATTCCGAACCTCACTGAACCTTTTGCCTCGCAGGAGCATACTAGAGAGCACGAAGGAGGACAGCAGAAAAGCAGGCTAATGTCCCACAATGGAGCGAGTCTGCTCCATAGGAAGGAAGAGGAGGCAACATCTGTCTGCAAGCCCAGTCTCCACCTGTGATCACTGTCCCTCAGCATCACCAGTTTTGACAGCAGCAGGCACAGGAGAAAACATTGCCTTTTGTGGGAGCACCAGCACAGGGTGGCACCTTCCTCCTCCTCTTCCTCTGGGGAAAAGTGATGAACTGGACTGAAATGTTTCATGGGCTAGATTGGCATTACTGCCTGCTAGCTGAGCTGCACAGCATCCCTTCGCCTCTGTCTCCCTCTTCCCCAGCAGCTCTATTTCCAATGCTCTCTGTCTCGTCACACTTGGTTTTGTCTTCTTGTTCCCATCACAGCTCACCGCTCACAATGCACATGCTACACTCCCTGACACTGTTCCCAACTCCCTATTCAACACTCACCTCTCCCTGAGCTGTTACTGCCCTTTGTTCTTCTCTTGGTTCTTCAAAGCCCTTCTTGAGACCTCTTCCATTATGTTAAAACTGGTTATACTTAAGTAACTAACGCCATCCATGTAGTCAAATGCCACCTTCATCCTCCTTGACTTCTCCTTGGATTTCAACATTATGGTAACTGCCTTGAGATATTACTTTCCCTTTGTTTTCACAGCTCAGTCCTCTACTGTCTCGTCTCCTACCTCTCAATATTTATTTAGGTCTATTCAGAAAACTGATTAAATGCATTTCTGTTCAGGGCAACAATGAATCATATGCTCGTATGTTTAAATAATGTATTGAATAAAGATGCCTTTCTGACCCAGAGCCCAAGCAGCTTTTGGATGTTCCTCTTTGCCATTCGTGCTTTTGGGATCAATAATCCATTGCTCTGCACAATACTTTTCAGTATTCCATCTTTAAGAAATCTCCCTCTCCACTCCCATCCTGCTTCCCTCTGCCAAATGCACGTGTCAGAGATAGACTCGCTCGTACATCTTTGTGAGTTTCCATTGTTGATTTAATCTTCTAATGGCCAAAATTGAACCAGGCCATCTTCCTTAAGACCTCATTTTGTCCCCTTTGCTTTCCCCTGTGAAGACTATTTTCATGCTCTTAAGTCACCCTGTGGGTTCATTCTTAGTCTGAAATCATTACTATACTTGAGATTATAATAAAACAGACAAGATGATGTTCATCAGTGTTGATTATTGTGAGACTGTTTATCATGTTCTGGTGTTTCTGTATTGTATTACTCATTACAGTCTAGTGCTGTACTGTAGGCATATTTTAGGCAAAAAATAAGAACAAATATTCCCTGGCCTAAAATCTTGTACTCCAAAATGAAGCATGTCATTTAGTAAACTAACTCCTAAGCTCCATGCTGAGGGATGTAATGCAGTTACAATTCCAGGGTGAGAGTCTGCTTTGATGATCCTGTATTTGCTCTGCTGCTTTCTTTTTTTCCTGTCGTGGGTTTTAATATGCGTGTATATATATATATATATATAAAAATCATGGTGGAATAGGGATGGATTGGCAGTAATGGCACAGGGAGGAAACTAAATGTCAGGAATTTTATATATATGTATATATATAAAAATCATGGTGGAGCAGGGATGGATTGGCAGTAATGGCACAGGGAGGAAACTAAATGTCAGGAATGTCAAATCTTGCTGAAACAGGATAGTGATTCTGCTCCCTTCAGTAGGCTTTAGATCGTGTCTCAAGAGAGTGAGGCAAGCGCCTTGGGACAGAAAGTCTACTAACCAACCAACCCAGCCAGTTTGCCAGAAAATGTAAAGGACGTGGAGGATTAAATTCTCAGAGGTGATTCAGTAGGGATATTAGGATGCTACTGAAGAAATTAAATCCATGTTAGTAAATGAGCATCTCTGGGGAAAAAACATTTGGATCTGAAGCAGCCCACACAAGCCATAGGTGTGTGTGAGGCAGTTGGTGTTGCCTTGCCTGAGCTTGGGAGGAGTGGAAGGGGTTATGGACCCAGCGAGGGGACCAGGGAGCAGCTCTGGGCACATGGAAGCTTGTTATATGCCATCACAGAATTTCTGCCAGGGGTTTCTTGGCTTTGCTTTGCAAGGCTTTCAGTGTATGTCTATCCAACATAAAGCAGTGAGGTATAGACACACTTGGTGGGTGCACCTGGTACACAAAGTCCATCTGCATGGGAAAGCAGAGTGCCAAGCAGACCAGTAGATCTGTGGTAGCTCGGATGGAGTGCAAAGTGAATGAGTTGTGGGCCCTGGACTCAAGCTGCCTTGCAATGAGCCAGCTGACACCTCTCTGTACCAGTGTCATCATGCCTGCCTTTGGCGTGGGAGAGGTGGCTGACAGAGGTAGTGGGATGGCTTCCATGGCGTGACTCACTGCATGTTCCCTGGTGGTGTGAAGGCTGTGGCTAAAGTTTTAGATACATGGTTAGAGATTTAAAGACACCGATCTGGAGTGAAATCTCAATTATTTTTTAACATAAACCAAAGTGTAGGTTATATAACAGAATATAATCTAAGTGCTAATAAAAAATGTAAACACCATTGCCATCTTGTGGCTTAAAGTTGCTTCAACAGACTTTTACAAATGGATTATATACTCCCTCTGATGTTCTGTAAACATAACACATTTTCAATTAAATAGGCGAATCAAAGTGGCACAACACAGAAACAATGTCCAGACCTGCACATCAGAATCAATTACAGGAGTGGAGAAGCAATCCTATTTGTGTAGAAGGACTAATCACATGGCCAGCTGTCGGGAGCTGAGAGCACACAGATCATTATTGAATGAAATAGCACTAGGCATATTTTGTTTCATTGAAAGAAAAGGACATTCAGCAAGAATAAAACTTTTGGATGACTCTCCTTCAGTTTTTTTGAGAAAAAAAATTACTCATGTGTAAAGTATGAGCCTGTGATGTTTCACAAATGCTGCTAAGATTCCAATGGGGGGAAATGTGCTGCTTTTTAAAAGAAGTTCTATATTGTAAAATATTAGATACAGAGTGCTACAGGTATACACATATCTGCAAGAATTATGGTTTGATTCTTTGTTTCTTTGCTTTCCAGTTTCATAGCTGCCTCTGCAACTGGTCTCTGAGCACTGTGAGAGACAGGACACAGTATGAAATAGTGAAAGCTGGCCTAGATCAGATGAGTGGTCTGTGTGTTTTACACATGAAGTTCATTGGGCATTTAATGTGGAATGATTGTTTTAGAAACAATTTATTTTTTACAAATTGTTTAGCTGAATAAATTTTGGGAAACTATGTCAGAGCATCAGATTTCATTTTCTTTTTCTATATTCAGTGACCAACAGCTAATGAATAGAACTGTGCAGGAAACAATGTCTTTGTCTGTGATTTTTCAAGAGTTCTCCTGCTCTGTGCTAGTCAGACCTCAGACCCACAGAAGTTCTTTTCAGACTTAGGGGGAGACATTGGCTGTGGGATGGCCAGTAGCCTTTTGTTTATGGCACCTGATCAAGATGCTAACAGCCAAGACGAAGGTCCTCAATTTCTGTTCTCATACCCCTGTATTCCATGTAACATTGTTCATCGCTACATTATTCACTCCTACTAGATTTTTATCCCTGTCTGCTCTTGACCAGAAAGTGCAGCCTAGACAGAAAAAGCTTCTGCCAATAAGACATTCTCTGTTTTTTCCCATGCAGCAAACTTTGGCTTCATTTGGGTTTTCCATTAACTGTTTTCTTAACTTTTTTTTTTTTTTTTTGTTGTTTAGGAAATCAACTCAGCTTTAACAGAAATTTTGTAACAAACAACATGGAACAACTTAACTATGACACAAAAGACTGATGACCAATGACCCAAAACTATAAAGTTCAAATATGAGACGTTTTGATCTATTTAATAATTCCATTTCTACAGTCTTTTAGTTTGGGAAAACATTAAAACCCCACTCAGAGTTAATTTAAACTTGTGCACATTCTGAACCCTCTCTGTATTTATCGGTCTCATGTGTTTGTGTGTATGATTTCTTAGAACCTATCGAAGCTCAGATCCTATAGATCACACCCATTTGATTAATGTCGAACCATGAATTTACCTTACTCTTCCAAGAGAAACACTGCAATTGTACAACATACTAATAGCATTTGTGAATTTGAGCCTAATGAAGAAAAGAGTATAGCATCTAAAATGTACAATATTCCTAGATGGCTTTCCTTCTGGAAAATATTTACATTGGTGAGATTAGTTTACACGTGAATGCTACAGGGATTCTTGCTACGGGCACGAGTTGTGTACTTTTCTGTGAAGGTGAGATTTAGGTTACTTGTAGGGTATAGGTTACATTTTTGTCTTACAATGACTTATTGAGGCTGCAGCCTCCATGGCAGGGAAACAGTATACTGGCTGGATTGAACCAAATCGTTATCACCATCTAGATCCAACTATAAAGCAGTACCTAGTGTTACAGGACCTGCTGCCCCTGGTATGACACCTAAACACAAGGTACAAAAGTGCCAGACCTGGCCACCTAAGCCAGCTGCTAGGAAATGTCAAGAAGGAGATTGCTGCTCTCCTGGCAGACAGGAGCTTCTCCCTCCATGTCAGGCTCATTACAATAATTCTTCCTTTGGCTAGGGAGAAGGACAAATGGCTTTTTTGCTAGATAGTGTGCTTTTTTGGAAGACCCATTATAGATCCCATCATAGTAAGTATTTGTGTCTCCTAAATACAGTAAAACAGCTTTTACGAGAGAATTTGAGAGTGGTTACTTTATAGTGCATCAGAAGCTAGTGTTCAGAACGTGGTCCTAGGAGTTAGATATTGTAAATCAACACAGGGAAGGATATAAACAAATCTGGGTCACTCTCATCCCAGGCTTCCTCTCTTCTGCTTTGCTGTGTTTTGAGGGCTGATCTGTCAGATACCTTCGAGTAGATAAAGTAGGCAGCGCTTGCTGATGAGCTCTCCCGAGGCCAGAGCTTCTGGCCTTTGAGTGCACTGAGAAGGACCAACACCAGAAATTTACTTCCTTGGGGTTGAGACCTTCTAGTGCTAAGCAGACACTGATTGGAGGTTTGGAGAATCTTTAATTTTTTTCCCTATATCAGTTAGTTCCTTAACCACCTCTACCTAAACAAATATACAGATTTTTTTAAAAAATGCATCTTACTGAATTTTACCGATCCCCGTTGTGGTATTTCTAATATTTTCATCAGTCTCACTAAGAATACAAATACTGCACACACAGTTTGCTCATGTATGCAGGAGGCAGTTTACTGAAATTCACACTGAGGTTATGGATACAAAACTTTAATGGATTTTGCCCAACATTCCAATATGCATTTCTAGCAGATACTACATGTACAAGTCCAAAAACAGATGACAAATTGCAGGTTATGGACTGGGCTGTTAGATCGCAAATGTATGATCTCGACTATAACCTACAATTTTTGGTCCAGTTTTTGAAAGTAGCGCATAGATATAACACATCCCATGAGCAGATCAGAAAAGAGAGTGTAATTCAGAGTCACACTTACACTATAGTTTCTTCCTTAACCTCCTTTCAGTCTCAGCACTGTTGGCTGGTGTACAAAGAGGAAAGCAAAGCTATGCCACAGCTCTTCTCCATTGCAGGGATCTCTCGTATATTGTAATATGATGGTGCATTTATAGCAACCCTCAGTCACTTCACTGGCTCTCTGCCTTCTGGCCTCTTTGCTTAAGCAGAGCCTGGGAAGGTGGAGTCTGTAACATGACAGCATAACAAGTTGCCTGACCGCGGGAGATGGATGCCAATATATTTCTAGGGTATGACATCAGTACTGGTAAATTTTCAGACATCACGCGTTGCTGTCTTGCGTTCGTTTAGAGATATATTGACTCTGGCACATGCTGCCATAGATCTAACCCTAGGAGTCTGATTGCGGGTTTGCAACCACATGCTTATTTAACATGCATTTGCTACACATCTTCAGATAAAGCCGTTAGGCAAAAAAAGCCTCTTTGGGAACTGTACTTTTTTTTGCCTGAAGTGCTGCCCATTTTCCTGGGAAGAGATCCTTGAAAGACATAGAATTATGTGAACATTTCTATAATACGTACACATCTATGCAGTAACTTAGTATTTCAGAACACTTCATATATTCTCTACACTTCCCTTTAACATTTTCCTTTTTTCAGCTGAACGAGTGTCATGCTCTGCATTTGTCAGTTTAGATATAATTCTGTTGCTTATCCAGTGCCAGAAATTGTTGATAGTTTCCTTGGGAAAAACGGCTACTTAACTTGGTATATTCAAGGCAATAAAGATTTTGGTCCCATTTTTCAGCATCTGATAGTTCATTGCTGTAGAATGTAAAATATCATCCATTATTTTCCACATTAATATTCAGGTGAGAGGAACAGAAACATGGTTGGTTGTTTTCAATATAATCTCATCTATATACTAAAAATATGGCAATGCCAGTCCACCTTTTAACACTGAGAAACTACTGATTCATCATGGATGTATGTGGAAGAAAAAGTGGCTTCAGTTTTGAGGGCAAACTGAATGGACCATTCTAGCTAATGGCAATCCAATATACATGAAAGGTATTAATTGAAATTTCATTATTATATTTAGAGTTCAAAGGACATAATCTTGCAATGGTGGAATGAAGCTCAAACTGAAGTTCTGATGACATTTTAATCCCTTTGCTAGCTATAATATTACCGGGGAAAGAAGGTTATTTTTTTGTTTCAGTTTAAAACAAATGGAATATTTTAAAAACAAAATTATCCAAATGTGTTAAGTACCTATTCCTTCAGCCATAACGCTGGCCTGATGGTTTGCTACAGTCTTAAGACTTCAAGTAACCATGTATCTAATGCTCATGAGAACTACAGTAAACACACTTTTGTAAGAAAATAGCTAAAAATAAAGTTATTAAAAATGTAATTGTGTCTGGTCTGTACAGGGGTAAAGGGTTGTAAGTATCTGTGCATTACTTTAGAGGAAGGTAGTTATATGGAGTAGAATTGAAAGGAATCGGTGAGTGATCTCTGAATCAGATTAGAAAGGAGTTATGCCTTCCCTGCAGATTATACATTGAGGTCTAGTAAATACAGGCTATCTTTTAAACTAGGACAAAAGCAGCTCCTCAAAAATCTGAAGGAAAAAAATCTTTAAAACGCTGGCAGTATACAAGCCTTTCATTGTGCATTTTAGAAACCTATAAAACTTAATTTCTTTCTCAAAAGATAACAGATTTTTCATCAGGTTTCTGGAAAGGTGCCATTTTTGGAGTCCACATGCTTTTTCTTCCCTCTTCATATCAGAAAAATAATGAAATATTTTCCTTCCCTCCCCCATCCCATCCAGGATAGTTCAGAATTTTGTTGATTAAAATATGGTCACTTCTGTGCCAATTTGAAAAAAATCCAGTCTTGACATAACCATTTTTTGTTGTTGTTGTTGTTGCTGGGGTTTTTGTTGTTTGGTTGGGTTTTTTTGGTCTCATCTGGGCCTGCCATAAAATTTGGCAATGTGTGAACCTGTCTTTCCAATTAAATAACTTTTTGTGTTCCTAATTGAGACACTGGTGTAGATATGGCTACCACATAGATAGCAAGCAGACCCATCGATGGCTTGTCTATAGGGTTCACAACCAGATGGAGGCAAATATCGCACTTCCTCAGACTTCAGCAGCTAATCTGTTTCATAAGCCTGGGGATGCATTCTTCAGCGAGCAAAAGATGTTCATAGTGTGACTGAAAAGAGATGAAAATGCCCTGGCTGAATCAAAGGGCTATTTTTTAACATTTCAAGACTCTCCCACCCAGAGCAATGCATATGTGTACCTGGCCAGATATGATTCTTATGACAACTGCCTCTCACACACACTGTATCTCTTATTTCAGTAGGTTAAAGCAGGTTTTCACTAGCAATTTGAAAAGGTGTTGCTACTGCCTCACAAGAAAACTTGCCACTACCTCTTCTAAAGTTACAAAAATAAAAGTAGACTGTCTCTAAAATGAGGCAGTTATTAAGTGGAGAAATGCAGGGTGAATTCTTAATCCAGAAAGCAAGGAAGATTTCCAGCAATTTTCAGAAAATCATGTGTTCTCAGGCTTGTGTGCTCTGAAAAATTTCCTTTTATACTGAGGACGACGTCTTAAAGAGAGAGTGGTATGCTGGTGCATGCTGTACTAACTCCCAGTTCTGTGGGTTAGCTTGTTTGTTTTTCCTAGTGAACACAAGACATTTCAGGATGCTGAATATTGCCGAGCTCTACTGAAAATCTCAACCCGGCAGATTTAGAAATTGACACAAAATTGTTCTTCTGTGGGTAGGATCTGAGGTGAAAAGTGATACAAATAGAAACCTATCACTTTGCTTAGAAAAAAGTCAATTTATTGTCAGTGAAAAGTTTACTTTATTGAAAGAGTTTAGCTGCTGAGACAGAGTGGAACACCAAATTATCTCAGTCATTTACTGCAGCAGACCTTCCTGAAAGACTGCTACAAACAAAATAGAAGTCTCCCTCTGCTTCATTGTTAATGTCTGCAAGAAACTAAGTCACAATTTGGAGAAGGGACTTCCAGAAACAATTGGTGTCAATTGATTTAATTTTAAGTGCAGTTTCAACTATCAACTTGTACCTTTTTCAAAAGCATTTTTTTGACCTTAAAACGTACATTGTTTTACTGCTCCGACAACTGGACCATTTACTTGCAATGCATGATAACAATTCAGATAGCAAATTTGTAATGTTCCCAGGCAGATTCTTAATGGAAAGTGAAATTTCTACTTGGCCAAGCTTTGGAGGAAGTGTATCAGTTTTGGAAGGCTGATGACACCAACGAATTCTGAGTCAGTATACAAAGAAAGAATCGGGGGAAATATAACTTATGAGCAACTTACAGTTGCAAATGTGTCTCTTTGGTTCAATAATTTGTCAGATTTAAGAATTACTATTCTTTTTATCGACATGTGATTCTAGGGGTATGTGTGATAGTGACCACATGTCTTGCTCAGCCACAGCCTTTATGAAAATGTATTAATACAGTGGGGTCAGGTTCTCATCTAGCCAAAAAGTCTTAAACATTTATTCATTGACATATTTTAGACCATTTTGAACCCATTCTGTTTGAAGTGTTATTCTCTAGTAATTTCTCTTATTTACAAGTATAAATTGGATCTTTGGCTGTTTTGTATTGCCCACTGAAAGGTACTTAATGTCTTAAGTCTAATAAAGTTAACAACTTTAGCTGTAAAACAAAGAATTTTTCTTTGATTTTGATAGGGGAAAAATTTCCAACAGAAAGATACTGTTAAGTGCTTTAACTTTATTGCAGTCTCAGAGGCAGTGCACTTGAAGAATGAGCACCGGTTTGATCACCAGTGTTGGAGGTATAAACTTGAATGAACCCTTAGAGTAACAGCTGAGCCAAAACACTGGACTATCCACATGAAACAGTTTAACAATGCTTGTTAGCAGGATGCATTTTGTCTCTTTAAGTAATGCTAGTGAGGAAGAAATACGTCATGGTTTGGGAAATAATTTCCCCTTAGTGTGCTGAAGCCATGAGAAAACTATGTAGCCTGTCCCAAGACATTGTCAATAAGCCATTAAGTTATGTTATGCCATCATTTCTTCTATCTATGATACTTATTCTACCTACCTCTAAAAACATTTTAAAGGCAGATGTGGCTCAGTGCTAAGTGTCTACCTGTACTTGAAGACATTGACTTGCTTCCTATTTTGCCCGAGGTTTGCCGTCTGATCTTGGGAAAGTCATTTAGGTTTTGTGGTTTGGTCTTCCTGTTTAACAGGTCCTAAATCCCAAGACGTGATAAAAGATGTTTGCACTTGATGCTTAGAATTGCAACCAGTGACACCTTTGTCATGCTGTGGTATGTGTAAACCTCATCTTGGCCCTTTAGCTAGCAGTGGAGTTATATACTTACTATAGCCTATAGCAGGAGATGTGTATATGCTTTTCTCTACCTGCTTCCCCTTGAGAAGCTCTTTATCTTTGCACTAGCAAAGCAGCAAAAAAAAAAAAGATTATTTTTTTTTTTTTTTGTCCATTTGCTTATAAATTGAAGCTCTCTTGGGAAAGCTTTTCTGTTAAGAGGGAAGAGAAATTGTAACCAATATATTGAAAATGCTTCTAAACCTGGTCTATGCATGAGTTCCTTAGATTAAACTCCAGTGTTATCAGCCTTTATTGAACAAGTAACAGTGCTGTGCATCTCATCAGCAGGCTGGCAGTCTCCTCTTTCTGATGACAGAAATGTCTTGCTTCCAAATCAACAAGATGGGAATGCCACTAATGGAGGAACACTTTTCTTGCAGGTTGGCTTTTGTAGACGTGGGAGCAGTTATTTGCATGGAGCAGCTGAAGAAAATTGAAGAAGAGATGAATAACGAGGCAGAGTGTGCTGGATATAGCCTATGTGGAGTGTTCTGTGTATTTCATAATATTAATTTAATATTAATATCTGTTGTGTATTTCTCTGTGGCTGAGAAATGCTTGTAGTTGAAGACGTGGCAGCATTACCTGTTACATAGATATCACTAGTACATGTATTTATTAGTGTATAGCAACTCTAAGGATTGTTTCTTGAGATATGTTTTTATTATCTTTTAGTCATGCTATCCAGTCAGTAAGTAGCTGCCTCTTCCTACTTTTAAATTGATAGATCAAATGAAGGTAGTAGATTAAGCATTGTCACTCTGATCCTGATGCAATTTTTGTACATGTACTTCTGCAAATTTTAGTTCAGAGATTGTCAAAAGAAACTTTTCTAACATTTGTTCTGAATCTGCCTCTGAAATACATTAGTGTGAAAAAGATGGGGCAGCAGATTAATTAGTGAGTAAGTGAACCAGTTAATTAATATTACAATTAAATCTGCCTGAGGTATGCTTATAGCATCCTTGGCACTTTTCAAGTAATGAAAAAGTGTTTGCTCTCTCTCTTCTTCTCAAAGCTCTACTGAAAATGTGGCTTGTCTGAAACAATGCTCGTGTGAAGTTGGTCAGAATGAGGTAGACGAGTGAGATGCCACGGGGTCAGAATTATTGTGTGTCCTATGATAGGGCTATTCTTCTACTGTTCACAGGACTGAAATAGAATAGAAAATTTGTAATTATATACAATATGCTGCCAAGACATAAACTTTGTTGCTTTTGGCAATCACTAATGATTTTTTATTTTGCAAGAGCAGCATAATGTTTTATTTCTGCCCCCATTTTTCATAAAAAGTTAATTTGCATACATTTCTGCAAGAATGAACCATGTTACTATGGAAAAAAAAAGCTCTAAGAATCATCTGAAACAGAAAGAATTTACCATAAATAAAAAACAGGAAAGGAAAGGTGAAATAAAATCATATAGCACATTTAAGACCCAAGTCTTCATGCTGAAAAAAAGGTTTTTCTTTCCTCTGATGGTAAATCAGGGTCCTGTTTTGCATGTCTGTTTGTCACAGTGTCGCTTTGGGGGCTAAATCACACAGATGAGCTAGGATCAATACTGAGCTGTAAACACATGCTCCCCATGGCTGGTGATGTCCCCAGTGTGGTCCCCAAGCTCCATATCCAGCACAACCTGACCCTGGGATTTACTGAGGCTGGATATGCAATGCAGCAGTGAATATTGAAAAGAGTGCTTAGATTCCTGTCTTCCAAAAACAGTCACTTCAAGCTTTGAGCTGGGAGCAGCCACTCTCTTGGCCCTGGAATTCAGCACCTTAATCAGACCCCGTCGTTGCCACACAAGCCTTGGGAGGCAGCAGCAGCAGCAGCAGCAGCAGCAGCAGCAGCAGCAGCAATCGCCCCTAACCCTGCACTGATGGGATTACAACAGTCGTGAGCCTGATCACCATACTCTGCATTGCCTGCCAGGGTCAGAGCCATATCTTTGTTTCTGGACATTCAGAAGGAAACAACCCGAGCTCAAAGGGATCACTATTTATTTATTGATTTAGTTATTTTTAATGTAAAGATGAATGCAATTAGTTGGAGTAAAAATCACTGGAGAGAGGGAGGGAGGGAGAGCAATGGGGTTAGCAACCTCAGGAAGGTTACGGTATTTCACATCTATCAGTGGCGGCACCTTTTAACAAACAAATGAAGATACCCGCTTCTGCTGTTGATTTGAGAAATGTGGTAATGAGGTAAAAGGAGGGTAAGTTTGTTTGTTTGGGGGGTGTGTGGGTGGGTGGCTTTTTTTTTTTTAAACAGAAGCAAACACGGTATGTCTTTCTGTTGGTATTGGTCACTGCCCCGGAAGACACCTGTGAAGTGCATTGGTGAACCCACCAGCCAGCACAGTCTGGTCCAGCCCACGCGCTCCCACTGGTGTGAGCTGGGAGACGTCACAGGGCTGCAGCACACCCACTCCGGAGCCCTGTCCTGGTACGCTATAACGCTGACATAGCATAACTGCATCTACCCCCTCCCAGGATGGCCAGGATGGCCAGGCAGCAACTTGGCCAGGGTTTTATGGCTGAAGAGTCTGAGCCCCTCTGCTCTCCAAACAGTAAAGAGATCCTGCTCACAAAACGTGTTTCCTAATTTGCCCTCCTTTCCTTCATAACATGATGTAAAAAAGATAGGCGGATGTATTAACATGGGTCTTAAACTATTGTAATACCATAATCATAATTATTGGCAATGCTTTTGTCACAGATGATAGTTATACTCCATATGAACCTCTAAAATATAGATACGAACAATTGGGTAGAGCAAGATTGAATTTAACTCTAATCTCCCTTTCCCTCTGCATCTAAAAGGCTGCCACAATTGTTGCCAGAATGATGCACAAGTCACAAGAGAACTAGAGGCAGCTAAATAAGAAGAGATTAAAAAGACCAAAATACAAATATTTAAAGGGAATTTGAAAAGCTATTAAAAAAATCCTTGAAATTTCTATACTTTTTGCTTTCATCATTTAAAGCAAAATTTTAATTGCCTACGTACAGTCTGAATGAGACTCCAGGACTTTTCCCTACTGTTTAATCCTATGATCCAGCTCATTTTCCTCTTGCTGATCCCTTGCTCTTTCCACTGGGGACTAGGACTGTAACTCACCCCAACCGACAGAACAAAGCAGCTTGCCTTTCGGATGGTGAACCAAACAGTGGTGAGACGTCCGTATTTTAGTAAGGCTTTCCCCACAATGCTCCTTTTCATTGGGATCCCAGAACATGAAAAAGCCTCTAGAAAGGATGAGCAGGGCCTGCAGAATTCACTGCTGTCCAAGCAAAGCCGCTTCGCACGCTTTTCCTGGGCTCACCGTTGTGGAGGAGAGGGCAGAGCAGCCCCACAAACTCCCCCCAGGACCGTCGGTTCCCAAAGGTCCCTGTGTCCCCTGACCAGTGCCCCGGACCACCACCAGCCCAGGGCAGGCACAGCAGCCCCGCTTCACCATGTGGGGACTGAATGGTTGTCTTCAGTTTTATTGACGGTTCTACCATCCACCTTTTGTTACCTGAAATGACCTCTATGGGTATGTGCTCCGCCTGGTCTCATCCGCCTCTTCTGTGTGCACTGCAAGGTCCCTGGGCCAGGGTGCAACCTGCAGATGTTTGGGCTACACTCAGCACATTGGGGATGCTTGGGGTGCTATCACAAGATTTTTCTCACCCTAGCTTTCTCTTTGCTCTAGTAAGGAACTTGGAGATTTGCCTTCCAGACAGGTTTTCCACAACACTGGGTATAACCAAATATACTCATAACACTAATTTTCAGATAAATTTTTTTCTAGATTGATATAGACTGAATGGACTTATCCTTCTTCCTTAGTTAGCTGAGTAAGCAGGAACTGGTTGTTTGGAAACTGAATCCTTACAGCTTGTATTCAACCCATTATATTTCATTTATTCCCACTACTTGGCCATTGTTGTTCATATTTTAACACTATTTTAAGAGCAAATGTGCAATTTATGACAAGTAAAAGGTGTGAATGACTGAATCAATGCCATCATTGATTTCACTGAAAGCAGAATCAAATGCTCAGTCAAACTGAAGACCTTGGAACCTAATCCTGCAGACTTTATTCAGATTAAATCCCCGTTGAAAACACTGGGGAAATTGGCATAAACCTTTCATTATCAGAAACCCAGATTTCCATTGCAAAAACCATTGCAAGACTGCTACTGGCAATTAAATCTGCTCTTTGCCTGGGATAAAGTCTTAATATAAATTGTTTAAACCAAACCTGTTTTAAATATATGTTTGGAGGGATGAGGACAGGGAAAACAGGTTTGATGGTGCATCTAAAGAACAGATAGGATGTATCTGACACATTTTTGTGCTATATCAACAACAAAATAGCACAACTAGAATTTGTGCAAAATATAATTCACAGCTACTCATTTTGTAGGTCAGTGTAACCATATCTGATTTTCAGATCCACCAGTCCATGAGACATTAACAATTAACTTAATGTATCTGATAAACTATAAACTGGATCTTTTACTCATACATGTTCTGTAGGAGGGGTTTTGTATATTCGAGGTCTTTTTGTTAGTTATTCATTTATGTTCTTGAAAGTATAATTACGCTACAAAAATATAATATGGCTGTAAATCTTGTTTGATTTAGGTAAGGAGGAAATGGCTAGTCAAAAATAGGTTTTACTTAAGCAACAGCTTTGAAAGAAATAATTTTTAATTAACACAAATGGCACAAAGCATCTGAATATCATTCCTCTATTGTAAATCACAAACTATTGCAACTACCTATACAGATTCTAGCACACCCTTAGTGTGCACACATTGATGAGAAGTATTTCTGCAATAGATACACTTTGCATATGACATTTAAAGCAGTTGATTAAGGGAAAGGGATAATTAAAAGTTGATAGAAGTGTTGGATTTCCATTTATGCACTTTCTATGTTTTATAATTACACTAGTGTTACACAAATGTATGCCACCATTCCTGCAAGTATGAGGACCGACTTACTAGACTATCTGGAGTGAAAATATTTTAAACTATTTCTTGAAGCATGTTTCTTAATATGAAAGCCTAAATATTTTCAGAGGTAGCTTTATTTGTTAGTGTAGTGCACTTGCCAGCATAGAGTTAGAACATGACTAAAGGGTATCTATGAAAAAGATGTGGTCAGGTGTGTCCTGGTGCAGTGAATGCTAATATGCCTTCAGTAGAAGCACATTATGCTTTTATTTCTGACTGTACACTGAATTATTTACACCTTCAAGGCAGCTGATTGAACTGCAGCATCAGTCAATTAGCAAATCAAAAATTTATATGATTCCAATTTAGCATGGAGTCCTTCTCTCTTTTTTTTTCTTTTTAGATTTTCACCCTGACAGTGACAAATTACTCCTCTGCTGGCTGAGATTGGAAATTAAAAGCATTTAGAGTTGCTCATGCATTTATGCTAATGAGAACTTGTGATATGATTTGCATGCAAAAGAGGACAATCTGAAAGCTCATCAGTTTTTCATGCTTCCGCATTTTGATGTAGTAGGATTTTTTCTGTTTTCTGCAGAGCAGAAAAATTTTTCTTGGGGAAACAATACTCTATGTGAACAAAAAGAGTTTTTCTTTTAAGTCAGAAAGTTCCTTTTTTTTTTTTTTTTTTTTTTTTACCCTCCAGATTCTTGTCAAATCATTTGCTTTGCTGTTTCAGAACTGCAGCCCACATTCATTAGCATTTTAGATGTTTATCAAAGGAACGATCCAGTATCTGCCATACAAGATTATAGCTCAAGCTTCATTTTAAATTCAGCAAGAAAAAAAGACCCGAGGACAGATGAGAAGAGGGACGTGCACTCTGACAATCTCCTTCACAGATACACCCAAATTAATCCTGTTTAGAGCAAAATTTGATTAATCACCAGAGGTGGCAGCTTTAAGTTTAGTGAAATAGTTAACTCTGACAAATTTGGGGGACCTCTTTGGCACAGCCTTTCTGGAATGCAAATAAAGAAGCCAAGCAATACAAATGAGACAGCAGATAACTTTAAAATGAATTTTTTAAAAAGCTCCTGTTTAGTAAAGGGATTGCTGCCATTTTTAGGTATTTAATTTTGCTTTCCAATTTGCTATAACAAAAGACAACATGGCAAAGAAGGGTCTGGAGGTAACAGAAAACATCAGTGTAATTATTTTTCTTCTGCAGTACATGATTTTATGTATTGCAGGTAGTATAATTAAAATAATTTGCTAAGTAAAGGAAGAGAATTGTTTCCTGATTGTTTGCCTTGCTTGAGAAGGTTGATCAGGTTATATTTGTGTATGTTTGAGTTTTTGTGAATATACAGAGTTTTTGTTTTGGAAATTAAGTTTTTGGCACCGGTAATTTGAAAGACCCCAACCATTGTCCTGCATTTACAAAAATTTTTAGTGTTACAGTATTTACTGAACATTAGCATATTCCTGTAATTCCTTCAGCCCCCAAAAGCTACTATTTAGAGTTTTAATCATAATTATTCCTTCTCTCATATTGATCAAGTTCCAATATATTGTTTAGTAAAACAAAGGCAAAATATATGTGGTATATCTGTTTCACATCTGAGTTCAAATTAAGAAATGAAATTCAGACCATAACATATTCAAACCGTCTTCCAGAATACACTTTACACTCTGGATCATTTTTTACGCCCGGGTACCTGCAGCAGCACTGAAGACTTGCTGTGTGGCAGAGGTGTTACAGAAGAGAATTTCAGCCATTGACTTCATGGGCATTGCAGTGAGGTGCTTTACCACCAGTGTTCTGTATGCTCAAAACAGCTAACAACAGGTGTATAATGTGTTTTGACAACATCTCCTGTCTTAGGGCAGTATTCTAGGTTCATGTACTTGACAGTAAAATATCCATTTCTTCTATAACTGCAGCAGTTCTTTTTCTTTTGCTGCATTGATCCCTGTTTCATGGAGTAGATATCATACTTCATCCTTTGATAAGAAAGAGAGGGGTGTGGTAGGGTAATCATGAAAGGGAAAGCAGAACGGAGTCAAGAAAGAAGACTAGGAGAGAAAGCGCCATGCAAGATCATAACTCAGCCTTGCCTGTCCTCTGTGAAACATTAGAAGTTACAGTATGGTGGAAAGAAAGAGGCTACTTAAAATCTCCGCAGTTCTCGATGCTAAGTTTGCCTGGAACCACCACTATTAAATCAACTGAATGGTCTCTTGTCCTTGCTTCAGACTGGCATCTTGGTACCACCATTCAACCCTGCCTCTTTCAACGGCTCGCTAGATGGCTCTCTCATTTCACACCGCTAAAGGTGCCAGGGCAAAATCTGTCACTGGAAGCTCTTCCTCCAGGTCAGGCGCTTTGCAGCTGCAGCTTCTTATTTTAACACTCTGAGGTTTTGAACTTTTCAAACAGTTGATGTGCCTTACCATGGACAGAAGTCCAGCTTTCTTCTCCCTCACCCCTTTCTGAACTATGCCAGTGACATGTCTTTGGCCATTAAGATTAGGTCTTAACGACAGTGACTGTCTTTCCACTTTCCTTCCACATCCATAGGAAGCCCTGAGGCTCTGTGGATGTTTCTCTGTTACAGTAGATGCACACAAATGGCTCAGAGGCAGTATCAGCAGGCAAGAAGAAAAATTTCCGCTTGCCAATATCTATTAAGACAGGGAAGCTCGAAAACTCCATGCGCATGATGTAAGGCTTACCTGAAGTTCTTCCTTCACCCAAGCCTTCATGTAACACAGGTTAAAAGACAGTGCCAGAAGAATTAATTATTTTTCTCTTCTCTCATAACTAAACTTCATTTACCAGGGTTATGTTACTTCTTACTGAATGACTCCTGGATTGCACAGATAGAATGCTTTCACGTATGTATCTTGCTTTGCTGTCCTTCCTGAAAAGTCCTGCTGAGATAACCTACCAAAATACTAAATTAAGAACATGATTTTCCTAACTTGACACCTCATGCAATGTGAGCTGTCTCCAGAGCCTGTTTCCCAATCTCTGCTGAAATTCATTTTGTCTGCACATAGAATCAAAGATCTCCTGAACCAGAAATCTACTTTTTATGTTACCCAAAAGGATTTACAAGCCCTGTGTTTTCTTTTATCCTTGCAAAGATAGGCATATTGCCTATTCTGAATACACTTCTTTTCAGCAAGAAGATTTGCAAAGGCTTCCTTTTGAAGACACTCCCAAGTTATAATTGCCTTGGATAGTAGTGAGGTGGTTTTGGTTCATCATCCTCAACGATCACTACCTGTGATAAGGAGGAGGTTTTGCCCTTTGGATTTTTTTTTCTAAATTGCTCCTCCTTGATTCCAATTGAACAGCTGAGATCCTTGAAACCTAAGTTTACAACAAACAAAAATAGTAATTTTGGAATAATTTAGATGCCAGCTTAGTCTCCTACATAATGCATTTAGTTTCTCATCAATGGTAAGAAAACATCAGTCTCCATCACTTATAGTTCATAACTATTGAGATCTCTCTTTCACTGTATAGGCAAAACACCATTTTCACAGGCTACTCACAACCTATTCTGGGGGACAAGTCAGTACCTCTTCATCCTTCAACAGACACCTTTGTAAATCACTGTTTGTCCTTCAGGGAAATAGGCTATCAAAAAGTATTGGAGGAGAATTCAGAAGCCTCTGATCTGGAGGTGTCATTCTTCTTGCACTATTTTGGGAATAATCTTCTATCTTCCTTATGGTCACTTCTTTGTCAGTACAGATTCTAGCTTGCCAGGCTGATGAGTTCAGGTGGGACATCCTTTGAGCTCTGAAGTTGATTCTCTTCAGGATTTGTATGTTCATATGCTGGTGGACAGCCTTCCTTGAAGCTAGTTCAACAATCTAACATATCTGTTCCCAAATGCAGCAAATGAGCAATAATTACCTTTGTGAACAGAGAGTGCTTCAGTCATCACAACTGCTGTCCGATGCTCTAATTGTCGCCATCATCCTATGTTCAGCAGGGAGCTGTGGATATTTGACTACAAATTTACCTGTCTGCTTGCAACATACTGCCAGAAAATGGCTTTACAATCACTTCTTCTTCCTGGAGATTTCCCAGCACTTGTCATTTCCCATTTATAGGCCAGTTTAGGTCAGTTATGGCTGAATTTTACATGTCCCAAAAAATCTGTATATTGATTTCTACCTGGTCTGCTTCTGTAGTGGCCTTAACTGGCAAATTATTTGCTTACTTTGATTCTGGTAGGAACCATAATGTTGAAAATTCTTATTGTCTTCATAACACACAAGAGTAAGACAAAAGGAATTACTGGGAATAATTTTCCATTCTTCAGTTTACATCTTAACACCAGTGTAGACAAAGTCATGAATAGTTATAGGAAGTACTTTAGAAGTGTTTCATTATATTGCCATGTTCTCTATGTGAAACTCCCCTTGAAGTCCATAAGAGTTGTGTGTGCTATTCAGTAGCATAATCAGGCAATAAATTATGAAAGCTCTGCAAACACCAAACATAACAAGCCACAAACTGATGACATTAATAAGTGAAAAAATACCCAGTGTTATGCTAGTAAAAAAGTTAAAGCTAATATTTTTGAATGTGATAAAATTCTTCTGGCTGGTAGGATTTGGCAACCTCTAGTAAATGGGTTAGGGGAGAAGCTTACCTTGCGCACCTGATTATTGCAGAGTTTCCAGCCTCTTCCACTCAGTGAATCCCAATTACAATTGTGATGGAAAATGGGTCTGAATGGAGACTTGCATGCTCCAGCATTGCACTTTTCTTCTGCTCCAGGACTCCTCATAGGTGGCTTTGTTGGGGCTCAAAATTAATTTTCAGAAGAGTTTAAAACAGATCTAACATAACATTTTAAGTCTGTGGTAACGCTACGTGTTTGAAACTTCCTCCCAGAAACTATTTTTGAGGAAAAGCTGGCTACAAAAAGCACCTTTGAAAGTATACTTTTTTCACAGTACATTTTAAATAAAATGTTGAAATAAAATTTTCCAAAATGACCACTTTAAGCCTGTAATCCAAAATGGAATTTACTAAAAAATTCAGAACATCTTGACACTTACAAAAAGGACTGAGAAATGTGAGCCTTGTGTTGACTAAAAGTGACATTCTGAAATTGTTCTCTCAGATCTAAAAAGCCAATTAAGAATAAACAAAGGATCCCAGAGGTCTGAGATTGCTCTAGGCTTTAGAGCTGAGTCTAACTTACAAGAAACAAGATCTTTGTAGAATACAGCCCTGTTTCTCCTCGGAGTATTTGTAATGGCAAGATGAATGTGTGCTGAGGTGCTGCAGCTGTTATCAGAAGCCACCAGCTTATCACAAAGCAAAGGAAAACCCGGCTGTCGTTGCAGCGATTCTTCCACCTTCCTATTTGGGGATTGCACCCATGGTACACCTTGGTCAGTAAAGGCTTCTGACTGTCACTATGGAAGCATTCTTCACTGCTTGCAGAGGAATTCTGAAGCCCAGTTTACAAAACGGGGTGTGGAACTCCAGCCAGTGGTGCTTTTAGAGCAGTGGCAGACTGGCCAAAAATCGACTGGGCTGATTCAGCCTCTTGCAACACTTGCTTTTTTTTTTTCCTCTCTAGAATTAGCTGGGGCTTCTTCCAGGTTATTTTATTTGAAAGAAGGATCCTGCTGACTTCCTGCTTACTATTCCTTATTGTAAAAGAGAAATAACACTGCAGAACAGGTTTCAGTTTTTAAATATCCTCCACTCCTTCCCCAAAAACAATTGAATTGCTAAGGAGGTGCTACATTCCTTTTGCAGAGTTAAGGATGCCTGGCCAGTGGTTTCACCATTATCTCCTGGTGCAACTCAGTGAATCAGTTTGCTGTAGGTTGGGGTACCACATGGAAAGGAAGAGCACTCAACAGAAACCGAGGAGGAAGGGCTCCGTGAAAAGGGCAAATAAATCCTAACTGGGCTTGTTTTAAACTGTATCTGGTACCATAGATATCATGAAAGTCTTCAGAGCTGGAAGGCAGCTCTAGCCAGCATCCCATCCTGAGCCGAGTGGGCTGTCACTCCAGACCAATGAATTGTGCCACCAAAACACAAGAGGCTCAGCCTCCCTCCTCCCAGGCCTTCTTGCTCCTCCTCCCTCAGGGGGAGCAAAAGAAGGGGTTGTTTTGGGAAGCGGGGAGTGGGGGAAAAGCTAACAAGAGGCAGGGAGAGCCCCCACTGTCCGGGGGTAAAGGGGTGCTCTCTTATTGGGAAGGGGGTTCTATGCATCTGCAAATCTCTCCTCTCTTTGGCCTCACTGTCACATGGTTGAGCTCTCTATTTGCAGGAGCTGTCACTACCATGATATTTTGGTTTCACTTAAAAATGTGATTTTGTAGGCAGATGATACGTATTTTTCATTTCTGGCAAAATCAAGGGCTCTTAGGGAAAGAATGCACTGTAGTAAATACTGCTTTCTGATCGTTTATCTTGCGTGTACAGAAAAACCCAAAGAAGTGTGTGTGTGTTCTTCATTGATATTCATTTGGTCTCATGAGTTACTTAATTTTCTTCAAAACAAATAAAAGGAAGATGGAGGAAGAGGGGAGATATATTGTATAATTCCCACAAAATATTTCTTAGATAGGTATTTTTTTCCACAATTCAGTGGTGTAGACAGCAAGAAAATGTGTATTACTGTGTTAGTAATTACAGAGGCACTCTCCTTCAGTCTACAATTTCAAAAAGACAGTGTACATTTTTCATGTCTGTAGAAAATTATTGTGGACATTTAGCCAGCAATAGACTTAGACTTATAAGCAGGTTCTATATTTACTTGAATTACTTTTATGTGTGCCAAGACAAATATGGCTTACCTTTATATTTCTGTTTACCATTTACTGGTTTATATTGTCACAGCAGTTGTTTTATGTGGAAGGGAACACAGAGTATTTTTTCCTGTTCCACTGTGTGTGCACAGTTGGCCACAGCTTAAATGCATGTACTTCATAAGTGCTCCTGAACAGACTGGAAGGCCAGAAATGTAATACAGCTGTAGGACTGGACACGTGTGTGACTGCTTATATTTCTTAAAATGTACTCCATAGCTGCTCCAAGGTAACTTCATGCCTACTCCAAGATACCACTTTTTATCATCGTATTTCCAGGACATTTAGATTAATCTCAGCATTTGGCGTTACTTGCTCTGTGTCCAAGCTGTCCAGAAAACAAAACTTTTGTTTTATGAAAAAAGCCAAGCTTTTCAAGTTGGTTTTGTTACATATTTGGATAGAAATGATATCTGCAGAAATCTCTTACAAAAATGAGATGGCAAGACTGGGTCACCATTCAGTTGCCAACAGTTCAATGGTTAGCCCACTCACTGACTTCACTTAGAGCACTGACCTTATTTTTGCCCTCTCTCACCCCACTGAAGTGGGGGCTTGTTTGCTCTCAGACTGATGGATGCTTTCCTCCCAAGCAGGGCTTGAGAAACTTTACAGAGGTTTCAACCTGTTAAAATGTCCCAGCCAAGTCTACATCTTTAGCTCCAGGCTCATTGCTCTAATTTTTGGGGAGTCTTCCATAGACATCCTCACAAAGGTATTTCATATGTGTATGTTCTTAGAAAGAGCCTCTTATGAAACTTCTGATTAGTTTCCTAGAGCTATTCAAGATCTTGTTTTTGCTTAATACAGTTTAGATTTGGTTCTTCCTCAACTATTTTCTAGGTCTCCCAATAGACCTATAATCTTTTATTAGATTATAGAATAATCTTTTGAAGGTACATTCAGAGCATAATTTGTCACCTGGTTTCTAAATAACTCCAGCAAAGCTCCTCTGCTCTTTGTGAAGTTGACGAGTTATTTTGCACATGTTCTTTCACTAAATGAGATACAGTAACCTGAGTCCAGCTTGTTGTCCCCAGTAACGGGGCAAAGGTGATAGTTTTTTTATATTCCCTTCTTGGATTTATGCAATTCTATAGTCAAATACAAGTTGTTGGTTAGTTTGTACTGGCTAATGAGTAAATAGAACAACGGTGAGAGAGAGATGCTTCGTCTGTATTTATTTTCTGACATAGCTGACAGCTAGAGTGATATCTTCTTTTTTCCTCTTTTGTTACAGCAGTACTAATCATACAACACAGAGACACATTTGTCATTATATGTAATTATGTGCAATATGTTTACATTATAATATTTTATATTGGAGAGGCATAGGTTTCATAATGTTTTTACTCCCAATTCCTCTCTGCTACAGATTATTTCAGTTTATGCATATTTATAAATGATATTTAAAAGTACAATAGCACATTAATTATAATAAAATGGTGATTTGGAAATAGGAGCAACTAGAGAGCTGATCTAGTCTACATAACTTCTGACAGAGGGGCAGCATTTGGTTAGCGCGTGGGGAGCTTTCCTTTGGCTCCTTTAAAGTACAGAGACCGACCACAAGTTATTAGGAAAGGCTGCCATTTCTGATGTGATTAAAACAGGTCTGAGCAAACCTCGATCTTTCAGAATCCTTTTGAAAGACCTCTTGCTCTGTGGGCCCGTCACTAATCCCAATAGCAGTGTGTTTTCACCCTCGCTCATCACTACTCCCCTTTTTCCCCCTTCCTCCCCCCTTTTCTCCAACCCAATTAGCAGATTAGCCAGCAGGCTGTGAAGCCTGAAGAAGTAGGAATTAAATCGACTTTTATCACATGCCAGACTAGCTGTGGAGTTATCCAAGAGCACAACCATATCCTCAGAGAGCCCCGTCCTTAAGGACCCCCAAGGGTGGGTAGGGAAATCAAAGGTGTATCAAAGCCTCCTTCGGAGTGATGACACTATCCTTCACGAGGCCGCTTCCCGCTGGCGTACGGGTGAGGCCCCGACGGCGCGGGTCGCTGAGGCGCTGGGGGGCCGGCGGCAGCGCGGGAGCAAGGGGCTGCCTTACGGCGGCCGGCCCCTCACCAGGGTGCGTTACAGGGCTGAGCGCTGTGGCTGAGGGGCGCAGGACAGCAATAGCCACAAGTTAAGCACAGCTCCTACACGTGCGGCCGTCAGCAGAAGGGAGAAGATATTTAATCGTGAGGGGGTTTTTGACTGTGTAGTTGCAAATGCGGGTAATAAGACGGTGCTGACAAGGCAGATGTAGTCAGTAGGTTTTAGCAGTTTGGGGTAAAACTCATTATTTAGGCAATAAAGGTATGTTCTAACTAGAGCCGGTTTACTATGTTACTATGTTACCACACATTAAATATCATTAATGTACTAGTACATTGTGATAAATATTTTATCTACATGTGAAAGCATCTTCAGAGGTCACTTTTGTACAATTCAGGCAACTTGTAGGAGATATACAACGGCGAAAGACCTGCACTGCTTTAGCCAGGTCTCAGTAGCTGTTTCAGATCTTATTTTATATAAACTAGAATACATGATTATTGTAAAGATGGTAAAACAGTGGACCAGGCTGATACACACCATATGAGTTGCACTTATAGGTGAAGAACAGTGCTTAAGGCTGCTGAACTGTTTGGGTTTGGAAAGATTTTGAACATACTGTATAAAGTACCACTCCATAAGGTAGCTTAAAACAAGCTATTTCTGCACTTGAAGAAATGAGTATAACTGGGGAAAGCAAACATTTTACCTCCACCAAAAAGGAGTAAGGGAAGAGGGAAGCCCTCAGCTGTTGGACTGCCATGGAGCTGCTCACTCCACACCTTCTGGACTTGGCATAACCCTAAGATCTACCACACACTTTGCATATTTTCACCTCAAAACCAGACCATCAAATGTCTGCCTGCATACAGAGGTTCATACCAGTGGGAGGTTTGTTTCTGCACACACAACTGACAGACTTGCTCTGTCTGTCCTGTTGCTTTCTTTGGACCGTTAGCTCTGAATCTTAATGATGACAGCCTCTGTAAAAAAAAAGGAAAAAAATTTAAAAATCGTAGTGAAAATACTTCGCTAATGAACTGTATTATTAATCCAGTCATGCTGATAAAGACCATTCAGTGTGAATATCTTGCCAAACTATTAAGGTTTGAGACTTTCTTTTTCTTATCTTCAAGAAATCGGAGAAACAGAGAAGATTCAAGATTTGAAAAAATCTCTGAGGAGCAGAGCAGAAGAGCTGAATCACAAAAAGAGAAGAAAACAAAAAAAAATCTTAGAAGAGCAGGAAGGTAAAAGAAACATTTAACAACAACAACAAAATTCACGGTAGGTAAGACAGGGATAATTTTAAAATGCAACTATTCATATTTATAGTTCACTGCACATTTTTCTGGTTTGTTTTTGCATTAATTTACTTTAAAATTATTGTACATATTTTGACTGCTGTTTTCCAAATAAGTTTGAAGAACATGCGGGAAAATTCAGTTAAGCAACAACATCCTGTAAAATTTCCAATAGTCCAAGTGATCAACACACAGAAGGTCAAGCTAAATATATATATATATATATAAACATGAAATAATTTGCTATAAATAGTAATAATGCTGTGTCATCCCATTCCAGCTATGGAGAATGTGCCACTGAAGTCTGGGAACTGACTCATTTTTAAGCTTCAGGGGAAAATCTGTTTTTATAAATCTACCCAACCACATACTGTGTCATGTTCTACCTCTCCTGCTTCAGACAGCCTGCTGTTGCAAAGTATTTAATGTATGCTATACAGAGAAAGCGTACTTTTGAAATATATTTATAGGTTATAAAAATTAACTTTTAATGGGACACTGATGTTAATCGTCTCTAAATGATAACAGAGTTCTGTGGTACAAAGAAGATATAAAAGGAGAAGATGGTAAGGGATGATTGAATTCTTAACCATTCTCCTGCTATATTCCACTTGTGCTTTTCATTTCCTTAACACAATTATTTAGTAGCGGCCTCTGGTAAATTTTACACCTAAAGCGTTGTCATAAAATATTCAGAAGTTACTATATTTTAATACTGCTGAGTAAGTACTTTGTTTTAATTCTCTGGTGATTATAGTATGGAGCCGCATTCCTGTATGAAAGGCTAAACAACAGTACAAAAATACAGACTTTATACTTAAAGTTTGGCAACAACATGCACACACACATCTGAGGGCATGTAAGTCTTGAAAGGCCAGGTACCATCGGCAGGTGCCCTGGCAGGTTGAAGTCTCCAGGGAACGGCCCACTGCAGAACAGAGAGAGTGGAAAAATGCACGGCTTCGCCGCTTTATAACAAGAAGTGCTGTATGTGCCTGCTCAGGGAAGAGTTGCTCTTGCTGATTACCTCCTCAACATCTTTACCCCAGCAGACCTCAGCTGTGGGTCCAGTCCCTTCCACGTACAAATGACACTGCCTGGGCAGCAGGATGACATGCGGCTTAATGTTTGTGCAGGCACTTTAAAACACTGACCTGCAGGAGCTCTCCCTGCATCTCTGCCCCCTGCGGAGGGGCACAAGGTGGGAATTGCCTTCTAGTTTTCAACAGATGCGCACAACTCCCAGAGGTCCATTTCTCTCTTCTTTTATGCCTCTGAATGCTGCTGTCTTGAGGATGTTTTCCAATTTTTCCTTTATTTATAATGGGTAATTTTTTTCTGGCAGTAAACAAAGAATCCCTCGTTATACATCAAATATTAGCTACAGTTTTTGTCGGTGGCAGGTGTCAGGTTGCACCAGTCATACGAAGAACCCATCTTCAATGCTCAGACTTTGGAAAGCACAAAGTGGTTTCAGTTTTATGTGCTTTGTCTGGCTAATGCCATGATTGAGCTTATATGATCTGAAGCTGAGATGTGATTTTTTAAGAGAGTCATATATGAAAAATGAATGAAGGGGTTCTCACCCCTAGCTCTTCGTAATACACAAATGCCTAAGTAGAAACCATTCCTTCTATCAGGACAAATCTGGAAAATCAGGTCCTTCTACCCCCTAGTCAATGAAGACAACACAACACTGTTAGCTCTTCTGCAACAGGAACAGGGAAATTTCCCAATTGGTTCAGACAGAGAGGACACCTCCAAATTCCCATAGGGAAGCTGATGCTCAGAGAGATGCTTCAAACTGCAGACACTAGGAGAGAGAAGGATAATAAAGCTCAATGGGAGAAAGCAAACAGATTTCAGATATAATAGGAGTTTTGTGAAATGAATGATCATGCAACTTTTTTCACCTCAGTCCCTTCTGGTTCTTATGGCTGGTGTTGAACTTCTGAGGCTGGAGGGCTGCTCTGGTTTCCACAAAATCTCAAATGACAATGAAATATACTGGATGGAGGGTTTAATGAGACACTCCAGTTTCTTGTGGTTCTCAAGAATGAAGTCCAGATCAGCTTTAAATGGAATAATTTTCTATAGGAGGCAGTAGTTCAAGAGCAAGTGACCTGCAGAGATATGTCAAAGCCTGTAAAGTTCCACAGTTCCCCAGGTCCTAGGAAATAAAAACACAAAATCTGTGCTGAGGAGCAGTCAGGATTGGGGCAGAACACAGCACCAGCTACAGTTCTTCATCTTTCCATTACCCTGACATTAAGGGGACAGATATGTGCAGTCCTTTCTTATAACTTCTTGCCTCTCACCATGCTGTCAACAGCACCTGTCAGCAATCCACAGGACTTTCACTTTCAGCAGATGCCAGACACAAAGATATTCCTTTTGTTCTTAACCCAGCACAATAGGTTAAACCCTTCACCTTGACATCAGCAATGTTAAAGCAGAATAACTTCCCATGGAAAGTATGATATTCAGATGTGCTGACACCTTGAAATAGTTATGAAAGAGCACATCAAATCATTATCTAGCAGCATCTTGATTGCCATTAAATATGGTCATTATTATTATTATATTTTTTAGCAAGAAAAGGATTTTACAGTGGCAAAGACAGCTCTCCCAAATCGTACTTTGATTACATGTCATTATAAACTTAGGTAATTGTGGTTATTTGAAATGAATGCAAGTGTATATTTTCCAATATATTTTGGTTTGACTCTAGCCCTCCAGCCCATCCTGTTGTAGGCTGCTACAACAGAGCTGCTGCAAAGATTTTTTTTTCATAGCCTTTTAAGGTTTGCTGCTTTATGTCATCAGCACTTTTCAGTCAAATGGATAATGAAGCTGGCACTAGCGACTGTGCTGTTTAGGCAGTCTAGAAATCAAAATGTTAGAAAAAAATGAAATGAGTTCTCAAACAATATTATCTTTCTTTTAAGGTTATAAAGTATTTTGAAAAAGGGTATAACTTTTCACACAACAGATATTGAGAGTTCTAGTTTCCAAACTGAATTCCAAAATAAAAATATTATTTCAAAGTTCGGACCAAGATAAGACCTTTCACATCATAGAATGTACCTGTCAATATTATAAATACCAAGTGATCTTTGTTTCAAATGTAATTTTTGCAAGAATTGTGCAAAAAATTAAATTTTCCATTCATGTTGATTATGAAAAAACATCCTGTTCAGAGACAGTACTATTTGCAGATTCTTTTTGCTTTTGCCCAACCTCCTAATTGGGCACTGGGAAGTGATGCTCACTCTTTTCATCCTCTATCGACTGTAAAGGAGCTACTCCTGAGTTATGGAAGCATAAATAAAATGAATTATGTGCTTTAGGCTCTCACCTTGTGGCTCAAGGAAAGGAGAAGAAAAAGGAAACCCTCCCAGCCCTGGGAAGGTGATGTTTACGTGCTGTGTGTCTACTCAAACCTTGGAAAACGTGATTTGTTTTGATACGTGCAAGGCACCATTGGCCAGAGCTGCTGGCAATGAGGCAGGGTGCCGATCACCGTGCTGCGAGGGTTCTGCCTCTCCTTGCAGGGGGGCTCCGTGCAGGGTGCCTGGAGGAGCTCAGCAGGAGCCCCTCTCCCACGGCGTTTCTGCGGGCTGTGTGAAGCAGCGGCTGTGGGTCTGCCCCTCTCCCAGCCTGACTTCAGGGCCTGTGGCACTTTGCTGGGCTCGGAGACGTGCTGCTGCGGGCCAAGTCTCTGCCACTCAGCTGTGGCAAGGCTGGGGAGGGAGCGGTGCCCCAGGAGCCTCTGCCTGTCACCAGAGAGAACATCCAGCCCCTTCTGCAAACCAGCCTCTGCCTCTCAGATAGGTAAGATTTTTTCTCTCCTCAAGAAGGCAGCTGCTCCTGGCTCCTTACTTCTGCTGAGTTCAGCAGGAACCCAGCACCTGTGGCCAAAATACCACCACACAGCAAGCACTAGGCTGCACAAAAGAGAGCTATTGTACCTACCTGAAAGCAGAAGTGAAATAACAATTGTATTTTCTTCAGATAAACAGAGTAAAAAATCATTTTTCACTCACATTTTGGGAACGAGGTACTCAAATGCAAAATTATGTATTTCCATGATGGAAGATTGCAGGAATGCCTGAGAAAGATCACGTTGATGTGACTGGCAGAATTAGCTCTGCCAGATCTCATTCTCTGCAGGAGAAACCATCCTCCTTCCAGAAGGGTTTCAATATTTAATGACCATCAAGGCATCTTTGTTGAAGTTTAAAAGTGGAGTGCTAGGACTTAGAAGAAAATAAGTGAAGAAAATGAAAGTACACAGTAAGCCATTCTGCTCAGGTACACAACACCTGTATTTCTGGTAGCATCTTTACTTCTTTCACTCCTGAAATGCATTTTTACAGCGTGTGTGTATAACCGTGTGTGTGGACTTGTTTGTGGGTGACGCTGGTCAAGGCACATGCTGTCAATGGACTTGCTGAGTGCAATTGGAGAATTTATGATGAATGTGTTCAGATCTTGTTTTCCTTCTTCTTTAAGACCTGAGATCTATGAAAGATGCAGCAGCAATGGTTTAAGAATCAGTTGTCGCAGTGCATAGAGCTGTTTCTCAGAAAATCCTGCTTTCCGGCACTGTGCCTGTCCTGGTATCACGTGACCAAGTCAATGTGGCTGGATTGCTCATAATCCCAGAGCCCTTCTCGTGCCCTCTGATAACAGTGCCTTCGTGTGTTCCAGCGCCTGTGTAGCAGTGTAAACTAGCGGTTATTACTCCAAAACTGCTTGGGATTATTTCCTTGAGATTTGTGGCAAGTAGTTTAGCTCTGGTGAGTACCTTTGAATAAAATCATTACTTAACATGATTTTACGTGTCAATCAAAACCTGGATGAGTGTAAACTAATTTGTGTGTGTGTGTATAGCTACAGTTTTTCCACTTAACCGGATCACCTTCAGCCATTAAAAAAATTCAGATAATCCTATTGGTGAAACTGTATTTTAAAGTGAAGTAAACAGTAGATAAAAAGAATCTCCAGGGACACAGAAAATTACAAAATATTTTCTGTAGAGCTGCATATGAGACTCTTTACTTTGTGGAAAGCTCTGATCTAGATTACTGCCCTATTGTGTTCAGCCATAGAGAAGTAAGAAAAAAAGAAGGTAAAAAATAGGTATCAGTTTCGAAGAAGAATTTTTAATAGACACAAGATGGCAAAGGACAATGGATTAGCACAACAATGTAAGTGCCTTCTTCAAAGAGATCACAGAGAAATAAACCATAAATGTATTGGAAAAAACAGATTTAAGACAACTTCTAGACAAAGGGTCCACATAGGAATGGTGCAGGACTTCTGCCTCAAGCAGTTCTTGGCGATGAAAGGGAACTTTCCTGCAGTACAAGCATAATACTCAGCTGAGGGCTCCAGGTATAATGGTGTAAGGGAATCCTTCTGTTAATTCCACATTAAGAGTGTCCACATGAAGAGATAGATTAAGTTACACCTGTTGCAGACCTTCAACTGTAAGTAGCACTGATGAGCCAGAGCCCTTTAAAACCTGCTTTTTGGTTATGTGCTCTGGAGAGAGGAGATGTGACTCTGAGTCAGGTACAAGGCCAGTACAGCAGCTAGGATGATTACAGTGAAGTTTCCCAGGAAGGTGAAAGGTTGGAGCCTTCCATGCTGATTGAAATGTGTGATACTCTCTGCAACTACTTATCCCTAAACATCTCATTTTAAAATGGCTGTATTTTTCTTAAACCACTCTACCTCTTCCAAGTGCAGTTTTGCAGATACATTGTCTAGAATTTCCTACTCTGCTTGTAATTATCCATCAGCCAGCTTTCCCCTTATTAATTAACGCTCAAGTTTTAGCAGCAGCTTGAACCGGGTCACTGTTCACACGTTGAAACAACAGATGCAAAGGGGTTTGTGAGTGACAGGATAAAAATCAGGCACTATCTTGGCATGAAGCTTCAGAAAGATGTTAAGAAACCTCTCTGCATTTCATATTGGAATCTATTCCACATCTCCGAGTACTGTATATACTGTACAAATGTTTCATTTTAAGTCTGCCAACATTGCCACTCCAATTTGTCAATCCTGGAATTCTTTTTAGTAAGTGCTACAAATGTACAACTCATCTTTGTTATTATGTTCCATTAGAACATTTGCCAGTTTTGAGTTCTGTCAGATATATGCAATAGTATTTGATGAATCACTGCTGAAATGATCCACTACAAACAACATCCAATTTCTTGGAGTGCTTTCTACCAGTATTGGTAAGTATCTGGGGTTTAAATGCAATGCTGCTTCTACACATTCAGTCATACTGCTCGTTGCAAACATTTGGAATGAGTTTGCTATTGACTACTTAATTAATTGTCTTGGCTCATACTTGACTGACTCTGTCAGTCAAGGATTCACTAGTCTACTTCCACAATGGTATTTTGTTAAAGAAAAGTTGGCGCATTCAGTTGCATGACTGATTTGGTAACCTGTTTCCAATATCACGGTGCTCCCACTACAGCGAACCTTCACTTATACTTGAGGCTTGCATTTCTTTCATTTGTAGAGTATGTTCAGCATCAGAGCTGCTGCAGAAGAGAGGACAAGACTTCATAAATATGCGCACAAACTCTCCTGAGCTAGTCATTGATCCAGAAAACGTCCTGTAGTGCAAAATCCACAAAGCAGAATGCCTCACTCTGTAAATGTAACTCTTCTCCCCAGCTACAGTCTTGTGTAAGTCTTGAGGGAGGGAAAGACAAAAAATTAAAAACAAAAAAAAGGGGAAGGTACAGGTTTGCAAAAACTGGGTTATCTCTGTATTCTACTTTTTGGTAGAGGTGAAAATGTTTCAGCTTAAAAGTAACAGGATTTTTGGAAGGATCTCTGCAAATCACATCAACTTCTTTATCATGAAAATTTAGTTGAGTAGCAAGCAGTTAAAGCCTTCTAAGGCATATATAAAGATGAAGTCAATAAAGAGTTATATTCTACAATATATTCCAAAGGCAGCATTTTCACCTGGTTCTACTCATAATTACACAGTCAATATGTTTTTTGTTTCTTCCTTGTTACTAGGGAGAGTTGACTTCTTTTCAACTGATTACTTACTAATTTGTATTAATTTCCCTTCCCTGTGGACTGGAAAAGACCTTAGACTTATGACTTTTGTTAATTCATTGCATTACCAAAGCACCTAGGAAACCTAGTGAAGGACCAGTCTCCCAGCTGGTGAGGCCCTGCCCATGAACAGGTGAAGACATGGACGCTGGTCAAAAGACTCGTGGTCTGAATTTAAGGCAGCACCAGTGCAAAGACCCAGGAAGATGACAGACAAGGGAATCAGCTTTGTTTTCTGTAACAGAGAGGGAAGAACCAGTCAAGGGATGAATAAGAATTCCTTTTGGCAGCTCTTCGGGAGACAGATCTTAGAGAGGTAGGAGAGCAACCGTGAGAGGATCAAGAGGTCAAGAAAGATGGCATTTTAAGAGTATAATCAGCTGTGCTGAGAGCGCCTCAGCTCATAGTGAATAAAGATAGACTAAAAAAATTAAACACAGAGGCTAAAACTGCACCATTTTTTAGTGAGTCTGTTAATTCAGTGCTCCATGAAGCATGTTAGGGCTAATGAGTGTAAAAGAATAACAAGATATCAGCCACATCCAGCAAACTCAGATTTTTCCGTAATATTGATTATGAAAACATTTGATAAGTTTCTGCTTGTTTTAAATTGCAGCACTTTATTTGGACAGCTGAATATCCAGCAAAATGAGATATATTTGACTTTGGTGCTGAGGAAATTACAGATCATTTTAAAACACTAAATGGCCTTCTGTCCTTTCTTTACTTAAAAAAAAATTAAAAAATTCTGTCTTAAATCTCTAAGCTGTCCTATTACTCTTTCTGTCATTAATTCCTCCTACCACCCATCATCATGTTATTCTAGGTAACAAGCCTCCCATGAACAATCTCATTTCTTCCACCATTCTATTACCTTCTTTCTGGGAACAGAACTATTTCGTTTTCTGCATTATGGAAGAAATTACTTCTGTTTTAAAGGTCTTGAACTGACCTATAAATAAATTTGCCATATATCTGTGGTGCAATTCAGATCAGAATCAGAAACACCTCTTCTAAAAATCATTTTTTCCCCAGGTTCAAGCTTTAACCTCATAAGCTTTTTATTTCCTTCCCTCCCCCACCAAAGGGTGGCTCTACTACGAAGAAGTACTCACAATTCTTTTCAAGTCCTGTCTAGCAAAAAGTATGAAATACAAATGTAGAGTGCGAAGGAAATGTCATCAAAGAAGCAATAAAACATCTCTTGTACAGCTACTTTAGACTACTAAAATATACCACTGGCTCCTCCAAACAGTTCTAACAGATTTCAAGCTACTGCCTCCTGCAATTCAGCTTTGAGAAATTTCCCTTCAACAATCAAGTTACACCTCTTTTCTTGTACAAGGAGGTATAATTTTCACTCCCATGCCCTGATATAACTTAGTCACGCTGTGCCCTCATCCAAATGACATCTGAAGTGCTGTAGCTTGTTGAAATAAGATAGAAAACTAAGAATTCTTAGTCATGGTAAAGTGTCTCAAGCAACCTGAAGTTCCCCAGCCACATTTGTCCTTTCTCCAAGCCCCTCGCTGGCTATGATCCTCTCACTGACCAGTGGTATGTTTAAAACAGGCACAGCCTGTTCAGTCACCTGACAGTCTACCTAACCACATTCCTGTTCAACTGATGTCCTATCTCTCAGTTAAATACTTCTGGCTTTTACTTGCAGCTTTTGCTTCTGCTTTTGGTTTTCTCCTTATTCCTCGAATCATCCTTTACCCACTTCCCCTTTTTTCCCATTTCTTTTCCTCATATTTTCCAGTCTGCTGCCCAACAGCCTCCTGCTCATTACTTTGAATGAGGCAGTTATGACACAAGAGTAAGTCAGCAAGTAAGCGTGATGTAATCAGTAAGGTTAGCAGTAGACCAGCCTCGGAAACCAGAGTAACTGGGCCCTGACTCTGTCTCCAGGTCTGATCTAATCCAAGATGATAGGTCATTCCCTGGGACCTTTCAGCCAGCCAGAGCTACCCAATTGTCTGTTTTGATTTCATCTGCTTTCACTCAGCATGTACTAGTTTTTCTTGCTTGCTTGAGCTTTTTCCCTGCGTTAAACAAGACAAACAATGTTGTTTCAAATCCACAGAGGCAAATGTGCTTTCTATCTGCTTACAGTTACGGCAGAGGGAAGAGGAACTAAATGAGATGCAACAAGTGCAGTGGGAAATATAGCAGAGGTGTAGTTGAGAGTGCATCATTTTCAGGTAGAGGGAGTAATATTGTCAAATCTACATGCAGTCCAAAGATCGTGGGAGACCATGGGCTGTATCTCAGAAAAATCTGTGATTATACCTAAAGCATCATCTTCCCCTTCCTTGCATAGGCTGTCAGCATTGTAAAGGCTTGACATAGCAGCCCAAAGTTTTTGAAAGAGGTCTTAATATCCTTCGGCATCTCACTGAGTTTTTGGACCTGTCTGCCTATTTAGCAGTTGCAAGAAAACCTCACAGCGTGGAACCACACCTTATGCTGGCAAAAGACCACTTATACCATTCCGGTGGCAGTATAACACACAGCAGTTCCCCCCAAAATGTGAAAAGATCATATACTTTACCAATACGACGGCTTCAAAACCTTCAAGCACAGATAAAAACATGAAAAAAAAAAATTACTCTTTGAGCTAGATGAAGGAATGATCAAAGTTCCCTGAACATAGAAATGGTTCTGTCATAACCTCAATCTCAGCCTGAAAAGATCTGAAGGTAACAATCACCTATATCTGCACACAGGTTTACATGGTATGTTCCAAACAAATACCCTATCTTCAAAGAACATTGAGTAACAAGACAGAGCATTTAAGAATCAGAAAATGTCAATACAGTAAAATTATTGTCATAAATCAACAGAAGATATAGCTTCTATTAAATAATTCATGCAATAATGAAATTAGTTGGAGAAGTAAAATTGTCTCCGGTAGCTTATTAAATAGACTGCAATCAAGTAATCTTATCTTGCCAAAATGTGATCACAATTTAAAATTCAGCCAAAGGTAATATGTGGAAGTTGCCTGGGGAAAAAGGAGAAAAAAAAAAAGTGATTACCACAAGGTCAGTAACTACTATTTTTTTCATATGGTGCTGAAGATCAGCCACAGAAGAATAGGAGTGTAACCATCCAGGAACAATTTCAATTGGAAGGAGCTTTGGATCCCATCCCCCAGAAGGAACTGACGCCCTGTGAAAGATAAAAATAGAGATGAGAAGTTGCCTTCTGAAATCCAAATCTGTTGCTCAAATGTGAATAAACAAAATGCTCTGCCAATTTTATGACCCGAAAGAAAGCAAAAGGAAAAAAAAAAAAAAAAAAAAGGAAATCTGAACAGTAAGGTGTAATTTGCCTAATAATTAATTAGCAGATTGATGGTGTCTGAATATGCCATACACTCAAGCTACTGCCTTGCTAACAACATGCTTTATAAACAGACCAGTTTGCAATAAAAATATATCTTCACTTCTCTGTTCACTCACATTCATCTTTAAAAACATTAATTTTTCATTATAATGAAGTATTTCACTGAAAAAAGTCTCAGGTGGAAAAAAAGAAGCTTCCATGCATGGTGCTTGACTCAGATTAATATTCATCAAGTTTTATTACTTATGCAACCTTGGTGGTTCATGCAGCATTAAGCTGGACTACTGACATTTCAGAGGATTTGCCAAGTTTTTATAAACTGACTAGAAGTTTAAAGAAGCAGTTTTCCTCTCTTTAACTGCATTTAATATCCTATAAGATTCCTTGCAGAATCAGATTTTGTTTGTTAATTGCAGTACAGTTTCAGCTGCAGAGCATGATGCAGAAGAGTGATATATGGATGATCGAGGTCCACAGACATTTTTTCTGTTCAAAGGAAACTGTTCACAATATATTTCTTTCAGAGATGAACACAGAATCCAGGCAGGACAAATAACTTCCCTATTTTCTAATGCCAAAACTCAAAACAAAACCAAAAAATCCTCATAAAACTTGGATTGGTTTGAAAAATGCCTAATGCATTGAATATTTTCAGATTGAAACCTGATCACAATATATCTCATCTTACACCACTTGTGTTTCAGCACTGCAGTAATCCTACTTGAAAGAATGCAAGGCTTGTAGCATCAACAGCCCATCTTTAGCAGTCAGGAAACAGGGAGCAGACCATCTCTATTTCCAGAAAGACAGGCACAGGAAGAGTGAACTGTATTTAACTGAATTCTATTATTAGCCAGTTTATCACATTTAGAGAAGATATTGGCAAATCCCAACCTGTAAGATACAAATAGAACAGGGTAATTTATTTATATTTTGGAAAAAAAAGGAGTTTATCATTTTCCTGGGTCTGAGCCATGCTCAAATGACAGTCATGTTTAATTAATAGTTTCTACCAAAAGCAAACAAAAACATGCATTCCTATGTCAGAACAGTTCATCTCCACATTTCTTAAATTTTTAAACCCTTTGGATTCAAGGGCTAAGAACCGTATGTATATTTTTTTGCCAAGCAGTGAACAGAAAGGATGTCTTCTTTTCACCCTTTTAAATAAAAGAATACGTTGCTTCAGGGACAGGAACATGGCTGCCTCACCTCCCTCAGAGTGTTTTTGCCCACAAGTTTTAAAGTCAGCCTGTTACTGTTTTTTTAAGCCATTGACTATTTTGCAAGATATTCAAAGCAGAAAACTTTCAGACCCAGTGGAGGACCTCAGCGCAGGTCTCCTCCATCTCAGCTGGGTGTCCTGAGGACATGGTTTATAAGATGCCTGGGCTCACAGCGGTGCGCTCTTCCATCTTGCAGACAGTATTTGGGTAAACTTTGTGCCACAAATCTTTCCATCCTCCCAAAATGTAGCAAAACCCACATCAATCATAACCAAATATTTTATTTTCAGACTAGATATTAGGAAACATTTCTTTACTTAGAGAGTGGTCAAACACTGGAACAGGCTTTCCAGAGAGGTGGTTGATGCCCCAAGCCTGCCAGTGTTTAAGAGGCCTTTGGACAATGCCCATAACAACATGCTTCAACTTTTGATCAGCCCTGAAGTGGCCAGGCAGTTGGACTAGATGGTTATTGTAAGGCCCTTCCAACTGAAAATATTCTAGTCTAGTCTATTCTCACCTGAGATCAGGTTGTTTGGTTTCTTAATTTGCTTCAGTGGTTCAAAAATTACAATTTCTTTCAAGACTGACAAAGAATTGTTACACTTCTAGGTGCAAGTGACCTGCGCTGAAGCTTTGTACCTCCCTCAGTACTCAATGATGCATTAGGGGTTTTTTGGTTTGTTTTTCTACTAAAAGCAAAAAGAGCCTACAAGTGTGGAACTGCATGCTTCAAATTTTAGGTCTGCATGGTAACATGATATTGCTTTCCCCGTTGTGTGCTGGTGAAACAATGCAGTGTCAGGCTGATACATCAACTTCCAGCATCAAAAAGAAGTTTCTTCCAACATCTTTGGATTCTCACTGTTTGTGAATATGTAAAATATGATAACACTTGTACTCAAGTGTTAAATTTTGGCTTACTAAAGTTAAGTATAATGGGTAACCTTTGGCAGCATTATTAAAATTTCAGTACCACCAGTGAACTGAAAAAGCCTGAAAATGAGTAGAAGTCCAGAGAAGTTTGATATAGTGTCATTATAAGCAAGATTAATTTGTTTATTATTTATTAAATCTTCTTTTTTACTATGTCACACTTCTATTATTGAAGAACCGCTCTCATATTCATACAGTTGTTTAAATCCCTTCTTAAAGTCAGGCTTTTATTTTTAAATCATACAAACAGTGTGATCCTTAATTTATATTTAAAGAGAAATTACTTTCTGGGGACTTGTCCTACCTGAAACATAGACGCTTAACTTTAAATTCATAAAATTTTAATGTAAAGGTATTCTATTTTTATTGATATAACATGTTTCTTCAATGACAGTTGTTACTTGTTAAGTCAGCGTTTCTCAAAAGAATTCAAAAATTTTGTTAATCAAGAATACTGTTCACCATTGAGCTCCCTTATGCCTTTATGCACAATGAGTGATGTCAATTCAGTGACAAAATAAATGTTCATTATCTTCAAGTACAGGGAAGAAAATGGATCTAACCTATCAGGCCTTATATAAGCAAAACAACTCAAAACTTGTATTTGTTTGCACCAGATCTGAATATGGCTTTGCAATACATTTTACCATGGCAACTAATGGCATTAAAATATCCTGCAAGCTCTGCAGAACAGAAAAGCTAACTGCCAACTTTAAAAAAAAGATATTGCCTGAAATTAGTTGTGGTGTATTTTAGACAGCATCTCGTGTATTTGAAATTATTAAAAATCGTTGTTTATTCCCAGTTACCATAAACTGAATGGTTGAAAATTCATCCATGGTTAGAGTTCATTAATTGGATTACTTACCCTGTACACTTGCTGCCAGTCTGCTTCAGACTGCCATTATTAGTTTTACTTAACTAATGCCAAGACCCATGTGTTTTTCTACACTCTCCTTTTCATTCTCCATGCTTGTTTTCATAAGCTATTATCTGCTTTTTCATACCTGATGCATATTTCAGACCTTGCTCCCACTCTGCAAAAACCAGAGCCCAGGAAGCCATTGGTCACAGCGGCTGTACCTGCAACAAACATCCTCAGGAAAAGCCTGGAACGGCTCTACCTTCCCATTTCCATTCCACGTAAAAAGAAAACCGTCTGGAGGATTCCCGCACCTTCCCTAAGCAAAGCTGATGTCATTCTTCTCAGCTTCACTCTTGGGATCCAGTGGCTGAGGAGAGGCCCTGCTCCTATCCATCCCCAGGCAGGACCGCCATGCAAAGGGCTCCTGAGCCACCCGGCACAGGGATCTGGGTGCTTCAGGGCTTCCTTAGAAACACACGTTGTCTGTGCTGGAGCTTTCATGCGCCTACTTCACTGAAACCAATCCTTCTGCAAACAGGGAAGGGGGGGTTGTCTGACATTTTTTAAAAAAAAGCCCATTCAGGTCCGTCACAGTGTTTGGGTACTTTCACTACAACTCCGAGCTTAACATCAAACACTCCTGCACATTGGAAGTAAAAGCCAAACAAAGATTTTCACAATGCTCTCAGGAGTGCCATGGGAGGTTGGGCTGATTGTAAATTTTTCCTGCCTAATCATGTTTTTTTTATGCCTGAAGTGCTTGCAGCACCAAAGATTATGTTTAAGCTAGAGTACATGGAAGAATACTTGGAAAGCCCCACAGAAACATAAAAGAAGATTGTTCAATGAGCAAGAGGGGAACGCATGAAAAACCTTGGTAGAGACATGAATTCCTGACTGAATGAGGCTATGTGTCTGGTATGTCTGGAATGCTTAATATCCAACACACTGGGCAACGGCTGCTTAGGGAAACATCTTAAACCGTGAACATCTTTATTACAATAAGTGACCATTCTCCAGATTCTAGCAGGACTATGCAGAGCAAAAATAAGGTTCAATGTTTATTTCTGTATTTATATTCCTAACATTATTATAGTGCATATATTTAGAAGTAAAAGCGTATCCTGAAAATTCTTTTTATTTTACAGTGCAGACATTTCATGTTCTCTCTATCTGATGTATGTTCAAGGTATTGCCTGTACATTTACTAGGAACTTCAGCGGCGTTGTTTTATCATATCTGATGTGTATGCAGTGGAAATACATTCGGCTACCCAGTATTATGTAAGATGCATAGTTGGCTCATATGCTCTTTCTCTATTTAAACATTAATAATAAACATACACACTATGGGTCCAATATCAAATATGGATATTTTAATGGGATGTCTAAATCTCAGATATGAATGCTCAAATCAGCACTTTGGTCCACAGAGTGGGCATTTACACATCTAAGTGTCCGTGTAAGTACCCAAATGTGCAATTTGGATATCCTATTAAGATGCCCGTATTTGAAAATTAGGCTGACTTCCCGGCATTTTTGGCAACATGTTGCACAGTGATTCTGGCAAAAATGCAGGTTTTTAATTCAACTGCACTTTTTTTCATTGTTTAAAAAAAAAAGAAAAGAAGAAGAAGAGAAGATGTGCAGTTCTAGAAATAGATTTTGCTCTACTTTTACTTCCAGTGTTTTATACGGTCTTACCGAGATACCAACTGAACATTGCTGTCTGAAGTCCAGTACCCTCATGAAAAAGAAGTTCTAATATCTCAGGGCATATACTAAAGTTTGTCATATTTTAGTCTGAAGAATCATAAAATGCGCTATCGCTGGATGCTGCAAGTTCAGTACCCACTGAAGCAAAGGAGTTAAATAAGCTCTCTGTTTTATGGACCCTTAAATTGTAAGTGATGTTCTGTGTTGCACATTGTGAATACAGCTATGAAAAAATATATAACATTTTTCTAATTCTCTACAGAATCTGAGTGGATATCTGAAAGCCCAGTAACCTCAGTGGAGCAAGAGCACCATAAAAGCATCTGCCAGACAACTGTAGTCAAAGTAAATGCATTAAGATTATTCACCACTTTGGAATATTTACAGGAACAACCACAAAAGTAACGTAAGCCATTTTAAAAAGGTCTCCCAACTTTATTATTTTATAAGGAAATAAAATCTTTTTTGGCCATGAAGGCTAAAGCTTTTCCCCTTCCTTAAAATAAGGAAAATTACTCAAAATAAAATAATTCGAAGCCAAACCAGAAAGTATAAAGAAAAGAAAGTGTGATAGTTTATAATGAAATGTATTTTGTTGTTTCTATTTTATTTATAAAAACAGAGGTACCTGCACTGTGAAAGCTGTGCCAAGATTTAGCTAGATTTCAACTACTTTTAAAGGAAACCTGAGCCAACGTGCCTTTTTGGAGCTTGACATTTTTAACACAAGCCACTGATTTATTACTGCAAGCTATTGTTTTAAGCTTCTATTTCAGTCCTGATGATGTACTTATGTGCTTGAGAGAGGTTATTTCTTTTTTCCCCATATCATAAGGGGATAAAATATATTATTCCTTCCCACAAACCTTGCCTGTACCAGAACTGTGTATTTCACAGCTTCTGTCTTGTCAGTCTAATAGGCATTTGTAAGATAAAGCCTCTATCACCAATTTTGCATATTTTTCTATGTTCTGTATGGTCTTTATCAGGTTCCAGGTGTTTTCATCTCTCATTTACGAGATCATCATGCCTTTTGTAAGAGAATAGTGGCTTTAACATCTATTTTGCTTTAGATAGAATTTTCCTTTTCAATTGAAAAGTCATTCTCTCCCAGGGCTTGAAACAGCCCCACTGTCAGCACTTGCTAGATGTGTTGCTTTTCATTCTTTATCATACAGTACAAATGTACAATTTCTATATTTCTATATATTACGGTTGCACTTTTCGTATCCCCATGAATACTGTGAGCTGTACACAATGTTCATTTTTCCTTCTCCCGTATTTGTAAAGTTTCATCTAGAACTACAGTAGAATGCAAACTAAAACAAAAATCGTAACAAAGAGAATGCTGGCATAGGTGTGAAAGCTTTGAGTCAATCTCTGATAGTCAGATTTCAGTCTGCTAAGGCAGAATTGTAACAGTATGTTTGAATGAGATACACTTTATGCAAACAACAACCGTAGGGAAGGTGACACAGAAGCACTGTGCCTAGTGTTAAACTGGAAAAAGAATTAAGTTGACAGGAAAATATATTTTGTGTTCTGAACCAGGGTTCCTCTGATCATAAATTTGAACACACCATCTGATATCATATGCAAACAGAGCTTCTTCTTAAGGTTTTTCTATATTAGTAATTTAACAGCTCTGAAAAACACTGGATTTTGTTCTGAATTTGGTGCGTGCCTAAGGCATCTGCCTGCAAAGCCTTATTTTCACTTATCCCATTTCCTTTAATTTATAGGATGATACAAATCATTGATACAAATCTTCAATACTTGTTTTGTGGTTTTTTTGTTGTTTTTTTTTTAACTCGAATTAGAGCAAAAAGGACTTAACTGCTCCAACAAGAAGTAATGACATCTCCATGAAGGGTGAAGATGAACAAATTTGAAAGGTTCTTGCACCTCTCTGACGTTTATAGACCCAGAGAGTATCAGTTTGAGTTGTGGTCTTGCCAGGCATGGCAGGCTACATGGGGTCATGCCTGGTCAGCCCCTGAACGGCAGCACTCGTGGGGCACACATGCATGACTCCTGTTAGTGCCGTGGTGAGTAAAGAGCCAAGTTCTCCAGCTGCCTTCGACCAGGACAGTGGTACCTTTTGTGCTGGATAAGCTGCAAAACCAAGTCTTCCCACTTATGGCCATTAACGGTCCCACAGCACTTCCCAGGAGGCACCTGCAGTTTCCATCCCAGCTTATGGGCTTTATCCATTTCAGCGCTCTGCAGTTCACTTTAAGGTACGTGTATGCTTTCAGATACAATAAAAATACCATTTAAAATGCTACATTGTTGAATGACAACTTGTCTTTAGGAATTCTCTCCTTCTTTGTCTTCTGAGTGTAAAACAAAGTAACAATCCACAGGGAAGAACAATGAAACAGGCAAACATTTGACCTAAGAAAAGTCTTCATGTTGCAGCAAAATGTCCTCAAATCCCTCAGAAGTTCCCCTTTTCAGTCAAATAATTAGGCAAAAATAACCCTGAATTACTTCAGTTAATTACAATACAGTTATGATGAATGTGCCCCATTATGAAGACAGAATTAGTAAATGAAAACTATTTCTGCCTAAAACCCCAACTTTTCTGTAAAAGATTATTTAGTAGTTTTTCCACAAATACTATTGAACAGAAGAAAGCCAGACCCCTTTCCAGAGAACCTTCTGTCTCTGTTTCCTGGATTTCACTTGTGTTGTTGAGTATATGCACATATATATGTGTATATACAGGTTAAAATCAGAACTAACTTCTGCAGACTTTTGTGTTTAGTCCGTTGTGTCCATGTGGTCCATGAAAGCCTTCAGAACCAAACTGGCTGAGGAAATCTTACCTTTAAGTCTGCCCCCTATCTACATTGAAAGGGGTTTCTATGCAGTTTTGAATAGTTCTTTATAAAGGGCTGGAATTTTGTCAAAAAAGTCCTGCAGTACTTTAAGCTCTTTCACGCAATTAAGCTGTTAAGAATGGTACCCTGTATTCTAATTTCCTGGTATAAAACGGGATCTTCTGGTGCAAGAACACTATGTCAGAGATGATCAAATAATTTGTCATCACAAGATAACTCCAGATTAAAATTCTACATAATAATAATTTGATTGACTCAAATCCTTTTTGCATGTTGTCAGTCAAGACTTACGTTTGATGATACCTATTTCACCTAACCAAACATATTCCATGTAAGTTTTATTCTCCACTGCATGCAGTGTCATTTATAGTGACACTGCTCTGTGTCTTTTCATAACTTCAGTGCATGCTAAAGCTACTTGGAATAATATTATTTTCTACTATTTGTTAAGTTGTAGCCAAAATCTTTTATTCTAATCATAATCAGAGATGAGCAAATAATCTTTCCTCATTACCTCCAACTACATATCTGTTAAAATGTGTTGACAACCACAGTCAAACAATTTTAAGTTTCCTTTTCTACCTGTCTCATATACTAAGTGGTCTCTCAGGTACTCCTGAAAACTAGAAGATCTACTTTACAGCACTTGCTGCAAAATATTAACGGAGACCCTGATCTAGCAAAAATACATGCATAAGCTGCACATAATCTCTCTAAACTCCATGCAGTGACCTAGAACAAATTAAGTAGATGCTTTGGGCTTTGCAAAACTGGGGTTAAAATATATATTCTAAATTAATTAGTGTTGCTAATGGGTGTATTTAAAACGTACACTGATCAACTAAAATCCAGTACCATACTGTATGACCTACACCTTATAAATATGGAGTTTACATATCAGCAGACTTAGGGAATGAAACCTTATAGCAAGTTTAGCGCAATGGGTTTAAATAACACAATGGGAAAAAAATCATGTAGTTGTTCAGCCCACCCATCACTTGTATCTAGTCCTTGTTTCAGACTCATAGTGAACGGCAAAAGGAAATTCAGAAATACCTATATAAATAATAGTGAACTACTGTAAGAAACACATGGTAATGTGCTCATAGATTTCTGTGAGAAGTAAACTGAACACTCCCTAAGGCCCACTATAGAATTAGACAAAATAATTTTGATAATTCTAAGCCCATTGCATTGTAGTCCCATACCCATTTACAACTACAAATACCTCTAATTTTCCAGCTTGCTTTGTTATGTCCTCCCCTCCACATTCACTACAGCATGTCATAACAGAGGAAAAAGGTAAACACTGTTATGGAAAACAACATTCTAAAAATACAGCCTGTTTCTAGTATTTTGGAACATCTTCCTTATATGGAAAATAATTCAGTATTTATTACATTTGCTGTAGCATAATGTGAGATTATCTGCATTAAAAAAAATAGGATAAAGTGCCAAAGAAATTTCTCCTTAAATGAAAACCACAGTTTGCATCTCACTCTGTGGTTCATACACGCTCTCCCCTCTGCACAAACCATTGCTTTTTCCCCTTCTACCTCAATGTTTGTTTGCAGAAACTGAGAGTAGGAGAGAAAGGAGATTTTTGCAGAGCAGGAGATTATGAGCTGAGTTCCTGATGCTTACAGGATTACCAGAAGTGTGACAACTGTCTTTGTTTCCTTAAAACTTGCCTCCTGAAGCAATCTGTAAGGTTTTCCCCTTTACCAAATGCCTTTCTGTCCTGCTATTCTGAATAGAGCTGTAGCTAGAATACTTTCTACAAATACGGTCACTACCTCTCTGAATTCTTTGCAGGCAAATATTAAGTTTCCCCTAGTAAAAGAGATTAACTGTTGTTTCTGCATTCCTTAAATGTAGCTGTGGTAGAAAATGAGGAAATAGAGCAGAAAAGCAGGCTAGAAGAGAAGCAGGGAATAGTGTAACTGGGTAAGGTGCCATGGGAAAAAAAGTGAAGGGCAACATGTGGAAAAGGAACCAAAGGATAATGAAGGATGTAGTCAATGAGTAAGGCACAGAAAACTGGGAAACAAGGAAGAAGAGAGTTGAAAATTGGAATGCAGGAGGTTGAGCAGGGGAGGGGGGGAAATGCCAGCTAGATTTACTGCAGAGAAGCTGATGGGTAGATTTTTTTAATGTTGGTTGAGGGTTTCTTGACAGCTAGAGGGACTCAAAGTTAGCATTACTAGGAGAGAAGACTCAGAAAGTCCAAGCAGCATCAAAGAGCAGGACTTAACACTTCCTTTTATACCCAAAGCTAATATTAAAGAAAATTGGGAAGTACAAAAACTTTAGATGCAAAGATACAGTGAAATCAATATTAAGACTAAGAAAGTTCTGTACAAAACACATTATAGGCAGAAAAATCAATTTTGGAACTTTCAAATACACTGTAATGAAATATTGCAGACAAATGGAAGAATACTTCCAACCATGGAAGTGTGAAATACCTCCTTTATATATATAAAGAGATACAGTATTGCAATAACTGAGAAATACTTACTTTATCAACTAACATTAGGAAGACAATAAAATACCTCTATACCATATCTAGAAATATTACAGAAACTGGTAAATATGTGCTTAGAGAGTATACTGTGAAATACCTACAGGAGAAAGAGAAACAAAATTGCTTGAACTGGAAAAAAACATATACTTTATTAACTAACACTAGGAAAATTATGAAATACAGTAGCACACATACAGAAACACAATGAGCTGAAAGACATTACAGAACCTAATTCTGCTTTCCCTCACACTGAAGTGATACAGTTCGAGAGAATGGAGTTATTCTGGACCCACTCAGTGGTAAGCAAAAGAAGAATTTCTCCCATTGAGGATATATTATTTGGTCTTTGAGAAACAATAATAACAGTTTGGGAAGCTAAAAATACCTGCTAAGCATACAATAGAGTTCACTTTTGAAATATTAAATTTTAATGGCCTCTCCATGAATCTTCCTCTGACAGCTAGACTGTGAAAAGTCTGTGGAGCAGCTGAACTTATTCCAAATAGCAATTGTTTTTCTTAAGCAAAAGTCACTGTTGTAGACCAAATACAGACATTGGGAGACTGTTTTGTGCGATCCTTACAATGAATTAGTGTCATATTTTGCTGCAGTGCAAATGGAAGTGACAATAAAGAGGTTTTTTGTCCTAGTTAGGAAAGAACTCATACATTCAAGAGGGACTATTCTGTATGCTGGATCTGAACTCTGGATGTTCTTCTACCAGGATGGAAACCTGCAGTGAAAAAAAAATGGTAATTTGGAGGCCGTATTGTCAACTGTTGTGACTTTTATTGAGAGCTTTGTGCTATGTGGTGATTTTCCTAGATCTCATCTCCTGAATCAAAGGTATTATGTGAGAATCTGTTTCCTTTCTCCTTTTTTAAAAATGCCTTGCCTTTATTGTGGTACAAAATGCTTTAAGCACAAATCCTAATATACAAAAATCAGACGCAAATATAGAAAAAATCCAAATACGCACTTTTTAAGATGATGTTATGATTTTATGGGAACAGACTAATAATAATCCTGACTGCCTATTTTTGGCATCATGCTTTCCTTCCCTCAGCATGTTATAAAAATTTTTACTTACAGAATGTCTGATGATCGATAACTGGACTCAAATTATAGGAAGTGCTTGTGGGGAGGCAAAGTTGTACTAGTTTCTGTAGCACATTATTTCTTATTAAATACAGGTTTTGCTACTTGCGCTCACTGGCAAAACTGTGCATGTGGCTGCCTGTGTATAAATAATATGATCTATCCTCTAATTATAGATTTTGCCTGTTGTTATGTGGTCCAGTCATGGGGAAAGATTTTAAAACAAGTGGCAAAAAGGTCTTGCTCATGATATAATGTCTAGTTAGACACAGATATAGTCAAATCTATTTGACCTTCAAGAAAGATGAAGTTCAGTACCAGATGCACTTTCCATCTCCTTACCCCCAAATTGTTGTGACTGCGAAATTTTGTGTTAGAGTTCAGTTCTCCAACCATCCTGAAGGACAGCTGAGGCTGCAAAGGCAGCAGTGTCATTTGAATACATATTAGGCTTAACGTAATCCACAGAATTCAGCGGTGTTTGAAAAGACTTTTAAATTTTTTTTTTTTTTTTTTGCCATATTCGTGAGACCCTTATAGAACAGAAAGAAGCAGCAGCAATCTGGACAGAGGGGAAAAGATTTTCCAAAGAGAGAAGTGATATCGGGACATTGAGAGAGAAAATAGCTTTTTCAGGAGCTAACAGAAGAAATGAAAAAAGAAAGGTTTGTGATGAAAAGAGAGCTGCAAGAAACAGTGCAGGCAATGCTTAAATTAAAATGCATCTAGTCCAGAATTGCTTTGCCCAAGCTTCCCAGTGTTGATGCTGGCAACAGAACTGAGCTGTCCCAGGAGCACTCACATGCATATTTCTTCCTCTCAGGGCATTCTTACCCAAGGGAATAAAGCCACTTTCAGAAAGAAATATTTCCTTTCTGGCACAGGCAGCAACAGGTTGTTTGTCACCTGAAGCATTTCCTTGCAGGCAGAGTAACACAATATACCCATGTTTCCTACAGAATGTATCTCGTGGTAGAGCTATGGAGCAAAGAGCTGCATGTTAACCAGATACTGAAAAATAGAAGCATGTGATGAAGAACAACAGGGGCAGGAAATTCCCACCTCAACCTCTTCAGCAAGAGAGGGAAAGAAGATGGGAAGGAAGCTGATGGGTTCACCTGGGTGTGGGAGCTCCTCACCCTGCTGCTCCTCCTTAGTGCGGACAAATGCCCAGTTCCTCATTGCTCAGCCTCCTGGCTGGAGTTGCTCCCTTTCAAGCAGCTCAGCAGCCAGTGTGCCATCACGGGGTGAAACTGCTGTATAGTGTAGGAGAAGTCACCAAGAGCATGGAAGACCGTCCCTGCTTCACAGTATTTTAACTGGTGCAAAACAAAACAGCTCCCCTGAAGGAGAAAGAGACTCCTCCAGAGAGAAGTCAGGATATGTGAGGGACATTTGGAAGGTCAAGAGCTGAGTCTTCAGCCTGAACAAGGCCAGGTGTATTTGATGAGCTCCTTTGTCTAGCAGTGTTGGCTAGGTTTCTGACTTTCGTCACTATTTCTACCCTGAGCCTGCAAAATCTTTCTTCAAAAGGTAGAATGAAAGAGAAAGTTTCCACTGGAAGTTTTAGGTTTGATGAATCATTTTTCTATGATGAAATCCATTTTGTCACAAAATTCCTGGCTAGCTCTAGTTGTAATACTATTGTCTAGCATAGCTGTCAGACAGCCCTCCTAATTAAGCTATTTTTGTACAGGATTCTGGGTATAGTTTGTGAATCACAAAGCTTATGACTCTAGTTCCGTATCACTACAGGGAAATTATCCCAGAGGGGAAATCATAATGCTGTGCTCCACAACCTGAAATTGTTATATAAAGCATCTACTCTTCCATATTGGAACAGACTGTCCTACTATCATAGCAGCCTTTCAATTCCCTCAAAACATGGAACAAAAAGGAGAGGTCCTTGTATGAACAGAGAGGCATTTGATCAAAGCTCTTCATGTGTTGCTGGACCTAGAAGTATTTCATAACATAGTGGTTAGACATATTCATGTCAAACTTCAGAAAAGGAAAAGATAAAATGAGAAGTAAGGAAGTCTGATGTTTATTTGGAGTACACACAGAAGATGTAAAACCATGCCAAACCATCATGTCAGTTCTGCCTGGGGGGCTGAATTGTTCCCTGACTTCAATGCCATTTTTTTCTCCATTAACAAAACTTAATTGGGTGATGAGATAGGTTAAAATTTTTTACTTAAAACTGAAGTACAGTTTTGCAAGAAAAGCTTTCTAAAACTCATGCAGTAATTAATAAAAAATTAGAATGACAGCAGTCACAGTCACACTTGCTTGGAGTCACCCAGTTTTCATCCCACTGTAAAATGACAATTTTCAGCATGAAAGTGGAAGAAGAATGTTGGGTGAAACAAATGTTACACTCCAACTCTGGCACGCTTCACCAGAAACAAGTGTCGGTTTGCCATAATACCACCTTCTCTAGATTTGATTCTTGCCTCAGGTTTGTTCCTGCTTCCAAAGTGGGTGCAAGCAATAATTTTATACTATTATTACCATTTTTTCCATTATCATTATTGTCTTTCCCTTCCCAACTCATTTCCAGGGTCTCCTTCAGCCACCATACAGGCGAACCACCTATTTGCTCATGTTTTAGAGTACAAGGTTTACGGGACCACCGCTATTTTATTTTTTTCTCCATTGTTTCTTTCTTTTTAAAGGATAGCATGCACCTCAAAGAAAAAAAGATAATTAAAGCTCACAAGAGGAGAAAACCGCTTAAACAGATCTCTGGACAGTCATGTCTGTACTGGTTTTATCACTACATCTTGCTGAGCTCTGTTTAGCTGTCCAGCCATGCCAGTACCAGGAACACAATCAACAGCACCGTGGAAGCAGGTGCGTTACAGCAACAAGCCCTTTTACATGTTGTGCCTGAAGACTGCTCAAGAACTGATCAAAATCAAGACAAATCACTTGACTAGTACTTATTCCTTTCTCTTTTTACTATCTCTTCTAAATCCTGCTCTGCTGGACAGAATAGCGCAACTTAAAGCAAAAATTCTGAGATGCCAAACTTGTCACGTAAAAAATCGTTCCTTAAAGATACTTACTTATCACGTAGCTTCCACTGAACCTTTTATTTCCTCTTCCTCACAGGGCTACTGGGTCAGAGGGAAGTGATGAAAGCAACTTGTTAAAAAGGGAACACCACAACATTTGGCATCTAATAGTGTGTGCTTGGCTTGACATTCACTGAGGAAGAGAAAAATACTGTAGACATGCAATCTCAACATACATTTCCAAGTGGCTATACATAATGTTTTATTGAAACTGTTCATAAGAAGACTATGATGTATGATGCCTAGCTTCCAATTAAATAAAAGTGCTTGAAATCTACAGCCTCAAAACTTGAACTTTTAAACAAAAAAATTCAAGTGTTAGAACCTGAAGTTATGAACCCAGCAAACCCTCAGGTGTTCAGCATCTTTAATAAAGCCTCTTTAATAAAGAAGCAACTGAGGATACTAATGAGAACAGAGGACACTAATCAAGTTCTCTTGTTGACAGTTTCTGCCACTGTGTTTTCTTCCTGTAACAATGTTTACTTTTCAAATATGTATATGCCATTTCAGTTCTATAGCTGAAAAAAAAGTGCATATATTTGCAAAAGCTGTCTGTGAGTAAAAGCTGTCCTGGGCTGTGTGTTTGGATATACACAATATATTAAATTATGTCAATATAGCTTTTTTTTTGCCACAGTAGCAGATATTTGTGATGAGAACAGCAGGTATCATTCCATGGTGCATCAAAAGTTATATTACATTTTTAAGGATCTCTGTTACTATTTGCTCTCATTATAAGGAAAAACATATTTTCTACAACACTTGCTATTGGTATGCCATTGCTGCAACTGTTACAAGTACACAATAAATATGAGAAAATTTTAGGAATGGAAGAAGCACTTAAGTTTGGAGCTGGACTATAAAACCCCTTAAAGCTGGAGGAAAATCTTCCTGGAAGTTCAGAATCATCTATAAAGTTGGCAATAAAGCTTGGTTCTAGGTCACTGCCTAGATACTAAGCTCTCCCACAAAAGGGCTTCTCTGGATCTGGGTCTGTGTATAGCTAATAACATTAACAACATCTGCCATACATTTGCCTTTTTGATTCCACACAGATTTCACTTCTGTGTACCTTTTTAAAGGAACTTAAACCAACACCTCACATTAGATACATTGAAGTATCAGGCTGCAATTTCTGCTTTCAGATTTTGTCTCTACAATTAATCTTATTTTGAAAGAAAATAAGACGAGATTAATACAAACAGGTGTTATTTGAAGGCTCTAAAGTTGTCTTGAAAATGCAGTATTATCACAATTTCAAGCACTCTTCCATAAGTGTTACCTAATTATCTCCTGCCAGCCGATTTTAACTTTTTTTTTTTTTTTTTTTTTGCATTGCTTGTCTCAGAAGAGCAAAGCGAAACCTGAAATCAGAAAACTTGGCTGCTTTCAGATGCCACTATAATAATGAAATTCATAGTCTATGTGCTTTTAGAGAGTCATCAGAAGCCATAAAACTTAAGAGGCAGCCTGGGCTTCTTTTTAACTTTGTGCCTGATCAGTGCCATTGCAGTGGTGGTACCCAGAGAATTTTGGCTGCTTCAGCTGAGGGCTTTTGGATTTTTTTAGATTTGGTGCTCACTCCTCAGTGAATCTCAGGGGGAAGAGTGGGATACAGATTCACATAGACTACATATATATTTGTACATGTACTTGCAAATGTAAAATCTCAAAGTTTTGCAATGCTGCAAGTAAAGCTTACTTCACAGATTTCCCTAATGTATGGTCTGATGTAAATCCCAGCTGCTGCAGAATGTAAACCAATCAAGTTCCTTCTTTAATACAGCCAACACTATTTAATGCTCTACAGGAGACATTACTTCTACACCATCTTCCTCCCTGCAGCACCATCCTTCTATAGACTCAGTAGTGTTAGAGCATGTTAGCTATAAGTCTCTAATTTGTTTATGCAGATTCCTCATTCTATGCTCTGTAACTTCTGCAGTATAGTTCTCTGAGCTAGACTTTGTAAGCCTGCCTCCCATAGCTGATGCCACTTAGCCTGCTGCAAATTGATGTGGATGGCTCTCTTGCTTTGGAGACCGAACATTTTCACCTTCACAGTACACTCAGCTTTCACTGGCCTGGGGCTTAGGAACCTGAGATACATTCTTAACTAGGAAATTCCACTTTGCATTGCAACATGTTGTAATCATACTAGTGGACTGAAATTTCAAGTATCCTAGAAAATTCCACCTTGTCACTCTTCAAAAGGGCAATGGTTCCAAGAATTAGCACATTTCCCTCATCCCCACTTCATATTAACACTTGAAACTAAGTACAGATTCTAGCTCAACCGATGAAAGTCAAATAAGTCAAGTACAGCAGTAGCTTGTGCATGTTTTCTGTTATTATATTAATTATATGCACAGTAATACTGTATTTATGCAATCATTTTCACACACCCCTTTGGCACTGCTGAATGCTTATCAATGTTAACATCATGACAAAAATGACAAAAGCCAGGAAGTTCAGTGGTGGGAGTGGAACTTTGCTGCCTTCTTGTGCTGCTGCAAAGAAAAACACAGGCTGTGACCTACGTCGCATTTTCAGCCTCTTGGATTTTGTCAGTTGATATTACAAGCTTCTAAGCTATGTTTTTTATCTGTGGATCCTTTCGATTTTTCTCTTAATAACAATTTACAATCCAGGCTTTTGGGAAACATTATTTCTGGTGAAAAGATGACACCGTTCAGTGCTTTGAGAGATGCTAAGGATGATCAGACACCTCATATGTCTGGTAGCTACCCTGGTGTGCTTTATGACTTCTTAGCAAAAATATGTATTTATCATTAACCTAGGGTCAGTTATTGACCCCCTTAATCTGCAAGTGTTGCTTTGTACACAGTTGACATCAATGCAGTATAAATTACTGAAGCCTCTCCCCAAAGGATTTGTAAATGGCATCATTCCCTTCAATATCTAGATGCCAGCTATAAGGGAGAAATTAATGTGAGAGTTAAAAAACATGAGGTTAATTGAAATTAGCCCTCAACTAAAAAAGGAATATTCAAGGAATTTTAAAGTTCCATTAAATATGAAAATAATATTTATTCCCATGTGGGAGGCAGAAATTAATCTCAGATAAAGAGCTGTGACTATATTTCTCTTTTTCACTTCTCTTCCCATCTTGGTTTTCCTTCAGCACCCTTGCCACATCCTAGGAACTGTTTCTGTGCTGCTTTCCAGTATATTTTCTTTTTTCACCTTCCTTTGGTAGTGGATTCCTTGCAGTGCCCCATGAAGACTTTCATTCTGACAGACTCCTCCAAGAGCCTTTCTGAGGTGTGTGCTTCTAGCTGCTCAGTGAGTAAAAAAATGCCTCCATCTTCTGCTGGGCAAACAGCTTGCTTTACTGTCACCCATGTGCATATAAATGTAGGCTTGTCTTCCTAAAGCAAACACTGAAATTTACGGATTACATTTAAATAAACCTTTATGGAAAAAGTTTACACACTGTAAGATCAAGATCCATGACAGCTGACAGGCAGTGGTACAAAATGCCTGTGATTATAAATTTGTGTGGAGGACGTTCACCTCTGGGAGAGCAGGAATTCATTAGGGCTCTGCCACCAGCTTTGCTTCTCAAAGATCTAAATTCCTCATGGAGCTTTGTGTCCAAGAGCAGCCACAAATGCATTTCTCTTTATAGTGCCTGCTCCTAGAGGATGGTTCCAAAATTGATTCCTGTGGACCATGATGATACAGGCTGCTTGTCATCAGGATGGTGGCAAACTGGAGTCTGCTTTTCCCCTTTCTCACTGTTAAATCACATTAGATGACAGAGAAGAAAAAAAAAACAGCAAATGCTCTTCCTTAACATTGTGTTTCCATATAATCAGCTGCTGTAAATACCATGGAGATGCTACTTAGTCAACAAAGAAAGAAAAAGGCAATCCATGAAATCTTCTTTCTTTCAACATGCCATCCAAGCACTCGAAATATTTGAAAACACCTGTTCGAGAAATAGCAGTAGTAACAGCTCACTGCAGGCAGCTTGATTTTCACAAGGGCTTGGGTACCAGGGTGACAGGCACCTCATGCCCATTCAGGGGAACAAGTAATCTGCTGTAACGCTACAAATCTCAGTTCTCCATAGTCACAAGAAATTCACTTGCACTGCCGTGTGATATTTTAACATAAACTAAAGATTGTGTTTTGTATTATCGTTCCCTTTGTATTTACTAACAAAGTAGTTCATGATTAACAGATCTGGAAAGACAAAAAAGATGGGACAAGATGTATTTACAGATGGGAGACATATTTTTTGGGGTGGGAAAAAGCACTAAAAGGCACTATCATGAGCAACGAATTGGGCCACTGTAATGTTGAAAACAAGGATGGTATAAACAACAACAACGTATTAATGCCTTCTTGACATAACCTTTGAACAGTGTGTGATCCAGGGAAACCTGTCTTTGGGATTTCTGGTAGGAATGACAAATAAAGGTCAAACAAAATTGTACCGAGATACCCTAAAACTGTCTTTAAGCATGTTAGAGTTGTTAAATTATTTTTGGGCTGTTTATTGGAGGTGGCTTAATGGAGATTTTCACTGTTGTATAGAGCGGTCTTCCTTTTTCATTATAACACTGCTTTTTTCCTCCTCCTCTGCTCCATACTGTATTGCCAATTCTCCATTCATCCTTTTATGTCATCCTCTCTATCTCACTATATATACATCCTGATTTGTCTCCTGCTCAGTAACCTACCTCTTTGTTTCCACCCTTTGTTCCATTTATCTTTCTGATGGCTGACATGATAGAATTTGTCAAGACTGACATAATCCACAGTGGGATTCATCTTAATATTATATAAAAAAATCCAAGTGAAAAAATACATTCCCAGAATATTTTGATCACAATATTTTAAACAATGTTTTACTCTGACGACATAAAATTTAAGGCTATAAAAGTTCATATGTTTAGTCTTAATTTACCTTAGCAATTAGTACCATAAACAGGTAAGAAAGTGGCACAGCATCACAAGCATGAGTAACCGGTTCGTGTTGCAAATAGTCGTTCCCTTCAGTACGAATATGCAGGACAGTTTAACTTCCATTTCTCAAGTAGGGTTGCTTCTCTGCTGTGTTATTATTTTCACCCTTCAGTCACAGCGTACTAGCTCTGGTCTTACAGCATTTGAAATCTTGTAGCCAACCTGCCTTTGCCTGTATGCCAAGGTGGGCAGTGTCTTATCAGCATTTGTGATCTCAAACCAAAATTTTCTGATAGATAAAATCAAAAGTTTTGGAAATACTCAGAATTCAGCAGCACTTCTGAATGAATGGATGCACCAGTGTAGTGTGAATTATGACATTTATGCCATTGAAAGGTGTGTGAGACTAGTTTATTTTGCTTATAGCTCTTGAACTTGGGTTTATGAAGCCTTCAAAGGTGAGCTCTCATGTATGTTTTCATATGATGGGAGAGTCAGGGAACATGAAATCTGTGAGAACATTTTGGTAATGCCAATATGGACTCATCAAGCTGCCAAGGCAATGCTAGTAGTTCGAAGGAAAAAAGCATCGAACAGAAGGATCTCCGTCCAAGAAAAATATTTCAATTAGATATAGAAAGTGTGGTTGTTTTAATTTTTGTGCACTAGTGATTGGATTTGTGAAAATCAGTATTCATTGTTATCAACAAAACCATCAATAACAAAGAACCAAGTAATGTAACCCTTCTGTCAATAGGCTATCAGGTTGCTAGATCTCTGCTTGTCTTCCTGATTGTCTCAGGACCAGATCGGCTATAAAGCAAAATTAGAAACTTAAGAAATCAGTTGTTATGAGAGGGCTTTGCTGGGCTTTGAAGGGTGCAGAATCATGAATCAGCTGTTCTGAAAGCTGATCCAGTGCCTACCTGAGACAACAGTTTCAAAAATAGCATTCACCTGAAAAAGTAATAGAGCAATACACTATCCCACAGTTCAACAATGCACATACTGCCTGAAATTCAAATGCATCATTAATCTCTATCAAATCCCACTGAATCTATTGGCACTCAACTTCACCACTACCCATGTTGAGAAATAAAGCTTAACTTTGTGCCAAAGTTTTGTAATAGTTGTTACCACAAAACCATTACATCTTCTATTCATCTTACCTACATAAGATAGATATGCCTAAATGTGATAGATATTTTATGGTAGGTATTAAAATTTCTGCGAGGAACATTATGATTAAATCAAAACAATTGTCAAAACTCCTTAAACGTATTTGTCTATGACAGAGAATAAGAAGAATGTAGACTTTGTTTCTTTTGTATTAAAAGCAGCCATTTCATAATCTTTTTTATTAATGCTTTCCAGATTTTATAGTACCTTTTATTAGCCAAGCGTCTGATTTCTCACAAATCAATGTGTTCTGATAACCAGAAGAATCCCGTTGGCAAGACTGAAGAAGTTAAAACAAAAAAAGATGTTTTTAAACTTCAGTCTAGTTTCTGAGCAACTTTTATACAGGCATAACAGACATATCACTTGAAAAGAAAAATTAGAGTCAAGAAGTTTAAAAGGATTTTAAAATATTTCCAACTCCTGGGTATTATACAACATACAACTGTAAATATAACTATCAGATCAGAAGAATTTGATGGAAATGGCTCATTTTATCATTATTCTTCTCACAAACTTCTCACTTATTACTCAATTCTCAAAATCTTTTACTTAATCTGCTGGATTTAAGTGTTAAAACAGGTTGCAGACAATGGGTAGATGCTGTAATCCTTCAACAGAGCAAAGGGGGTTAAGTAGCACCACTTTAGTGATGCCTGAGTTCTGTGATTTGTGAATTTAAGTAAAACCTTTTAGCATTATTTGACTATACCAGGTTGATATGGGTTTTTTTCAGTTAAATTGCTAACCAACTTGCTGAATCTGAAATTGCTCCCATTTTTACAGGAACCATGCCAGGGTATTACAGACAAAATGGCTAAATTGGTTCTGGAGGGGACCATAAGCTGTTTAAAATAAGATTACATTTATTTTTTTAAACATCTTGTTTGTATGTATGTATGCATGATCTAGAGTGTTGATATTCTGTAATTTAACTGTATGATTTTATGCCTGCTGAACTTTAGGACGCTCCTGAAAATTAGGTGCCTGTTTCTCTTGTTCCTCTGATGAATGAAATTTCAATAAGTATTGTCTTAGCCCCTTTTTGCCTGCCTTGTGCTTTCATGCTAACCATTTTCAATCATGGTCTGCTATCTTATTTTTTCCCATTTAATTCTCCTAGTTGCATGCATCTTTACATCCTGTCTTGCAACACCCTGTCTCTTAATCTCCACATTATAGTGCCTATTTCTCTTCCCCTATCTATTTTTTGTGTGAAACCTGTTAGAACACCCTTAACCTTTATCCTTTTTGTATCAGCATCTCCACAAACTGCTGTAATGCACATTCAAAAATTGCAAAGGAAAGCATAATTCCCTGGGAACAGAGGGCAGGTACAGGTATTTGTGAGAGCCCAGGAAGGACTGGAAAACAAACTCTTCACTGTGGGCTTTGTTAACCTCTGAAAAGTAGCTGCTGGTAGAGATTTTCTTGTTACATCACTGTACATGTTTGAGAGAAAGCAGAATCAGCCCCCTTGTCTTCTCAGATTTAAAGTCAAGCAAGATCAGGTAACACCTCTTACAGCACAAACACAATAGCACCTGCCAGAATTATACTGCACCACATCTGTGTTTAACTTGGAAACTGCATTTATCTACAGAAATTTTAGGCCAGATAAGACATGGAACAGGAAACAGTGAAATCAGAGACGATAACTAGTAATCTTAAGCTTCCTGCCTAGCATTACAATGTTGAAAATATTGTGGTTACAGACAGCAAAACATGATTTTAACAGCAAGGCAGCAAATAGTCCCTCTCTCTAAGTCTTTTTAACCTAGCTTGCTGATCCTGACAAACAAATAGAGAGTATCCTCTATTTGATCTTTCAAATGAAAAGGAGGAAAAAATGTCTTTCCCAAACAATTGCAGAATTCCTTTAATTGTGGTGATAGAGTACTCAGTTATGTGACATACAAGCAGACTTTTTCCTTGCTATAATTATGTATTTAAGATATGTAATTAACCAGTTTGTAAACTGATGTCTCAGCTGAAGATCACACTCACTGAATTCATATCCTTGTTTTGATATACAGCTTAAACGAGCACCCTGGTATGTATTCTACTAATTCAAAATGCACACATTTCCTTCTCAAGCATTTTTTTTCAGAATCAGACTGTAAATTCAATACCCTAAGTAACTAAAGACTGAATTTTAAAAAAAACCCTACACTGGGCTATAAAAGATTATGTGAAGCAGCTTACCTGCCACAAGGAATTAATTCTGTCAGACTAGAACACAAAAAGCCATAGTTATTGATAAGTAAGAAAACAAACAAACAAACAAAAAAAACCAACCAGAATTAAACTGCGTATAGGATCTGTTCGCTAATTCTTTCCATATTGCCACTTACTTTCTAATGAAAAGGATTAATTCAGCTATTGGGGTTGAATCGTGCCTTTTCTAGATGGAATATTTTTCAGTATGAAGTTGCATCATGACTGCAGTCCAGGAGCAACTTGTGACATTGTAAAAGTAAGCTTCTGTCCCTTGATAAAACCTGACTTTTTCATTCCTCAAAGTGAGTAGGATAGTTTTGCAGCTAAGGCACTGGGCATCTGATGTATCAGCCCAACAATAAAATGTCTATGATAACTTCAGTAGTTCTTTTGGATCAGAACCTCCAGTGATATTAGTGGTCACTGGTCCAGTAACTCGATGCTATCAGTCAAATCCACAGCAAAGATCAATAGGAAAAATACATGTGTCACTGCTCAACCACTGATCATTAGAAAACCCCACTGGGTTTGCCAGCGGTATTAAACTACGTCTCAGATCACCCACTAAGTTATGGATTATCCCCACTTAAACAATAATAACATGAAGCAGAGACACTGTCAGGCATGCACCAGGACTGTACCTGTGGCAGAGCCAAAACCAGAGATCACATGTTCCGAATAATCATCATGCAGTTTGTCCTTCCACTTACTAATCCAACTTGTGGAAAAAAATCAAGTGTCTGAATGAAACTGTCAACAAGACAGTCATTCTTCTCTACTGAAACATTTAAGAGATTTGTTAAGATCAAGTGCATCAGCTAACATTGCAAAGTGAGGTATATTCCACATAAGAACTCTGTATCTACCTGTTAGCCTTAGTGCCTGAACAAGGGGCTCATCTCAGTGAATGAAGGCAGAAGGGGCTGAGAAGGCTGTGGGTGATGGGTGCTGGGTAGGAGCAGCAGTTACTGGAGGAACAAACAACCCGTAAAGGGCACATCAGCTTACAAATATGACACTCTGCCCCCCTCCACACACATCCCTCCTAGATGCCTGGATGCCACCTGCATTAGATTAGAATTGCTTTTGTGTTTCTGCAAAAAAACTTATCTCTAGATAGTGGTGATCTCATCCTAAGAAATAGGTTTTTTCACCTTACTCAGGGTTTTTGAAATTATGTCATTATTTAGAACTAATTTAAAATGCTTTTGAACTAAAGTAAACAATAAAAAGCCTAGACCCTTATTTACCAAAACAGCAGCAGTTTAGCATTCTAAATCCCAGTTTTCTTCAGAAAGATGTTTCAGTACAAAATCACAGTTTTCAACAACTATTCTGTCTAACACTTCTTTCATGTTTTTTACGTTGCCCAGTCACCCTGTTTTGCATTACTATATTGATATATATTGTAACATATGCATATTTCAAAGTGTCTAGGCATCTCTCAAATATATCATAAAACTCCAGCCTCCTTCACCTAGCCCTCATCTATACAGATAAACATCACCAAATGCCAGCAGTGAGATCAGTTAATAGAACAATATGTGAAGAATAAAGTATATTAAAACAAAATTGCACACAAAATTTACCAACAAAACATTCCTCCAAGCAGGTTTGTTATTCATTATAATTAAGACTAATAATGTTATAAAAGCATTGAGGCTTGTTTGTAAGTCCTCTATCTCATCACGTGGCAGGGTATGAAGATGCTCAGTCCTACTCTCACTAAATTCACCCTCTCACTGCTGTTATCACAGAGGTGTTTCAGCCCCTTTCAGATCACCTCCCCATCCAGCTTCCACATAACCTATGAACCAAGCCAGCATTATGCAGGCTGGCTGAAAATCAAGACCTTCATCCCCCATCTGTGTGCACAATGGACACCTCATGGCATTAAATTTCAGGAGTCACTTGAGAGGCATCATACACCATAGTGTCAGTAGACTATTGGGTCTCTTGTGACTAAGAAGTCAATAACTCTTTTTTTACTTCTCCACCATCCCAGGAGGCATGCTCAGAGGGGGCAGCAGATGCATACCTAGACAGTGACTTAGTAAATCAGGAGAATGAGCTTCTCAACCCATGGCCAGCGAATCATGCTTGCACCACATCTATCCCCCGGCCATCTCTCAGGCACTCATTCTTTTCCTTACACTGGTGTGTTGCTGTGGATAAGCATGTCAGAAAGCATTTTAAATTAGGTCAATATGGAGCAAACTACAAAGCCGCTTCTACACTATGTGTGTAAAGTGGACTCCTCCCTCAGCAGCAATACAGGTGGAGTTGTGTGAGTAGTCTTAACTTTTGCTTCCTCAACACACTCAGGGCTCTGGGGAAACCCTTTCACAGGTCTCCTTCCTCTCTCAGAAACACTGAAGTGTTCTTGGTGAAAAGCATTTGCAAAGGAAACTTAGCACCAGGGAAACACAGAGTAGACTGTGCCCAAAAAGATGCTGTGGATCATAGCAGCAGGACTGTAGGACTAGTTCAGATTCACACACAAAGGCAGTCTGAATGTCTCCCCTGGAGTTCCAGCATTAATATCAAATGATAGAACAGAAGAAATTTTGTACAAGTCCCCTTTCTCAGTTGCTTGTTACTACACTAAATCTCTGATAGAGCAGGTAGCAGATGAGGAACAAAAACCCCTAAATGGTTGAATCTCAGTTCTATGATAGACTTAAATCTTGACAGAGTGTTCACGCTGAGCTGTTAAGCTATTTTACAAATCAACAAAGGGAAGGAATTGTCAGAGTCATTTATTAACACGAAACAGAAACTCATTTGACCATTTTTCATTCATTGATCATTCTTTTATGTTGATTTTTTTTTGTTTTGGTTTGGGTTTTGTTCCAGGATATATATGCACTTTCTTAGAATCTTTTCTTTTGCTGTTGTGTGAGCAATCCAGTGTTTTATACGTTTACGGATGATTACTATTCATGTAGCTCATTAAATAGTAGACTTACTTAATATCTAAAAGGATTTCCAGTTTTATTTGTGCAAATAGCTTACTTTTCATTGTCGAGTTTTAGGGTATGAGGAATGGATTTGTTCAGAGACCAGAAGATCTTTATCGTTTGACAGTGTAGCAAAACCTGTATTCTCAATTACTCAGCAGGCATGGTTTTCCTAATACTTCCACCTGGTGTTCCATAACATGCTGGATAAGTGTGAGGAGCATCTTCATTTTCAACGTGATTTCTTTGTCCTGTTTTAGTGTGCTCAACAGCAAGTAGCTTGTAGTTTCCCTAAACTTTTCAGTGAACTTCAAAGTGAAGAATGCTCAGGCATACCTTATCTAGCACTGAATCTTGTAGGTCTGGTCAGCATTTGCAGCAGAACTTTGTTGGCAAGCGATCCCATGACCTTTTAGGGGTCTAAGAAACACCACTGAAATATCACTGGTGTGATAACTCCATGCATAACATATCAACAGAAAGTGAGAAAATCAGCAATGCTTGTGTGAACTAAACTGAGTTTTTCACAGCTCAAACAATCCATAAACCTTTCTCTTCAATATTTTAAGAACTTTTCACCTCTTTAGTAAAATAAAGGCTCAAAACGGAAGAAATTGAATTCCCTCTTTTTCTGTCTTCATATTTTTACACCTATGTGCTCTGCCAAAACATTTTTGCACTCAGAGATATAATCCTGAACTCTCTAACACTCTCTGCCCACCTCATATCCCTGCCTGTGCTTCCATCTTGTTTTCTTTTCACAGTCAACAGAGTAGATCAAACAAGTAATCCTTGTATCTGGAATTGTCTAAGAAAATACCCATTCTTTCATTGGACCTCACTCTGGTATTTGTTTATGTGCGTGTGAGTGTGTGTGTGTCTGTACTATGTATATGTGTATAAGTCTTTTATATGCTTGTGTATATGTGCACGTGTCATTGCATACGCTTTGTGCATGCTCTTCGCCACCTCTCTGAAATCACCAGCGCTTTCATTGCACAGCTCAGTGACTCAGAAATACATTGGTATTTACCTCCTTCTGATACAGCGAGTCAACCACCATTCCTGCTTGTCTCAATTGTTTGTCTCTCTCACAGTGCATCTAAGGGAGGAACAGCTAGAGAGAAAACAGATGGAAATGGGGTGGAAGAGCCCTGCTACTTAAAGGCCAGCAATCCCCTAACTCACAAGTGTGTACTCAAAAACTCATAATTATGTTTTTTTATCAGTTTCTTTATAACTATTGTAACAGGCCAGCTGATATCTGTTTCTTCACTAAAACAGAGTGAGATCTGCAGTCTCAGTCTGTTTCAAGGGCAGGGATCTTGGTCAGTCTGTGAGGATCCCCATCCACGACTGGATCCACCCGGGCTGCACCTTCTCAGCACTAAGACCTCCAGAGCTGAAGTGGGGATAGGGGCAGATCTGGGAAGAGGGAGGGAAGGCAGCATCTTTTCTTCTGCCATGTGTTGGAAACGAAACTGAAGGGAGATTCAGAAAATCAGAGGAAGCAAGCAGAGGTTACCACAGCCCTAGTCTCAGATGGTAGCTGGAAATGAGCCAACACAGAGAGATTTAGTCCTGTGCATAACTCCTCTTGCTTTGCAGGGCATGTCTGTAAAGGGTCAAAGGATTTGCCAGTATCTGTTAATCTTAAAATGATGAAGTGATCTGTAACTATCACATTCTGCTTTTGGCTTTGACCTATCTATCTCTCTCTCCCCCCGCCCCCAGCTGTTTGTTGTGTGTTGTTGAGACTTAACTAAGTCTCTGGGCTACTTGAGACAGGACAGTGCCTGGTGGTCACTGGCTTGCAAAAAAGATAAATGGCAGAGTAGCAATGCTCACATACTGACCAGTATCTTTGGGCAGCACCAGGCAACAAAAGTTCAGCTCAGTTTCAGCAACATTAACTGGCTGTTATTAATTTCATTATAAATAGCATAGGATAGTGGCAAGGGATAGGTACACTTTCCTAAAAATAAAAGTGAAATAAAAAAATACATGTTTGCAAAATAATGGCAAGTGGTGAAATCAGACCAAAGACTAACTTGTCATGGGAGTTTTTTCCCTTTGCATTTTCCCTCCATTTATTTTCACAGTAACTCTCTATTTATCATTGTACATAGAATTGTAAGCATGTGAACGTATCTTGGTCTATTTCAGCATTTGGCAGACAACTTCTCTTGTTATAGCAAAAGCTGTTTGGTGCTTTCCAGTCTCAAAGAAAATGAAAAAGCCCCTTCCACATCTAAGCTGCACCGGACAACCCATCTGCCTGGTTGCATGAACACTAATTCCTATCTGACGCTCTTCCCTTATTGCTTTGTGAGGTGGCTCTGAGCTCTTCCTTGGCTCCTGACAGAACTCATTTATAAGAATGCGCTGCTGGGATGGATGTTTTAATTGTCTTGTTATGCCAGGCAACTTGTTTCTATGTAAATGATTTCTTGGATGTTTCTTCCCTGACTATTTTCAGTCCTTCAGGCTTTCTAAGAATCGAGAGAATTTGGACTTGTCCTGGACAGTATTTAGTCATCCCATTCATCAGCCAAGGAAGTCTGAGTCTCAAACCTGATGAGTAAGAATGTAACAGGGAAATGATTTCCTCGACACTAAAGCACGGGAGAGGTCAAGAGCTGCAGCCACTGGCAGACTCAAGGGCTGTGCCCTGGGGAGCTGTCTGAGAAGTCCTAGCTCTTGCCAACAGCATCACAGACTGCAGACCCCAGTCTCCAAATGCATCATCTGGCCTGCTGTGGCACTGCAGTCCCCTTTCACTACCAGGAGGACTCAGAGCATCTAAAAGGAACCCTCATATCCTGTGGCACATAGCAGTTATGATGTGCCTCTTTATTGCATCCTAAGTGAAGTTCCCTATAAAGAAATATTGATTGAAGAAAAAACTCATAAGGATCAATGGTTTATGTTCCAGCTGTGTTTTATGTTACAATAATAGCTCTTTGGAGAGTTGGTGCTGAGTGAGTGCAAAGTAATACCAGTAATTCCCCCCTTCTTGGATGATCCCATACCAAATTCTTCACCGTTCTCACCATTGACTCATGGGCAGAAAATAGCTACTGTGGTCTCAGGGGATACTGTAAAAAAAAGAGGGGGGAGGTAGAAGGTGGAATATGAAAAGGAAATCTGCTCCAAGGGACAAATGCTCCAGGAGTAAGTGCCTGGGTGTGCCAACAAGGCAGTGCCAGTCTGTCCCCAGGCACTCAAATCCAAAGATCAGTAGCTGGTAGTTAAAAACACCACTGACCTAACTCATTGCATGGCAGAAGATACAGAGGGGTACATGCCTGGGTAGTGGTGGGAACCCAAAACTCCATTGCTCTGAGCATGATATGCTTGCGAAAGAGAGCATCTCTGCTATACCTCTGTAGGTGTTTTTGCAATAGCAGCAACTTCCTCCATTGTAAGTGTGTGAATACAGAGCTAGTAATGAGTTGTCTACAAAGGGGTGTAATTTGTATGTCTCCACTATTAAATATTATCCATATAAAAGGCACGTGGTCTTTTCTGCCCAGAGAACAATAGGATTTCTTTCCCTTCAACAAGAAAGTTTTCTTTTCAAAATCTTAGCCTCCTTTCCCAAACACCTCTACCAGCCTGTGTCTCTGCCTATTCCCTCCCAGACATTTGTCCTTCCCTGAGGTCTTCTCCATGCCACCTTCTGTTCAGACCAGTTTCCCTTACACCAAACAGTGCTTTTCATCCTCACCCACCTCTAGCCACTGTCTATTGCCTGGTGAAAGCAGCCTCAGAGTGAGCCCTCCCCATCCTCTTACCTGCTGTGCGGTACAGGCATGCCCTGCCACTGCACTCACCAGCTTTTCCTGTGGGCTAGCTGCATTTCTGATGATCACACCAAGCCTCTTCATTATTATCTGTTATGTATATGCAGCCTCATTTGGGCCAAGAGACACCACAAGGTGGCCAGGAACATAAGGGTTAAAGAAAACCTCAGTATGCCCAGCGAAGCAAGTATGAACCCCCTAAAGGACCTTGCAGTCTTAAAGGAGTGACCCTTCAAATCAGGGGTGATAAAAGGACTTTGGTCAGCTGTATCCATTCTGTAGAGATGATTATGACTCTGACACCAAATGCATTCACAAAACCCACAATTTAAACACATTTTTTAAATGTGTCAAGGATTTATAGACTACCGCTTGAGAGAGCTTCAAAACTGGGAAAAAGCAGGACTATTTTTAATGTAAAGCCATTGCTACCTAGTAAGAAAACACTTTTGTATTCATATAAAGTATTTATTAAGTGTAAGGTTTTATAAATTGTTTAGTCCTGCAGCATTTAAAAAAACCAAAAAAACCCAGGTTGCTTTGAATGCATTACCAAGTATCCTGTGGAATATTTCACATAAAAGGAAACAGAAGATGTATAAATGTAAACAGGCTAATTGTATGCAGATATAAATTATGCATGTTGGTCTTATGAAAAAGCATCCCTGATTTGCAGGGGTCTTACTCAGCAGCTTTGTGTCTTGTCTAAGGGGATATTTAGTATGGCTGTGATGTGCAGAATTTAAAACAAAACTTTGAATTCTGCAGAAGAAAAATATAGCCCAACTGTGATAAGACTGCACTGTTGGGAGCAGGAGGGTTATATTTTATTTTATTTTATTTTGTTTTATTTTATTTTACTTTATTTCATTTTATTTTGTTGACTGTTCTGCTCATTAGCCCTGTTAACATGTGTGTATGCCTGCCCACGGATACAGTGCCAAGTAAAAGATTGTGTTAAGACTTAACGTTTGCAAAGGGATTAGGGTTATTTTGATGTTTCTTAACAGGGATATGTAAAATATTCTCAAAGTCACAAACCTTTTCATGGTTGAAGCATTTCTGATTAGTCCCAGACACAAGCAGCCTGGCCTGCAGAGGTGCAGAGCAGCTGCAGCTCCCACCAGCTGTCCTGGGGACTGTGTGGGGCCAGCACCTGCAAGGAGCCAGCCTAACTGGGGCACATTCTAGAGGTGGTTGAAACGGGTCCCTGCCCAGGCAAAACTATGTCACTCACCATCTTTTTCCCCCCATCCTGCAGAATCCCTCTCCTCCAAATAAGAGCAGCAGCATATTTCAAATCAAGTTGCAATATTCGTGCTGAGGGTTCCTTCCTAGTGGGGGTAGGATTATGTATCCCTTGGGTACCCCCCGTGGGTATGACTCACGCCCACGTTTCCTGTCTTTCTGGCATGGATTAGTGAAATGATGCTGAAAGTGGAGGTACAGACAAGAAGGTTAATGGAAACAAGTCTGTGGAAACAAAAAATAACACAGCTGAGGTGGAACCAAAACTCAAGGAGCTCACTGCAGTCAAGTCAGGGTGACCTGGTAATCTTCATCTTAAATTTCTGAAAGAAGTGGCACATGTCATCAAAAGGCCTGGAGCTACGATTTTTAAGGAATCTACCGAGCCATGGGTGATACTATATGATTAGGGAACTGTAAGTGTGGAGGAAGAAAACATACCAATCCAGGCAATGACAGCCCCATCTGTTTGCTATGTCCTGCTTGGGATATGTCTGTTAAATGAAAGATATAAAGGCCCTCCAGTGCTAATTGACAGTACAAAAGCACCAAGGCAAGGTATAAACACTGGGAAAGGAATTCTTTCTTTTGGAAAAAATGTCACAAACCAAAATGCACCCTTCATTACCACTTCTGGCAAAGGAGGTGCACAATGAATGGTTCAGTAATAAAGCACCAACAGCTTCTGACAGTGTGCAGTGGTACACAGCTCCATTAAGAGGAGCTACTGTACGTAGATATTCCAGCCATGCAGACATATGATGTTGCTGTTTCAGAAAGCTGGGGCGGGGGAAAGGAGAGAGAGCTATTTCTGACTTGTTGTCTATTCCTTCTTCTGCTACATTGTGCGATGGGGCAAGAGACGCAGCTTGCATATTCACCTGCCATGATAAATTACATCAATTTCAGTCCCTCAAGATGGAGGTACTGGTGCAGAGAGCCACTAAACACTACCAGTTGCTTTATGACACTACAGACATGAGACAGAAAAAGGCACACTGTGCAAGTGCAACGTAACCCTGTACCCTGGGACAGGCTGGACACAAATGTGAGAGGGAAAGCGGGATATTTCCTTCATTAATACACTGTAAATACATCCTCATCATGATACATCCTTTGCTAAGAATCTGTATTCTATTAGCTCAAATTAGAATAAGCCTTAAAGACAGCCATTGCCATCTCTGACCCTTTCAGCTTTTCTGACTCCAGCACTGGCCAGTAGCAGCTGCTCTAAAAGAGAAGAAAAAAATGCCTACAGTCAGCAGCTATTCAATAACAGGCCCTTAGGGGAAGTTTCTTCCCAAGCCTCATTAAATGTTGGCTTCATTCTTAAATTCCTTCTAAACTTCTCAGATTCTATTCTGGCCTCTTTGTCTGGTGTCTGCACTGTGAACCAGGCTTTCCAGCAAGGGTTTTCCTTGGCTGGCCCCAGCTCCTCCAGTGCCCACACTCGTGGCTGGCTCTAGCAGCGAGCAGAGGCTGTGCTCCTCGCTTGCTATGAGCAACCGGTGGGGATAGCCACCACAGTGCAGATCATGGCTCCTCTGCTAAAATGCAAGCAAAAGAGGATTTCTCCTACCTGGTTCCTACTGACTGCTGTCAGCATTTTTCCCTTTTTCTTTGGGATGAGATATCTTCTGGGGGTTGCGGCCAGCTGGCATTTTCAAAGCTCTCCTCAGACCCTATCTAAAGTACTGTGTCACGTAGCAAAGAGAGTGAGTGCATGACACCAAATATCAGTTTACCGTACATTTCACATCAGAGTGCACCTGGGCATGCAGAAGACAGAAACGGCACTCAAGTATAGAGTGGGCCATAAATTGTTGGTGAATTAAGGCCCTAAGGGTTGTTTAAATATTGCAGTAATCATCTTGTCAGGCAAAGTCCCACATTCTGCTAAGATTAATCTGACATCCATCAGGAATGGCACAATAGAAGGTTATTTAATTTGGATCACACTGGACTGGAAAACTGGCAGGAGGACAGAAATGACCCAGATTGGAAACATTTTGCAGAGAGTTGTGTGAATCAAGAAAAAAAAAGCAGAGAGCAAAAAAGTGTGTATGTGTTTATTGGACACAGATACATTAATTACAATGTATACATACATACCTACATAAACTTAAATGTGTGCACACCAACATACAGGACAGTGGAAATTTCAAGAGCATTCAGTATTGGTCTGACTTAGTTTCAGTATCAACTCTTTGGGATTCTGCTTCAGACTTGAACAAGAGTAGAGTGGGACTACTGGCAATAGTTTCTGAAACACCTGTCCCAGTATCTCTTCTCCCAGTTTTTTTCCTTCCTCCCTCACGTTATCGAAAAGGGAAACAACCCCAAACGTTTTACATATAACCTGGAGTAAACACTGGCCATTAGGTGAATTGCATTCAGAACAGAAGTGCTCTCTGGATAGCACATTTTTAATCATTGAACATTTAAGTAGTGCAAGAAATATATCTCCTCTTTTGGCAACTTGACTTATAAATCCTCTCTACAGCTTTCCCAACCATTACAGAGTTTTTCCATATTGCTGTAGCCTTCCTATATGTTCAAAACAATGACAAATCTGCTAACAGCTGGACATACATTAATGCCCTTCAGCCCTGGGAAAATAAAAAATAAAAACACATTCCCCTGGATCACTGCCGTTTTTTACAGAATAAGTTACTTAGCTTATTAAACTTGTCAAACAGCAAATACAAATAAAATGATGGTTTATCTTGCTGATTATGCAGCCACTGCACCCTGGTGTGGGTAAGCGCATGACTGAAACATTCATCACTGTTCACGAGATGTCTCTGCTCTGCTTTCCCTTCGTGCTTTACCGTTACCACAGAACGCAACGTGTCCCGGGGGCCCCCCCGTGTCCCCCTCACACCTCTGGTCCCCTTGGCAGCCCCCGCACACCCACCGGCGCCGCCCCCCACCCCAAAAAGCCAAGTTCAACCTCCAGCACCCAGCCCTTGTCGCGTTCGGCGTCCCGGGAGAGCCGCAGCGGCAGCCGGGGCCGCTTCCCAACGCGGTCCCCGTCACCCGCAGGTGAGGGACACTTTGGGGGGGGGGGGACACACACAGGGTGCACCCCCTCCCCACCCTGACACACCTCTCGCCCCCAGGACCCCCCCCGCCACACTTGAACCCCAGCACCGCCTTCGCCAGGGGTTGGCAGCGCCGGCAGGAGGCTCAGCGCAAAAAGTAAGCGGTGACACCGGGGGTGTCACTGTCACCGTCCCCTCCCTCGCGTGGCACATGGGGGGGGTCCCCGCCCCCCCCCCAAGCCCCTCACCACCATCTCCCTTGGGTGCAGCCAGCGGTCGGGGGGCAGAACCAGCCCGGT
>JAVJGI010000062.1:48486772-48526127 GCA_035590275.1 Ibycter americanus
TCTGCTTTCCCTTCGAGCTTTACCGGTACCACAGACCGCAACGTGTCCCGGCCCCCCCCGCCCCGCGCCCCCCACCCCCCAAGAAGAAGCTCGAGTTCTTTAGAGAAGACAAGTTTAAAGTAAAATGTAAAATACTAATTGTGCAGCAGTCAAACGGGCATATTTACAAAGGGTTTCAAATTCCCTAACAGTTATCTGCTGTATTTGTAAGCTAGCAAACAGCGAAGATAATTTAGGGCTTTGAATACCAGCACTGAGTATAATCAATGTGAATCAGATGCACATTACCAAATTGAAGACATTTTATATATGCATTATGTCAGATCATGAATCAGTTTTGTGTAAACTGAAATCCTGGAATACAAAACCATTCGCAAATTCAACTACAGCCACACACAGTATATAATTATGTTACATATCAAACAGTGATACAATGCAGCAAACTATCATACTGAGAGACCTTTGCTGCTTTCAGGACATCTACAGAGCCAGGTTTATATGGCACATTACTGCCAATTCATCTATACCCATCTGAGTAAATCGGTTGGCAGAGTGGGGCAGATTACCACTAATGGCTCTATTATGGAAAGAAGCTGCAACCATTAGCTATTTTACATATGGACAAAAGAGAATTTAATTGATGGCCCATCGCCCAGCAGACAGAGAGAAATGATGATTTTCACCTTAATGCCAGGCATTAAAAATTCACAGGGCTGTGGAAGAAAGAGATGTTCATCCAGTCTCAATCTGCTTATGGGTCATTTTAAGCATAACTTGAGAAAAGCAGCACAAGGAGAGCTGTTCTGCTTTGAGAAAGCTTGAGTCCGCCGGGGAAAAAATTCACAAGTTGCAGTGTTATGATGTTAAAAAGCCAAGACCACGACCCTCTTATTTTCCTTAGCTACAATTTTATTGTTCCCGAATAGTATCCAAGCATTCAGCAAAACACATTTTGTGAATGTTTATATTTGCAAATGAAGGAAAAAAAAGAAGCATTTTTTGAGACACAGTAATAATACAATCGATTTTCACATATTTAAATACAAATGTGTATTCATGTATTTAAACATAACATTGATTTCATTTAGCATATATGTTAGGCTTGTGTGTATTTTTATGTCTTCGTTTTTTCGTTTATACATATGCAAAAAGCCATTGCACTGTAGCTGTATCCAGTATTTGTATTATTCTGGTAGGGCCAGTTTTACCTTCCATGTACAACTGAGAAGGTTTTTCTTGTCCCTCTTCTCCTGGAAGATTCCTACAGGCTTTGCTGTCTCCAGGATATCTGCAGTTCTCACTTCATGACTTGTCAAACGGTGAAACATGAAGTTACAGGGGACTCCAAACAAGATCTCACAGGAGAGGCACTCACCCTGGGGTGCATCCCAGATTTTGGTGCTGGGGCATCTCTCCGGCTTCCTGCCTCCTTTTACTCCACTGGGGGGATTTTCCTGTAGAGGTAAGGGATGCCTGGTCTGCAGTAATTTCTAAGATCTTCTAAGATCACCTCCTCCCTCCAGTCTGAAAGCGCTGAAGGTTATTAATAAACTTTGAGATTGTTATGGTAGTAACTAAAGACCGTAGTGGTGTAGCAAACTATGTGCTCTGCAGGGCAGAGACTATCCAAACGGAAAACAGAGCTGCTGAGTTGGAGAAAGGGACAAACTTACAAGTCATGTGTACAGTAGCAGGAATTTTTTTACGTTCCCAACTGATGTAACAAGGTAACGTTAATCTGTCGTGTCTGTAATTCATATTTTATATGAGCAGAGAGGGAATTGTAAGAATATATGAGCCTTGTCTCTTTTATGCACAGATAGCTAGAGTTAGGCTGAAAATCTCCAGCCAGGTTGGTCTGCATACAAAAACTGACTTGTCAGGCTAGAACAAAGAGCAGGCGGCTTTTTGAATTGGAGAAGCAAGAATAGAAATAAGATCTAAAGCAACGCTGGAAGACACTACTTACTGTTGTAAAAATTGGACAAGGTAAATAAGGAAGAGAAAGTGTGTGCAATGCTGGACATAATATTTGATGGATGTTTTGAAATGTGCACAGCATGCATATGATAAGACATTAAAATATCCTTGGAGGGGAAGACCTGGGGGAAACAGAAGGGTGATAAGCCATTCAAAGTAACTTCAGAAGGCATTGCTTGTGGACGTTACAGAAAAGTGAGGGGAAGTGGTAAGGCACGGAAAAGAAGGCCAACAACAGACTCTTCTAATTTGTTTTTCTTTTCCAACACTTTGCCACAGAAGCACATTCTGGAAGCAGAATGTTGCCTTCTTTAGTCTGGACGGCATTGCTTTAATCCATAGCACTGGCAGACCAAAAGCAGGCAACGGTGACTGTCAGCCAACGTTGTTTCCAGCTCTTCCGAGAACCCAGAACAGCCTCTAGCACTGCATGGGCTATGGTGGTGATCCAGCATGGATCTGTGGCAAAGGCAGTGCCTGGGGCCTCTGCAGGGCAGCTTGAGGGAGTTCAGTGCTCTCCACACTCCGCTCCTAACAACTGTTTGCAAACAGATCCTCTGGGGATAGTTTTATAGGATGGTTGTGCAGGGTCTGTTGCTATGAACCTCCAGTGACAGAAACCAGAGTTTTCTCAGCTCCTTTTAATCGCTCTGGTCCTTTGCCAGTAAGAAAGGATTTAGATGAAGGTGAGGATTTCACCTCAGAAGTAAGAACTATTGTATTTTTTCCTTTTAGGTAGCCAGCGGTTGCTAAACCTGATCGGCTGCAGCAGAGACAGGTGGTAGCTGAGGTGACTGTCGCCTTTGTCGGAACTGACCTCTCTGCCCAAGTTCAGGTGCACATTCGCACACACGCACAATAGGTGGGTAGATATTTACATGACAGGATCAAACATCTATCAATCATTTAGACCTTCTGGTTAGGAGGGCCGCATCCATGCTGCACCCAGCAAGGATTAGATACAGATGGAAGTGGGGAGTTTGTTCCTTTCTAAAGAACCAAGGCACACATGAAAAGTCAATCTGTGTATTCATTTTAAAAACACTGACATCTCTAGAGATTTTTGACATGTCAGCATCGGAAACAGGAAGGCTGGAGAGAACAGCCAGCAGTAACAAGGAGCAATACCATGTGGCCTTCTCCTTCCACTCTTCCTTTCTTCCCCTAAATGAGACATCTGATCAAAGGCTCTTGCAGAAATGTTAATGAAGCCTCATTTTGTTATTTCCATTAAATCCAGCACCCAGGGGAGGGATAGATGGGCAAGAAGGGTAAATCTGCACTTGCAAGATGATGTAGGAGCAGGAGTCTGCTGTGAAAGCAGCGCTGGGAAAGCATCTGCCACAAGTCAATACCCTGATTTTTTTCAGCTGTTCAAGTTTTAAACTTCAAGACTCGACTTTTGCACATTTTCTCAAGGCAAAATTCCTTCAGGAGCTAGTGGAGCTAGCTAGGAGCTACCCCTAAAATAACTGTAAAGAAACTAAAAAAGTTTTAATATCACCCTGGTCAAAGGGAGAATATTCTCATGAAAAAACATTAGCTAACATGTTATATTCCTACTGTAAGCAAGACAGATGCGGTTTCACTTGTATGATTTTACTTCTTTACCCTTGGCCTTGAATGCTGCCATCAAGAAGAGTCGAAATCACCTGTGTTCTTAATCAAAAAGCTAAAGGACAAGGATTTCCCCTATTACACCCAAGGCTGCGGTCCTCAGAATGTGTAACAATTGCTCCTAATTTTCTACATGTTTAAGCATAGGCTCTTGAGAAGCCCTCCTGAAGTGGATAAGACTATGCAGGTACATAAATAAGAGGTACTAAGATCAGAATTTCTGCATTAATGGAATAAAAAAGAAACCTTTCTAGGGTATGCGAAATGACTGAAGTGTTCTGTGTTCTTGTTTGTTTGTCTCCTTAATAATAAGGGCAGAGAAGTGGAATTCACTGTTTCTGGCTTGATATCAACTTATGCAGGTTAAACTGAAAAATGTTAACGCATTCCTACAGGCAGCTAATGGACAGTTCGTGCAACCATTGTTTGACATGGAACCGTACCATTTCCCTCTTTCCAATACTTTAGCTTGACTTTTAGTGATATCAGCTGATTATATTTATCTAGGTAAAATAGTTCAGTTACTTATTCCTCTGATTTAATTGTTTATTCCCTCATACAAAAGATACATTCATATATTTCATCCACAATAAATGAATTTTTCACCCTGTCTTTCAAGTATTACAACAAGAGCTGCAAAGAAAAGCACTTAAAAAGATATCAGCATGAAGTCTGTTTAAGTCAATATTAGGTTTAGATTAAAATTTCATAAGTGTGTCCAGCACTGAATTATACAACATTGCATAATATGGTTTCAAACTGTCTATTACAGGTTTCTTTAAAGTATATAGAGATAGCTAGTGATTAAAGGCTCTTTGTTCAACTCCCCCATTGGTTTAGAAAACTATGAAAAAAGAAGCATTTTGAAGAAACATTACATGATTAGTCTGAGAATGCAATGTTAATAGGTATTCCTGAAGCAAAATTCATACCGTGTTCTTCTAGGATGCAGGTCACACACAAATATTCTCCCACCTGTTGTATAAGTTTTAGAAAGGTCAACCAATCTCTAGTCGGGGAGTTGGGATGACACTTTCACACCCGCTGCCTCATTCCATGTGTTGCCCACTGTGGGGACGCTGCCTTTCCTTTGGAAAGCTGCAATGGGCTGGACAGGCCAAGGCAGAGCCAGTTGCCTCGGAATGGACCAGTAAGGCACAATTCTGCTTCATAAATAATGCAAAGGACTTATTTCTGATCAACTACACTCCTTCACTGAAGAAAATTTAACCAGTTATACATTTTTGTTCCATGAATGCATGCAGCTTAGGGTTTTCCAGGGAAAAATATGCTGACCTTCGATGAGCTCTGTGCAAGAAAACCTGAGTGCAGAACAGGGTCGGACATCGTTACTCAGTGACCACCTTTACAACTTCAGTGACTTGCCAAAAGGCACCAGAGCTGAAGGAAAATTCAAGCTGCCACCATTATTTTGAAGTGTTGCTTTTTCAGTACACCATCTGCAAGACAGTACGGGACTCCTGAAGCCACAGGATCTCCCACCACTGCAGGCCTCCTTTCCAAGGACACCAGGGAGCTGCGGACGGGGCACGTTTGTCCGCTGCACCCTGACAGCTGACACTACCAGGTCTCAAATTCCTTCTAGCAGACAGGGACCCCCAAGCTGGCCCACATCTCAAAAAGTAAAAGTCTTTGTCTACAATGCTGCCTTATGCAAACCACTTAACTCTGGGGAAATTAAAAAGTACGCCAATTTGTCAGGTCTCTTGAATTAATTTGTTAAAAATAAACATGGTTTAAAATGGAAAATGTGTGTCACTTTCAGCAAAGCAAGGGTAAGTTCCTTGTTACAACCTGGGAAAGATAGCTCACCAGAAGAGTGTGCAGCAAGGGAATGCAATCCTACAGCATCCACCACAGCAGTCCCCTTCTTCTCACTGTCTCCTAGGACTTGATGTGCACTTTCTTTTCTCAGTGTCTCCAGAGTTGGGCTTTTCTGGGTGTTGTTGAATGTAAAAGAAGGTTTTCATTGCTATACTTCCTTTCAAAATCCGTGTATTTCTCTAATGATCAGTGTTTCACTGTGGTGTACCTTGAATCACCTGCTTTGCATCTGGGTGAATGAAACCCTTAAAGCCTCTCTAATATTGCTCCCTTTTAAACAAAGAGATCTTGGAAGAGCCAATTTCCTTATTCATATTTACTTTTCCTCTTGAAAATCAAAAAAGCTGTAGTTATAAGGCTGCAGGTTTGTGTTTTTTTCCCCTCAGTGTGAAGAATATTCAGCAGAGTTTACTGGTGTTTTATGTAGATTGCACACAACATGTTAAACCCCATTGTTAGTCTGAGGTTTAGTCACACCTAACTAGACTGAATGCCACAACTCCTAATACAATCCTACAGAGTAGAGGTTTTCCAGCCTGCCTGTTTTTCTGAAGTGAAAAGATATGTGAAAAGCTGTAATGTTCTTTAAACATAGGTTATAAAAAAAATTGGCTCTGGGCTTTTTTAACAAAATAGGCATTTGTCCTACATCTTTAAGATAAAAGCATCCAAGACAAATGGAGGAGAAGTTAGAGATAAAGAGAACTTTATACACTCTCACAATATCTAAAGAACCCCTGACAGTCTAGGCAGATTGTTTGCAACTCAGATGTTGACCAAAAAGATTCTATAGAACATATGGTTACAGGAATGGAGTATCAGGATTGACTGTATAAATACAAAGCATATTAGCTGCATACAAAAAAAGTTGGGTTTTGGAACTTTACCACACCATCCTAATGCTACAGCTATCAGGATTAACTCTAATTACAATTACATGTGATCCATAGCAAAAGAAAAAAGAAAAGTGAAATAATTCTGTTCAGCAAAGGCTTCCAGTCCGTTAGATAAAGATCAATGTTGCAAGATGAACACTGTGCTGCACCATCAGTTTTAAAGGTTCTGGCTAGTGTTTAAAATATCGTGTAGTACAAAAAAATATAGTACACTCATCCACTAGATTCTTAAACCTGAGGGAAAGGAAAACATCACCCCATATATTTATCTGTAAAAGTTTGTTCTGCTTTTTCTTCTGTGCTTTTGTTTTCCCGTGAAATCTACAGCAACTGTGCACACAGGGCCAGGGAAGTTGCCTCAGTGATTTTGTGGATCATCTTTTCCTTACAGATGAAAAGATACTAACACTTCCTTGCATGTAATATCTTTTTAAACTGTCATAGATGCTTGATTAAACCTTGTTCAGTGAAAAAACCTTCATGCTCTGCTCCTCATTTCTGTGGAAGCTAGCTTTCTGCTTCAGTTCCTCTTTTATTAACCCTGATCTTACCATGCAAACGATACAAGTTTTTTCACTTCTGGAACTCTCAAATTATATTGTATATTTGCATACTGTGAGAAAGCTTTCACGCGTGATTGAGCCTGTTTACATTTTCCCCATCTGATTCGAGCAGCTCAGATTTTATAGGTGCCTCTGACTCAGCTGAAAGAGATAGTTTGTCTCTGCACAATTAAGGCTTTCAGAGCATCTAGAAGTACCAAGAGAATGAAAGTGAGAACAGAGGGAGCTCCAAAAGACAGATTTCTACTTAAACAATTGAGTTAAATTTCTTTCAGAAGGACCATACAAATGAAAAAAAAATCGAGGTCTATCTGTATTTGCTTCTTTATTACATATCTCATAAGGATCCCTGAATATTGGTTATTTTTTTAATTCACATATTTTGTTTGGGGACTTTATTTTTTATTTCTAGAATTTAGAGTTGCAATTCACATTTCTTGTAATAGTTCGTTTTGTTTTGTTTTGTTTGGTTTTTTCCCAGGAAGACTTAAACCAGGAGAAGAATCATGTTATGCCAGTAAAAATCAAAAAGTTAACAGAAACTGGTTGATTGAAACATTCTAACTTACCTAAACATGTTGTCCAAAATATTTAGTTTTATTGACACTAAAGAAAAATAAATTATCTTTTCCACTGATGACTAGCATCGTCTATAGAGAAAGTTCACTAATGTATATCAAATATTTGAAAGTCTATTATGTTCACAATTCTAAAAACATTTATACAGAACATATTTTAATTATAAACAAAGATAGCCTGAATGTTTCCAGGTTAACCAACATCACGTGAGGCCAAGCCAAAACATTTTCTTCCCACACTGATGAAATGCCAAAGGAATTTTGTTTCCCCTCCTTAAATCACACACACTTATTCAACAGCTCTACCTAAAAATCCTTGTGAGAAAACACTCCTTTGTTTAAGATTTAAAACCCACAGAGCTTTTAAGAGCAAATAAAGATTGTGCCAGATGCTGTACAAATCACATATGCACAGTGCAGCACTGATCCCGGCTCAGCTATACCTCAGTACAAATAAATAATACGTGGAGATGAAGCCTCCAAAGAGTTCCCTAGCAAAAACAGGAAATGCCTGAATTTATATTCCTGATATTTCTAAGCACATCACTTAAATAAAATAAACTCGGACTCAAAAGGAGAAAGTTTTCTAGCCTTTCTTTCACATCATGAAGAAGCAGAAAGGGCAAAATTCCAGTTTTCCATTCCACCTTTAAAAGTGCATGCTTTTCCACAGCATCAACTCCTGTTCGTTTAATTAAGAATGACGGATGCTCAACATCTGGAGAAAATAAGGTCTGATTTAGTGGCCACGTTGCACTGGTGGAAACTTCAGACTGCAGGTTTGGAGTTACAGAAAGTTTGAAGTAGATATTTAAGCCAGTTGAGCTGCTGAAAGAAATCATAAGAAGTGATGCCTAAAGGAACAACATGAGAAGAAGCCTTGATTTCACTTAAATGATATATTTCCATTTTTCATAGCCATATGCAACCAGCCTGTCTGGTCATTCCTCTGTACCTCCCCCATCTTCTGTGCCTGCCCTATGTTGTGTTTGTTAGGGTAGGGCAGTCATAATTAACTCGTTAACTGGCCTTTTGTCATTGCTCATTTGGTGCATCTCACCATCATATTAACAAAAAAAAAAAAAAAAAAAAGAAAAACTGATAAATTCCAAAAGGGTAAATTAAATACCACAGCATCATGTTGACCAAAAGTGGGTTTACCACTCTTTGGATGCAAGCTCAGAAAACATCAAGTCCTTTACCATAGCCATCTCATGGTGTTGTGTAGCTCTCACGCTGCCACTGTAGGCTTCCTTCCCTGGCAATCATGAGGCCAGCCTGCCGTCACCTATCCTCACACAGGCTTACAGCTCTGGGGATGGTCCTTAGTGCCCAGTGTGGGCTCACCTGTAAATGGAGAAGTTACTAATTTATTGTTTCTAGTGAAATTCTGGAAAATCACAAACTCTGAAGAGATGGTAGATACTGCAATGCTGCAAATGTTGCACCAGTGTTTAGGAACTCAGCTCAGGACCTGGCAAGTAGAGTGCTGATTAAAAATTATTTGCAGATCAGTTTAAAGGCTAAAATATGGATCTGCCTGCTTAGTTTTTGTGTCCAGTGCCCTGGATGAAGTGATGGAGCACACCCTCAACAAGTTTGCTGATGATACAAGACTGGGAGGAGTGGCTGATACACCAGCAGGCTGGGTTGCCTTTCAGCGAAACATGGGCAGGCTGGAGAGTTGGGTGGAGAGGGACCTAATGAAGTTCAACAAAGGCAAGTGTAGGGTCCTGCAGCTGGGGAGGAACAACCCCCTGCACCAGCATGGGCTGGGAGCTGACCTGCTGGAAGGCAGCTCTACAGAGAAGGACCTGGGAGTCCTGGTGGACACAGCAAGTTGACCGTGAGCCAGCAGTGTGCCCTGGTGGTCAAGAAGGCCACTGGTATCCTGAGGTGCATTAGGAGGAGTATGGCCAGCAGGTCGAGGGAGGTTGTCATCCCCCTCTACCCTGCCCTGGTGGGGCCACATCTGGAAGGCTGTGTCCAGTTCTGGGCTCCACATTTGAAGAGAGACAGGGAACTACTGGGAAGGGTCCAGCAGAGGGCTGCAAAGATGATGAGGGTAGTGGAGCATCTCCCTTGTGAGGAAAGGCTGGGAGAACTGGGCCTGTTTAGCCTGGGGAAGAGAAGACTGAGCAGGGATCTTATCAATGTCTACAAATATCTTCAGGGTGAGTGTCAAGAGGATGCGGCCAGGCTCTGTTCAGTGGTGCCCAGTGACAGGACAAGGGGCAACGGGCACAAACTGCAACACAGGGATTTCCATCTGAATATGAGGAAAAACATCCTTACTCTGAGGGTGACAGAGCACAGGAACAGGCTGCCCAGAGAGGTTGTGGAGTCTCCTTCTCTGGAGACATTCAAAACCTGCTTGGACACAACTCTGTGCAACCTGCTCTGGGTGAACTTGCTTTAGCGAGGGGTTGGACTAGATGATCTCTAGAGGTCCCTTCTGACTCTGACCATTCTGTGATTCTGTGATCTGAAAAGTGTCCCTGCGTTATCAATGATGTCCTACACTTAGTCACCTGAGACTCCTCATTCTAATGTAATAGGAACTCAAGGGTCTTCAATGTAAAGGCAGTACCGATTTCTCTGCTAGGAGGACACTTTATCAGTACATGTGTATTGGATGCAGGTGGCCAGCTGTTGGAAGCAAGGGAGCAGGGGTGGGATCAGGACCTGCAGGGCTGCACCATGCCAGATACTGTTCCCCATTGCCAACACCTGGCCACCTACCCCCAGTACACATATGCTGATACTTTCCAGAAGTCAAGTCTGTTTTGCCCATGGTGGTAGTTGACAAGTGATCTCCTTGTCTTTATCTCAAGCCAGGACCTTGTCCATCATTTTCTCCCCCATCTTGTTGAGGAGAGGGAGTAAGAAAGCAGTTGGGTGGGTGCTTGGCAGACAGCCAAGGTCAACCCACCACAGCATGTAAATAATATACTATATAATCTAATTCAAAGGTAGCCAAGGTGCTATGATGCCTCCAGCGGTTGTTCTGTTTTAGTCTGCTTTCTCCACAGAAAAACAAACAAACAAAAAACAAACAACAAAAAACCCACTAGCCATTCTAGCAAACTGGTTCACAAGCATGTGTTCTAGACACATGTTTAGCTTCCATATAGTATAATATATTGAATAAATATTACAGAAGATATTTAGCCACAGGGCATTATCTATGAGTTACTGGCAATAGATTTTGTGAGACTGTCGAACATTTTGAAAAAGAGAAAACTAATTTTATTCAAACAAAATTTTTCACTGTGCTAAAAAACTAAGCCAAAAATAAAGCCTTTTATAAAATATGCACACAATCCATTCTCTCCCCTAGACTCTTCTGCCTTACTGTAAAATATTTCTTGCATGCGTTTTTCCATCTTGGTCTAGAAACAAGATTATGGAAGCAGTACTGGAAAAAAAAAATCTTCTGGTATTTCCAGCCTACATACTAGTCCAGGTCTCTGGACCGGTGATTATCTGAACCAGTCCTCCTACTGTGAATATATATTTTTTGCTTCAAAGAAGGAGCCTGGGACCATTGTAGGTGCCAGGAAAAGTGTTTCGTGTGCCCTTTAAGCTCCATAGCAAGCACATAGGCTGTGGGGAGGAGGTTGCTTTCAACATATATTGCTTTCAACATTAAGTCCACAGATATACCATTCTCTATAAACAGAGGTGAAAATGATCAGTCTGGAGGAAAATGAAACATCTCAGCCCTTTTGGAGTAGAACTTGATACAAAATTTAAGACTAGCATAACTGGCACAGATTTGCCTGCTGACAGTATTAGGGTCGTGGATTTTAATTGAGTTTTCCTTCCACTGCTGGTAATTTCTACTTTATCTGAGATTTGGGAGACGGAATGTTCTGGCTAGCAAGCATAGTTCAGCAGTAGAATGAGTCCTGGGAATGCCGTGGAGTGAATTTTAGCATTTACCCTTTCTGGGCTTATGCATTGTTGTTCATAAAGAAGGGAAATTGTGGGGTTGTGTATTTTATTTAACATTCTTCCTGCTTCTGACAATTGCAAGGTTTGTTTTCCTCAAACCAGGTACTTGAAAAGACTACCTCTCCAGACCAGTTATAGTGCATAATATCCATTTAGATTTTAAATGTCAACTGTTATTCCTATTAAGAAAAGTATAAGATTCAGTTTCTTCCAATTTCTTAGATTCAGTGAAGGCAAAGCACTTTGCTACAAAAATTTAAAATGTTCCCCCCTTGCCAAAAGAGCAGTGACAATTTGTAAGCAGCTAAACTGTAAAACTTGCTTTGCTAGACCAATTTATAACAGATCTATTGGATAAGAAAGAGCAAGATGGAAAAGAAAAACGAGTCTTTGGTAAAAGCCAAAAATATGATAGGTGTGTCGAATAGCTTTGAAGCAAAAACTCTTTATATAGGAAAGCTACTTAACCCAAATTAGATGTCTTTGAAATAGTTAATGACATCAGGAAGAAAAATAAAAGGCTGGAAAATTTTGTATAGGTAAAATTTTCAACCTGAACAGTGAGAAATTTGGGAGACTTTTTGAAGGAAAAAAATCCTTAACGTCAATAACTTTTTTCTTTTCCACGAAGGCTAGTGTTTAAGCCTCATTCTCAAATTTCAGCTTTCTTCTTAGAAGACTAAATGAATGCCCTTGTCATAGAGAGAGCCTTGCCCAGTCTGTGCCTCCCACACAAATCAGCCGTACTTGAACCGTTCATGATGCTTTGTCTAACCTGTCCCTGGAAGCTACCCCAAGAGGGAAATCCCACATCCTCCCTAAGCAGTCCATCTGAGGACCTAACTGTCTTCACAAATACAATTTCACCCCTATATTTTAATCTTTTTATAATTTTAATATTTTGTGCAATGCAATTTCCCCTTGTCCTACTCAAAGAGGATACGAAGCACTGTTTATTTCTCTTCATAACAAGGACTTTCGCACATGTCATGCTGACTGTCCCCAGGGAGACCCCTCTTTGCTAGATTATTTGAACTCCTGCTTCAATTTTTTCCCAAAGGTCATGGGTTTTTGTAGTCTTTTAGGTTTACTCTGCTTTCTCTCGTATCTTAATCCTGAGAATTGTACCCTTGGTTATTTCACAGCTGTTCTCACACGAGCTGCCTTTCTGCAAGGAGCTGCTGATCAGTTCTTTGAAGGCAGGGTAGGATCTGCTTGACAGGCTGTTTGTCACCATACCAGTTTTGCAAAAGATGCTCAGGTATTCGAAGTCCTCCATCAACACCAAGTCTTTTATCACACCTGATCTCCCAGGCTGGGTGTTCAACGGCAGACTTCAGCACCAGACCACTCCTTCCAACCTTCTGTCATTGCCCAGACATTTCAACAGGTCTGTCATCCCTCCCATTTTGGACTTCAGAGCATGCATGCATGACCATAACACTGCCAGATTTGTAAAAACACACTAAACCAGTACCAGAAAGGACCAGTATTTGTCAGGGCCATCACCCTAACATAAATGGGTGTAGCTGCAGTATTGATGCCAGCCAGGTTTGGGATTGTATCAATAAAAGTCAAAATAGGATGCATCTGTCACAGACTCTTGTTTGCTGCTTTACCGCTATCCAGCTGCCAGCTCCCAGGTACCACACTGCCTGCCATGTTTATGTGACTCCTTTACACACGAAAGGCTGTTACTCTATGTAATTTATCTATCTTCTGTTTTACAACCTCACGAAGTGCCCCATTCGGTGGGAGTCATGCTGCCTTGCACTTGGATCATTTTCTGACTCATGTGCATCTGTGTAATGTATTCCCTTCCAGCACTGTTGAATTGTGCTTAGCCATCAGAATGGTGCTTGTTCCAGGTCATCTTATTGTACAATTCCGTTTTTTATATTGACAAAGCTCAGATTAGTTAAATATTTAAGCAGGAATAGTTCAGCAACACTTCTTTCTTCATTATAATCACATAGAAACAAGAGCTCTACCTTTCTTCCCTCCTGCTTAGCTCACTAAAAGCATATGTATCAGTGCACTGAAAAACTGCAAATTATTCTCCTTAACGATACCACACTAATGTCTGTTATCTGTAAGTGGGTTCACGTCCCTGCTGGTTTGTGTAGCTGCACAGTAAAGCATTGTTCTTCCTTCAAAGAGGGGTGATTTACAGGCTGTACCACACTCTCTTTTAAGGCCCTGTTCACACAGGACAGAACCCAGACAGGGGCCACTGAAGTCTGGCAGGATTGTGTCCATGCAAAGGGCCAGCAGAAGAGACCCCATCTCATAGGCAGATTTTACTTAAAGAACTGATCAATTCAAAATATTTTTACTGCAACTTTTCTGTGCACAAAGACCCTTTGCCCTTTAAAACAGAGCGTATGATATAAGTTTAACATCTCCATTCCCACAATGAGGGTATTTATTTTTTTAAAAATAAGATCATTTGTAAGACAATCTTGTTCAGTCATTTATAAATAGCCACCTCTGTAAACCAAGAAATAACCTTGTTTAAAAAAGTACCAACATTGTTGTTCTGTTGTCACCCACTGGTAATTGAAAATGTGTTTCTGTCAGTTCCTCCTAAGACAGAATGTAATTCTTCCTAAGATCTTGATCTTAAATTGGCAAAAAAAAAAAAAAAAAAAAAAGAAGAAGTCCATGATAAAGCAGCCAGAAGTTGCTACTTGTTCTTTGCACTGGTGATATTGCTACTGCCCTTTCTTATAATCTAAGACATTATTCTTACTGGCTCCTGGAAGGCAGCAGTACAGTCCTATTTTTTCATTGTCATTTTTTTCTCCTGAATTGGTATTGAGCACTGTTTTGTACTGAAATGTGAGGACCTGCATTACAAACAAACAAAAAACAAACCACCCAAAATCATATGGGGTCAAATCTTGAAGTCTTGCCTTAGCTTTTAGCTTTTTCATCAGTCATACTAATTCAGAAAGGATTTTACCTAAGCAGAATCAGACAAATAATTAATAAAAGCCTTGTGATTAAGGCAGGGCTTTATAGTTATAGTAATAACAAACCCTCTCTTCTTCCACTTATGCTTCACAGAGTTAATCTGATTTTTCTTCATCTGGTCTTGTGGAATAAAATAATAAGAGTATTCCTCACACTGTCTGATTGATCTACTGTCCTGAGAAAACAAATAGGCCTGTAAAAGGAGACCTAGACATGAGTTGTGGCAGTGCTGAGAAATAGTTTTGTAGGTTCTGGACTTGAGGTACCTCAAGCCTGATGAGACAGAAGAAAGCTGGCATTGTTGGCAGGGCCATTTGCATTCAGTGGTGCCCATATGCCCCTCGTGGACCACTATTAACCAGCTCAGGTAACAATAAAGAAGATGGTTTATTCCCAGAACAACCCCGTAGATCCCAAACAGCTATATAACACCTTCTAAAAATAGCAGTTCCTCCCTCTAGTGTAAATATAATAATAATAATAATAATAATAATAAAAAATTAAAAAATCTTCTTCTACAGTCATGTTCCTCTTGACTTACAGACAGTGTCTAACACGCAACCACATAGTTCAGTCCAAAAGAAGTAGGAGAAGGGAAGCCAAGGGAAGGATTACTGTTAAACTGCATCAGCTAGAGAAGCTGAGAATCATCACTAAAATCCCATCCTAAAAGGGCTGGTTTTGCTGCACAATTTGTGGCATGTGGTACATTAGCCAAGTTATGAATTCTTGGACAATAATGTCATGGTTTCAGTTATTTTTCATTTCTGTATGACCATCACCTCTGCTTTTGTTTTCTCTCACTCCCCTCCACTCCTCACACAGTTTTTAATTTTTTTAAGGGTCCTTAAATCTTTGCTAAAAGTTTTTCTTGTTTGGTAATGCAGGTTAGAGTCACTCCCAAAGTACTTCAACTCTCTTGGAAAGTTTAGTGCTCAAAAAATGTATGACATCATCTGACTTGGAGGCTTGGTTTGCTATCTCTCTGCAGAGTATCATGCAGGCAAGAAAAGTTTCTCCCAAAGTCTACTAGAATATCTCACTTATGTGAAAAGGTTACCTCCAGGTCATGGGGGTAATGCAATTCATTCACTATTGCCCATTCCACCCTCGTCCTCTTTCTGCTGGGAGTGTAAATAGGCTAACTACAATCCAAAGGAAGGTTTTTGATGTGGACACACATCCTTTATGCTCTAGACTAGGACCAATGGTTCATATCCATTAGGCCAGCAAAAGAAAGCAATCAGATGGCAATGATTTTCAATCACTACTGGTTCAGGGTTAGATTCAAACAAGTAACCTGGAGGTGAAATGTTCCACATCCCATTACTGATCTTCTAAATTATTCTTCCCCCACAGGTGAGACTTGACACACATAAAAAAGTAGCTTGTGAGGAATTGGAATAGAAAAACTGAGACAGTAGTTCATAATAGATGTGGATTTTGTTAGCCCTTTATGCCTAGGCAATATTGTTATGGTACAATGATAGGGCAGAATTATTGATTGTATCTAGTGGCTCGTAACTGAGTAACCACACACAGCATACCCAGTTTATGAACTAATTCAACCGCTTTACCGTGTATAGCAATTTATTTTTCTTTATACGAAGAAGCAGCTTACCAGAATTTCTATGTTTTGGAACTATTTAAAAATAAGGAATACCTGGCAAAATCTTCTTCCTCAAAGCAGAATTTATTCCTAATCTTTTTCTGTCCTTATCCACTTTCTCCAATAACTTACCGATAGCTAGAAACATTTTTCAGAAAATTCGCCTCTGGGGCGCAACGAAATCTGAGGGGGAGAAAAAGTGCTGTATCTCATGGAGGATTTTGTAGGAGAAAAAGAATGGAAGAAAATGAAAGTCCAAAATAAAAACTGCTATAACAGATACTTTGGGGGACTGGGTTTAGTAAAAGAAGTAGGAAAAAATCTTTACTTAGACAGTTTCCTTTGCTCACTGGACAGTTATCTGCCTCATTGGAGAGGAATATAAGCATTAAATGTGAGATGTGAGGCAAAACAAACACTTCAAAGGACTTGCATCATTCTCCCTCTTTCCTTTCTATCTGTCTTTCTGATGCTATGAGACATTTAGTCGTTCCCTCCAGGGCTCTTCCCCTTCAACCCAGCAGCCTTGACTCATGCACATGCACATGTACACCAAAGGTGCCACCAGTACAAGATCATGACAGACTGGTCCGGCTTCAAACAGGAGTCAACAGCTTTGTGTTTGTCCAGGCTTGAAATAGTTTGAATCTCTGAGGGTCTGAATGGAGCAACTTTTTGCAGGTTTGTGGGGTTTTTATGCTTGCCTAACAGCTAAACAGAACTTTTATTTAGTGCAGCTTTTTGTTTTCAAGGAGTGGGCAACCACAAGACAAAGAGATGAAGGTCTGGTAAAGGGCTTTCTCTCTACAATTCCAACCTCTGGCAAATATCTCAGTGCAGCAAAAAGACGGCACACAATGGAGCTGGAGGAGCAAAAGTGCTCTGCTCTAAAAATATGTGACAGTGAGTGATGCAAAAGAAGGTAGGCAGGGAAGTGAGTGTTAGTAACACTTTCAAGGATCAATCAAGTGCTAGCCTTTTTGCCATCACTTGAACTGTGGTGCCACTCTTACACGACTTTAGATAACTGCTGAAGTGCTTATAAAATCCAACAGCTCCTCTTTGTAGGGATGCATGAAAAATAACAAATAGGGGAAAAATAAATTGCTTATTCTACAGAAGAAAGGCTGGCTGAGTCTGGCATTAAATAAAACTTCCTTAGCACAATGCAAGATTGCTAGTGCACTGAGAAACCAGATATGCTGTCAGAATTTAGATCCAGACTGACTTTGAGGTATACTGGGACCTTGGCGGTACAATTAAGTCAGAGGGAGCAGACATCTTCACATTATTAACCAGCCCATATATAACTTGCAGTTTGTCCTCTAATACTTATCTAGGATGGGCTAAATCATTTATCTCTCCACTAACTATAGAAGAAACCTGGGCAACTAACTTGGAATAGACAATCAATTTTTCGATAGGTTACATCAGGAGAGGTGGAACCGACCTGTAGTATCTTTCATATAACCAGTATCCTACTAAAACTTATTTCACAGAATTAAATTTAAAGAACAGAGGAGGAGAATCTTGCCAGTAAAGTTTGAAAATAGATGGACACTTCACAAAACAGAGACAAAAACTGCTGTTCCAGACTGAAGGTGACCCAGGGGAGAAGGCTTGCATTCAATAGCAGCCAGATTGTATTCTTGAGGGGCAAAACAAGCTTTTAAAAGTCTTATTCCATATGTGACTGAATAGAAGAAAGTATGTCAGGAAAAAAGAAATCCTACCATTTTGACTGTGTTGTTTGCAGCACCATTATTTAAGAGCCAGAGTGGAGGCTGTGAGGGACGGGAAGACATTAACAGAGAATTTAGAGATGCTGTGGATGTGAGATACTTTACCCTATGTGGCTGTACTGAGCAAGGCACTTGGAGACTGTTTTAAAGCCCAGTTTGCAAAGATTCAGCAAACCACGTCTTGATCAGATTCACAGTAAGGAGTTTATATCTCTCATCGCTAAGCTAAGCTTAAGTCTGGTATAAACACACCAGTGTTTGTCACTCAAGTGCTGCCACTAGTAGTGCTTCTCCTAGTACTACAGGATCTATGGTGTTATTCAGCATCACTGCTCATCAAGAATGAAATGAGGATGATAAAAAATAGGAAAGGAAAAAAGTGGATGAAAAACACTATTTAATATACTCAGTCACTCAGGGGATAAAATACCCACATGTCCAGAAGGCAGCAATATTGCACCATTGGTTTAATTGGTGTACATAACAGCAAATTGTAATTTACTTAGCAGGGAAGTGTTTATACCTCAAAAGCAGGATATGTCTTGGGCTGACAGCGTGGAGAAAGAAAGGTGTAAGGAAGAGCCACAGGAAAATAGATTGAGAAGAAGAAAGCAGGTTAAGCTTTTGCAACCCAGAAACTGGCTCCCAGCTGCAAAACACCATTGCCTTGAAACAACAATACACAGTGATGGTCCTTGTTTTCTGGAGACTCAGGCTTCACTCATGGATTCAGACAGGAGGGGAAATGCACCAGCAGAAAGTCACCTGTGACATACTGAGCAGGAGATACTATTTAGATGCTCCCAAATCCTGCCGAAGCATTGCAGAGCTAGACTGGGAGATTTTACTAACAACTTTCGAATAGCTCCAGCTTTTCCCTCCATACTGCAGTCTGATAGTGACCTTGACACTTCTGTGCCTGGCTGGGCAGGTTCCATGGAGGGGGAAGGAGACAAATCTGAGAACTTTCGGCTTCATTCAGTTCAAAGATTAAACTATGTGCAAATCTACAGACACTGTGGCTGAATGTGCCACTGCATGTGTGTATTGGTGTTGCTGTTTGTAGTCAGTCAGCTTCAGAACAGTCTATTCAAATTCCCTTGAGGAATGTGCTCAAGAAACACCTCAGAACAAGGGAAAAAAGTTAAATACTTAAAGTCAAATCTAATTCCCTCTGTGCAGTGTGGCTATCTGGCCAGCATTATCCATTTTTCGTCAGCCTTGGCCATTGTCACACCATTTCTTTAAGTGCTCAAGAACAATTGATGAAACATGCAGAAGCAGGGAGATTAAAGCATATGTTAAAGATGTTATACATCATGTGCTTGCCATTGACAGCTTTAATTTTCATGTCTGTGAATTTTGTGATCCTTTTCACCATAACCAGCATACAGATATATGAAGAGGAACTAATGCACATTTATTTCCAACTGATGTACTATAGCTGAATTAATACAAATAAGCACCAAAAATCATTCCATTAAACATCAAATCACACACAAGTGTGACATGAAATGAGCAAGTGGAAGCACAGACCAGTTTTGTGCAATCCTGTATAGGGGTGTACTCTGTTACCCACCTTGTCTGTCAGTAGAAACCGGGGGGGTCTGCTGGAACGCAAGCTATGCGAGCAACCAAGGGAAATTCTTCAAGGCCAGCAGGTGAAATGTACTACATGATCATATCTTTGCTTAATTCTGGCTCACAGAGCTAGGACAATATTTGCCAAGATCATGAAGTGCCCAGAACTTAACAGCTCGGAAGTCCCTAAGTCCAGCCTCCCCCCTCATCTACCATGCATCTTGCTGTGAAAAGAAAAATATTGGAAGGTTTTGAGAGGCTCCCCAGATTGACGTCTGCTGTTCGATACCCACCTAATGAGCTGCTTAACAACTGTTACCAAAATTAATGAGTCAAGTCACAGTTGTAATTACCATATTGCAGATCACAGTATTGTATTAGATTACCATGGACTTCTATTTAGGAATATTTACACCATGACGACTGTTTAAAATGTGCACCAATGTTTCAGCAGATTGCATTGCCTCATAGCTTGTGTTTATTAGGCTAGGCAGGAGTTATAGGAGTCTTATCAAGAATTCTTTGGTTCCAGCTTGCAGGGATCGATGTATGTAATCTTAATGTAAGAATATCCAGGTACTGAAAAATACACAAATGTTAAAAAAACCTTAATCGTGTGTGTAAGCATGCACACCAAAGGAACAAGTATCTGGTGATGAAAACAGTAATCTGGGGCCAGAAGCAAATGCTTCACCATCAGCATATATTAGTGCAGCTGGGCATAAAATACTCTGGTTTAGTTCCTACCTTAAGAGAAAAGTGGAATGCCTAGAATACAATGCTCCAGGATTTCAGTATAACTGAGCATAGTTTCCTTATGTAGAGCTATGCTTTCTTCTGTGCAGAAAGAGGTAAGAAACAGGGTTCCGCACAACAGTTTCCTTTACATTATCTTGAACAGACTTTAATTTTACCTTCCTCCTATTCCACTCTCTCTGGGAATGAAGAAATCTTCTCTTCTTCATGAAATCAGACGATGTGGAAATAGTCAGGGTTCTTCTGCATTTGGGTTCAGCTTCTATTTGTTTATTGCTAGTAATGCTTCAGTAGGCAGGGATACATATATATGTGTGTGAGTACACATACATATATACACACAGAGAAGGCACCTGAGCAAGTGCAGCAAAACCAGCTGTTCAAGGGCTGCCGCTGCCCCCGGAGCCAGATACCACATCAGGGAGACACTGTCTGCAGCCTCTCCTCCATCTGCCCAGTCCCATTCACCTCTGCAGCCCCCAGCACCTCACCATGTTTGTGGAAGAGGGCTTGCCCATGCTACCCTCTACTCCCATGCAGGTTATCAGCAAGCTACTAAACCAGGAGGTGCATATATTGTGTGATGAATAACTTAGAGAGGCATGCAATGACTGTTTGGAGTACTTATCTTTGAATCTTGCAAGGGCAGTTTCAGAATGGTTTGTCTTGCTTCCCCCATTTCCTTCTCCAAAGAGAGCCTGTTAGCACAGACAAATGAGGCAAGTCAATAACATCCACCCGGACAGGATATATTGAGCCAATTCAAGGGTAGGTGGATAGCAGCTGCGGTCCTGCCTGTGAAATACTATAGTTGTTTCCATTGTGCAGTGAGTCATCAAGCCCCTTTTATTTACACTTTCATATAAGTGCTGGCAAACACTGATTTATGTGCTGAAAGCTGAGAAATGGGGTATGGGCATGTTAAAGAAAGAAACACACACATATGCATGCACAGACCAGCAACCTATCTTCAGTTTATCCAGGAGAATTTTGAGCCACACAGACCTGAAACAGATTGACCTTTTATTACTTTTGAATTGAGGACAGATTTCCCCTTTAAAGGCTCGATTATATTGCTGGGCTTGTTTGCTTTTTATGATTTCAGAAGATGCCATGGTAACTTGGGCAATGAATCCGAGCTTAGGCTGTTTCATGTGCTGAATTTCAAGCTCTGAATTGTGGTTTGCAATTTTAATCAATCTGGTGCCTGGAAAATTACTCTATTATATTTACTCTTAAAGAACATTTACAGCAGACAAGTTACAAGGACTTATATTTGACAACATGGTTCAGATTCGTGCCTGATTTTGCCCATTGGAGAACATGGAGTTATTCTGGGAAGTATGTAATTCATGGCCTCTTCGGAGAGCTTGATATATTAATAATATCTGAAGTTCAGCTATAAAGAGCTGCTCTTCTGTCAAATTCATTCTATCAAGCATTCTTGAGCAGGATATCATCTCTGATTTTTCTAGGAGAAATTTAATTATTTGGACAACTAGACGGCGACTTTTATTCATTTTCTCTCTACCTGCAGAATTGCTTGTTTTAGTTGTCTAGTGCTTTAATAATCTATTGACCTACTCAGGAAAGAGGCACCTTGGTGCTAAAGATCGTTCACAGGGTGGTTATTGGAAGGTTCTGAGGCAGATGCTTTATGTGAGGCAGTGCCAGGGTGCAGCAATCATGTGCATGATGGAATCGGTGTTTACCACTTTCTGTGTATTCTAGAAATGTAGAAAAGTATGAGTAAATGTTACGTGTCCAGGTCTGCATTTGAAACCATGACTGTCCAGATAATAAGCTTTTCCTAACTGAGGAGATTTCAGAGCACTGATTAACATATGGACCCTTTGCTGGATGGGAGAAATCAGATTTATTTCAAAGTATTGCTTAGTAGATCCCTATGGAGAGAGGGAGGGATGAGTGGAGAAAGGGAGGGAGGAAGGAAGGAAGGGAGAGTGGGAGGAAGAAAAAGGAGGAAGGGAGGGAGGGAGGAAGGAAGCAAGCAAAGGTGCACATAAGCCACTAGTCAATGTGTGTTGTATCCCCATTTTCACTAGTTTTTGCACCATCACCATACAAAAGATGGTGATATACAAAAAGGGTTTTTAAAATTATTTTTGTATTAGGATATGAAATGATTGACTGAGAGAAATCTCTGATGTTTTCCTATGCGACAGCAAGTGCACAATGAGATTTAAGAAACTGGAATGGCAGATGCTCTAAAATATATCATCCATACAGATTCTACAAGGCTGTCTCTCCTTCTCCATTTTAGAACTGTTTAAAAAATCACTCCATTTTTTCTTATTTAGGGAGAAAAGGTTAACAATTATCTGACCAGTCATTCTGTGTCAGTGAGTACAAGCAAATCTGGCATGTGAATCCTTATCCTTAATTTTATTTTTAGGCACCTAATTTGTTTTCCCATTTGATGATATCTTCCGCTGAAATCGTAGGCTGCTGATCTCTTGGTTTTTTCTCCTGCAGTGAATGTAATTGGACACTCTTAACCATAGCACAACTGCTCTAAATGACACAGAAAGTAAACGAAGGGGCTGCTAGATTAAAGAGAAGTCTCTCAATAGATTTGTGATTAACTTGCAACTATAATAAGAAATTACATGAAAATAGAAATGAGTGGGAAAGGTTAACCAGCTAAGACAGGAAATTATTTCAACAGCGGGGGGGTGGGGGTGTGGAGAAAGATAGTCTCTTTACAGATACACTTCTGACATCAGCTATTTCTCAAAAGCAATAGACTAGAGCTAAGAAGAAGAGGCTTGTAGGGCTAAAAGATACAGTTCAGATTACAGATCAGGATTTGGATCCTGGCTCTCATCACTACCTTTCTGACTAGCTCTGGGCAAGCCAAACACCTCAATTTCTCTTCATGTCTGTTTAGCCTATAAACTCATTAGGAGTTTGTATAATGCTTAATGCCAGGTTCTCCAGCCTGGAAGCTATACACATAACTGGACAACAGATGAAGTTTTCCATTCTCACGCATCTCAGCCTTGTATTCATTTTGACAGTGACCGCTCAGTATGATAAAATGTACCAAAGATGAAGTTTATGTCCAGTCGTTATAAACACAAGGTTGTATGTGACTCTCTTAAGAGCAGAATATATGCTGACAGATAGTTGAGAGTAATTCAATGCTTCAGTAGGGAGCTCACATGTGAAAAAGGAGGAGAGATGAGAAGTGAAACAAATAATTTGTTAAGCAGCAAAATTAATGAACCAAATCTCTTTCTTGGGTAGATCATCTGTTATTCTAAAAAAAGGTCAGTTTATCAGTCTTTTCTCTGATAAAGGCAGTAAGAAGGGCCTCTCTCAATTTTCAAAAAAATTGTAGAAATAAGCTAATTTCTTCACCTCTATTTATTTGTTAAATTTGCTTACAAGTAGTCAATAGATTCAAAAGTTATCAGGAAACAACCTCCTTTGAGACAATACACTCAGCCATGGTGCTTGTAGAAGGCTTGTTTTCTTGGAAAATCAGGTTAAAAAAAGACCCCACACTCATTACTTCCATTAACTTAGCCGGCACAGTTTGTAGGATGCATTCCCAGGTGAGCCAGTCAGCACAATACTTGGCCAGTTCCTGCTCTATGTAGGCAACAGTTCCAAAATGAAGAACAATTTATTTTAAGACTTTGGACACCCCTCTTTTATAGCAAGGTGACCCATATAGGTCAAGTTTATACCTACTGTAGCTCTGCTAAAGGGAAAAGAATTGTTTCAGAGATGAGTTTGCCCTATAAGCCCTCTCTTGTGCTTGTCTCAGTTTGGGTCAGCTGTATTCTTTGCCCTGAGTGGTTTTGATTTCTTAAATCATCTCAGGATGCTCTTTTTTAATAGCTTAATTATTTTTTTTCTCATACCTTTCTTTCATCACAGCACGGGCAGCACAGCATTCTCCTTTCCTGGGCTGAATATAACCACAGTTGGTAACACAAATCCAAAATAAATGGTCATCGCCCTACAGTAAGTATTAAGTTTACAAATTCTATTTCAGCCAGTTACACGAAGTCAGACAGCTACTCTTTACCCCTTACAGACCCTGTGAACTCAAGAAGGTCGCAAAGGGATCACAAAGCAGTATTTGGCCTGTACTGCTTTACTGGTTTACGTTAACGAGTACAACAATGTCGGGTTGCAGCCTGCAGGCATGTTGCTATTGTACCCAATTCTCTGTGGTTAAAAATAAATATTTTTTAAAAGAACAAGCTATTTTGAGTGACATAAAAAATAGAAAAATGAGGTGAAAGTAGCCAGGACATGACTACTGTTTGTACAAAATAGGTCTGCAATGCCCTTCAGTTTATTTTTCACATTTTGTATACTTCCATTCTTATGTCCTGTCAAAGAGATCAACCATCACTTTGTTTAAGAAAAATGGATTTCAATTATTTGCATTAGAGCAAATTAGACTTTAAATTTCCCTCATGCATTACAGAGAAGGACCATAATGCAGGGATCATATCAAGGAGGGGTACAAATGTTTCACAAATCCCTCCAGATTATAGCAGGGGTTTTCTTGCACAGACACTGATCCATCTACTAATCTCCACTTTCTAATCACCACTTCATCTGGCACATGCATGAGGTTCTTCCAATGAAAAGTCAGAAATCTTTTGCCAAAAAAAGCTGTTGTGGTACTCAGGTGTGTAATTGAAGATGTCTCTCATGTTGGCCCAGACAAGAGGTCCTGTATGGAACAGGTGTGAAGACTGAACTTTTCTCACCATAAAAAAGACCCTGTGGCCAAGCTGGAGTCTATACAACCCTCACACTACCAAGAAAAGAACAGTGTAAGATATGAGAACTTCAGCCTATGGGCCAACCTCAGGGGACCCAGCACTCCAGATGTGTCTCACCAGGGCTGAGTATAGGGGAAGAATCACCCCTCTCAAACTGACGGCAGTGCTCTTCCTAATGCAACCCATGATGGTATTGGCTGCCTTCGCCACAAGGACATGCTGCTGGCTCATGGTCAGCCTGTTTTCCACCAGGACCCTCAGATCCTTCTCTGCAGAGCTACTTTCCAGCCAGTCAGCCTCCAGCCTGCGCTGGAGTTATTTATTCCCAGAAGCAGGACTTTGCACTTCCCTTTGTGGAACTTCATGAGGCTCCTCTGTGCTCATTTCTCCAGCCTCAGATCACTCTGAATGACAGCAGAGCCATCCACTGTGTCATTAACTCCTCCCAGCTTTGCATCACCAGCAAACTGAGGGTGCACTCTACCCTATTGTCCACATCATTAATGAAGACATCAGACAGCACTGACCCCAGTATCAACCCCTGGGATGCACCACAAGTGACTTGCCTCCCACTGGACTTTGTGCTGCTGATTACAGCCCTCTGGGCCCAGCTGTTCAACCATTTTTCAACCCACCTCACTGTCTACTTGTCTAATCCATACTTTGTCAGCTAGTCTATAAGGTTGTTATCAGAGACAGTGTAAAAAGCCTTAATAAAGTTGCAGTAAACAGCATCCATTGCTCTCCCTTCATCCACTGGGCTGGTCAACTCTGTAGCAGACTATTGGGTTGGTTAAGTGTGACTTACCCTTCATCATTCCATGTTGACTACAGCTGATCACTCTCTTGTCCTTCACGTGCCTGGAAATGATTCCCAGGATTAGGAATCAAGATAAGGCTGACCAGCCTGTAGTTCCCCAGATCCTCATTCTTGCCCTTCATGAACAGAGAAGTGGCATTTGGTCTCCTCCAGTCTTCAGGAATCTTCCCCAAATGCCACAGCCTTTCAAAGATAATAGAGCGGCCTTTCAGTAATACCAGCCAGCTCCCTCAAGACTTGTGAACACAACCCATAAGACCCTTTAGACTTGTGTGTGTCCAGTTGGTTTACATGCTCCCAACCTGCTCTTTATCCACCAAGAGGATAAGTCTTTCTTGCTCCAGACTTCTCCTCTGGTCTGGGGTCCGGGATCCTGAAAGCCAGTCTTAGCAGTAAAGAGTGAGGTGAAGGCAGCACTGAGGCGGTCATCACTGGATTTCAAAGCAGATGCTGTAAACAGCTTTCTTGGATGAGATGAATGCCTATCTCTGAATCGCTGTTTATGACCACCTGTTAGATCAGGCAGATCTTGCTCTATGTGTCAAACACTGATCACCTCAAGCTATCGCTGCAGCCAGAAACATATAAATGTGGTAAGAAAACCAAACAAAAGTAGCTTCTGGAGTGTCTGAGTGTGCCATCTAGACCATATGAATGTATCCTGAAGTTTGCATTTGGCTTCAGGCCATTCAACTCACATGCTAAAGCAGCTTTCATTCTCCAGAACTGTCTAGCAAACACCTTCCATACACATGGTAGGTATGCAAGAGAGGTAACACAAGTATAGATGAACGGTAATAAAACCACATTAACTAAAAGCAACAGGCAGGGATATAGCATGCCTGTGTCCCGAGCAGGAACCAGCATCCTTCTGCAGAACTCTGAATCTGCAGAACAGATCCCAGCTGAATGGAAGATCAGAAAAAATCAGCTAAATATGGGGATCTCAAACAGTACAAGATGGACATTGTGTAAAAACAAAAGTAGATGAGGAAACTCCGGTTTTACTTTTACAAGCTGCATCACTCCCTGCTCAGGGCAGATTAGCACATTGATGCAGGGAGAATGCAGTCCTTTGAAACATCTCAAAGCTTCCAGAGTTTTTTGCAGTCCCTCAGTCATCTTCCTGCTTTTCACAGGGAGACTGTGCCTGTAGACTTCTCAAATGTTGCTCCTCAGAGACACTTGTCTGGCTCTTGGCTAGAGCATCTCTGCATTGCTAATGAGTAGACTCCCTTATACACAAGGTGCTGTACTCTCATCTGATCCTATTTCCTACCATCCATCCATTCAATCATATCCTGCTTTGAACTTTTGCCCTTTTTAACTCTCTATGCAGGCTTACAATCCTTAGACATAAAAATACATAGATATACTTACGTTTATCTACCATAGTCAGAGCAGCCTCAGGGACAGTGATTTAATGGCTCCTGTTCTGAGGATGAAGTTGTTTATAAATACGGATGTAACTGGGCATACCAGTGGGAGGCAACTACACGTTATCCCCAGGTGTCTCTGTAGGAGATCCAATTCATTTAGTAAAGCATCCTTCTAAATGCATGTACACACACACACACGCACATGCACACGCACATGCACACAGCAGCTCTTTAAATGGGCACAAAACATGGATCTTTTCCACTGATATGAAAAGTTGTTAGAACGGTGTAAGACTCACAGATCTGACTCATTTGGTCTGTGCTGCTATGTTCCTTCCATAGAAATGCAAATAAACCCAAAGAGAGAACCATTTCCTCCCAAAAGCTTATTCCTTGTGAAATGGGAAGCCTGCCTCTTTGGAGGAGGCAGTCTGGACAGAGCTGCTTCCTCCGTTCAGTTCTCAGAGGTCTGCTGCAAGACCTGGTGTAACGGGTCACCCTGGAAGTTCAGCCAGGCAAACCGCCCAGTCCAGTATACAAAACCAACAACAATAACAAAAGAGTACTGTTTCTCACATAGATTTTTTTTTCTCTTTTCTCTGACACTGCAGTTAATATCTTCTGTTAATACAACAGTGTTCCTCTAGGCTGTATGTCAGAACTGGGAATGCTTCTTTCCTCTTAATCCATGAGACAGCGGGCAAAGTTCATGCTGGCTGCTCCAGAGGGGGTCTGGGGGGGGTTGCAGGCAGAAGGAGCAGCTATCACTGCAAAACACACACCATAGCCTGCAACTCTTGCTTAAGCGAGATACTTTGGTGGTGTGCTAAAGGGCTTTGCATCCTAGTGTACAGTTGTGAATGCCACTGGGCGGGCAGATTAAACAAGCAACACTATATAAACTGTATCTTCAAAGATAACCAATGGATAAGAAAACAGCTAGTGACATAACCTTTCAAATGATCTAAATAACCGATCGAGTACAGAGAGGAATAACCTTTTGAAATCATTAGATTTTGTAAGCAGATGTACAAATAATTAACTTGAAATTATGCAGCCAGGGGATAGTGTAGATTGCAGATTTCAAGGTCAGAACAACTGTAGTTACAAAAGCAAGCAAATGCTGCTTAGAGAAGGCAGACATCTTCTATTGATTTTCAGGTAAGCCAGTCAGAGCCAGACCAGCATGTTCTGCGTCTTGTAACGATAGGACACTGAAAAACAGCAGGACCAGTACTTTACCTTTCTCTGTCTGTTCTGGAAATGCTCCTTCTCTGAGCTTCTGAATCACTGGCTTATTGCTATTTATATGATAGTAGTTCCCAAGACGATGCAAGGCAGTTTACAGGCACTGGAAGTCAAGTCCCAATCATCTCAGCTTTTTATTTGCATTTATAAAGGGCAATGTTAAAATGTTCCTAGAGACAAAGAGGAAAATTGATGAGAAGTCATTATTTTATTTTGCAAAGGGTGATAGGCATATACAGACACAAACGAAAGGAGGCAAACCTGGAAAGATTTCTCAGATCATAGCAGGATGCTGACACTTGTATATGAGGCAAAGGGGATGGGAGGAACCACATCCTATGTGCAAAACACTGGTAGATGGACAAACCACTGCAGAAGAAACCCTTTATTTCTGGTAGGGGAATCCATAAGGGAGACAGTCAAAGATGGATGATGAGAAAAAGGGCATAAAAAAAGGGCTGGATAGAGAAACTGAATGAGTAAAAAACCAGCAGTAGCATGGGGATGACTGGAAACCAGCAGATAGGAAAAGCAAACCCCCTTTACCAATAGAGAAGTGAGCTGTCAAGTATTTTTCTGAGTTTCACTTATGGATTGACACTGTGGAAATGTTCTCATTCCTGGCTCAGCTGAGATGACCTCTGCCCAGTGATAAAAGGTTGCTCACTCCACTGTCTCATCTGGCTTGCAGAGTGAGAAGGATGGAGACTCCATATGAGGTTTCAGATTCTTCCACACTACTAGAAAGCAATTTAAGACTTTAAAATATGAAAAGAAAGGCAGAGGAGTTCTTCACTTCCCTCCTATCAGTTGCCCTGGTATCTAAATTATCTTCTAGGCTCTGTGCCCAAAATCTTTATGTGGTGCTATAGAAATGCAGAGTAATCTTTCTTCACCTGAGAGTGAAAATTGGTGTTAGTATAAAGAGAACAACCCCTCCAGGATTTACTGTACTCCAAGGACTTGGTCAGCTGTGGCGATTTGTTCTATTATGACTAGTTTCCGTATCATTGCAATATGCTGATGGATCTGCCTCTAAGATTAAAATCTGCTGTTACATCAGCGTAAAGCTAGCACAAGACAGATACAAAGATTTAGTTTTCCTATCTATCTTGGTATCTAAAATGTTTCTGCATTTAAAACATTTCTTGCAGTATGCCAGTATCTATTTTGGGCTGTATTTACATGGAGGGCTTAACCTGCTCTCAAATTTCAGAAAAGGTCTTAAAAAGACATGTGGCTACATACGAGCTTTTTAGGTGACTTGCAACGCCTGAAACCTAGCACTCCTTGACAGATGGGCCAGGTCTCAAGTGCAAAGTCCTGACTTTCCAAAACATCCCATGTGGATGGACTCAGACCTGAACTAGGGTGGAGTTTCTCTTGATCATACTCTTACCACATAAAGGTGAGCTCCAAAAAACAGACTTTAATGAACAAACTGCTCCACCTGTCCTTCTGCCTACTTTGCCCAATGCTGTAAATGATATGGACTTCCAGAACTTTTCTAGGGCCGGTTGTGTTTGTTTCTAGCCTTTCTCTCCAAAAGTAGCCAAAGGCAATTCTTGTAAACTTTTGACACTATCTGCACCCAAGGCCAGCACAGCCAACGAGAGGAAGATCTGCTAAATGGCGTATTTTATAGCACTTCCATCCACACTCTATAATAATGCAGTCAACACGTTTTATTTTTTTTAATAACTGACCATTTAATTTTTTTTTTCTTCTTTGTTTTTAAAAGACCGCTAGGAAGGCTTGCTTGCATTTTCTGTGGAGATTAGCAGGAGGTAAAGGTGGATGCTTATCACCCAGCACCTGGAGAGGCTAAATGCACGAAAAGACATAAAGTTTAGATGTAAACTTGTAAGGCTTGATTCCCTGCCAAAGCAGAGCTTGAGCTCAATTACTCAAAGTCATGCTGACTTTGGTCGACTAGCCACCTGCTAGACTATGAGCTAGAAATGGAAGGAACACCTGCAAAATAAGACCAGGGAGGTGAGGGGGGAAGGAAGTCATCCTTGAAAGGGAAGTAACAGAAAGAGGCAGCAAGAGACTATACTCAGAACTAACGTTTTCCAATAAATTAGCCTCACAGCCATGTATGAGAGTTCAGAAAGCAAGAAGCTACTTACAAATAAACAAAGATGGGGAACCACACCACAATCAAGATAGCCAGTTGTGGTTCTCCTTAGACTAATGGTACATGTTTGGATTTCATCAGCATTTCTCAAGATGGAAAACAAGAGTAAAGAATTCTTGCTGCCCTGTTTATTTCCAGATGCCGTCACGTTTCATGAGTATTTCCTCCTCCGCTAACAGTTCAGGTAAAACATAAACTACAAGTCCAAAATACCATGGAGTTAACTAACCTCTAAGAAATTGTATGTATTCGTGTCTGCACAGCAGTTTCTCCAGTCCCTCTTCTACCTAATATTTTTCATTGATTATTTTGTAGACAACTCACCAGTATGTGCTCTAAACTGTTTCTGGATAGACTGTCTGAGATTGTGATAACGAAAAAAGATAGTCAGCTGGTTTACCAGCACAATGTTATTTATTACTTGCAAATAACAAAAACATCATTCACACTGTAGGCTTACCACATCTGTGTTTGTTAGCAGATATCTACCTCTCAGGTTCCTTGTTAAACAAAGAAATAAGGATCCAAGCTGGACTCCCTAGTCCTATATAAGTAACTTCTGAGAATTAGAATTGAGGTACCAGGTTGAAGTACCCATTAACCAAGCTTAGCTATGAAGATAAAGTGTGATTCAGCAGGAAATGATTGATGATGAGAATAGCCTTTCCTTACTAGGTTGTTCTGCAATACAGAAGCGGAGTTGAAGTAAATAAAACCGCAAACACAGGAACATCTTACTCAAAAAACTCAAAAAATTCAGTGTCAACACTGAATAAGCAGATGATACTTACTGGCTGCTCTGCGATTTCTGCAGAAGCTCTTCTCCAGAAAAAACAATGCCACCTAAAAATAAATAAAATATGTTAGGGGTGCAGGAGTAGGTTTGTAGCAAGCCCCCTAAATCTCTCAGAGTAGGGCTCGCATTTGAATTGATCTCCATAAAACTGATATTGCTGATTCTGTTACTATTTATATTTCCTTAGCACTTAGAACTCTGACAAGAGCCGAGCCTCATGTTAGCAGGCATCAATCAATTTTGCTTGTATCAAAAAATGACCATCTCTAACACCTTTCTTGAAGGGTGCAACATCTGGAAACAATTTGAATGTGAAAGTTTCTCTGTTCCACAAAAAGAACAGCCAAAATGGTAGTACTTAACAGCAGGCAAAGGACAAAATCCACTGCCCGATGCAGGTAATAGTCCTCACCTTTCCTTCAGTTGGACAGTGAATACCTGAAATAGAGTATTTCTGTGATGGCTGGCCACTTGAACTGCAAGAAGTTCCACCATTTAATCATTATATTAAAATTCATGGTTTAGAAAAAATAATGTATGTTTCTTATGCTCTGTAAAATATGCTGAATAAGACCAATTCCATGAGTAACATTTTTTATCTTCTTTTCCAGCCTTTTTTACCTTCTTTATATTTAGTCCCTTTTCTTGTTTCACACTTAATTGTGATAAATGGCTCCTAAATTAGCACAGATGAGTGTCTGATATGGTTGGATTCTATACCTGACTGGCATGAATGCTGGCTAGACTTGGGGAAAGGGTGCATCAGTGTTACGTATATGTTGTATTTACATTTCTAAGAGAAGCAAGAAACAAAAAACGTAGTTTGAGCTTGACTGCAGAGCCTTTACAATGGGTTCAGCTTTGGTGGTGTAGGAGTCACCTGAGCCAATTTCAAGACTGCACAGTCCCCTTCCCTTTATGTTCATGAACTGTGTCCTAGTGGGCTGAACAACATGGTGATTTTTGCCACCTCTCACATTTGTAGATGAACCCCTTCTTCAATCAAAGATGATGAAGTGAAATGAAATTATGAAAGGCAGAAAAAACAGAGCCCAAAGTGTGACCTAGGAACCTTAATTTTCCTCAATCATTGCTGTAACGGAATGCAAGTCTGCAGCAGCGGGGGTGAAATTATAGTACAAATTACCATGCTATGCCAGATAAATTATTCTCTGCAGCATGGTTATTAAGTGATAGATAAATAACTAACACTGTAGGACTGATTGACAAAATATAAGTGACCTGGAGCTAAGCAGGGCACCATGGAAATAACACTGCAGTGCCACTAATATTTTAACACTGAAATGAGATTTTCCAAAGCAGAAAAACCTTAATATAGTATATAACTAAGCCAGCTACAAGTTAAACAGGTACTAAAAGCTCTTCAGCTGAGAACTTTTATCTTCGTGGTGTGTCTTATGTAAATGTTTCTTAAATGCAAAATTGAGTACTGGTGCATGTTCTCTGTCTGTGGAGGATACAGAACTAAGCTTTAGACTCCTGCTATGAGTGACGGGATTTTTCCCTTCAAATAGACATTAGTAGATGGCTATCTTCTTTAACAACAGCTTCAAAGAGAGTGTGGGACATGAGCTCAGAGGTTATTCAGTGACATGGTGTCCTCTAGGTTTAGAAACAGAGCTAATAAAGAGAGAAATGATTCAGACCATTGTGAGAGTGAACCCAGGAAATCACCAACCTCATAGATTCTCTGGAGAATTATCTCCATTATTTCTACAGCTGAGACCTGCTACAGTTGGATTTTTTCTGTGTAAAAGGATGTTGTAGTAGAACAACTTGTGTCTTGCCATTTGTGATTTCTCAAATTTACTGAATACTTTCTACCAGAATTTGTGACGTGTTTGTACAAATGATGATGCTTGCTTTGAAAAAAAACAACAACCAGCTCTGACCAGGTCAGCCCTAGGAAAATAAAATAAATATATTTTAAATAAAATAAAAAATTTTTGCATATATATATATATAAAATAAAATTCTTATACAACCAAACATAAGGGCACCACTTTCAGAATAGGATTTTCAACAAAGCAAGCAATCTGGGTTAACAACAAGGAGAACACCAGCTTTTTAGAAACTGAATATCCATATGACATTGGGCAAAACAGCTGACTGGGAAAGAGACAACATATGCCATGTTCCAGAGGGAAAGTCAAGGTTGACTGCAATCGTGAAAGTGTATTATTGCACCAGAAAAAAACATGTAATGAAATAAAAGTGGTGAAACACATACATGTTCTTAACCCAGATTTGTATGTATTTCATGCTGACTAGAAAAACTCATTCTGAAACTTTTGTGTTACATCTTTTATCCATAATGTGCCGCAGAAGCAGCAAACAGTTTATCTGAGTCCCTATGAAGCTGGAGTACCAGACAGTGAATTACTGTGGGGACAGGGAGAAGCAACCCAGCTTTCAGGCCAGTGGCAGCTGAACAGAGGTCTGGCCTCGTAAAGGTATGTTACACATAGGGTCTGATGCTCAAGTACGTGCTCCGAATAGCATTCTGGCACCAGACTGGGTGAGGAAGCGTGACTAGTGTGGAGCTATAACAGGTGAGGAAATGAGCCAATATTTTGATACTGCTCTTTATTTCCCTAAAACGCCTACTGTCTGAGGATCTCAAAATATTTCATAAAACAGTACTGACGTTGCTTAGAATGACACTGAGGCATTTTTTGCCTCTGAGTACGTGTCTCACTACCCTCATCAGACAGAGTATATCATAGGTAGAGGGAAGTTACAAGACGCTGAATAATAATTGCACAAGTCATGTGGATATTTAAAATCAAATTAAGTCTGTCTAATTAAGTATCCAGGTAATTTAATACAGAACTCCAGCAGAAATAACAGATTCCTACTGTAGATTAATAGTGAGCATCTCACTGGAGGAGGTTCCTGTGTGACGCCCCACAACACACAGTCACGGCCTCTAATCTTTCCCAAATGTGGAACAAACTGAGAAAGAAAGTAGATAGAAAGGCAGAGAAAAATGCAGGCAATTAGAGAGGCCCATCCACAAAATAATACGAATGTTCTGGATGTAGACAAGTAACCAGAGCAATCAATTGGGATCAAGCTGAAGACCAGATTCAGATACATCTAGTAGGAAGCTGGCCTGTTGGTAGAAGCAGCCACTAAAAGGAGGCAGCATCGCTAGCTTACTGTCTCCTTAATGCAGAACAAAATGCTGGCAGGTGACAGTAAACACAAAGAGATTGAGGAAGATGGCTCTCTGGAGAAAGGCTCTTGTCAGAACTTTTAGAACACAAGAAAAAGAAAGGCAGATTTTTGTTTTCTTGTTTTCAAGTCAATTTTGAAACTGAGTGTAGCTCTGTAGGGAAGAGAATTGTTCCCTGGGGGAATTAGGGAAGTTGTAGAGTTCAAACAGAATGAAGAACAGGGGGGAAATCGATATTTTTTCTCTGGAGTATTGCTTTCAGTAGTTGGTGCTCTCTAGAATCAAGGCAGAAATTAAAAAACCAAAAACATAAACAGAAGTCCCCCACCTCTAAATTCTTAACTGTTGCAAAAGAATTACAAAGGCTCAATCATTTAGCAGTGAGACTTTGGGAGTTTTGGGTTAACTTTGCTGTGTAATATATAATGACAAATCTAGGGAACACATAGGAGTAGAAACTCCTTGAGGGGATGCTCCTCCTTCCCTTGCACCCTGCCTCATCATCCATCGGTTTGCTTATTTGCTCTCTGAACACTTCCTGTACCCACAGAAAAAATACTGCAAGGTCATGTAATCAGCTGGTATCCTAGTATGTGCATATTCTATCCAGCATAACAGGGCTGATTTAAGGCTGGATGGCATTTCCTGACCTTTAGAATGGAAGACGCTTTTATCCTAACCAGTGAGAGCCTGATATAAATAATCTAGATATTAAAACCCAACCATTTAATACTTTCCCTTTAGATCTATTTCAGTAGCTACATTTTCTTGCAGCAGCCATTCAGGTGGTATTCTCCTACTCTCTCCACAGCACTGCAAAGTACAGAGCTTATAGCTCTGCCCTTAATTGGTAGTGGCATGTTGAGAAACACTGATGGTTCTGTAAAGTCTTGCATGCATAAGAAAACCACTGTTGTCTTTAATATCCAGGTCTCCTGAAATGGCAGACATTTGCCTTTCATTTTCCCCCTCCTCCCTTCTTCATATTCCTCGCCCCAAATAAAATCTTCCGAGGAAAAAAAAAAAAAAATCAGATGGGAGCAGGTGGTTTTAAGCAAAGCAAATTATGTTTTCTGCTTCACTGGACTATCTCCTGCCCTGCAGTATGGGAGAAATCCCAGAACATGCATGTCAGACCCAGGGAGCTTCCATCAACCAGGGAGGTTTTTGAAGGAGAGTAAGTTGCTAAGAGTACCAAGATGAAAGCTCAGTGGGCTAACAAGTTTAATGGGATATATTGCATCCTATGTTGGTTTAGTGCTGTTCTGGGCAGACAGCTCCAAAATATCATTGAAGCAGTTTCTGCTGGAACAATGATTCATCGTTGCTTTCTTTCGACACCAAAGGAGGAAATTAAACTGGAATAAGAAAATGGCATAATCCTCAAGGTTCCCTCAATTTCTTTTACAACAAATCTTTGCTGTAGGCAATCCTCCAGACCGATTTCTACAGCCACTTATTGAAAGGAACCCTAAGCAGACTTGCAGAGACAGACTTGCTTTAATGGAAATACTCATTCTGAAGTTCCTACTGAACTGTATACATCTTCAGTGATCTATGCATCCTTAGGGGTATGCAGGCTTTGTTCAAGTTGCCATACAGACTCAGTATGGCCAGTGTATCCCATTTTTACAGTACAGGTCTGTACCCATACTGATCAGAATCTGCATGCTGCTGTTGAGTCTTCTGGGAAAGATGCCAATATTTGGGAAAGGACCAAACACTTTTCTTTCCCCTGCAGCATCAGCTCTCAGTCACAGCAGTGGCCAGGAGGAGAGCTGTGTGCTGGACCTTATTGTATGGCTCCCACAGACATGTTCCCTGCAGACACATCCTTGGGAGGGCCTGGAACTGCAGCCAGGGCTGTCCTGTTGCTGGTGTCATAAGGGACTGTAACAGTGAGGAGGAGGGGGACAGCAAAGAGAAAATTTGAGATGGGCCATTCTACTCCAGGGCAGGGAAGTTACCCTACGTGACTGCAGGATGTGTGTGCGGACTCAGTTTCTCTTTAAGAGAATGATTTGTGGTGTGGTAGAGAGCAGAACCACCGCTTTCTCAGACAGTGGTGATGGTTCAGGACAGCAGCAGAGAGCTGAGATCTTATCCTCAACAGCAGCTTTAGGAGGGGACCACAGCAAGAGCTCTATGGGAAAAACTGGGTGAGCCAAAGCTCCTTCTGGAAGCGCATGTGGCATATTAGTAGCTGGGACACATTTTGGAAGTATATGTTTGTTCTTTTTCAAAAGAGGTAAAATCAGTCACACGTCCAAAGGTCCATGGGAAATCTGTACTTACGAAAAAAGCTGAACCCACATCAGCCTTTTGCTCTCCAAAACACTTGGTATGTACAGCCTTCTACCTGTACTCCTCAAAATGATTTGCAAATGTTGTTTCTCACAGCCCATCCACTGATGCTCTAATAATGTTATCCATCCAAGCACACATTTCCCATGCAACTAGCTACTTCAGCTCTCCTACTTGTCTGTCAGAAAAGCTCGCTGTACTGGTGCTTGCTGATGCTTGCAACAGAATTTCATCATCCTTACTTGAGTCTCACAAAAGGGTGGAGACTAAGCAACCTTTCTTGTTCTGGCAGGTGTTGGAAATTGCCTCTGGGGGTGAATCTATGTGTGGCAGAAATAAGTAGGTTCTTTCTCAAGGCTCAAGTTTTTGCTCTCATCTCTGCTCTGAAGGCTCTACCCAGCATCGGTCCAATTTCTTCCTAAATACCTTTAGTATTCCGCACTCTCTGAATGTTTCAGAACCAGGATGACATAAACGCAAGTATTTTTTCCTGTGTATTTCACAAACCTGGGCAACATTTAAGCTAGTTACTTGAACATTAATATGAGATTTGCTCTAGGTCAATGTCTTACAGAGATGTTGAATTTAGGGGTTGTTTCCAGTAGAGGGCTTTTCTTGTATTACCAAGTACTTCATAAAACATCTTGATTCAAACAAAAGCATTGAAGGAAGCCCAGATATTTCTATAAACTTGTCCTGTTTACCATCTATTGCCCTGCAGTTCAAAACTGATCCTGACACGCGCAATTTGTGAGGGTGGATTCTGTGGCCAAAGGCAACGGGTCTTGGAGGATTCAAGATAAACCCATGTCCAGGTCCCAACCTAGAACTGGGTCAGCTCTGAGCCCTAAGGAAAGAGGCACACCCTGCGTGATCCAATTGACAGCAGCACAACTCCAGGGTTTGACATCTGCGTTCAGGCTTCTCTCCCCAAAATCCATTTGCTGTAGAAGGTGGGATGTTGGGGAGGAGGGAGAGAAGCTGTAAGAAACAAATGACTAGCTGCAAGAGGTAGCAATTGGACTCAGCATGTTCTGCTAATACACACCTGATAAAAAGCATTTTTTCCTCCTCACTGCAAGCAACCAGTTTTATTAACATTGAACTATAATGTGGAATGACTGTGGGGGAAAAAATGTTTAAAATAATAAAAAGAAACCCTGCAGGTGAGCAAGATTGATTTTAATAAAAGCAACAGAAGAAATATATCTCTGGGACATTTTCTCCCCTGCTCCTCTTTGGAGGATAAGATGCGCGGAGTCTGGCATTGTCAGTCTTACCAGCAGGAGGCCAGTGACAGGTTGAGTGGTGTGGCTGACAGGACTGAAGTCAAATCTCCAGGAGAAGTAGTGCAGTGCAGAATGGCCAATACTACAGATTATGTGGGGGAGAAGGGATGCACCAGGGTTATTCAGATATCATTACACACAGTAAAAATAAACCCTGAAACAATAACAACCCACAAACAAATCAGAATGACAGCTCTGCAAAAAAGCAGCAAGAACTGAACTCTATCAGATTCAAATCATACTGAATTACAACGAAAAATATCACTAGCAACAGACATGCATAACATCTCACACTCCTTGAAGGGGGCAGATAGAATTGCAAAGAGCTCATATTCTTGTAAAAATACAAGTCTTAGTACCTTAAAATTACATCCAGGCTGAAAGTGATGGATGCAGTCCAACAGGATACCTTCCTGGCATTGCATTATGCAGTGACCATGCAGCTCCCGCTCTGGGTTAAACTGTCCAAGACATATCAGGTAACGGCAGTGTCACTCCCACAGTAATTACTCACTCAAGTAACAGCTACATGGATGTGTAGCACATTAGATTTTCACAGTATGTGACATTTTTGCTGGTATAGTGAAAAATCAGCATTTGTGCTTAAAACTTTGAAGTTGCTTCTCTACAACATGTTGTGCTAAGCTTTTTTTTTTCTCCCACTTGTCTTCAGAAGCCATCTCCTCATGCCACTCACACTTCAGGATGGCAGAAAACTGCCTGCTGAGCTATGAAGTCCTATTATTTGAGGAATTCTTGTTGTAGTTTTTATCAGTGTTCTGCAGCAGCTTGTCTTATCTAACACACTTGTTGGCAAAAGAGAACTTGAAGGCTTTCCCAACTTCACATCTTGCAGGTTTGCCTACCCTCTCAGGTTTTCATGGTCTTTTGGACTATTGAACATTGTCTGCACCAACTAGGTGCTTTATCACAATCCCTATCACACAAGAACAAATCTGCAAAGCTTCTGTCCTCAAAAGAGGGTAAGTGGGAAAATGGTTCTTTGATACTGCATTCTGTGAACATCATATTTTTGAGAAATAAACAGGAAGAATCAGCCTGGATGTTGTGGTTTAACCCCAGCCAGTAGGTAAGTACAAATTAACTCTATCCCAGCTGAAACCAAGACAATGGATCCCCATTCCAGAGCACAGCTACATCGTATCTAATCAGTCTAGTAGGCTGGTCATTGGGATAATGGGATGCCAAGGGCAGAGCAGGGTGAAAAGTGCTCAATGCCAGCTTACTAAAAGAAAAAAGAAAAAAGAAAAAAAAAAAAAGAAAAAAGAAAAAAAAAGGCGGGGTGGGGGA
>JAVJGI010000062.1:48530803-48570134 GCA_035590275.1 Ibycter americanus
AGTAACCGTTACGCGTGATGGAGCCCTGCTTTCCTGGGGATGGCCGAACACCTGCCTGCCCGTGGGAAGTAGTGAACAAATTTCTTCCTTTGCTTTGCTTGTGCGCGCGCAGCTTTTTGTTTTACCTATTAAATTGTTCTTATCCCGACCCTTGACTTTTACATTCTTTTTCCGATCCTCCTCCCCATCTTTCTGGGTGAGGGGAATGAGTGAGTGCCTGCGTGGTGCTTGGTTGCTGGCCGGGGTTAAACCAGCACAGAGAACAATAAAGTTTCTGGCAAAATAATTTTACAGCACTCTTTAGCATGAATATAATCAAATTTGTACCAAACAGGAGTGGGATTCCTCTCAGCTAGCTTCAGACTTCCACAATGTGGACATCAACATCCAAGCTAGTAACCTTTTGATCCCTTTGTAGCTAAAGGAGAAAAGCAGACTCTGTTAGATGTGAATCACCTGATCTATTTTAGATATCTGTTTTAGCAGGGTATGTTTCATATTCTGTAAGTGTCTATATCTGTGTAGAAAGGGAGCCTAGCACGACTAGCTCAGATGAATTTCGTCCCAAGGATCTCAGATAAAATTTGTTAGTTCATTTCATCTGGGAAATAGAATACACGATATCACTGATGTGACCAATGAGAATGAAACCTACAATTGCAAATGTCAAATATCTGGAAGTTATCCACAGTGAGCTTTAGTGAGATATTCTTCAAATAAACTGCAAGAGCAAATAAAATCAAAAGAGGCATTACAAGAGCAGGAAGAATCTTAATTATCAGATAACTCCTTCCTGTGAAATCCTACCTTCCCTCTGTTTCAAACACAGTCAGACAACATGAGTTTAGGTATGCAAAACCAACCAGAACAGTACCAGTTTGTACTGATACTAATAGCAGTATATTATGTATTTCAGTACATATTATTGTCATAGACTCTTCTCTGGTATGACAAGCTAGTCATCACTGTTTTGAAGGTATTTTAAGGAATTGCTGTATATGTGCTGAACTGTTTAACTATATGAATTGGACTTATACTGCACTACACAATTAAACAAATTTAAAACCCCAAGGTTTAAGGAGATCTGAAACTTTTAAGGTTCCAGATTTACCTATAATTTCTCATTTGTAGCAATGTAAATTTAAAGTGTCTTCTCTGAAGCATTTTTTAATTAGCGGAAACATGCAGAGTTTTGTGATCTTAGAATGAAACATCATCAGCCTCTGGTCATTTGTCCAGACTGAGCCCTTATGACACATAAGATGCATTCAAATCATTACATTCCAGTCTTAAAAGTGATGAGAAATTATTTTTGAAAACAAGAATTGTTCTGTTTCTTAGCAAAGCACTTTTGCTGCTACATGGTTTGCTGCAGTGGTTTGCTAGATAGTCCATCATCACAGCTTCAGCCTTTCTAATATGACACGTAGCAAATACAGCGGAAATATGGGGAAGGCAGCCATTTCTTTGCATAGATCGCCAGCAATTCCCATTCCTATTAGTGTCTGCCAAGTGCCCAGATATAAATGTCAGCGGAGCACAGTGCTCCTAAGAAGTGTCTTCAAAACCGTAAAAGTTATTCTGCAAAACTCCATCTCTTTGATCTGACTGCAAGAAACCTTGAGTAGATGATTGAAGAGAGCGTGGCTGGAGGCAAGCATTCAAACCAATTGTTCTGCTGTGTCAGAACAAGGGCAGAAGGGATGACACATTCGAAGCGTCCATTTTGAAACAGAGTATCTCAACATTTCAACAACAGAGGGTAAGAATCCGTGTTTTTCAGGCTTCCTAAAGCCGTAATACCTACCCATGCCACTCCAAAAGAAAGCCACAAAAGCACAGGCAAAGAAAGGATGCATTTATTACACCCCTCAGCTTTCCAGGGATTTGTCCTTCTTCATCATTTTTATCCTGTTCTGTAGACCAAAGACTTTGCATGAAAATGTATCACTTTGTTGTATTTTGACTTGAAATGCCACATCTGTGGCTGTCACAAATCTGCTACGTGCCAATGACAGCCACAGGCTCTGCTTGCTCTGCTCTTGTGTGAAATTTAACTAGACCTTTCCGCTCACTAGAGTGAAGGTGTGGGGCGAAGCAGAAACCTGGTGTGCCCAAACCCACACCAGCAGAACAACAGAACAACCAGAAGTTCATTTCATTGTTGTCAGTCAGAGACAGAGGCAGTTCTACGCTAAATGAGAACCTGCCAGCAATAAGTGAGCTATGGGAACGGGGAATGGGCTTGAACAGAGCCCCTTTAAATGGCAAAGCTCTTGACCCTCCTGCTACATCAGTGTCTTTCAGTTTTCATGCAGTGCCTTTCCCTCTCCATGAAAGCCCCACTTACGCACCTTCCTCCAGTTCAGCAAAGATCACATGGCCACAGGTCCACCCCAAAAGCTGTGATCTACTCATTCCTCAATTTCTACAAGTTATCTTTAACCTTAAATTTGGCTCAAACAGCCGTCACTTCAGAGAAATTTGTGAAAGGAACCGGACTGTGTCTCCGACTACAGTCTATGAAGTATAGTAAATACCACTGCAGAGCTCATCTTCCTACTCTGACACGCATAGTTAATGAAGTGCAGGCCAAAATCTTGCAGTAAGTTGCCTTATAAATATCCTGTACTACTTCATTTCAAAACAGAGATTTTGCTTGCAGGGAAACTTCCACTTGGGAACATGTTGCCAGTGAGCCTAGCAACGTGCCCCTCCACCTGAAGCACGCGGTGGTCTCCAAAGGCAGCACTTTGGGACTGTCTGTCAAAACAGCAGTGCCCCATTCAAGAGACAAAGTGTTAAAGTTATCTCATGGCTTTTACAGAGTTACATTCAAGCTAGGAGTTTTCTTTTAATGAAGCTTGCTGATCAAGGTTATCAAGTCAGGCAGTCAATAGCACTGAACCCTTTTATCAGCTCTCCTTGGTAATTATAAATTATTCGCCATTAGACAGTATGCTAATTCTTAGACTCCTACAAAGAGCTTAATCAATTGAGTGCATTTTATTATTTTCTAGTCTAAACATCATGGACTCATCATATAAAGTATCCAATAACACTAAATTATTCTAGATAGTTAAACTGATGTTAAACCAATCAGAAATGTTATTTGAATTTATTAGTCTTCCTGCATTATTTAGCCAGCACAATGAGAACAACAGAAACAAAATACACCCAAAAGGTGAAGTGCAAACTGAGTAAGGAACGAGGCTCTGAAGTTACTGCATAGAAAAATGAAATAAAATGTATGATTAACTTTCAGGAGGGAGAGGGCAGGAAAGGTACAACAGTCAGATCTGTACTATGCATTCTCCTTCAGGTCACATTATTGCACTTTTGGATCTGCACAGGCATGTTAACCCTGAGTAACAGTTCTGTATCTGAGGATGGCTTCTCACATCAAAACCTTTCTAGTTATTGTCTTGCAGTTTTAGGAACAGATCCAGCAAAGGAACCTAATAGTTGTCCAAAGGCAAGCATTTGCATTCAGACCTCTGATCCTGAAAATGCTGCCCAGCTTCCACCTAACTCTTGCCCTCCTGCTCCTCACCTCTCCTCCCCTTCCCCCCTAGACCCTGCAAATGACCTAACAAACCCTTTTCCCTCAGAATATATGTTACAAAAATAATAATTAGCCCAGGTGACTGCCTCCCACCTAAGCATTTTCTTACAGATGTAGTAATCCTCCCTGTAAGTTACCTCTGCTTTGTATAGCTGGTACAAAGCACTTGCATAGCTCCTCACTGGAGCCCCACATGCGAGCAGATGATAGGTGTTATTGTGAACAACTGAAAGCATTTTCTACAACCCTAGCTTTCCCATGAAACCCTGGCAGCACGATAAAAAAGCATCATGTTGAATTCCTTCTGGAGTCCTTATTATCCTCCTGCCAAAAGCCTGCTCAGTCTTTAAGAAGAAAAAAGAAATAAAAAAAAAACCAACAAAAAAAAACCACACACCAAAAAAACCCCAAGCAACAAACCTCAACAGGTCCAAAAAAAGGATATTTGTTTAAATAGTGTGTAATAGCAGTGTGTAATACTTCACCTTTCCCTTTTTGCCTGCATTAGCACAAGCTCTGAAGCAGGAAGCATTTTGGCATAAGTAGATACGGCCTTAAAAAAAGAATCTCCCACACAGGAAAAGACTCATTCTGGGCGACCAGAGCCTGCTGCCCCTCTGGGAAAGCATGCCCTTTAATTTAAGCTGAGGCTACTTTTAGCTGCTGTATGTGTAATTTAAGACTGCATTTGCTTTTAAGTGAGTTGCAATATGTTCTTTTAACTGGGTAATGGATCAGGCTATGGACTCTTCCACTGCTGAGACGTGGCTCTAAATAAAACTGAAAGAACTGCCCTATGGGGTCAGACCAGAGGTTCTTTTAACTTAATATCCTGTCTCCAACACCTGCCAGTAACTGCTGCCTGGTAAAAGAATATAAAAGCCACAGCAGAAAGGACTGAGTGATTCTCTCCTCTGTGGATTGTCCCAGCTCCTGGCAATCAGCAGCTTAAAAGCAGTGCTGAAATTAACTAACAAAGTTGGCTCTGACACATAGATTTCAGATCCAGGGACCTTTTCCAGAGTTCTTCCCACCTATAACATTTATCAAGTAGCAAACTAACTCTTCCATGCTCATTGCTGACTTGAGAGAAGGTGGAGTGAGAGTAAAATGGTGTTGATAATCCCATCGCCTGACATTCAGCAGAGGCTGTTCAGTATAGAAGGAGATGCAAATTAGTAAAAGCAGGCCAGCTAAATCTAAATGTTTAGGTAATAAGGGAAAATACCCATAACTGACTAGAAATACCTATAAAGTATACAGCAAGTGCATCTATTATTACCTGTTATTTCAGTCTCTATATTCTGTAGTTTTGTAGCACAGGATCTTTTTCCAATCAATGCATTTGACCATCTTCTTGCTATTTTGAATGCATACATGCATGCTTATACCTCAAGAACTTTATGTTAATTCTGTTTGAATATTGGCTGAAGTTATTGAAGAACACTTTTTGCAATACAGGCAAAGCAATAAACACAGATGGTCCCAGATTTGCTCAGAAATTCCTGTCTAAAGCCATTTTGGTTAGCTTTCTCTGCTAGCAAAGTGTAAAGAGCACTGTAAGAATCAATCCTGCACACCCCTGTCACACCACTGGCTGAACAATCTTTGTTGGCCACAGCTCCTTAAGAGGAGTTCTACACTCTCTGCACTGACACGCGTAATGCAGCCAGCCAAAGGCTCCCTACACAGACACTAATGCGCCATAGCATCATCATTATTTTTATTTACTTACACAATGCAAGCCTGATACAATACTAAACAAAATGGACATGGTCCTGCCCCAAGGAGGTGCTACGCTTTCAGATCTACCAACTCCAGTGACACAAAACAACTTAAGCCTCTAGAGCTCCCTTGAACTTTCTGTTTCTATTTCAGACGGTGACAAGTTCACGCAGAAATGCCTGTGCCAATATGAGACACTATTACCCTACAGCTGTCTGTCACTGTCCTTTTGCTGGCTCAGGCTGGTTTAACATTTCTCATTGAGCTCAGTGCAAAAGTCAGATGTAAAACCCACCCTGGCAAACTGGCCAAGAACAGGTAGTGAAGGTAGGAGATAGGCTTGAGATTGCCTAGGTTATTCAGCTCAAGTGGTTTCCGCAAAAATGTGTGAAAAAACATTAACATTAACCTGGGAGAAGATGTGCACTACCCTTCCCAAAATTGCCTCATTTTGAGTCTTAGACCACTGTAATTTTCAGCAAATGGATTCCACACAGGCTACAAAAAAAACCCCCAGAAATACTTCAAGGTGAAGAAGTTAAGTTGACTTTTTGGAGAGAACTGGGGAGTGTTCCTGGTTGCTAGGGAGTAATACAAATTAGAAGTAGGACCTAAAGCTGGAGCAGATGCCTCCCAAATGTCAGCTGAGATATATGTCCCTATGTCCTCTCCGCATGGTGGGTGTACACAAAGGAGCAGAGCTAGCAGTGGGGTCAAGACCCAAACTTTCAGAATGTCCCCAACTTCTCCCTCACTGTCTGCCTTCAAAATGCAGCACAGGGACTCAGAAATAGTCTGCGGCACTGCTATGGGAAAATGTGTCCTGTGGATGCCATGAAAGGGAAGTGTGAGTCAAGGGCTGAAGGTGAGGAAGATGAATTTCTCTTTTTATCCCCCATAAATCTGCACCTGGCAGGTGGGAATCGACGTGCAGACAGGGCGCAGGTAAAGGAGAAAGCAGGCTGCAACACATATCACAAAATGAATGCACTGCATAGCACATAAGCTTCATCACTTAGTGCACGAACGTTTCCACCTTCAAAGCAAGTAATTAAACGTATAAAGAATGATAGCTCTTCTTTGGATATTTTTTGGCTACAGAAAATTAAAAGTAATATCAGATTTTAGTGCTTAGAAAGCGAAAGTTAAGAGACAGACATCAGCTAAATATTAAAGTCTACATCTTTGTGAATAAAAGGCTGCTATACAGCACCTCATACCTCCTCTCCTAACAATAAGTTTTCTCTCATAAGAGTGTATTCAGTTGCCATGAATAAGAGTCAGAATGGGGAACAGTTTTTCCGATCATGATAGTGAAGACAAGGGAGTGAGTGCATCATAACTGGTTGGTAAGATTCCATTAAAATGTTGCAGATAACCCTCAAGGATGAGGGCCCTTAGCTTTGACGTCCATCTTTACAGGCTGTTGTTGAGTTTTCTGAAGCTGCAGGACATTATTTATACCGGGCTATGCTGTATAGACATAGGGCTGTAATGAAGTTTTGGTTAACTCAGTAGGATGGGCAAAGCATCAATAAGACCCTCTTGATGACAGCTTTTCCTCTCACAAGTCACTTTCTTGATGGATATCAAATAGCAAGTGAAATATTATGGGGAATAGTTGCAGTCATACTAGTGATAACTCTGAAGATATTTTTATTTCCAAATGATAAAGATAAATCCTGTGGATTTGAAGGAAGGTATGATTTTTGCCTTCATTTTTCTCTTGGAAGTCTTCTTAATAGCAGTGATACCTTGGAGACCAGCTCCTCACTTTTTCATACAGAATAAGGTGAACACCACTCTCTTACGGCTATGGCAATCTAACCTGCTGTGCACTGGGGAGGGAGAGCCACCACTGAAATTAAGAAAAGAGAGGTTATCCTCTAGCACTGGGAAAAAAAGTGCCACTCTGACATGACACCACCATGTCCTTTGTACAATTACAGACAATGGTTCAGTCTGGTTTTAGCCCCCGTGTAGTGGTTTGCGTTACCAATAAGATATGCATGCATCTCTTATGCTCGCCATCTCCTCACGTAACTGGGAGTGGGCAGTCATTAATATCTTTATCTAAAAGAGGGAGAAGAAACAATGAACGCAGAGCACCAAATTACATAACTCTTGGCTCTTCATCCCATGTTTATGCTAGTAAGCCATGACACTGCTTTTTACATACAATTGCAATTTTTCTTTTTTCTGGTTATTCATGATTTGGAGAAAGCTGCTTTAGGCAGTCAATAGCAATTATACTTGGTGAAAAGAACATACAATACAAATTAGAGCAATATAGATTTTCCCCCCTGTTACTTTAATGTTTAGTTACCCTGTTAGATTTAAACTGAGTACATAATGTTTAATAAATTGCTTTCACTAAAACCCATTAACTGACACTTAGAAATAGCATTTTAATCCAAAGGAGTGCAGCAAAACATTACTGCAATTAATAGGTACGTTGGAGCAGTGAAAAATCCACTCTAAAACAAAGTGTATCCGTGGTGGCAGGTTGTTTATATCCAATACTTAAAAGCATCTTGAAAACTCAGGGCAAGATCCTTAGCCAGCTCCAGTGAAAGCCATGGAATTACTCCCATTTACATTCAATGAGGGCTTGGGTCTGTGATTTAAATCCCTATTTCATTGTCTTGGCAAAACTCACTGCCTTGCTGGTGACTGGGCACAGGATGAGGAAGAGGTTTAGGGCAAAGACTTTATGGAGCCATGTGCCAGCTGGCTGAGGAGCAGGAGAAGTTGGGCTGTGGCTCATGCTCACGGTTACTCCTGCCCTTCCTTCTCCTCTTCCATCCTGCAACTCTCACTGGCAAAGGCAGCACCTTCTTCCTGCAGCTTGTTTCTTCCCTCTGTCTCAGTCTGGGCAGCAGCAGACAGCACCACATGTCTGCTGCAGAGGCTGGACACTTGAACCAGAACTTTCTGATGCAGGTAAGTCCTAGCAAGTAGGCTCCTCTGAGAAGAACCTTGCACCCATTTGACTTGTTTCTTCATGGTAACCTCTCTCTGCCTGGCCACTGAATATTTTTTTTACTTTTTTAAAGATGCAATGAATCAAGACTCCTTTCCTCGTATGACTGTCACAAATCAACATTTCTCTAGTTTCTCAGAAAGCACAAGCACTCCTTTTGCCAACAGCTGCACATGGTGCTTTGTTTGCAGGGAGCGGGGGTAAAGGTTTCCAGCAAGCATAGCTAAAGCTCATTGTTTGACCAGTAGTTTAGTTTCTTGTGATGTGTTCAGGGCTAATTGTGCTTCTCACCTTAACCTCTGTTCTGAATGTATCATCAAGTGTCAGCACTACTGCTTATGTTGCCCAACAGGACAAGCTTCTGTCCCACCACACTCACCTGTCCCACAACACTTGCCTCCCAGCATGCTCGTCCTGCTTTGGCACCCCCAGTTCCTTCTGCTGCCCAAAACACTCTCCTAAACCAGAGATCAGCAACTCAGTGGCTGTCCAATACATTTGTCTTTCCCTGTTCCTGGGCTTTTGCTCTGTCTGTCCAAAACACATTGCGTATTGGGCAAACCTCTTCAGATGCAGTGGCTGTACTCTTATCTTGTAGTAACCCCAAAATGTTAACACGAGCATAGCTTTTCTTGATCCATTTTTCATTCTTAGTTATTTTTCTTTCTCTTCCTTTGATTTAGTTGAATATACTCAGTCCAGCATGTATTATTCAAATTTATTATTCAGCAACTTCATATCCATCCATACATCCTTCTTCAGCTATGACTGAGGAAACGCCTTTGTTTAAACAGCAACATGAAGAGATTTTTGTAATCTGTAATTTCCATACTAAAAGTACATGCAGTGCCAGTACCTGGAATTTGAGAAAACTCTTCTGCTAAAAGGATCTACCAAAATAATGTCTGAATATTGCTTGACAAGAAATGTAGATAAGGATATTTTATATTTTTAAATAAAACCACAATAGTCGGGGCTTATACCAGAAATTCTCATCTGTAATGTAAACTTGGTAGGTTAGCAGAAGCAGATTCTATACAATATTTTACAACATTGGTAAAGACACCATTTTTCAAGGTAAAGATTCATCCATCATTCTGCTTCTCTTGGGGAAATTTTTTATGAATATGCTAGAAGTACTAACAAAACGTGAAACTGTCTCATTGCAATCAGGTGGAGGAAGAAAGGTAATACAGTATATGTTTTATTAGTGTACAAGAAGTTCTGGAATCTGTATTCTGTGAATGGGAGTCAGCCTGGGATACTTTCCCCAAAATTATGTGGGAAGCATTAGTGGAACTTAAAACCATACTTATAATTTATGTCCATTCTCTTTGCGCATGTGCTTGTATCAGTTTGCACTAATTAAAAAAGCCACCAATCAGCAGGTTTTTCTCCAACAGCTGGGATAACCAACTTCATGGTGGAGAACAAGCCTCTGTCTGTTCAGACTGAAAAGCTCAACAGTTGGGAACAGATCAGTATGTAGCTATACCTGGCCACCACAATGATGGTTGAAGGATTTTAGATGAGCTATGCTTGGACAGTTTTTATGAACTGCTTTTAAAGGATGATGAAGATACTCACCCAGAACAATGGTTCTTATACACCCCAGGAGGCGGTCCACATCTACTAAAAGTTTATCCTTCCTTTAAAAATCAAGTCTCATCTCCTGAGTAATTTCACGTTTGTACCGTTAGCCATTTAATTTAAAGCACGGAACTTTATATAGCAACTAATCTCTGTGTGGCCTGGCAGAGTTGGTTGATTGTCACAGATAATTGGTTGATTTGGACAGTGTTCAAGCTAGTGGCCTTCTGTATCCAAGATAATCTCTCTTCAGAATATACGGTGCACACTAAAGGTAGCATGGAAAGACCATCATCATTAGCAATTTTGCTGAAGAGCAATATTTAATAACTGACTAACAGGCCATTACTTGAATTGCCTACCCCTGTCATTTCAGCATGGCTAAAATAGGAATTCCCTCTCACTCTTCCAGAACATAAGAGGTTTGTAATCAACTGTTTGTGTAAATCTGGGGGCATGTAGGCAGTCATGAATTGTCTGCTTTCCAAATAAAGAAAATGTTTAATTAGTGTCAGTAAGCTACTTGTACAAACAAAAGGTTCTCCCTGGCTACATCTGCACTCAACAGAACTCCTTTCAATCCAGACGAACCTGTGCTGACAGCGAATGGCACGTGCTTATCCAACCTGCAGCATGCAAGGCATACACAGGAGCTGTGGGTAAATGGTGTATTTCATAGAATCATAGAATCATTTATGTTGGAAAATACCTTTGAGATCATCAAGTCCAACCCAGGACTGTCAACCACCACTACACTATGTCCCTAAGCACCACAGGTACACATTTTTCAAACATCTCCAGGGATGGTGATTCCACCACCTCCCTTGCCAGCCTGTTCCAATGCTTCAAAACCCTTTCAGTGAAAAAAATTTTTGTAATACTCAATCTAAACCTCCCCTGGCATAATGTGAGGCTGTTTCCTCTTGTCCTGTCACTTGTAATCTGGGAGAAGAGACCGACCCTCACCCACCTACAACCTCCTTTCAGGGAGTTGTAGAGAGCAATAAGGTCCCCCCTGAGCCTCCTTTTCTCCAGGCTAAACAACCCCAGTTCCCTCAGCCACTCCTTGTAAGACTTGTTCACTAGACCCTTCACCAACCTCGTTGCCCTTCTCTGGACACGCCCCATAACCTCTACATCCATCTTGAAGTGAGGTGCCCAAAACTGAACACAGGATTCGAGGTGTGGCCTCACCAGTGCAGAGTCCAGGGGGACAGTCACTTCCCTTGCCCTGCTGGCCACTGCTTCAGATACAAGCCTGGATGCTGTTGGCCTTCTCAGCCACCTGGGCACACTGCTGGCTCATGTTCAGCCGACTGTCAGCCAGCACCCCCAGGTCCTTTTCCTCCAGGCAGCTTTGCAGCCACTCTTCCCCAGGCCTGTAGCGCTGCGTGGGGTTGTTGTGACCCAAGTGCAGGACCCAGCACTGAGCCTTGTTGAACCTCATGCAATTGGCCTTGGCCCATCGGTCCAGCCTGTTCAGATTCTCCCCTCTTTTATAATCTTCACCCTGCATAACCTCGTAACATCCTTATAGTCCTCCTGAGTTGCCTGCCCCTTCTTCCAAAGGCCATAAACTCTCCTTTTTAGCCCGAGTCCCAGCCAAAGCTCTCTGTTCATCCAAGCCAGTCTTCTTCAACACTTTCCCTGCAAGTCATTTGATGACTTGCCTTTGTTTATGCTTACATGTTTTTTCCGGAACAGATAATGTAAAACTTGGTCTCTGTCCAAAAGAGTGTTCAAATCCTTTTTTTATTCTGGTATTGAATGGCAGCTAACACAGCAGGGCCCAGTCCATAGCTAGGGTTCCTGGTCACATTTGCACACATCAGTAACAACAGTCGCAACCCCATTACTCTTATACTTACTCATTTGTAAACATCTGGAAATACCTTCTGGTCTTTATATGTTTTGCCAGCAATTTGTGTAAAGCTGCAACTTAATCCAGTGTAACAGCTACAAGGACTCACTTGTAGAGTAAGTGAATTAGAACTATTGTGGCAACTTTTGGTGTGAAGAATGTGGTTTTATAGCATTGGGACACATCTTCAGCCACTATAAATCCATAAACTTCCCATGAACTACTTTATATTATACCAGATGCAGGTCCAGCCTAGAGCCATTTAGGTAGATTTTAAAGAGGTTTGCAAGAAAATTTTACTGAGGCCTCTAATTTTTATTGATATCAGCTGGGTACTTTTATTGTGATCTGTTAAAAGGGATGGTGAATCAGCACCAGTTCTGCCAGGCCTTTCGTGTTGCTTCTCTGTAGCTGCAAAGTGTGAGGGTGCATAACACACAACAGCTAAGGGACTCACAGAGTGATTCAAATCATGTCTTCCTTCAAAAATTCAGAAAATCCCACATATCTTTGAGTGTGGGAGCAACCAGGCAAAAACTGCCTCCAGACTGCAAGCCATCACTGAGGCCAGCAGACAGACGGACAAGGAGGGAAAGTCCGCCAGCCCAAAAGTCAGCATTTACTGTTTGCATTCCCTCCAAGACTCAATTGTATAATATTTTGGGGTTTTTCAGTAGCAAAGGATCAGTAATCCTCAACTCCTAATCAGTGCAGACATTAATGTGCAGTATGTGCATTTTGCTTGGTTTGGTAAGTGGAGCTGTCTGTGTGTTATTTTGGAATCGTTCTCATCAATCATAGAAATAAGAATTTTGCATGCCCCACCTTTGTTAGACATGTCATGGATTTAGGAGTCAATAGTCCATCATGTAATATTTTCCATGTATATAAGTTATTGATTTCAAAGAACAACACTGCCTCCATCCTGTGCCCTGTATTCATACCCTATACCAAAGTGACATTAAAAACACAGATTCAAAATGCTCAGCAAAACAGGTTCCTTAAGAAGGTGGTTTAATCACTGCAAATTTCTATAGACCCAAAGGCACTACCTGACATTCAGCCAAATTGCAGTTAACTATCAGGCCATTCTTCAGTTTTACTGAGCTCATTTCAAACTGAGTTAAACAAGGAGTGACTGACAACAATACTAATTCCCACAATACTACCGCTCTCGTGCTGCATGAAGAAGGGACTGGCACCGCTCCTGCTGGCATCGGTGCATCCACCTGCAGCTTCTGCAACAAGACGGCTGACACAAAACTTCTCAGAAACACAGGCAAAGCCAACAGGACCAAACCCAGGCTGCTCCTGAAATGAGAGGTGCAGCAGGGTGTAGAAAGGCTGAGAACTGGGGAAAGACCTTGAAAAGCCATATTGGCTGTTCCTGCTAGGGAGGGGTACAGAGCAGGTGAGGAGGTGCCCCCAGCTCCTGGGGTGCCAGTCCTGGTCACAGCCAGCCACCAACAGTCCCGTGTCCCGTGTCCTTGGGGACAGCAGGGGCCTGCCTGGCCCTCACAGGTTCTGCTGTAGGAAATACAGGTCATTTCACTGCCTGCAGCAGCTGCCTATGGTGAGTAATGCCACACTGCAGAGCTCCAAGCTTGTCAAGGGGGAGCATCTGCACCCCACTCATACCGCCATGGGGTGGGCTTTGAGGGGCAGCTGGGTGCACAGCCCCATTCAAAAGGCTGGGCACTTTCTCTCCCACCACTGCCCCGTGTATCTTCCCCTACGTGCTGCTCCTTGAGCCAGGATGGCAAAGGCTGGGGCAGAAGAGGAGGCAGTGTTCCCCCACAGGCTGCTCCTTGCTGGGAAGCAAGTTTGTACCATCAGAGGCAGAGCACAAGGACTTGTTTTTGAAGACAAGGCATCTGCCCTGAGCAACATCTTTCTCAGGCTCTCCCCACTCTATTTAGGGTGGACACCTGCTCAGGTCTTCACTTTTTTAATGCTGGAAGTTCAAAAAGTGGCCAGCCTCTGACCTTCAGTCTAGCCTTCCGTAATTGCCTGACAGACATCATGGCAGGGATGAGTCTTGAGGAGGGGTGGGAAGCAGGGGAGGAAAGTGACATTACAGCTGGGCTCAAGGATGTTTTTGATGGCATTGAACTGAGTCTGTGTTATTTCCATTTGCTACATGGGATTTTGATGATTTAATACAGCTGATGTCAATATGATTCAAAATGCAATAATAATTTCAAATACCTCATTCTGATTTTCTTTTCAATGTTTTGGGTCGACCTGAGAGAGCAAGTACTGCTGATCTTCTTGACCACCTGGCAGACTGTGAAAGGCTGACCCATTTGATTTTGCAAATGGTGAAAGAAGTGAAAAACCTGGGAGAATGTAATGCTTGGACAAATCAAATGGAAGAGGGACAGTTTTCTCATACAGTGTATATTTTTAAAGTTTTTTCCCCCACTGGCTTTTGTTTATAAGGTTTTGCCTGTCAATCATATCTCAAGAATAAAAACCGTAGAACAGGTGAAAAAGTAAGCAAAGCTGTTGACAGGGTTGGATTTTTATCTTTTGTAAGAAAAAAAGCCATAGAAAAAACATGGTTTTGTGGAAAGACACTGCAATAAACTGTTCATACCTTCTCACTGATGGCTTGGATATTCCACATTGGCAGAGGCAAAGCAGCTCTGCAGCAAGATTCAAATTGAAATGATTAAGCCAGCTCAATAGAGAGTACAGAACATGAAAAGCCTTCTTAATACATAAAATCCAGAAAGTCTTCCTTGTGTCCAAACAAATAAGTTTCCCTCCAAATAAGTATCTTCTTTTCCTATGGTAGACAAATTTGTGTGCCTTCATCTCACCATCCCAACCACACTGATGACACCAAGGAAATATCTGAGAAGTGGAAAGGAAGTGAGAGAAATTTTCTGAAGAGAGGACTCTGGGCTTTACAGCTGTATTATCTCTTCTCCTGAGACAAGCATCAGCTCTGCTGAGGGCATTTGTGACCCATGGGGAGTCCTGAGAAGTGTAGCTGCTGTAATGGCATATTTGTAGGAGACAGTTCACAGGGAGATATTGATGCAGAGATGTATAGTTTCTCACAACAGTGGCACTGGACTCATTTGGAAAAGTCTTGGGAAGCTCAGACCCTCCCATGCCATTATTTCACAGTGCCTAATCAACCAGAGCTCTGCTATTTAGAAGAGATTTTCTTCCACATTACAAGTAACTAAATGCTAAGCAGAGCACTGGGGCTTAAGTTCTCCTGTGTCTCACATGACTGCATTAACCATGGGACTATAAAGCCAGTTTCTTTAAATGTTTGTATGTTTAACAATTCAAGTTTAAGAGTTTTAACTGCTAAACCAAAGATAGCCTCTGCCCAGACCCCTAACAGTACCATGCTTCTGACATTCACCTGAAATGTGAAAACCTCAGATTCAAGTGTCTGTCCAGAAGGCTAGGAGCAAACAGGCACTCCACCTGCAAATGGATGGAAAGAGGAGAAACACAGACCTGTGTAGCCTGGGGAAGGCATCAGCTGAAAGAGAAATAGCCCAGACATGTGGAGATGTATGCAGTAAATGAGAAGAGTGGTTCTCAAGCAAGTTTTCTGCTGACATAGCAGGGACAAGAATTAAGAGGTATGAAAGGCTATGAATGGCAGCACCAGCAGAGGGCTGGACTGATGATAAAGGCAGGTCTTTTATGATCTATCTCCAGCAAGTTGAGCAAAAGTCCATATGAGTTCAGCTTGTGTGGTTACGAAGGTCAGCCCTCAGAGGGTACACAGTGCTAATTATAAGAAATAACACATATAATGAAGATACATCCTGACTTCTGTGAGTTGTCTATGCATCAAGAAGGACATCAGGACATGCCAAATATACCCTGTCAGTGCCCACATGTCTTAAAAAGCAAGTAGTTGTTGTCAAAAGTAGCTCTTCCTCACCAGCTTACTTAGAACATGAACTCTGCACCTTACCTTGGCTCAATGTCGCTTCCTCAGCAGTGCCTTTTTTTTAATGTCCTGTTTATTGCTATAGGCTATACTTGTTAGTGTTTAGTCAAAGAGCTTGTGACTCGACCATAAACATAGCGCACCAACAGGCAAGTTGTTAATTCATGTTCAAATAGGCAGATGCTGAAAGGATTTCTATAATGTCTTAAATAGATGGCACCCAGCAGGCAGTCTGAAAGCTCACTAAAAATGAGAGTTGTCGTCCACTTCCAAAATCAAGACCACATTCTGAACCAGAAACTTTGAGGAAGCAAAGAGGATTTAACCAGGAGAGTGCTAAAATCCATCCAGATGTATAACAGTTCAGGTATCCTGCAGAGTGTAATGGCAGTGGCAGCGGGATGGGAGGCTGGCCTTAAGCCATGAACTGGCAGTGCAAGCAGCCGGCTTCTTGGTGTGAACCTTCTAACGCTTTCCTGCCACCTCACAGAAATTTCTCACAAGCTTAAAATGCACACATAATTGCAGCGTCTGGATTTCTTTTTATCTTTCCAGCCACTTAATTCCTAGCTACGTTTTCTCCTTTTACCTCTTGGGGTCTCTCTTTCTGAGTTCTTCTCTCATTGGCGTGCACACAAAAATGTCTATACCATCCACTTCTTCAGAACAAATATCCCTCCGCTGTAGCCAGGATGAACCCTCCTTCTCCAGGTGGAGGGGGTCAGAAGTCACTTTTCCAGGATGCCGAGAGGAACTGACAGCAGAGGAGCACATGTGAGGAAGGAACGTGGCTGTGAAGTTGAAAGTTCACGAGCCACCACATGCCACAGATGTCAGAACGCATCTCCCTCTACCTTCTCTGCTCTGCCAAAACACAGGCTAGGGGCAGAACACTTGTTTCCAATCCATTTGATTGCCCTCTGCTGTGACTCAAGGACAAATGTTTGCCTTTTGAGCAGCAGGAAAAAATCAACAAAGGGGGAAAGTTCATCTACCTGTAAAATTACTTTAGCACAAGCTGGCAGATAAAGCTGGTCAGCAGTTGGAGGTTTCAAACTATCTGAAATTGCCAGATTCTGGGATTTGTTTTCATTCCAAATTCCAAATGGAAAAATAAGCTTTTCCTAACATAATATTACAAGAAAAAGAGGAATCATGATTTCAGGTAAATCCAACCATTCAATTTTACTAAAATAAAAATATTGTGTCCTGATTTTGATGCTTTCAATTTCACATTATGGAAACATAAGAGGAAGCTGTAATGATAAAGGTGACTTGCTTTATTATAAATGGTGCATTGAATTAAATCAGATAAATTTCACAAACCAATAAAGTGATTTGTCCCAGAAAAATCACTATCCGATGCTTAGACCTTAGACGGTCTTTCATGAAAAAAAATCATAATTGACATTTTTCACATGAAAAATTTAGATTTTGGTGAAACAAGCTTTTCCAACTCAAAAATAAGTTATTGGAAAAATTTTGCCAATGTTGAACACCCTCAAGGGTAATTTAATCTTGGGGATAAAATCTGCAGGCATGACTCAAAGCCCCAGTGAAGCAACAGGCACAGGGAGTGCTGATCACCTGGTGACTGCACTGTCACCAATGGTGCACAGCCCTGCTGGAAACCAGGTCGTTCCAGTGATTAAATTCATTTACAATACTTTGAACAGGAGAGTTGTTCTGAAAGGATCACAGCAATATTGACTAGAAAGTCAATGAGATGCTGGGGAAATTAACGTTGCACATTTGATACACTTAGAAATGCCATTAGCTGGAAACTCATCTAATCCTACAGATTGGGAGCATGGAGACAGTGTGAGTTAGGAGCAAACAAGGCATTCAACAAGGTGGGTGAGTAACTCCAGCTGCCACTGGATTTTGTGTGATGCACAGACACTGAGGAGGCAGTCTGGCCATGAGCCCCACTTTTGCAGTATGATTTCTGTGAGTGGAAGAAACTGCACAACTGGAGCACTCACTGTTGAAAAGGAAATAATTGGAGGGACCATAGATTGCTCTCAGGTTTACCTGGCAATGGCATTCTTTTCTCCAATCTCCTGATATGTTTCGTAGCAGATGCAGACCTAGACAACAACCCCTTACAAAAACAAGTTTAGGAATAAAGAAGCTGTCCCCACTTCAATTTTTCTTTTTCCTTTCTTCCTTTTTCTTTTTCCTTTTTTTTTTTCTTTTTTTTTTTTTTTCTTTTTCTTTTTTAACTGGAAGTCCTCCTTGGGAAAAGCTATTTCATAGCTGTCTGCTGTCCTGAAGGAGAGTTTATAACTGATCTCAGGAGATGTGTGGGATCTAATTTATCAATGGATCAGGAAAAACTGTAACCAAACAATACAATAGTAATCCTCCATCAGAGGAAACATTTTCAAGATAAAGAGAAATCCTTTCACTCATTTTAAAGACAGCTCAGTGACGGAGGGAAAACTGAAGATATAGAGCTTAAAATAAATACCTCAGATCTAATTGCTGGTGTATGAGGAAGGATACTGACTTTATGCAGTGACTGCATGCACATGGGATGATTTTTTGGTAGTACTTTTGTGTAGGGAGTCTGGGCCAAGGTAGATCCCTCTCATTTTATTTGTAGGTCACCTGTCTATATTTTTTCTTTGGAGCAGCTCCTCTCACCTTGTGTGTTACCAGCCTTCTCCCTTTCCTCTGCAGCATAATTAGCCGTGTGTCAGAGCAGTCAACAGGCTGAGCCGCCGCGATTTTTTTCTGAGCCTCTCTGTTCTCTCTTTTTCTGACATTCCTAGCATGAATAGGTGCGCTAAGATAATTACGCTAATCCATCTAGCAAAACACCCAACTTATACATTTGAAGCTAATTAGATAAACTTCAAAATGGGTCATTTTTCAGTCCCTCAGCCTCCCCCTGCTTACGAGCATTACCCCTGAGGGGACTCTTTCTCAATCAGGTAGACATTTCTGGGAATGAGATCTAATGAATCCCTTTACCTCCTGAACTGAAAACCTCTTTTCATTGAGACTTAAGCAACTGAGGACAAATTCAGGCATGGCAGAAGTAGGAGCTCTCCCAAGGCAACAGTACCGCTTCTTCCTGCCTAGATTAGGTTTGACCCAATCTACTGACAGAAGGTAAAAAGCCTTCTGTGAGCAAAAGTGCTGTGGGATCCTTTCCTCTCTGGTAAAGAAAGGCAAAGTAAGACTACAGCAGTCAGTTCCCCTTACTGACATTAGTGCTACATGCAGATAAGATCTTTCAAATGAATAGTAAAAAGCCTTGCCAGAAATGGGTCTATTCTCCGGATCCTGGAACTGGATTCAATTTCGCTAGTAGCTGGGCTTTTTCTCCCCCAGATTTGTCAAAATGCTTCAGCCTGATGCTGTCACAGTAATGCTTTGTGTTCTTTCAATGCAAAATGGTATTTTATGTTTTTTAAAATTATAAAAAGTTATTTTAAAATATATATTATTTTTCTTTTTCCATTAATGGGGGTTGACCACAGTATTTTTATTGATTTCCAACTGGAGACACATTCTCAAAGGCCCTTGTGCCAGGTACTCAGTAAGCAACAATTCTGATCTCCGCAGAACATGCTGCTTAACTGAGAGAGACCAGCAAAAGGCAGCAGGGGAAATAGAAGCACTGAGTTGCAGCAGGTTGAACAAAATGAAACAAACAGCAACTCAGTGACAAATCTAGGATTCAGCCAAAACGTAACTCAGTCATGCTTCTCCTTTTACATCAGCAACATTACATTACAAGAGAGATGAATACCACTGTAGACTTTCAGGTTTTTGACAAAGAAAGGAGTGCCTGAGTACACTGCATTTTTGGGTATCAGTAGGGAAAAAAAAAGACAGACTTTGGAGGGGAACAGAGTAAAGGACGAAACAGGCACAAATGTGAAGCATTACTCATAGTAAACATAACTGGTGAAGTACATGGTCACAAACCTGTGCTAGTCTGTATTTCCCAGCTTCTGTGGCCTCTGCTGCCAACTTAAAAGACAATGAAACTGCCCTCTAAAAATGTTTTTGTATGCCAATGTGGTGCATATTTCCAAAGCACAAAAAGCGAGTCTAATCAGGAAGAGTCTCACTTTATTAGTTAAGATGGGATATGTGACATATCTGGGCTCAACAACCCTCGGCTAGAGGAGATTTGCTTTTTTTTCTTCCAGACCTTCCCACATCTCTGATGCAAAAGAGAGGAGATGCTGCCCCTGGATGGCACCATGCCAAGCTCAGACACACAGCCCTGCAACACGGAGCTGTAAGGCCAGCCTTGGTGCTGCTGCTGGGACCACACGGGAACAGATTTGCCACAAAGTTGGGTGTGTGAGGCAAAAAAATCATTGAACCAGGCCTTTTGTTTTCTCTCGCTCCAGAAGAAAAGGGTAACACGCACTGGCTGTGCGAGACCCACTGAGGCTCAGTTGCTCCCCGAGACAAGAACACAGATGAGCTTCCTGTACTGCTTCCCCCCATCTCTTTTCCTGTTCTGCCGCTGTAATTTCAGAGGTGGAAGCAGATGAAAAAGGTTTTTCTATTGTAACACAAGGTCTTTTCTTCTATTGCCTGCCACAAGTGTAATGCCTTGTTATTTTCTGTTCCTTTTGCTTCCAGAATGAGCTCTGATGGAGCTCCCTAATGATAACAAACCATCACTGCGGTAATATTGATACCTGTTGTAATCACTGGCATTCTGGCTTTTCAATTTTCACTATTTGCCTTGGATCAAGTAGCTCTGTGCTAATGCAACAGAAGGTCACCAGATGAAGGGGCTGATAACAGAGAGGGACTGTTCTACTTAACATGCATGGAGGATTATGCTTTTCAGTCGTCCTCGAGCTAATCTTTCAAGTTGTCCTTTTTTGACTTTCTCAGTTTAATCAGTTTAATCTCATCTTCCCTCTTTTCTGATTACAAGGATTTTCTGTAGAAACCTTGCCTCCACAATAAGGACCACGTGGCAATTTATTCTTATATTGATTTCAACATCTCTTTTCCGCTACCAGGGCTCTGATGCAAGGGGGGGAGGGGGGGAGCCAGAGGGGAAGCAGAGGGTCCCTCTAGTGCCTCCTGCCTAGCAAATCCTCACACTTTTGTTATCTGGGAATCTGAATACTGCTTTAATACACTTGAAGTCAGAAATGGCAGCCAGATTGGAAATACTCAACTGTGATTAAAAGTTAGTGGAGACAGTAAGAGCGATAAAGCATAATCACAAGACGAGCTATATCTGGGGCACCGGTAATCAAACTGTTCAGGGCACATTTTCCAAGGGACTGTTTCATGGTTGCCATCACAACTGCCAAGCCAAGAGAACATAGCAGTTCTTACCCCACAGGTCCGAAAATCAGATGTAAGGCCCAGGGAACTGAGCAGAGCGGCCAGTCTGCACAGGTGGGTTTGTGCATGCATTTGCACATGCATTTGTGTATGCGGGTTTGACTGCATACGTAAACTTCTTCCGTGTTTTTATATATCTCTCCAGGACAGGAGGAATTCCCACAGTTATTGATTTTTCCAGGTAGGAGAGATAAAGAATGCTTAGCACTGGATTGACATTTTACCTATTTATGTCTGCAATATATAGTAACAACAGAGAAAAGAAAGCAAGAGGCAATATGCTTTTCCAGCGTACACACTACCTAACCCTTGTGTCAGGATCAGGCTCAGGCAGCTGCAGGGAATAGCCACTCAGGGAACAGTCAGCTCCAATCCAAGAATAAGATGACCCTGTCAAAAAGCAACAGGTCCAAGAGAGGATTGCCACCTTGCTGTTGCACCAAATACGTAACGGAGGAATTGTTCCAACCTCCCACCCATGTGGTTGCTTCTGCTTTAGACACCACCTCTTCACCACATCTTCACAGTTTCTCATTCCACAGACATCTGAAATGTTTATCTGTAGTCTTACACACACAACCCCCAAGACATACACACATCTTGACCTGTGAGTAACACAACAGCAGCGAGACGAGATCTGATGGAATGGGCTGGTGTATCTGTTTAGTCCTGTAAGCCTGCTCTATTTTTCCTACAAGTAATGAAGGATTTTGCTTTCTCTTCAGGGTTCCTGGAGATAATGATATACCGTAGCCAGCGGAGGTGAACATCTGTTTTAAGAACTGTGAACTTACAGAGACCATTTGTCTATCTGATCTTCCTTTCTTGTTTTTCAGTGAGCCCTATCCATTTCTCTGTTAATTAAATAGATGTGAAATCACTAAACCACTGGGTCGAAGAAACAATTAAACAACAACTGAAATAAAAAAGTGGGAGGGAGGAGACTCTTTTCCTTTTTTCCTGTCAGGTGATTCTGCTTGGTAGAAATTGCCCTACTTGTTGAGCGTGCACTTTCTTTTTCTTTCACAGAAAGAAGACTTGGATTCATGAGGGTGTATCCACCTAATGACAATATGGTGGAGTTAACCCAAGAGAACAATGCATACCATTAATCTCTCATGCTTAATTGGTAAGTACAATATGGGGCTGGCATTTCAAAAACAGACTGTAAATGTACTTGAATTGGTTGCTATTTAATTGATGCAACTGGCACATGCATGCACATATGTTAAAAAAGAGAGTGAGTGGCAGCAACTAGAAGTTATTATGAGTCACCTTTTCCTTTTTAATATTACCCATAGCTACTACAGGCAAAAAATAATAAGCATGAAGCCACTGTCATTGACCTCTGCACATGCTGTCTGAGGAGAAACAATTGTTTCTTGCCTGCCCTGCCCAGTGCCCTGCAGCAGCCTGGAGATGGGAAACCTGGGAGCTGTGGGATGTGGCAGAGCGGGGAATCACCAATGCATCCCCCCCCAGCTTACCTTGCTGCCTCCTTTGCACACGTGTGTGGGCAATCACACACTCCCCTGGGAGCTCAGCAGGGAAAGGGTGAAACCTCTGACCCAGCCAGTGCCCCCACTGCATCCCGCCTCTGCTCCCTGCCACACAGGAGGAAGAACTGCAGGCACAGCAAGGCAGTGCTGGGATCCAAAGGTTTCCCAAAAATGGAAGAAGGGAGCAAGGGTGGAAAGCGTGAAGACTGATGAGAGGTGACAACCTACTATTGCGAAGGACAGAAGCAGAATCACAAGGAGGCTCTGGTCCCTAAAGACGAGAGCACGGACAAAGGTTGCTCTCCAGAACAGCAGACAGTAAGCAACATACTTGTGTTTCAGGTGCTGTATTCACCTTTAGACAATACTGCAGGATGTGGGATGGCTTTGCAGGAAGTCAAAAATCACCCTTTCGTAAAGCAGAGCTCACCTTCCCCTACAGGCATGAGAAAATGGAAGACTGATAGAATACAAGTTCTTTTGCAACCCAATACTCATATGACTAGAATATTGCCTCTATGAAACTACTTCCCACAAAACCTCAAACTTTGCTGTGAAGTCCCACACCATTAACAAGACTATCACAGAACCAAAGTGAAAAAGAGTTAAGCTTTTCTCTCGTGTCCTACCTCATTCTCACCACTGCCACCACCACCCCATATCATCTGCACACAAAAATGTTAACTTTAGCTTTCCAGAAACCTCTTCACTAAGTTTTTCCCTGTAAATATGACAGATTAGTTCTTGAATGTTCTGACTGAATTACTTTTTCCCCCCCAACACTATCCATTGTGTGGAGGCTGCAACCATAATCTGTGAAAGGAATAGTACTTATTATAGTTCTTATATATAATCTTATCACATGAATATAGCAGAAATTTGCCCAGCTGAGAAATACAGTTCATGACACTAAATTATTGCAAAATAGTATCCCCCTGAAAAAGGGTTTCAGCAGTGTGAAAAAAATAGAAATAAGCAAAGGGAAAATGACAGCCCTACAGTTCCCTGTGTCTGCACTTTCCTGTTGGATGTGACAAGGGTGTAGCAATCTTCACTCTTCTGCCCCCATAACACAGCTGGTCTGTCCCTTATCTGGAAAAGACCAGAAGATCTTCCAATGTGTCTTGCACTCTGTAAATACAAAAGCAGTGTTTTGCATCTGGAGTCTTGATGGGAGAGTGGAGGTGGTAGGAACACAGGCATGCACCTTGTGTGCAGCAGGGGCATAGCAGATGTGTAGATGGTAGTTTGGAAGGGAGACAGGAGGAGAGAACGAGGTGGAGCGGTCATAGCACAAACAACCCATTTCTATTGTTCCCACACCACTACTATCACATCCTTAATTGCCTGGCAGACAGACTCTGTTCAGATGAATATAGAGTTGGACCTACAAATTTTTCTGGTTATGTCTTAGTCTTTTCAAGTGAGATCTCCCCCTCTACTGAGCTGAAAGGATCAGGATAAGGTATCCGTAAGGCTACAGCAGCTGGAACCCAGAAGACCCAGGCAGAAGAAGGCAATGCCCAGCAGCACTGAGAGGGGAGAGCAGAGGGCTGTGTGCAGAAAGCAGGTTTGGAAGGCAAAGAAGCAGGGAACTTTTAAATTGCTGAGCACAAACTAGTTCTTTCCAGAAAACTGGATTATAAATAATCCTGTCTGTAAAATTACTAGAAAAAAAATAAATAAAACAGCTGACCTCAATTCATCTCTCTCTTTTGAGGAGAAAAAGAGCCTTGAACAGTTCTAAGACATGCATTTCTATTCACAAAAGGTCCTGATGTAACAACTGCACCAGTGTCCAATCTGGATTTTCAAGTTAAATCAGCTTTGTAGATTCGTTTGTACACTCACAGTATTGGCAAGTGAAGGCAATATCATGTAACACAAAGCCATACACTTTTCCCTAGTTGCCCTAATTGTATTCTGCTATTAAATGATCGTCATGCAAATGCTGAAAGGGGAAGAACTTGCATGGTAATGGAAATCCTCTCTGTTCCTGTAATCTATTTATTGAGGCTTTTCCAATTATTTTCATATTAAAAAAAAAAAAGTAAGAAATATGAGTACAAAGGAACTACAGAGAAAAGGCATTTGTGATTGGATTAGTGAATCCAGAACAAAATCATCAATAGATGTCTTTATTATTGAAATAGTGTAGCAATTTTGGCTGAATGATTAGCCAAAGTTTCAAAGCCTTGCAGAGTTGTTTCTATTAGCATAAGAAATCAGCAGCGTAAGTCAATTGTACTCTTGGCATAATCTTAAAATAATCTTGTTTACTTACCCCCCACAAAAAAGGGAGGAAAAATTTCACCCAAGGCCCATTTTCCTGAATGCAATAAAAGTGAAACCATCAGCAAAGACTTATTCTCCTTCAGGAATTCCCAGATCTGCCACCCTAGAGAGCTCAACATGCAAGCCCTGCTGGCTACTTCTCCCTCTCCACAACACACGCCAACTCTTCTTGCAAGCCTCTCTCACTGGCAGGCTTCAGCCAAGAACCCTTGTGTTTGCAGCAATGAATTACTCACACCATTGCCCAAGCTCTGATACACCATAGTTCTTCACGGTACTGGCCCTCTACCAGGAAGGACCCAGTAATTCCCAAGGAAGTCCAAAGGACATCACAGGCTTGACCATGTCTGCAGTTTGGGGGAGTGGGGAGGACCAGAGACCACTCAGCAAGCCATCTTCGGTAGTTTTTAGCTTAAGAAGGATACAAAAGCTGCCAAGAGCAGAGCTGATTCACTGCAGGCTTTGCCTGGGTACAGTCAAGTCCTTCCTTTCTGGACAGAACGGTGTCAAGGTTTGCTTATTCCATAGCAAGTCACCCATGGCACCGGAGCCCAGCACTTCACCTAGGAGCTGGGGATCTCTCTGTGTTCACAGTAGATCTGCTAAATTTTGCATTAAAATCTCCAGTCAGCCAGTGCTGCCCCTCTGTTCTTTCAAGGATCCTTTTCCTTATGTCTTGCATTGCTTCAGTGATATCTCCCAGTGGATGTTTTCTTAATCTTTTATTTCTAATAACATGGATAAGGCATAAGATTTATACAGGCTGTCTCTTAACTTGCCTCCTTCACATTTATTTATTTTTTAATCTTTTTCCTGAAGTAAGATCGCCACATAAAATTTCTTCTGCTGCAGCACAGCAGTTGGGTGTAACCTTTTACTCTGATTTGTCATTTCATTCCCATATTACCTGTGTTGTGAAGACCTGTCAATTCCCTTTATTGAACATCTTTAAAATCTGTGCTTGGTTAATGACTGAGGCAACTAAAACTCTGGTGCATGCCTTGGTTCTTTCTCAGCTTGAATATTTAAATGGGTTTCTTGCTGGTCTTAGTGCATTTATTCTATCTAAATTGCAATCTGTGCAGTCATTGCCTGGCCTGCTTTTTTTCTTTTTTCATGCTTCACACTCTCCCCATGAAACTGTGTTACTTGGGTCACTCCTGTTTTATTATTCTTATTTTGCATATTCTGTTTAAGATTTTGACACAGGCTTTATTTTATTTAAACCACTTTCTTTCAGGGTCTGGGGAGGAGGCTATTCTACGAGGACAGGGTGGGGGTCTAACACCATGAGACTCTTGTCTCCTGAAGGTTTGTCTGTCACTTCTCATACTGTCCGGACAGTTACCCAAAGATTTCACCTAAGAACAGAAGTTGGAGGGCTAAGCCATTGCTCATGATTTGTCCCTTGCAACAATATGTAACCTGACGTAGTCCATGGAAGTGCAGCTTAACATTCCAAACATGCCCAGAGATAACAGTCACTTTGCAGCAGGTGCTACCAAGTGTCTGATGAAAGCTGCAGAATACGTGCTGGGAAATCCTGTTCCTGGTACAAATCTGGTGCATTGTTATTTCTGGCTTCTCTCTTCTAACAAAGGCATTCTTTTTGATAGATGTATTAAACCATATTTCCCCATTACAACAGTGGTACTTTTCCATCACCTTTAATTATGTCAGATGCAGCATGCGGCTCAAGCTCACCTCCATTTACCTGATGCATTACTGTCATTTTGAAGGGCAGATGTTCTTACATCCCATGCTTCAACAAGCTCAGCTCTTTTCTATTGCTTTACAGAGACGTGGCTCCAACGAGAGGTACCGCTTGCGTGTGACACACCGACTGGATCTGTACTCCACACCACCACGCGCACAGATGCTTCCCTTAAACTACTGCAGTTTGTCACCATTCTGCTCCAACACATCCACTCTACATTGGTTTTACAGCTCTACTCGGGATTGCTATTGCAATATTCTGGAGTATTTATCTGTTTTTTTGTAAGGGAAATGCTCATCATGTACTGCTATCTGGAGACCAGCAATTCCAGTTCATAAGCTTGCAAACTTGTTTTCATTCTGTAATGGAGCGAAAAGCCCATCTTTTGAGAGGCTTCACAGGCTCATATTTTGCAAAATTCTTGACTTGCAGAATAAAGAAACGCCCAGACTTTGGCTTAGAAAACTTGAGATTTTTATACCCTTGAGAGGCAAAGGGTCTTGGTCCTCAAAAGCGCTCTTCTTCACACCTTCCTTCAAATGGGCAGCCCTCATCGAAGCTTTTAGGGGAAAAGGAAAAAGTACATTTGACGAAAATCCAAACAAGATCCAGCCAGCTCTCCTCACACTCTTTATGCTGAATCTTCAGACCCCAGCCCTTCACAATGCCCTTCAAAATATGTTTATGGTACTGTGTGCTTTTCAGCCTCCTGGTTTGCTCTCCACCACAAGCAACTGGTCAAGTGGGCAATAGTAGAAGGCACAGAAGCGTCACAAATCTTTAAGTAGACCTGATAAAACCTTTAAGGCAGCTCCTACCTCCCCAGCCCAGCAGAAGGTGTGATGCAGGACGTGTGGTTGCTCTGGTAACGTCACACCATCCCTCCGGCGGCTGTAGCAGCAAGGTGTCAGCTCAGCACACCTCGGTGGCTTCACCATCCTCAGATGCAAAGAGGGAGATGGCAATACTATCTCCAGTAATTCTCACCTCTCCTGGTGTAAGGGGCCTCTGTGTGTACATGCAACTCGAAGGCTGCCCTTTCACTTCTTCCTATAAGAGCAAAGGAAATATTGGGGGTTTTTTTTTCAGACCTCTAAAGAAAGTTTACACCTTTATTTCTGAAACACCAAGAAAGGAAGGCTTTAAATAATACATTTCCAAAGTGCTTGTGTGCAAGTGTCAGGGATGGATGAACTCATTTGAACTGCAGAGCAGTTGGAAAAGTGGTATTCAAACAGCACACCTGAAGTCAGCTGCAAAACTGCTCTGCCGCTACAAAAAGGCCACTGAAGAGCGTAAGAGGTGCCTCAGGGAGGGAATCGCCACCACTGACAGCTCCCAATCATGGAAGCTCCAGTATCCAGTGAGGGACACAACTCCTGGCAGAGGGAGAAGGGCAACAGCTACCTTCTTGTCACCCCTTCTTGAAAATGAAGAAGAAAATAGTGGTTTGTTTAAAAGAAACAAGACCACAGTATCCCTTTGACCAGTTGCTGGCAAGAAATTCATGAGTTATAGGTAATGTATTTTGATGAATTCAAAGAGGAAGTGATTAGGACAACATGCTGAGAAAAGTAGTCAGTTTTGCAACAGAATTGTTATATTTATATTTGCAGTAATGACCCGAAGAAGACTACCCACAACATTTTTGCTTTTTACCTATGGCAAACAAAAGCTACAGTGTTTCTGAGTCTAAGCACAGACTGAGAAGAAAGATGAGAGATTAGTGGAGATAGTGTTACACCTTGCTTATAGATGGGAAACTAGAAGACCTTCTCACATGACCATATGGAATGAAACAAGATCCCTCACAATACATGCTCCCAGGCTAGAACCTAAAGCTTATGTTTTCATAAGTCCTTGGGACTTCATAGCCTGTTCAGGCATCAGAGAAGACAATTAAATGAGCAAACATCCTTTCTCGTTGTTCTCAGTGGGAATTCTTGGTGTTAACCATTCTGAAACGATACCCTTAATATGCTGATTTCAGAGCATTTACACCCTGCGGGAGTTTTGTCCTCTGACTGTGTCAACTCTAACTATACTGGATGGAAAACTGAATGAGTTGTAATTGGTTTTATCAACTGCACAGCAGAAACAGACGGATGAAAAAAATCACAGATGATCTTCATCAGAAAATGTCATGCTCTACAGCATTCTGGGACTATGTGGACTTCTCTGGGACCATATATGTCTTTTCCAGACCCACAGGGCAATACAAGTATAATGTGCTCAAATGTTTGAGGCTGATCCTGTGTATTAAAAAAACTGAACAGAAAAACTCAAATTCCCTTTCAGAATCTTACTGGATATACCAGAGAGTCTGCAGCCTGAGCATCACAATGCAACAAAACCGACCAGATCTGTCTCCTCCTCCCTGAAAGCTAATGTTGCTATGCTGAATGTTATCACTACACAGGAAAAAAGTCAGCATCTGACATTACTCTGGAGTGAGGTTTCTCTATGATTTTCAAAAGAAATCCCACTCTACATAATCAAATGCCTTTCGGTTGAGGTTATTAATACTCTGTTGAGGTTTGTATTTTGCTTTGATTAAAGCAATTAAATTAACTTCCTTGTATCAGAAGATATAAAATACCTCCCCAGCTTCAAAATCCACCTCACCTTTGTAGTATTGCAGATGGTGTTTATTCAGGTATTCTGGCAAAAAAACTGAGGCCTTGGTCATGGGAATCTTTAAATATGTAAGTAACCTTAGAGATGAAACACTAACAAAGTCCAGCTTTATACTAGTAGTAGTTGCCTTCTGCTTCTGGCCATTGTACACTTTTCTTAATGAATACCACTATTTGTTTATGGATGAAATATCTTTAAAAGAGCAGTGTTTAAGTGAGTTACTAGAAGTAACAGAACTAATTTTTAGTGATGTGATGTTAAGGCAGAAAAATTGTCCTTTAGTATCTGAAGAGCGCTCAGAAGGTATTTACTAGCAAATCTGGAGATAAAAATAACGGGACTTTCTGGGTTTTGTTTCTTGTTCGCTACACTCTCTATCTTAAATGTTATTTAGAATTAAAAATGCAGTATCTTCCATTTTTTCTTAAAATCCAAACAAGATATAGTCCTTAGATGAGGCCTTTATGACTATTGCTGCCATTTGAGAAGCAATAGTTCCCCATTTTTATGTTTTGAGATTTTGGGGGAGAACTATTTTCTCTTAATCCTGCTACAATTTCTATCCACTGACTTTGTTTCAGCTAATAATAACCAAGAACTTGGTGGTAGCCTTGCAGTTAAAAGTTTGGAGTGTCTTCTTCTCATAATATGCTTTTTAAATCAGTCCCTTCCCATTTTCAGTCTGACTACCTGAAAATGATCCTCCGAAGATCAAAAGGACAATTAAAAACCTGGGAATTTCACCACACTTACCACAGATTTCTCAACACAATTTTAACATGGAAAAGTTCATTTTTCTCTGTTGTTTTGGGGCAGCTTTTTACATGGAGTGCAAGGAATAATCAGAACTGCAAACCTGTGTGTTTTAACAAAACAGTGGGTTTAGATTCCAATGGGCATTGATCAGACTCCATCCCAAGAAGATTTTTCCTCATTTAAAATTTTATTTAGAAAGAGTGAAAGATATTCCAACAATGAAAAGCAGGCAAGAAAAAGAACCCAAACATAATGTTGCAGCACTACAAAACTATCAAGTTGCAACAAGCCTTTTACCATCCCATACCAGCCCTCTCATGCCTTGGTACCACCATCAGTCTCACGCAAGGTTCCAAAAGTTCACCTACTGTCCATGCTGTTTCTTCTTCCTCTTCAGGCCAGTCCACTCTGCTTCTTGCCTCTGCTGTGTCCGAGTTCTTCCTTCTCCCGGCTTCTTCTCGAGCCAGTCTCTCCTCATCTGGGCCCCCTACTCCTCTTCATCCACAGCCTCTCTCTTCACCCAGTGCTCCTCTTCAGCCAGTGCTCCCTCTCTTCCAGCCTCCTCAGTGCTATTTAGCTACTTAGCAGGAACAAGCCACAGCTGTACATCATCCACATCAGCCAACCCACCAGCCCAGAAGCAAGCCCACAACTGTATATTATCAATGTTGATTAACCCTCTACAGTTCCTCTACAATTCCCCCCCTTTTTTTTCTTTACATTTCATACCTTGTGTATTTAACAATCATTACAACCTTTTCACAAACAAACTTCTACAACATCTTATACAGTAGCTACAAGCACAAGAAAATTAGTGGTTTAGCAGAGATTTGGGTAATGTCAAACTTCTAGCCAGGTGATCACAAAGCAAGAGCAGGTCTCAGGAGGTCTCTTCTGTATCCAGAGCAAAAGTTTATCTGTAACTGAAATATATTCTAGAGTGGAAGGGCTAGACATTACCATTGAGTTTTTACTCCCTTTTAAGGGGAAAGAGGACTAAAATATGCATGTGTGTGCATGTGGAAAGAGCACAGTTTCTTGCTTTTTCTACCTGAGCAACAGCTGGAAAGGCAGGTCTTCTTGGTCCTCTCCTCTTTTTTGGGGGGTAATAACTGGCAGCCGTGAGAACCAAGTGGAAGCCACTCTTGCTTATGCGGGGGAGATCAGGACTGATTCACTGGCTTTGTCCCTGTGAGAACAGAATCAGCAATGAGCATTTGAAAGCTGTCAGTACTGGGGAAGGCCTACAGAAACATTTCACAGGTGCATTTTCAGGGCCCAGGAATGAAATTGGTTTTAATAAAGCCAAGCAAAAAAGGCTTTAATAGGACTTTAGCGATGCATAAGACTTCAGCAGTCCTCTGCCCAAGGGTGTCTTTCTCTCTATATGTAGTACCCTGTCACCAGGCTAGGTTTTAATTACACGAGCCATGGGCAAAACTAAGTCTGCTTTCTAATATCATTTTGATGTGGTATTCCCTGTATCTCTAGGAAATTAAGGTCCCTGCTATGCTTATCCTTTCTTGAGCATTAAACAGCAAGTGTCATTGCCAAAGACAAGACATATGCTCTATATTGGTAGTGGGGGAAAAGCTGAGTACCCCTCATTTCAGCAAATGATTTAAAACCCCTACACACCTCCAGTAACTTGCAGAGATAAAACTTACCACTTGTGCCATGACAATTAAAAGGCATTAACCCCGGGACATGTAAGACACCGGTTGCCAAAATACCTTCCTATTAATTAGCACAGCACTCAGTTCAGATTTCCATTTCTTTTCTGGAGTGTAAAACCTGCAATACCACAGCACGGGATGAATTTCCTGCTGCAGCTGCAGCACTCGAGTCTGTCATGAACTCTCTGCCTCCCAGTTCAGAGTCGCACCACCACAGCTCTCTGAAATGACCAGATATAATTGGGTTCAGTGGAGTTCAAAGCTATGCTCCAGCTTCCTTGTATCAAAGTCCATTGATTCAGTGGCAGTCAAAGCACATTGAAATGCTGGGAGAGTGGGAGGAAAGTTATGAGCAAAGCACATTCAAGGCTGTCCTGTTAGATGCCAGGATGCAGTATACAACTGGCGCTTGGCTGAGCTCTCACGAACTCAGGTGTGCTCCACTGGAGAAGACTTTATCTCCTCCTCTAACTGCTGCAAAACATATCTCACTTTTGCTAATGTACTTCGCCGATTTCATGGCTTGATACTTCTGAGACTCATTTACATATTTTTTTTTAAATGTCAGGACTTTCTCCTGAGATTGTTCATTCATTATATTTATTTTCTTGGACATGATTTAGAAAACCATCCCTGAAGAATTTGCAGCTATTAACTTTGTCAAACAGTAGCTCGAGTGAGAGTTAAAGGCAAATGGTCTAAAAGAAAGTAATGGGCCAAAGCACCTCCAGGGTATTCATCTGCCCCAGAACTCATTTCAATAATTCTTTCCCACAAAGACCCGGGGGGAAGGAAGGAAAGAAAAAGGAAGTTCTGTTGTTGTTGGGATGAGTCCATAAAGTGCAAATACAGATAAGCATAGCAGGATTAGGATTCTTTTGTCTAGATAGTCAAGATACTCAAATCTTCACCCTCATTCCTGGTTGATCCTTATGCATTGCGCATTCCTACCTCACACTCACTCCTGTAAGTTCCATGCCAGCAATAACAACTGCCCAGATACACTGTCACAGGACAGCCGTTTGGCTCATATTGCTCTCAATGGCAGCTCTCAGCTTGTGGATACCTGGGCTGGCGTTCACTAGCAACCTTATTCTGGGGAGAAGATCTACTTGCTGCCACTAGTAAAACTAAGGAAGCCGTTAAGTGCCAGTGTAGCTAACTTACCTTCTATTTCTTTAGAGAAGGATATGAAGAATATACTATATAATCTTGGTCATCCTGCAAGCTGTAATTGCAAATTAATTTCTGATAACAGAACATGATGAAGGGTCTAAGTGCCCAGAAGTCCATCTGGTTTTCTCCACATACACCAGCTGTACACAACTGAGAATGTATGTCCATTAGTTCTGTGCACATAGTTCCAAACAGCACAATTTCATACAAAATATTGCTTCTTTCCACAAACCCTGCCTCATCAGTGACCGTGCCCTTTCTTAAAAACACTTTTTAGACATACACAGATAAAGAATGTAACTTAGTTGTTGCTGCATATAACTCACTGTTTTTCTGCAGATGTTTCATGGGTCTGTTCCTGACACAAGCAGACCCAGTCATCTGGTCATTTTTTCGGTTTAAATATTTTAGCATTAAAAAAAAAAAAAAGGAAAGAAAAAGGAGCCCTTCCAATCAAAATAACTTCCCAGTACACTGCAAGTTAAAGCAAAGTCAATTTGGTATTTTTTTAATGTCACATTTATGTCATTTTCTATTCTGCAAAGTCACAGTGGAGAGCCAAAAGCACTGGGCAGCAGTATCCACCCAGTACCTGGAGACTTCATACAAGCTATAGATCCATATGTGCAAAGTATTTTATCCAGTCTTTTATGATATTACTTCCAGTCCTTGAGTTAGTCTGCATGTCTTAGTCCAGGGTTCACTGCTGTATGTTAAATTGTTGGGTATGGACCTCTAATCCTTTTTCATTCAGAAATGTTTGGGTTTTCAATATCTGATGAGAATGAAGACACCTGTTTTGTCACTTTCAGCTGAACTTGAGAGAGTTTCATGTGGTTTTATGTGAGTCAGAAGTATCTTTTCTAGTTATATGTCTCCTCCAGGATGCTTATAAGTCTCCCCAAAGAAATATCTTTCTATCTGACATGCAACAAGGAACACGGAGCTAAACCCGACTGAAATCAGATGAAGCATCTTCATTAATACCTATTAGTTTTGAATCAAGTCACCTACCAAGTGCTATTAGGATTTCCCCATGTCCATTTTACAGAAGGCCCATTTTTATAGTTTTTTCTGCAGTAAATTATTTTTTTTAAAAAAAATATGTTCTCAGTCAGCCTGAAACAATTTGTGAGCAGTATAGCTGGAAAGAAATTGGAGGTCTGGCCAACAGGAGTGCTGGGTGACTGGCATCACCATCTTAGCAAAGGTCCAAACTCATGTTCAGACCCCTCCGTCTCACATCCGGTGTCAAGCAGGTTATTCACTGCAGGTCTCCTGGGAGAATGCTCTAACCAGCTGAAAATGCAATGAAGTTATTTGTGTAGCCACTGGGTAAAAAAGGAGTGAAAACATTGTGTGTGAAAGGAAATGTTTCTTCTGAGACACAATTATTTTTTCCTTTTTTTTTTATTTTGCTGAAGAAAAAGACTGCTTCAAGTTGAACTGAAAATTTTTTATATTCTCTGCTCAGTAGTCTGACCAAAAAAAAATTATTTCTACTGCGCTGCTTCAGCCTTTCTATTTCATTCAAACTAGGTATACACAATTTGCTTTCTAAAGAGCGATGGCATCAGCATCTGTAGAACAGCCAGGGTCAAAATTTCACCATCTTTGAATATACCTACAATACACACAGATTTGCATAATAGGCCCTAATGCTTCCTTCAGAATCATTATGGTCTATTGAGTAAATAATGTGTGTATTGAAAATGCTTGAAATACCCATTTAGTTGATAGACTCTATTGACTCCTAATAAGAAGCTATTAGAGTTGAATAAATATTATGCATTTTAAAACTTGCCTAAATATATTCCATTTCCACATATTTTCATATTTACACAATGGACTGTAAAGAACATGTTGTATCTGCTCACAGACAGCTTCAAGAGAGACCTTTGCTTTTTGTAGGGTTTGTTCTTAACTTTGCAGGTGCTAAGGTAGGTTGTATTTGGGTGGTTGTTCTGTTTTTGATGAGACCGACATGAGGGAACAAAATCAAAACAAGAAAGAAAATTAAACTACATGAGTTGGTACTTAAACAAAATTAAACTTTATGTTTTCAAAGAGTTAGCACAGGATTTAGTCATACTCTCTTGGGCTTATATGTGGGATAGCACAACACGTTCTTTACAGTCAATTGTTTCAATATGCAAATACATATAAAAGAATGAGCATAGTTAGGCAATGTGTAAAATGCATATTTGTATTTACTCAGCCTTAAATGTTTTCTTGAGAGCTGACTTGATAATTATCCATATATACATTTTTTGTAAATCTGTAGCAATTCTGAAGCAACCGTAAGTAGCTGTGCCTGTTCAGCGTAAAGATTTCAGACTCCAGATGTGCTTTATGCTGTTTTGTATCTCATCTCAGATTTTCAGACCTTGGATCCTGGACTGCACATCCTGGTACTCCATTTGCTGCCATGTGGACATGAAAAATAGCCAGGACTCAGAGCTGGTGCAGGAGTGTCTCCTGGATGTGCTTCGTTCAAGTGAAAGCAAGCCAGGGAAGTGGCTGCTGCCGTTTTGCTCAAGCAGACTCTTCAACTGCTTGTAAAGAGCAAGTGCCTCCTTCCTTTCCCTCCTTGAGGCCTGAACAGGCACAGCAGTGACAGAAGTGATCCCTTTATACATTTTCACACCAGTTGACTCCATGTTCTCCAGAAATCACAGACTCTATCTTTGCCATTCTGTTGTAGCTTTCAAATGGTTCACATTTATGTATTCCTCGATCTCATCAGCCTCTAGAAGACTGCCAGGAAGACTTACCAGCAGTTTGCATCAGAGGTCAAAGGGGGAGGCTGTTCTTCATGGCCCCTGTGAGCCCCACAGGAGTCAAACACAACTGTACGTCAGTACAGGGCTGCACATAGACCTGCAGAGCTTGTTTGCAGAGGTCAGGCTCACAGGTCTGACCTCATAGCCATTAACTGTGTCTACTCTACTATAACTCTTCACAAGCTCAGTTTTCCAAAAGGTTGCCTTGACTGTATATCACTGTGACAGTGTTATGCAAATTGTTTTCTCAGTTTATTTAATTTGATGTTGGCAAGAATGGAGGGTTAATGGCCTTGGCACAAACACATCTTGCTATTTTCCAGTCAGTTCCTTGAATATCTGAACACTAGAAAGTCTTCTTCAGTTTCACAATGGCAAAGAAACACAGAAAATTCTCGTTTATGTATTAGCCGTATCCCATTGAGGACTAAAGATGCTGAGATCTCCAAACTGTAACTGATTCATCCTGTGCTAGACACATCTCACTTGGTTGTGACTCATCCCTTTCCTCTGCAGTCTACCACTGCCTTTCACATTTTAGCCACCCTGCGCATGTTGCAGAAAGTGTGGTCAACAGGCCACCCCCTTCTCCCTTCTCCCCTTCCTCCAGCCTACTCATCAAGCTAGGACCTTACTCAATGAGCACCAACCCATCTGTGGTGGACAGAGGTCTTCCAGAGCATCGGCTTGTGAAGAAACCATGACACAGAAATAATTTCTATATCTTTACAACCCATATGTATTAAATAATTCTCCCCTCTGTGCCTGAGGGGTACTGAACTGCCAGCGAGAATGACTAATGAACTGGAAAAGTCTCCACAGATGTCCCTCAGCCACTTTCCCCTGGCTGTCAGAAAGGCAGAGACAAGAAGTGCATCCTGTGTCCTGCTAAGTTTAGGTTATGTTTTAGTGTTTCACAGCCAGAACACCTTGAAAGTCTGCCCTTTCTGCTGTTTCTGGCTGGTGAGAAGCAGAAGTTAGAGAACTGAGTGAAAAATAACAAGCTAGGAGAGATAACAGATAATTAGGTCATCATATTTTTTTTTTTAATTGTAGCAAATTGATATATATGTTCTCAATGGTTTGCATAAGTCACTTTATTTCTGTCTTCCATTGTCCCTGAATAAACTTGAAGGCACCATCTGATCACTATTTCTGGGTGCCTGTGATTTGACTAAAAGATGATATTTTCAGCTTAAGCTTCCTTTCCTCTCCTCCCTACCCCATAAAAAAAGTTGAAGCAGTCCACACTTTCTATACCTCTGGCTCCTAGGCAGCATTTGCACTAGTAGGAGCACTGGAAAGCATAGAAGCCAAATAATGCTAATAGGGCAAACAGAATGTAATTGCTTATGTGTGCTGGTTATATCCTGAAACAAATTGTTTCTTAATGCTGAGGTCAGACAGGGTTTAATTAGAAGAAATACAATTGGTGTAAAATTTTGCAGCAGGCTGCTTGTTTGGTGTCATGCCAAGTCAACATCAAGCCTTTCCAAATGGAAATTTTCATTAGAGGCCATTGGCAGCCTGGTTAGGCTGAGTTTCAACTTTTTCGAGTCTCCTGGTAACATGAACCTGAAACTCAGCGTATCTGCTTCCTAGTAACAGGCTGTCCCTATTGCAACTGTTCTCACACATGCACACAGCTTCTACATATGTAGTAACACGTGTGCTCAGGACCTACAATGGCTATTTTCTTCTGGCCTGAACCTGGCAAAATCTGCATGCAGATAGGACTTAACTTCAGCTTTAAGATTGTGGATAAATTATATTTTTTTTATTGTTTTCATATCAAAGATAAAGAAGCCTTTGAATCTCAGCAGAGGAATGGAAATTTCTAAGCCCTTTTTGTTGAGTTGAGACCCCTTTTTTGTTCTGTTTGTACCACTCTACGCAAGGTTCTCAAGGATTCTTACTGATGCTCAAAGCACTGGTACTGCTCTTTACATTGATTATCACAGCCCCAGTGCTTGTGCTGCCAAGGTTAAGGCTGTATCAGCATCTCCTTTATAGACTCTGCTGTTCAAGAGAGAAATGTTTAACTTGAAGGAGAAAATTTGCTTCAGAGTGGAAATTTTTTTTTCCCTTTCCCTAAATTTGTGAGTTAAGCTGGTGCTTATAAAACTAAGGGATGGGCATTCTGGCTTATAGCAAGCAGGCACTGAAGGCTTCTTCCATTCCCTAGCATACCACAGTCTTGGTTTGTGTCTTTTCTTCTTATTCCCATCCTGACATGGAGAACACCGATGAATAGCCCACAAAGAGAGTGTAAGCTGGTGCATGCCATAGCCCATGGGCTTGCAAGTTAAGCTACCAGAGATACTTGCTCCAGAAAGTGCTGTCAGCAAAAGGCAGGAGCAGTGGAGGATTTGTGGCTACTGTGAAAGCTAGCTGGGGTAGCAGGCAAGCTGGCAGAGAAGGAGGGAGGGCTTATGAGCCGAACTGCCACTGCAAATAAGACAAGCCAGGTTATAGGAGGGAGAAACTGCTGGGAAGAAAGTGGCAGAGACCCAAGTAGATCGTTGTTGTACAGCAATTTGTTAAAGTAAACAGGAGCCTTTCCATTTCAGTATCTCCCTGCCCTGGTTCAGACTATACCTGAATCAGCATTTACAGAACCACCTCCTCCTTGAAGGTGACATTTTCTCTTTTTTGTGCTTTTTTCAGCCAACTGCCTGTGGTTGGTCCCCTATTTTCTCTCGCTCTTCTGCTCTCAGTATCTTTTGAGGGAGCAGCACATTGTGTACCCTTTCCTCTTTGCTATCTGTGGACCAGCTGAGGTTCAATGCCACCTCTGTCCTCCTTCACTCCTGCACCAATCCTGCTGTATTTGCCTGTTGGAAGAATCCATATCCCTGGTGTGCTGTATTTGCCTGGCTGCTCTTCATGTGCACAGTTCATAGCATCAATGATAGTTAACCATATTCTCTGTGGGTATGTATGCATGGGGAAAGGAGAAAACAGAAAACCAGTTTTGTTGCACTTCCTCATCTCTGCCCACATGCTCCAATCAGGGTTCAGTCTTTACAGCAGAAGGAAAAAAAAGGATATTCAGGTTTGGCAAGATAATAACATAAATATGGGAACATCCACTGCACATGCATGTTCTTCCACACAACAGTGCCTTGAAATATCTGTGTTGTGAAAGTTATCAAAAGTGTCTGGATAGAGATTTGGAGACTTAATCAGATTTTGTAGGGTTTGAGGAAAATAATCTTTTATATAGAATAGGAATATTTTTTTAAATTATTTTTTGGGGCAATCAACAAAATGATTTTGACATTACTAAATGGAGACATCACACGTATTCTGCATATTTCTGTTTCTGTCTTTGCTTCTAGGGTGCAAATCTAGGGTGTATTTCATGGTGCCAACTGGCTATGAGTTTTTTCCCAAGCTATGGTGCCAATATCTCATTCTGGCACAGATTTTACACCTTGGAATCCCTGGCTGAAGGGACACAGCCAGGTCAAAAATGAGATGTGGATGATGGCCTATGCCTTTGGCAGCCCAGAGCTTTTGCATGGCACCAGGAAAACCACTACACATCAACTCAGAGAACACCTTCACAAGCACCCTGATAACCCACCTGCACCACCACTCCCATTGAGTCTACCCCTCTTTCACTCTTCTGGGGATGGCTGGCTACTTGGTCTCCCCTTAGCAGAGCAAAGGCAGCAACACTTTTTCCTTCATCAGAGAAATAAACAAACAGCAAGGTAGAATGTTGCAGCACTACAAAACTAGCTGGCTGCAACAAGGCTTTCCCACACAAGGTTCCAAAAGTTCATCTACTGTCC
>JAVJGI010000062.1:48579582-48645782 GCA_035590275.1 Ibycter americanus
GAGGCCGCAGGCGCTGGGCGGCTCCGCGCCCGGGCCGTGGGCCTGTTGTGCCTCCCCGGCAGCCCCGCCGCGCCCCGGGAGACTTGCCTCCCAGACTGAGGGCTGATGCCCGCAGGGTTTGGTGGCCGGGAGGTGACCTCCGCTTCTGAGGAAACTCCCACTGCAAAATGTTTCTGTGTATTTTTCTTCTAGGCCGCAGCCCACCCTCTGCTTTCTGGGCAGCGCTGTCTTTTCATTATATGTGGGAGCTAGCGACTGGTGTGGTGAGGCACCGCTGGAAAAAAACAGTTATAAATGTGAATAATCTGAGTTGATTCTTTCAAAGTTCACACCCCACAAAGCTGCAGAGCAAAGCCAAGTGGATGGGAGAGGGATGTTTCACAAGAGTCAACTGGCTGTTGCAGAGCAAGAGGGGGGAAAAAGCGATCCCCTGAAGACAGGTATCATTGCCAGACCGTATTGGTAAGATTGCAAGCTGCAAATACAACTGAAGCCAGGGAATTTGCCAAAGGAAAAAAAAAAAAGAAGAAAAAAAAAAGAAAAAGAAAACAGATGCAAAACAACAAAAAGATGCCAGAATAAAATGAGTCTCAGGCCAGTCCTGGAACACACCTCAATCCCTCACCATTCAGGATGATTGAAATAGATGGAAAAGGGATTAAGGTCTAATCCAGCAGTTGCTCTGTTTGAATTAATCTCACAGGAGTCAGTCAGGATATGTATATTTAAAGATGGGGAGAGAGAGAAGCAAGCAAGAAGTTGCAGGATCAGGCCCTGAATATAATCTGAGGAGACGTGAAAGAGATCCTTGAGCCACACTGGTTTTAAAAGATGATTATCTGACCTAAACCCTCCGAGATATTTCAAACAGAAAAGGCAGTACTGCTAAATGTGCAGTTCTTTCTGAAATACTGGACCCCCAGTCTCCCTGCCAATTTTTGGCTGCAACAGAGGCAGTAGCCATTTCACTCGCACTGGCTGGGGCCCTCTCCATCACTGCAGCGCCTTCCTTGGCTATGATCTTGCTTTCAAATGCCACTGATTTTCCAGGACAGTCTCGACTATGAGGAGACTATCCCACTGGGTCTTGGGTTTCCTGAGAGCCTGAGTGATTAAAGATATTCTTCTTCCTTTTGAACTCAAACATTTTCCAGAGCTGCCTTCTCTTCCCTGAGTAACACTATCAATCTGAGGCAGGGCACTGAAATATCTACACCAGCACTGCCAAAAACAGCCTTGCATATTTCCAAGTAGTTATGCAGCCTTTAGTAAATCACCTAAGCGTGAGCAAACTGTGCTTCAGGCAGCGCAGAAAAAAGACAAACCCAAATGCTGGGGACAAGGAGTATCAAGGAAGCTTCTGTAGACACAATGGAAGGGAAGGCAAAATAAAGTGCTAGCCCCAGTCCCTAACACACAGTATCAGCAGCTTCCTTCTGCATGTGTGGGTGCCCTTTACATGTGCAGGTGGGTGTATCTGAGGCAGAAACCAGCTCATAAAAAGGGAATCCTATAAATTGCAGCCCAGCGCTGCAGTCCAAGAACTATGTACTCATTTTAGCAGTTCTGACTATGAACAGTGCTGGTTTTATAGTTCTCCAGCAGTCCTCAGCATCTCTAAAGGGACCAGCAGTTCCTCGCAGAATTGAGATCACTCTCAAGGATATTGTAATATTTAAAAAAAAAAACAACCCAAACAACAAAACACAAACACCAACATGGCAACACTGAGAGCTGAGCTTAGTCCTGCTTCTTTTCCCAAGTAACAAAGAAAACCCCTTACTTTGGTGCATCAATATGTAAAAAACACCATAGACCACAAACTCTTAAGAGAAAGGAGCGTTTTGAGGAATCAGGTAAATTCAGATTACAGTACTTACCAGTTTGCTGGGAACTGAGGGGAGGGGGTGAATGGGATCACTCAAGGACAAAGAAAAATTACAAGATGAGATTGTCTAGGAATATGAGTCTTTCTTTCCCATGTTAGAAGCAAATCAACAAATACATGCTCCTGCCTTTGTGGAGGTAAAGAAAGAGATGAACACTGAATGACAAAACCACCTTTTCAAAGATTTTTAGCTCAGGTAAAATGAATGAAAAATTCCAGTGGCCCCCAAAAGTAAATACTTACCACTGAGTTATCTGAGCTGGGCACATGCAGTACACCCACCAATAGTACAGAGCAGCTGTTGGGACCTTGGGATACAGACAACCAGTGATGAGAACCCAGTACACTGGTAATGCTGCTTTGCAGGCAACGGGGGTCACAGCTGGGATCCCAGACCTCCAGAGCGAGCCAAACACTGCAGCCTGGGTTTGCTCTTCAGTGCTATTTTGAGCAAAAAAACCCACCTACCTTCAAACATCACTGTCTGCATTCTCATTTTTCCAGGAAAATGTTGGCAATTATATTACTCTACCAATATCAATTGTGCATTTGTGTCTGTTTCTGTACAGCTTGTGCACTGGAAATGTGTTTTGGCTTCAGTTCAAATCCACTTCAGTGCCCCCAAAGAGATCTTCATTGTTATAAAGGCTTGCTGAGATTGTTTCCAGTTTATACACAACTGTTTCTAAACCCTGGGACCTGTGCTTTTGGTTGTCTATCAGGGAACAGTGGCAAAGATTAAAGAAGTGCATGCCTTTGGCTGCATACTTTAAAATAAAACAGCCGTGGTTTTCAGAAACCACTTTTAAGGTGTAATAAATCCGACTTTCTAAATGCCCAAGGCTGTGTTTATCTAAAAGTATCTTGGGGGAGATTGCTATGTCTATTAATCTGTTTTCCTGTTTCCTTACCTCAGGGCTTAAAGGCTACATAAACCAACCAGCTAGAAGGCTGTTAGGGAAAGTCTCCGCAGACAAGTATCTCCCTCTGCTTTCTGTTCTTAAGCAACACACTCCTGGTACAGGAAAATCATTAAAGATTGTTATAAAGCAGGAGCAGTAGATGAGGATGATATGATAGGGACAAGCCAGCATGATCTCTTAACAAAACAGTGGATAAAGGACAACCAATAGCTATATTTTATTTAGACTTTCAAAAGGCTTTTGATAAAGTTCCTGAGAAGAGGCTATAAAGGAAACATAGTAACCACAATGTGAGAGGTAAAGTCCTGTGTGGATGCTGGGGGGAGTAGCCCACAGTTGAGAGAACAGAAACAAAGAGGAGGAACAAATGGTCCATCTCAGCTACAGGTAGGGTGCCCCAGGGATTAAAAATAAGTCGTGTGCTTGGGATACTTATTAATGATTTGAAGACTGTGGTAAGAGCAAAGGAGCAAAGGGGACAACTTTTGTGTCATGCAGAATTAGGTAGGTGGGTCAAATGGAGAAGCATGAGAAATTGCAGAGGAGAGGATGAAAAAATTAAGAAAACTGAGATAACGGATGAAATTAAACACACACAAGAGAAGAATGATGTGTAGAGAACACTGCAAACTACTTATATACATGGGCGGGTTTTGAATTTCATTTAAACATCCCCAAACACATCAGGCAGCAGTACAGACAACTCAAGGAAACTGGCTCCTGACCAGGCAGTGGTGGTTGGGAAAGAAATCATCAGTCTTTATGAAAAAGGATTTAAAAAAACAATAAAGAAAAGACTATAATCCTGTGATATCATATGAGCAGACAGCATGATCTATTTTCACCTTAACCATTACACTCAAGTTCAGCCCACCTTGCACAAAGGAGAAACAAGGAAACTGGCAGCTGAAGGACCCTGAAAGTCTGGGTTTCTTCTGGCTTTGCCCCTGATGTTCGGGTTTTCTGGGGGCTGGAAAGGCATGGGCTCCTGCAGAGCCTTTTCTGAGCCAAAGGTAGCCAGGGCAGCTCTCTTGCATGTGGACTCATTATCTAGAAGAGATGAGCTCATACCACAGTGTTTCCTGTCAGCAGGCCACTAACAGCTGCCTGGTTTGATTAAACTTCTGGGAAGTTAGTGTATTTGAGACATTTTTGCTTCCAAACAGGTTAGAAATGACCAACTAGTTCAAAGGTTACTGGCCACAGTGAAGGCAGAAAGGTACACACTCACACATGCGTTGCGATGGCTGTTTCTAAGCCGAGCTGAAGAAAGCAGCACTCAAAGTTCATTACCAGCAGCCAGAAGTGTGAAGAGTGAAGTAAACTATGGCAGAAATACAACACGCTTGGCTATATTGATACAATATATATCAGATAAATTTAATAAATACCTCTCTAGATATATTGTACCAAGAATGCCAGGTGGATTCTCTGTCCTTCCATGTTACACTATAAAAGCTTTGGCACGCATTTAAGCTAGAGTTATGAAATATATTTTATTGCACTATAATTGGTTTGGTTGGGCTTTGACATCTATCTTTACTAAGAATTGACACTTAAAATCAATATTTATTTGGGGCTGACAGTTATCATAGGTTAGAGCTTTTGCTCAGTCTCAAGCTTTTGGTCATTTTTAACAGTAGGCAGAGAAGCTGCACTCTGCATCTGAGAAGGTAGGATCCATGGCCAGGAAGCATCCACAATCAATGCTTACTCAGTGAAAATATACACTGCAAGGACAAAATACATGTTACTAACCTCTGGGACTCAGTGATGAGGAGAATTATGAAAAAGGGAGATTTAAAATGATTTTTGTTTACTGTATTTAAAGGTAAAATGATAAACTACATCAAACCTGTTACGGGAATGGATAGCAACCACATTCATAAGTATAGCATAACAACCAATACAGAGAGAACAGCAGAAAGATTCGGGGTTGATCACTGAAGAATGAAGGTCATCTCAGTTCACTTCAGCTATCTAAAAGCTAGGTATTGAAATGCCTCTCTAGCAATAGGAGAGAGCCAAACTCACATCCAAGGGACCATCTTCTGGAGGTGCCTATGAATCCTACGTTCCCTATATAAACCCCTCTGTTGATTTAGAGACAATTAGAACCTTCTCTGAAGCAGGGCAGCTTAAACAAAGTACCCATACTGGTTCTGGATGGGATGGAGTTACCTTTCTTCATAGCAGCCTGTATGATGCTGTGCTTTGGATTTGTGTCTAAAACAGTGTTGATAACACACCAGTGTTTTGGCTACTTCTGAACAGTGCTGGCACAGCATCAAGGCCTCCTCTTTTCCCCACTCTGTCCTCACCTCCTGCAGTGAATAGGTAAGAGGTGAACAAGAGATCGAGAGGGGACATGGCCATGACAGCTGACCTGAATTGGCCAGTGAGATATTGCATGCCATATCGTGTCATGCTCAGCAATGAAAACACGGGTGGAGGAAGAAGAAGGAGCTTTTTGGCTTCCAAGGTGGCCAGGGCTTGGAGACCGGCTATTCTGCTTGTGGGAGCTAGTGATTGGTTGCTTGTGTTTTTCTTTTTCTCTTTCCTTCACCAATTAAACAAGTTTTCTCACTTTTGTTTTTCCTCTTCTCTCCTCTATCCTGCTGTGGGGGCAAGGGTGAGTAAGCAGCTGTGTGGGAGCCTGGCTGCTAGACAGGGTCAGCCCATCACAGTAGCAGTTATCCTATGTTCCTAAACAAAACAGCTGCACATATGAAAGGCAAACCAAGCCAAATGTAGGTCTCATAAAATGGGAGTAAAACACCACCAAAATGCATACCTTTGAGTAAATCATAGAGAAATGAGGGTTAGGTTACCTATATTGAGTGGAGATTTCTGTAAAGCACTTCAATAATATTTTGCTGATGCTAGTGATCTCTGTATCAGACAATGCTTTGCGTATCCATCCCACATGCATAGAACAGATCCCTGTCCAAAGTTGTATCTATGAAGCAGTATTTAATGTGCTCCTGAGCAATCCATCTCAGTCCTGTGCCTGTGGCAATATCACAGGAAATGCCAACGCACAGCACAGAAAATGTCAGCTTTCCACGAGGCAAGCAAAGAAATGCTATTCCTTTATGCTATAATATGATGCCTCATGCAGTTTTCTTGAAGGCAGGTATTTCTTAGTTTATATTTGGCTTGAAGTTTTTGAAGCTGGAGCATACGCTAATCTGCTCCATAGGGCCATGACACTTAGTGGGATCAGTGTAGCGAGGGAGACAAATGTCCCAGCTTTGATCTACTATGTGACCACAAGTAAGTCACCCCATCTGTGTACTTGATTTTCTCCTCCTTTCCTTCACCTATCTGGATTATTAATTTGGATATAATCACTTCAGAGATGGACTGTCTCTGGTTTTTTAGGCACAATGGCAGAGATGGTTGACCTCTGATGTATGGGGAAGTGAGTGGTTGCTGAGACACACACAGGCAGGGTACTGCAGTGAGCTCTGGTAGCTGGAGATCTAAGAACTGTTGACCTCCCTGTGGTCCTATTTCTCCACAGCTAGGGGAGCCTGACTGGGTATGCGGTTGGGTCCCATGGCAAACCACTGAGGTTTGCCTCCACAGGTGCTCCTGGTTTTACTTTCTCCCACAGTCCGGGATTGGGATTACCTTCACACCATCGCAGCCTTGTTACTACTGAATTTTTCACAACCCACATAAGCCTCAGGAAAGGCAAGCTGGCAACCATTGGCCTACTAGGGAGCTCTCAATCCCATCAGATGTACTGCGTAATTGTTGCTAGCCATTAATGGAGATGACTGTCACAGGCACACTTTCCATTTATGCAGCGAGAGGTTCTGTGAAGTCTGAAGAGAAACAGGAAGAAGGGTCCAGGGACTGGCAAGCTGCTCTTAGCAGAAGTCTTTTCAATAAAGGTGAAAAATAACTCCCATTGATTTCAGACCCAAAGTCCAAAGAGATTAGGGAAGAGGAAGAGGAGTCTTCCAGCCCCGGGACCAACCGAGCAGAGCAGTGTGTCCCTGGCACAGGAGGAGTGGAGGACATGCCTTCTGCAGGGGTTAGGCAGAGCTGCTGGAAGTGAAGCCTGAAAACCAGCAGAACGGAAGCTTAGAAACCATGCCCTGGACTGAAGAGGGTAATTTACCTTATTTGAAATAAAAACAGCTTAAGTTGAAGCCAGACAGAAATTCAGCTGACTTGAAGCTGCAAGCAAAATTAGCATAACACTCTGCAGGTTGAAACATGGGGGAAGCAGAGTGAGGGATGGAGCCTTGATGGCTGGCAGCGGAACGAAGCTGCTGCTGCATCTACAGTCCTATTCAAAATTATCCCTTAAAGCTAAAGTCATTGCAAGACCAAGCTAGAAGACCATAATAGTGCCTGCTGGCCTTAACTGCAACAAGCAAAAAAAGGCAACTGCAACAGAATCATCATTAAAAGGAATAAGAGTATGACTAGCCCCCCAGATAGGTAGAGCATGGTAAGTACAAATGACAGACAGAAACATCTTGGCCAGGAGACTGTCAGTGTAAATCAATGTAGCTATGCCACTGACTTCCACAGTGAAGCTGGGCCGGTTAAGCTAGTTCATTCCATAAAGAACCCAGATCTTGCATGCAAGTATGTATAGCCGATGTCTGCAAAGTGCACTGTGCTGGGTGGGGGCTGAAGGAGGAGAGGTCTGCCATATCACATTGAAATACTCAAGATAGCTTTCATGATTTAGCTCCGGTATCTGAAGACATGTAATCATAGTGGTAGCCAGACAGGCTAACTCAGACATGCAAGATAATGTGTCCTGCTACTGTGGTCAGACTAATTCCAGTCCCCAAGCTAATTCTTGTAGAGCTAGCTCGTAGAGTGAGCCTGTATAATTCAACACTACATTGCATTGGTAACCCCTTAAAAACCATGGCTGCATATGTGTGCAAGCAAGACAGCACAGTTAAGTGATGCTGTACTCACAGGCTTGTGTATATCTGGGAATTTTATTTGCCCGTGTACTGATGACCAAAGGTCCAGTTCTTTTCGTAATTTTCACAAACCAGCCTCTGTGTCAGTAAGTAGCTTAATTTGAAAGACATAGTGATTAATGTAACCAGCTATAATAGGGCACCAAGGATTCTGCTTCTGAATATTTTCCCTGCACTTACACTAGCAGCAATAAAGGTAACCTCTCCTTAATGTTTGAAACAAGAAATTCTTTCTCAACATGGAGATTTTGTACCAGTCTGCCAGGGTGCAATCCAGTGTCATTGCATGCTGAGTAAGATAGTGTTGTGTCTGAACAGCATCATGTTCTTTCTGCAAGGTAATATTTTTCCAAGGCCTGGAGTGGATTTCCAGGACTACAAAGGAGTCTTACAGTAATGATCCCTTACAAAAAGATCCAGAATGTGCATTTTCAACAGACCATGCAGAGTAGTCACTGTGTCATTAGCGTGCCATTGATCACCATTTTATTGAGTTAATCTGAGTTTTGATACCATATCCCAGTGTCTCAGGATCTCTGCTGCATTTACAGGAAGAAGCAGATGGGTGGAATGTGTGATCAGCAAGTTCACCAGTGTTTTCAGTGAAGCATAAACATGAATGAGCCTAGACATGCTTGGAAGCCCAAGAAAGTATTAATACAACTTGCTCAATGTTTTTAATGAAGGTGTTTGGAGCAGTGAGATCACAGAAGTGGTCTCCAGCTTGAAGAATAATCACACATCCATGTTGAGTCAGCTGAAGAGAGCAATGACAGCAAACACACATTTTCTAAAGGAGGCATTTCTGTGTGATTATCTTCTGCCTCTGAAAAACAGGCCCTAACTGAAATTTTGAAACGAGTCATCTTCTATATATCATGGATTCCACACACATAAAAAGAGCAAAAAATACACAGTGGGCTTTTTTTAAAATCTGTTTTTCCAGAAAGAAATACTGTTGCAGACATAAAAGTTTTTCCAGGCTTGCCCTGGGCACTCCTTGAAATACGCTGTACGGACAATGCGCAATCAAACCTCTGGCTGTCTCCAGGAGATACTCATCCTGTCTCTCCTTGGCAAGCTGGGTTTCCTGTCCAGCCCCACTGGATTTATTGCCTCATTGTGGTGGAAAAAAAATTGAGGCTAGTGACAGACCATATATGGGTATGGAACAACTGAGATGAACTAAAAGGAAAAAGAAAAAAAAAGAAAAGTGGGTATAATTACAAGTCAATTAAATATAAATCGTTACAGGGATAAGAGGAAAGGAGCAGCATGCAGAAACCTGCAAGAAATACAGGTGTTCCCTGACTTTCTCTCTCCACCCTGCGGATTAGCAGGACTGAGGAGCGGTGCCCATACTGGCCCTGTGAACAATCTTCGCATCTGCTGGGTGGGATTTCCAGCCATCGACAAGCACAAGGCAGATCAATGTCGCAGCAGCACCATTAAAGAAAGCAGCGACAGGAGGCTGAGATCTTTTGGCCAGGTTGGTTTGTGCTTCCATTTCTGCCTAGTAACACATAACTCTTTATGAGGACATAAAATTGCTCTTTACTAATGTTTTTCTCATTCAAAGGTCAGCAATGCCACAGTGAAAGTTAAAGAGGAGGAGTGCATGGCTCTAATGGGACTGCTGACAGCAGCCAGCCACCTTCAGGGAAGAGGGACTTAATCTGGTATCTCAGAAAGGGCAACCTGTGCCTGCTCCTCTGTCTGCAGTGTGGTCATCACCACCACAGGCTGTGGGCACGTGGCAGGCAGGATGGCAGCTGGGGGGCTGCTTTTGCCACAGTGCAGATTTGCCCAGCTCACGCAAGGTTTGTAAAAAGCCACAAACCCTTCTTTATTCAGGTTGCAGCAGACCTGAAAAATGACAGGCTAGAGTCAAACAAGGCAGGCTGAGGTAACCTAGTCACATTAGGAATTGAAAATGGCCTTGGTGCATTCAAAAGAGTCACAAACCCAAAGAGCGCTTTTTTTCAGAGGCACCATTCCAGTTCTGACTCAGAGGCACAGGCAGCGTAAAGCAGTGTGGCTCCACAGATGGTTCACACCAAATCAGCTGCTGGCCAGTGTGTTAAAAAAAACCACCCTCAAATTGTCAGTCAGCCTGTGCTTCATTATTTGCTTCTTACCCATTTCTAGTGATTCTATACCAGCTCTGATAGGCGACAGCGCCATTGAGAATCTGCTGATTCAAATCCCTCCCTCCCCAGCAGAAAGCCAGTGGGAGGAAGGAAGAAAGAAACCCAACTCGACATTCTATTTTTCCCCCTTCAAATAAACCCTAAATTGCTTCTTTAATGCACTTGAGGTTTTGAGTGGGGTAGGAAGCTCTGATACAGAATGGGGCCACAGTTTTGTTAAAGACAAGCTCTGCAGCAAGCCTGTGAACTCCAATAAATTTGTAACTCTGTTCCCAGTCAGAAACAGAACAATAGCCTCTCCTGTTTAATTGTGGATTGCAGCGAGTGGTTTCGTGCTCAAACCCTCTTGTAATGTAGTCCTCTCCTTTTAATCATCAAAGGTGATCTCTGCCAAAGCAGCTGACAGTTGCATTTGATCAAGTGTAATAGGAACAGTCAGATCTTCCAGGATCCTTGTAGTTACCCATTTTCCATGTGTAATTCCAGCCTATTTCATACAAGTTTAATATGACAACTGTATTACAAAATTAGAGGGAGGATTTGGGGTGAGATGACTCACTGGTTTTTTTTATTATAAAATCTGATCTCAAAACAAAAGCCATTTTCTATTCCCAGCCCTGCTCCTGACCCCCTGTATGACCTTGAACAACCTTTGATGTCTAGATCCCTTCTTCCGCTTTGCCTGTCATTGTTATTTAGACTGTGAGCTGAGTAGAGGAGGGACTGCCTGGTTTGGGGTCCCAGTGTAACAGCCAGCACAGAAGAGTGTGCACTTAAGAGCTGGTGACACCTGGACATTAACAACACTCACATACATATTACTAGCTATATAAATATTTGTATTTATTACAATATATATGCATCTATATATCATGCAAACATGCTCTATAGTAGTTTTAAATTTGAGAATGAGTACTTTAGGGGTGAGGAATCCTACTTTTAAAACCAAGAAAGAAGACCCATCCTCGACCCTTCAATACAATTGCACTTCAGTTAGGTTTGCCAGGAGAACTTCTTTTGGACTTTGCCCTGCAGTTTTCACAGTTCAGTTTACATTGGCCCTGGCAAAGCAAAGCAAAATGTCTGTCGTGTGAGCCAGCTGCTATCTAGACCCACCAGCGATGCTCAGAGGAGTCCACTGCCTGGGTGTAGACCACATCCACTATGCACAGAGTCCATTCTTCATTTTGTTACACCGTAGGTCGGGAGGAGCAACAAACCACTCGCACTTGTGTCAGATGTCAGCATTTGGGAAGGTGGTTGGTGGTGGGGAGGGGAGAGCGGAAGACAGTCAAAATGAAAATGGTTTGGTTAATTAATTGCAAGCACTGCTTGAAGGACCGGCACGTATATTTAATCAGTTGCCTAGTAACAAACGGTGTATGATGTGAATGCTATCAGCCCGCGGCGTGAGCAAAGGATGGTCCCTTTCTGTTTTTATCAGCCGCCAGCATGCATACTCTGGGCGTTGCACGCCCTTGTGCTCAGAAGGGCTGCTCTGCCACCTCACAAAAGCTGTACAGTGGCAAGGAGTCCCCCCCATTTTGGCTCTGCCATTTCTGCTCCTCCCCCAGACATCTCAGAGGGAAGACTGTCTCTTCTTACAGGGAGTGACCTTTTCAATGGTGAATCAAATGACAAGAAAAATTATCCAGATTTCCCCTCCCCTCCACCCACCTTTTTTTCTTTATGAAGTTATCTACACACTGGGAATAGATCACAGGCATTGCTGCTGCTCACGTTCTGTTACTGACACCAGTGCCACCATTAACGGTATATATCTTCCATAAAAACCTGTGTAAAGAAAACCAGAAAATCGTTGGCATTGGGGCAGAGGCAGAATTAATAAGAAAGTGGGTTTGTTGGTTTGGGGTTTTTTTGCAGTGACCTTAAAGAAAGAAGGGCAATGGATGGATAGATGCTGGATTGCAGCACATAAAACCAGCCCAAGACAAACTGTACAGTTCTGTTTCCTGTAGGTGAAAAAATAACTCATGACCTGACAGGCAACTGAACATTGAGTACTCCTTTGGTGCTAGTTTTAGGAGGGAATTTGACAACAAGAATTTGCTTGTAGTTTTCCACCACCCATATGCCATTATGTTAGCTGGGCCTGATAATGCAAGGACACAAAAAATACTCCCACTGCCTATCCGTATTGCAAAAGAGAAATAAAAAGGGAACATCCATAAAATAAAAGCTCCCATTTATGTTTTAACATGCCATGACAATGTTTGTGTGTCCTTATCAGGGCTTCCTCTCCTCCCTCCCCCCTCTCCATTTGTAAATCCCACTGGATAAAAGACTACATCTTCCATAAAGAATTCCCACCAGAAATCTTTATAAATCCTCCATCAGTGAAATACTCTGCTGTCATGCTGAGCAGAAGCTAATCTAATTAAGACGGCCTCTGCTAAATTTAATAGCCTGCTATGAATTTTTACGGACATCTGGTAACTGGAAGGTTGGAATGACTCTGACACATCAAATACACATTGTCCAAATGACCAGTATCAGGCCGATTATTTTCCCTTTTTCAGTCACTTGTAGCTGATGTAGTATGCAATCACCCCCTCAGGATACACCCACGTGACTCCATCTTGAATTAATGGGGGTTATGGTGCGTACATGTTGGAAAGCAGAACTGGGCCCTTGATGCTTCTTTTAATGTTGTTTTTTCCCGATTAATGAAGGATCAGGATATACATGCATTATATTTCATTGTTTACAAATGCTGTAAACAGCTAAGCAGGAGCTGGAGCATCTATTAGTACATTTGTCTTTGATATCTGCAAGTTATGAATCCAGACTTGACTGGCAGCTTTTTTCAGTCAAAGCCCTACATCATGTCCTCTGGCTAAGCACAGTATTCCCAACGGGGACCAGGTAAGCTCCACCATTTCAATCATCTCTGCCTAGTCCAACAGTGAGCTGTTAGCAGGGGAAGGCAGAGGTTGGAAGGTAGGGTTGTTGGGGTTTGTATCCCTTAAGCTTCTGGTACGAACACCAGTTGAAACCCTCTAGTGGTCCCCAAGAAATGGTGAACTGATCTGTTACAAGGCTGGTCCCATCCCACAAGCCGTTATTTTGAGAAGGCAGCACGTTTACAGAAGTGTATGTCATTCTCCCCGTCTTCATGAACCACAGTCTGAGAATGCCACGTTAATGAGCTCCTGGTACTTTTGTGGCTTACTAACTCATCAACAAGAAAGTGCACGAACATTATTTCCACCCAGCAGATTCCACTGGTGTTCAGCTCTCGCAGGCATCACCCTGAGATGCCTATAATAAAACCACAAATACACACACACATGCATAGTTTACACTGATAGTTATGTAATTTTCAGACAGGGCAGACAGTACACAAGGCACAATGCCAAACCTTTCAGAAAAGAGAGTTTACACTTTAAAATACGCATTTCCTTATTTGCTGTCTTGGTAAAGAAACCATTTTTCTTAAACTCCCCTCCGCCATCTCTCCCCACACCCATAATAAAGGACTCAAGCAAATTCAGCAACACAGTGGGAGTTGTGTCAACCTGATGTGATGAGTTGGCACTTGAAAATTTAATCTCTTTACCATCCACCAGCATTAAATCTGTGTAGTGTGACTTTTAAACACATGCCAAAGAGCAGGGAAGTTACAGTGCTGGCTTACAGATTACTTAGGCGCTGGCTTCATGGAATGGGAACAAACACATCTGGGGCCAAGTGGAGAAAACTGGGCTCCATATAAATAAAAAAGTCTCACTGAAGTAATATAAATGTTGGTATAGTTAAGTTGGAACATCTGTGGTGAGAAAAGACAGGAAACCCAGCTGAAAGGGCTGGGTTCGCAACTGGTTCATGCACAACCCCATGCACAGGATAGTCTCCGTGACAGTCGGTGCAAACCAGTGTCGTGACAGTGGTGCTGCGCTGACTTGCTCCAGGCAAAGCTTTTGCAGTCAGCTCCCTGCCTCCCCAATAGCCAGGTGGGCACTGCTGTGCTCTCTGAGGGAAAGGGCAGAACAGCAGGTCTCCCTCCCCACAGATTACCAAACTAGCCACCTTTGTTCAGCCGTTCCTAGGCACTCATTGCCTGGCATTATAAAAGCTGGGGACCTCACAGTCACAGGCCCCAGCCTCCCTTCTCCCCATTGCATGGCACTGCTCCCTTCCAAACATGGACCTCTGCACTCACAGAGAACAACTTTACCCAACAGTTAGGACATTTCATACATTCTTGGCAAGGCAGTCTTGACCTGCTATGGATTAACTATCTGAATGAACAGAAACAGCTACAGTCTGCAGAAGGATGTCTATGACTTCGTTACAGAGTGACACTGAATCAATTCTGTGGACGAGGCTAATGTTGGTTATTCTTTCTAGGGAAAACGTGAAATTAACTTACAGTGGTGTAATGTGATTCCAGAAATGAGGTATACATCTTGCCTGTAATGGCTTTTGATTATCAATATCCATGTTTGTTGTTGTTCTCTGTTCAGAAAGGAATGAGAATGTGCAAAGGGCAGTAAAGGTGTACAAATGTTCATTTTGTTGATAGTAAATAAAATGGAGTTTTAAGTAACACGATCAGAGCATTAGCTAAAAATTATGCGTAATTATTATAGTTGGAGCTAATTTATAACATTCTAAAAGCATCTTAAAGCACCCAAAGTACATAATACAAGAAGTAAAAAGTCATGTTCATGGCATGTAGTTTATTCTTTATCTTAAAATTTATGGTAGGTGATGATTGTCTCCTTTGTCTATGATAGACCATACAGTAAGAGGGGTTTGTTGCTTTGTAAAAAAGTTAAATTTGAGTTAGCATTTACAGACATTTTCAGAAGTTCTGGTGTGTGCCTTTAAAAACAAAACAAAGAGGGAGGGAGGGAGGGAGGAAAAATGGGGGAAATTTGTAAGAATATCTAGACATATTAGGGACCAGTTCCCACCTATGTTTCATGAAGATGCAGTGGAAATTGGCATTTAAAACCTGTAGGTACCTGTGCTTATTTACTTCTTTAGACCTTCCACTCAGTCTTTTAAGAGTCAATGCTGCTGCTTCATGGCCACCTAATTTAGAAGATGTGCATATTTCTGAAAGTAGACGTGTACCATTGTGCTGAGGCAGTGACACCAATCTTCACAGGTGCTTCCCAGAGCAACAGGAACTGAAAACGATGGCTAGTGGAGAGCAGAATTGAACAGTCACGTGCCCAGTGAGTGCCATAGCTACCAATGACTGCCTGTTTTGTGTTATTTTTCTGCTTCTCTGAAAATCAGGCAGCAAGTCAATCTGGGTTTAACAAAGCAGTTTTCAAGATATAGTCACCTTCAGGAGAAGCTCCTGGCAGGGAGATGCACAAAAGGGACATGTCACCTGGCCTGCTTAGGAGCCTACCTCTTGTCAGGCACACCATCTTATGTATCAAAGTATGCCTATGTCATTTCTGTTTTGCTTCTAGCTAGCTCAGGTGGTTCTTCAGGTAGGTATTTTTGAGGATTTTTCTCTGTAGGTACCATATTTCCTGCAGCCAGTTTATGTAGACATGAGGAGTCCAGCAGGATGTGATGCCCTAATGAGACACATGGAAGCTGGGTGCCATGCCTGTTGTCATGGCAGTGTCACAGTGCTCTTGGATTTCAAACCTTTTGTACAACTTCACCTGTTTGTCAATTTTGTGAGAACCCCAAACTGCTTAGTAGTTATACACTTCAAAACTATTCTGCTCAGGGGGCAGGTAACGGCCACCCAGGAGCTATTCCCACCAGTCACAATCAGCCAAGCTCCTTGTGCCTAACTCTCCCCAGCACAAACCCTCCTTCTAATCCAGAAAATCTCAGGATCTCCTATGCTAAACATATACACAATATTTGCATGTGCACTCCCCTCTGAACCTCCCTGTGCAAAACAAGTTCATGCTCCTGTTTTCACTGGTAAAGATCTATTGACCACAAAAACATAAACTAACAAGCATTGCTAATTTAATCCCACAGTGGCCAACTCCTTTAATAGATGTGACTAGAAAATCTAACAGATAGAGAAAGTTTTACTTGTAAAACATCCCAGTAAGTCAGATGCAGGAGAGAATCTCTAGATGCAATGCCTTCAAAAAATGTATCTGGGCAGACTAAAATATTAAACAGCTCTTTCCACTGAGGATGGGTAGAACAATCCCCTAAAATATACTCTCGACTAGCTACTGAAACTCACAATGAATTTTTTTGATGTTAAAATTTGTTTGCATGTTTGTGCAGCAAGTGGTGGACAGTAGTGACTTTTCCAAAGGTTTTCTTCAGCTCATACCAACAAGTAAGAGACGCCACGTAGGCAGTTTCTGAGTGTGCTCACAGCTGTATGGGCAGAGTAAACAATTTTGCAGGGCTTCATGTCCAGATTAATAGCAACATACTAGAGATGTTCATTTTCAGAGTGCATAAATCCCATAAGTTAGAAGCAAGCGTGGTACCAGGAACCCTTGTGGAAGCCCAAACAGGCCACAGATAATAGCTGTTACTCCAGACTATGCCTGTGCCTACACACCCAGGACACCAGACCTGCTGCTGTAGTACTACCAGTGCAGTGGTTTTCTCCAGCCTGAGCGCTGGCAGGTTACATAGGCATTTATCTTGACACCACCCAAACAGGACAGAGCTGCCCAGTGCAGAGCTCCACAAGATTGCTCCTTCTACCCCACCAGTGGTTTAGAAAAGCAAAGTACTGATCAAAGGAAGGTTAAAAATTGCATGCGGAAGCCACAGTTTCTGCTAACAGCATGGGAGACTTCTCTCGCCCCAGGGTGTAGAAGCTCATTTCATCACCCTGGTGCCTCCCCAAACCCCAGCACAAAATGATTTGTCAAAACTTCCCCTGCCCCCTCATCCTGACTTAGGGCACACACAAGCCTGCAAGGGCGAAGCCTGCCTAGCTCCATGCTGCGCATGAAAGCCTGTCTTTCACTCTTGTTTGGTTTTCCTCCAGACCTGTTTGTGGGCATCTGCGCCTCAGAGAGGGACTGTACGTCACCCTGGAGTTGCACAGGAGGGCTGAGCAGCCCGGCTGGCAAGCCCCACCGACCCAGTTGCCTTGCTCCTGGGAGCAGCTCCCATGGCTCTGCGCTGGGCTGGGTAAGCGTGCCCTCACCAGCCTGCAGTGGGACTTTGGCTGTAGATCAATGAGTTATTTTCTTAGCTTTACAAACAGATTGTCTTCAGAAACCTGTATTCTCTTGGCTCTTCTCTGCGCTATTTTCTATCACAAAAAGAGTGCCTTCTCACAGCAGTTCACTAATGTGTACAGCAAGGTGTAGTACATCTCAAGAGGCACGATACAGCAGAAGATAGCTGTCAAAAACCACGTCCTCCTTTTCTGATATGCTTTAACCAGAAAACCTTCCAGATCGCTCTGAGATCACAGGTCCACCTTGCAGACATAGGGAGCCATGGACTGGCAGCCCTTTCCCTCTAGCCAGCACCTCATCCTCCATGCAAGGAGTCACCCACCCCTTCCCCAGACGAGCGGCTCAGGGAAGATGAGAACTCAGGCAGGGCTGAAGCAAGCTGAGAAAACTCCAGGCCACGAAAGCCTCTTCACTTCCTCTCCTTCCATCCACTATGTCTTTCCCTTATCTGAAGTGACACCCTAGCCCATGTGCATTGGCCATTGCCTGTATTTGTTGCCCTTTCTGCTTTGCCTATGTTTGAACCCTGCTCTGTATTAGCCCAGAGACCTTCTAAGAGGTCCCCAGTCTCTCAGACCTTTATTCTAGGCTGGGAGTTTACAAAGGTGAAAGAAAATTTAAGATGAGGTTGTCCCAGTAGCCAGGAATCTTACTTTATTAGCTCAGCTAATGAAGGTAGATGTCAGCATGCAATGCTTACACTGGCCTTGCTCTTGAGACCATGGGTTGGGGCAGCGTGCCCTGTCAGCCTGGTGCTGGAAAGCCCACAGCTGCCACCCTGGCGCCAGGAGAAGCAGTAACCTACAGGTGCTATAAGAGGAACAGTGTCACTGAGAGACAGGCCAGGAGCCCTGAGCTCAGAAATAACCATGAATCCTGATAGAAAAAGCTAAATAGAGACAGGCCAATGTGAAGAGCTCCAGCCAGAAATTGCACCTGCGTACTGGTTAGAGCAACGGTGTGCATTAAACACTCGCTTTCATCTCCATAGGAGCTAGCAGATGTGTTGGCTTCAGTGTCCCTGAGTGGAGTCAAAACGCTTTGAAGTTCCTTTGTGTTGAAGAACAGCTGCAGCAAAGTGCAGCTTAAAGCCCAAGCCTACCTAAACTAGTCAGGGTTTATATGTGGCAAAGTGAGCTCCAGGTGGGCCACGGTGAGGATTTAGGGGTTTGCCCTGCTTGCACAGCAAGGAAGGTGGTGGAGCTGGCACTACATACACGTAACAGGTACGGCAGCATAACTAACCCACCATAAACAATTCAGGTTTAAAACCCCACTGAAGACTAAAAGATGTTGTAGATTTTACTGCAAAGGAGTTAAGCATAGTGTCCAACTCAAGTTAAAGACTCTGGGTCTGCCTTGTCATTAGTTGGGGTTTCACAGTATAGTAGTAAGCATATATATCGTAATATATATCGTAACCATATATGTCCTGCACTAAACATGGCATCACAGCGTTAAGGACAATTCCAGCATTAGGAAGACAGAGTGAGGCCAGGGTGAGTCAAAACATGTGGTCACAGTCATGAAGGAGAACCCAAGGGCAATTGCAGCTAAATCCAAAGAAGAATGGAGATCCTGCTTCCCAGTGCAAAAAGGTCCAAAATTAGGTCAGGAAGAGCCAGCCCCAGCCTGATATTGGCTGCGATTACATCCCTTCATCTAGACAAACCTCTAAGTCTTTCCTTTCAAGTCATCCGCTTTACTCCTTCAGGACTCAGGGTTTGGTTTCATAGCTGCTATTTTCTACATCAGATACAAAATGCAAATGCATGGGAAGGCACAACAAAGTTTGAAACTGGCCCAGAAGGAGGCTAGAAAAATGGAGAACTCCATGTCTTTCTCTGATGAAAGGGAAGGAATCAGTAATGCTGAATTGTAGGCTTAGTAGATAAACACTGTATTAAATAAGTATATCCATTCTTAGCCCCTAAGCTAGCAGAGCACAGAAGCACATGCAAAATCAGAAATGTTTGAGTCGTCCTGTTTATTTCAATGGAATTACTCCCATACTTAAAGTTGTGCACATGTTTAAATGCCCCATTGTACTCCAGTCTTAAAAAGCAGTCACTTTTTTATATCCTGTGAGTTGTCTATAATTTTAGCATCCAAGGATGTTCCAGGAGTAAGTATTAATTTTGTGATTAGTACAACTAAGAAACTCAATAGTATTGCAAGGGAAAAGATGAGTCACTCTTTGCATAAAATAATTACAATGAGATTGGAATTCATAAACTATGCTGTCTTGACTCTTTGAGTTTGCTTTTCTTGACTAACATAAATGCTCCTTTCTACTCATAGGGTAAAAAAATACCTGCATCATAATACATTTTGTTTGCATTTCATTTAAATACTTTGACCAATATCTAGCAGCTAAACCCCCAAAACGATTCTCCCAAGATACTAAGAAATGAGATCCACATTCTTGCCTAAAAGCCGGTTAGGTTATGGCAGTCTAGAAGTGCTGTCTGCAGTTTCAAATGGGCACAACAATTCCTATCCAAAGCCTTGTCAGCTCTTGTATATCTGATCATTTGTTGATCCACACCAAAGCAGTGAAGCACGGGTAGGTAAAGCTCTTCCCATGTGTAGTGTGCAGGACTTATCCTTGTTTCACAGCGTGCCTGGAGGAGCTCTACTGAAATAATGAACATTTTTAATTGATTGAGATCTTCCAACAGAAAATGCACAAGGTTTGTTGTAATCACTCGGACTTCTTTTATACTTATTTACAAAGCCTTTATAAACTGGGGTGATACAACCCAAAAAGCTGGCAAGTTTTAGTGCCAGTTTACTATGGGCTGAATAGAAATTTTGAAGATCAGCACAAGAAAATTGGAAGTTTATAATGGGCTGCTGCAAGCTAAAGCAGTTGATAGAAAGAGTTCCCTAGCCACTGTGCTTGAAAACTCCATGACATACTAAGCACAAAGAGCCAAACCTCCTTTCCTCTTTGGAGGTTGCTCTCCAGGATTTGCCCTGACACTTGCTGAACAGACTGCACGAAAGAGATGTCTTGTCTTGTTCTGCTGGTTATCATTCTTGCTTTTTTTTCCCTCAGAATGATTTCAGCAAAGACCATAAGCTTGTGACAGAGTGAATTTGTGATCTTATCCAATCATCTGGGCTGTTTGCAAAACTTCAGTAGGTGGCAGCGTTTTGTTGATAAATGTTTTGTTATCCAAGTGATCTCATTTAGTGCAACTGTTGCAATATTAATAAACTGAACTTATGATTGCATTTGCCAGGACTGAAAATATTGCCATCCTATCTGGCATTTGCTCTTATCTGAACTGACAACAACATCCATTGTATTTATAAAAGGGGAAAGTCTCTGTGTTTGTATGTGTTAGGGGCAGAGGGGAAAGGGAAAACAAGGGGAGAAGCAAAGGCAGATTAACATTAAAATATTGATGCTGTTGGCCACCTCATTTGTGATTGTAATAGATGAGCTTTCTGGCAATTATGTTAAATTGTCACTGTGGGGGAGTATATGGCTCAAAAGAATGGTTAGTAGGTTATTTCCTCCCCTCTAGCTCACCAGACAATATCAAGCCAATGTTGACGGCATCTGAAAGTTGTTGTTACCACTTGGTAACTGTTTGGTGATCTACATTCAATTCCTGGGCAGATAAGCATGTCAGGGAAAAATCCCATCACAACTGCTATTTGAGAAGCCCTTATTATGAAGGACATCAAGGCTCAGACCAAGAAAGGGTTCAGTAAGGATGAAGAGGGTAAGTGCTGCTTTACTGTCCTGTTAGGAAAAAGTCATTGAACTTCATTGATTACTACAGCCCCTGTATATGTAATACATATATACACACACACACACACACGACTACAGGGCCTTAATAGAAATAGATAACTGTTTTTGTAGTTACGTTTCTATTTAACATGTCCATAGTTTTGCCTTTTATGAAAATAACTTCCTTCTTAGTCCAAAGTCCAATGCACTGCTCTAAACATAAAGAACAACTTGTGCAGAAAAGGACTGTCCTCACAGTCACCCACCTAACATGCAGTTACTTAAGGTTAAAAAGGAAAAAATAAAGTCTCTGACTCAGTTGCACTCCCAGAAAAGAAGATCAAAGTCATTGGTTTTATTAGAGACCCTTCAGATTTAAACTGACTTAAATATACCAGGCTTTGGGCTAAATCCCGCTGCCATTAAGATCTATCACAAAAGTGCCATTGACTTAAACAGAAATTGGATCAGGCCTCTAAAGAACACATTTGTACTAATATAAATCCTCTAGAAATTAGATATGATAAATAGCGCAAAGGGGCCGAAAGAGGCCTTATGACCACGTTTGCATATATGGACACAATTTTTATTATTCAGGAAATTCCCTAAGATTGAGCAATCAAGAAGGAAAAGACCAAATCAGTGTTGCCAAATATCAAGGTGATTTAGACCTTGCAGAGGAAATTGCATAAAGATTAAAAGGTCTTTCAGCTTTATGAATGAAAGAGAATTGGAAAGAAGAAAGAGACAGCTATGCCGTGATAAAGGCATTGAGATCAAACATCATTTAGGTATGGCTCAAAGCCTACGTAAATACCTGCTCTCAACTTTCAATGCAGATCCCAGTGTTGAACCTAGGGGCAAAAGTACAAATGACAATTTGGGACTAAGATGTCAGAATAAAATTACACATATAAGGAGGAATTTAAACTCTGATGCCATTAAGAGCAGGTATTTGTGATGGCTTTGCTTCCCACCATTCATGGGTGGGAAGTTCATGGGCAGAGTCCAAGAAGTCCTTACTCATCCCAGACCATAGTCATCAGACCTATTCCACAACTGGCACTCAAAAAGTTACCAAGGCTTTATATACTCACACCAGCTCTGGAGTGATAGTGAATGGCAGTACCTATGTTTATAAAGGGAAAATGTAACCTGGACGACAGAAACGACTGCAAGGAGGTGAAGAGTCATGCTCAAGAGCTGCTAAGAGGCTTGACTGAAATCAGACAGACTCACCCTTTCTGCCTGTAAGGCAAAGGAAATACCAAACCACCACTGGGACTGGGATGTCCACCCAGGTGAAAAGGTGAAAGTGTTTAGAACCGAGTCATTGAATCTTGTCACTTCATTAGATGATGCCACTGAACCCGAAGGTGAACTGGGGGCTTACAAAGGGGTCAGGATTTCACTCCAAGTGTTTCACTGCAAGATCAGAAATTTGTTACTTCCAGTACACACCTGAGAAAGGATGCCAGTGTGAACTTATGTGTTTATACCAACCCAGATTAAGCCTTAGAAAAGCAGAGATTTCCAAGACATATCTGATGGCACCTAATCAAAGGAGGGTTAGAACCATGCCTGAGATGAAGGTACAATCTCTTATGACCATTCCATTTCCTGCCTCAGATAGCTGTGGTGGTGCCAGCCTCCATCAGCCACTCACTACACTTCTCAGCACCAAACTCTGATTTCACTTATGCTCCCTGTCACAGTCATAAAGCTGCATTCTTCTCTGTCTTCAAATTTGACCTTAAAAATGCTTCCCTTTGGCACTGTGACCTGAAGACTCATGCCCATCATCACTGCAGGTGGGAATGGAGGAAAGGCAACATTCACATCACTAATTTTAAGCATCCAAGCTAGTTGCTATGTTAGCACTCTGATTTCTCTGTTTAATCCGTAAGAAGAGACAAGCTCTTTTCAGGGATGATTAGGAGGGCTCCGAACTGCCCTCATAGAAGCCTGGCTGCAAGGTCTGTTAGTGCAGCTTTATTTATTACATTGGCACATAAGTTAGTTCTTGAAAGTTAAACTCAATGAACGTTCCCCCGTTAACTCCTTGCATCCCTCATCTGTCAGTGTTTACTTTTACTTCAGGGATAAGCTCTTTGGGACAGGTACCATCTTTTTGTCCTGTATTTGTTTATCATGTATCCCTATTGAGTTGTTTAGTCTGTAGAAAAGGAGGCTCAGGGGAGACCTTATTACTCTCTACAATTGCTTGAAAGGAGTTTGTAGCAAGGTGGGTGTCAGCCTCTTCTCCCAGGTAACAAGCAACAGGGCAATAGGAAACAGCCTCAAGTTGTGCTAAGGGAGGTTTAGATTGGATATTAGGAAAAACTTCTTCACCAAAAAGCTTATCAAGCATTGGAACAGGCTGCCCAGGGAAGTGGTTGAGTCACCACCCCTGGATGTATTTAAAAGACTTCTAGATGTGGCATTTAGGGACATGGTTTAGTGGTGGATTTGGCAGTGCTAGGTTAATGGTTGGACTCAATGATCTTAAAGGTCTTTTCCAACCTGAATGATTCTATGATTCTCTTGGGTGCTAGACCATGCCAAGAGGTAAGGAAGTGTGTGCCTGCTTGCAACTTGCCTCATTCACACCTAGCCCTGAGAGCACATCCTCTCACCAGGCACAGGAGGATGTAAATTCGCTCCCACCAGTAAATGAGTTGTTCTGTTACCCTGACTGCTCCTGAACCCTCAGCACTGTGGTACCATAAATGACAATAACAGTAAGCTAGGACAGAAGCAGGACTCTTCTAACTGCTGTCACAAGTATGTTTTATGACTGGTTTAACAAGCTTCAGTCTTCTGCTGTTGTGGAACCCGTGGTCTATGAGGAGAGACTGTGTGGCTGTAGCATTAAGTGTGAAGGAACACATACAGGGAAAAAGCTATAATCTGAGATAAGAAAGGACTTTGTAGATGCTGAGCCAGAATTAACAATGGGATGCAAAGAAGCTGCAGACACCTCAGCATAGAGTCAAGAAAGCTAAAAGACACAGAAGTGAAACTCCAATCAAAGTAATTGAAAGATATGATACAAGCATACATTGTATTCAAAGAAATATAAAACCAGAAATTCCTAAAGATGTGAAGCAGCCCAGTGATGGGAAAGAAGCAATCACGTTAATAATGATGGAATATGCAATAACAGGTTTGGATTCCCAATCTGCAAGGCACTTAGGCCTGTGATTATTTCTATTGAAATCAATGGAAATGTTTTCGTTCAAGTGCCTTGTTTCTATTAAAATATCTCATCTTCATGATATAAGGATGAAGGTGATCAGTTGAAGCTGAGGGGCAGAAGGTAGGTTGTTAACCAGCCTAGTTCAACAGATCCTTGTGGCACAGACAAGTTATAGGTGCTGTGAAAAGGGATTTCTTCTTCATGAAGGCATTTGGATGGGCATTGGTATTTATTTGCCTCCATTAGTTGGAGAGTTAATAGTCAATATCAGCACTTTGAGACCAAAACACTTTCTATCTGCAACAAGATGATTACCTGTGTAAATATGTAGTGTGCGAATACAGATGTTAGTGTGCACATAGGTTTCAGAGAACACAGCACTTAAAAGGGAAAATTTTGCCCTGAGTGAGGAAGAACACAGTATCCATAGATGGCCTCTAAAAATGTGCCAGCCAGGTCAGAGCCCTTCAAGATGAAGGAACTTGCACCACTTGCTATGCCTTGGAGTAAAAATAAGGTACCCCCAGCTTGCTCTGATTCAGTGCTTTTGCTAACCGTAGTTTTAATCACAGCTGGATGAGAAGACTAGTGCTTACCACACCACATGGCTGCTGGAGTCTGAGCAGTGGCCAGTGCACTGGTGAGCTGTATTTCCTATGATCTTCCTGAGAGCCTTGGAGATTTCCCATTGTCTTGCTTGCACAAGGAGGAAAAGCTTGCCTCTGCTCTATTTCACCTACACCTGCAACAGTAAGCAGAGCCTAAGACAGGTGGAGCTGAGGCAGTGTGTAGCTACCTTGTTCAGTGTACAAAGGCAGCCACTTGGAAGAAACCCACACTTTCAAAATAGAGGGCTAGACCTCCGCTACAGCAGCATAAAATCAGATTAGCTCCACAGAAGCTGGAGTTATCACCATCTCACAGTGGTGATGCAGTTCTAAGTCTGGTCCACAGTGCTGTAAGTACCCAAGCTAAGTTCTGTCTCTGTATCAGTGTATGAATACCGACAAGATTTCACAAAGCTTCAAAATAACAGAAGGGCAAAGAGTACTCAGACGATAAGCAGAAAAGTAAGAGTTTGCCACTTTTCATTTTGAAATGTCTAATCCAGGTCATGAAGGACCAGGCTAAAACTCACATGCATGTTAAGTATGCAATGCCCTAAGGTGTGTGTCAACAATACGTAAGTGCTTACTGACTAATCTCTTGAAAAGGAATAGAGGTTGAGGAAAGCTGTGTGGCTCAGAGAGAAAAATGCAAATGCAGATCGACCCCATAATGAAAAACCTTCTTATTAAACTGTGTTTTATCTTGGAGCAGTCCTTCTTTTCCGAACACATCCAAGCAGAGATAAAGGCATCTTACCATACTCATTAAACTGTGCATGGTTTGATGCAATCAGACTCAGATCATTTGCATATGGATCGGTTTAATCTAGTTCTTCCTGTCTCACACCTATTGTTAATCATGCCTAGACTCCCTCCCCCCTTCCTAATACTCATTCCCCCTCCTCCTCCATTCCTTTGATTCAAGTAGATAAATGAATAGGCATAAGGACATCAACATCTTTCTGAGTGATCATCTGCCTTGTATGCTCAGAATGTCCCATGTTTTGCTGATTATGTCCTGGTTGGCATCCCATATGTTCTTGATAGTCTCTTGTCTTTGCTGATTTAGGAAGACTGACGAAGACAGAGGAAGAATATTGACTCAGGCTGTAAACCCCAGCTTAGGTTTACCTCTAGCCACAAATTAAGTGAGATTTGTGTTCTCAACTTATTCAGCACCTTTAGAAAATATCTGTCTGAGTAGCATGTTAAACTGAACAAAGTGACTCCTTTTCTTTCAGGGGCTGAGTATTATTTCTGCATTTAGCCAGCAGTAGTGATAGCTGCCTTTACATAATCAATCTACAGTGATATAGGTTACAGGGTAACCTGGTTTTTTGCACAAGTATGTATTTTACCTCTTAGGGGCAATACTGTTTGGGTTTTTTAATAGCAGTGCTAGAGTTTTGTAAGACTTTCAGTCTGAATGGCTGCATTTGTGCTGCTTTTTCAGAGAATAATTACAACCGCAGGTTGAATGACTTTGCCCCAGATTTATTGTCATAAATCCCCAACCTTAGCTTTGTTTTTTACTGTAGGGTTTTCATTTCATTGTTCAGGATATTCTGTCCAGCAGCATCATGATTATGGCCTTCGGGAGGTAATAGGCTTTATGATTGTGTGAGGAATGTGAAAGCAACAGATTGGGCAGTTTGCACAAAATGTCTGGCATGGTGATTTTTCCACTCAAGGCTGGTGCTGTGCAAATCTGTGGAGATGTTCATACACCTATATTAAAAACAGGATCTTTATTTTCAGTTGTTGTGTTGTATTCTGTCCATAGCTTTTATATAAAGCCAGCTTCTCACATGACCAAACGAAACAGGTCATGTTTGACTCTCTACAACTAGAATAATATGTCCTCTGAAAAATGAAGGTCAGGCTCCCAGGAGGATCTGCCTTTCAGCAGTATGGTTTTTACTTTAGCATAAGGACAGTGATGTAAGTGCAGCTGGATCCGGCATTCATTCAACAAACATCACGCAAAATGAGCCTGATCTTTCCTTTGTAGCGACGGTGACCTGGGTGAATTCCTCCAGTCAGGAAGGGATTTTGTCATAGACAGAAAGTGGATGTGAACAGTGCAGGTGATGAGGGAGGGGGTGGAGGACAGCATCCAGATTCGATGTTCTCCAGTATAACTCCCCAGGTGGTGTGTATGTATTGTGATTAAGACTACTTTGATCACAGCAATACATCCCTGATGGTCCTCCCATTCTGTGGTGCAGGGGAGAGTATGGGCCAGTGAGTTCTCAGCAATATGGGACAGCTCTAGATAGCTAATAGAGATGAACTTACACGTCTCGGCATTAATATTCACATTCATTTCTGCTGATAATATTTCAGTTTAGGATGATGCATTATTTATATTAGAAGTCCTTTTATAGTATCTTGTGAGTAAGGAAGACACAGCTCATGAGGTGGAGAAGACGAGTGTTCCTTAGCAAGGGGCAGTCTCTGCTGTGTCTTCATAGCGTTTAGCACATTGGGCTGTGAGCTTACTGAGCACCCTTGGATGTTGCTGTAAGTCCAGACAATATGAGAAACAAGACTTTAATCTCTGACAGCTTTTTCCATAGGACACGGAGAGCTTCATTAACTCTGCCTGCTTTGCTGGAAAAGGGAAGGAATTAAAAATTCATGCTAAAAATGTTAACTGAACAATTTTAAACCTCTGAGGGGGGGAAAAAGGGTTATATACAATTTTATTTCCTGGGAAGGACTAAGGACCAGGTCAGCAGGATTTTAGACAGCTTTGATGCAGTTCTCCCCGTTAAAATTTTGTGCCTGAAACTACAACAGCCTGACATTTTTTCCCTTGTTTGAAGCACAAGAAAGGTTCCTTTTAGAGAACTTGGGGATTTCAGCTGGCTGAATCCAATGATTCACCGTCAGCAAGAATGTAAAGATGACTGTGGCTCCACTAAGCCCTTTTCTGCTGCTAAGGTGGCAGTTTTAGATTCCTTGTCATGACATAAGTGAAAACAGCTTTGGAAAGCATGCACTGAAAGAAGCTGATCTAAGGTTTAACAGTCCTCAGAACTGCATTTGTTAATTTGGAATAATTGATTCTTCTCAATATTCATGTTCCTTTTAATTTAATTTATTTTCTGTGTGCAGTTTTTTAGAAAGGAGAGGCGAGGAGAGGAGAAAGAGTGAATTTCCATCTTCTGGCACCATATTAATAAAGCAACATCTCTACACTAGCTTCCTGGAGCTAGTGAGGTGCCTGGGAGCAGTAGGCTGCTGTGCCTGTGTGAGACAGGCGTGGGACAGAAAAGAGGCATATAAGGGTGCTAGTGAGCTTCACGGGTATTTGCTAAAAATAGAGGAAGACTAAGACTGCAGTACTTTGAGCTTGCTTCAGAGTTTTATGGGAGACTATATATTCTCATGGGTGCAGACTCACTTGTGCCTCTTTCTCTCCTAGTCTGTCCCAAGCCTGGTCTTTATCAGATATCACCTATCTCTATCAGATATCACCTGGGCCTTGTTCCTCTTCTTCCCAGACAGCTGAATCTCTCATCCAGCTCCATTAAACAGTGGCTATTCCTTCATCCCATTTGATGCCAGGACACTAGCAGCAGGCACAGCAATGGGACTGCTCTTTGTATTCAGTCTCTGTGTCCAGAGTTGCATCAGCTGCTAGGACTAGGCAAACCTCTGCTCTGCAATCCTGGGATACAGCCTGCTTAGGGCGAATGGCAGCTTTAGGTAATCGTTACATGGTATGAGCAAAAAAAGACAGTTTCAAAACCCTGCTATTTAGCTAAATTGGACCATAGTTTTACAATTACATAGAAAGAAAATGCCTCTGGTACCCCTTCATACCCCAGGAAATTCATAGCTTTCCTTTGGAGAGTGGAGGACCATTTGATAAACTGCAGCCTGTCTACTGCAGACACAGGCTAAAGGAGGGTGAGTGAGTGGAGTTGGAGCTGGGAAAAGTGAAGCAATATTAATATCATCTCTATATCTAACAGCTGTCATCTGCGCATGAATAGCAGCCATCAGCATGGAGTACTCTCAATTGCCTTTGCTTTTGTGCATGTTAAATTCATCATTCATACGTGCAGGGAGAGAAAAAGCAAGCGTAAATATTCAGCCTGCAAATAAGTAAGGATTACATACGAAACTGTTTTGTTGTTCTTTTGTTTTTTATTCCTGCCACATGCTCTGTGTTCTTAGAAAGTCTGAGAATTCATTCTTCTTAATGAAGTTCATGCTAGAAAATATGGCAAGATTGGTTTATTTTCTGCCAGGAAAGTACTTTGAGACCACAGCATCACAGGAGGTCGTGATATAAACTTTTACAGGCATGTGCATTAAAAAGCTCCATCATTTCCAACAAACTCTGCAAGCCCAGTTTCTCCTCCCATTGAAAATTTACAAGCAAATTCAAATAAACAATTTTTTTTCACAGCATATAAATGCTCAGAGAAAACTTTATTTAACTTAGTACAACTGTAGTATGAAGTGGCATTGAACTGAAGATCTCTTTCAGCATTATCTGCCATATATCAATTAACTAAGGGAGTCTGAATCTCATTACTGAATGGGCAGCCTTTATAATCATCATTCACTAAATACAGATTAAATGGTTTGAAGATAATAATCATCCCTCCTACTCTTACCTTTACAGGGGTACCAGTGTGCTTCGCACTTAACATGTCATGCATAATACTCACAATTCAAGGACAGGTGTCTGTTTAGCCTGTCTTAATTCCTAGGTCATCGCTGCAGTATCACAGCATTTCACAGAATTGTGGCTTAATGGTAGCGCTTTCCTTTTTTTTCTTCTTCTTCCTTCAGTCTACAGGTGCTGGACATTGGCTTCAGTGCAGACTTTCTGCATTTAGTATAGGAAGAATATGTCATTAGTATAGGAAGAATTTGTCATTTGCCTCTGAGGCTTCCTCTCATCCCAGCTGTGTTAGGGAGTTGGTCCTGGAGATGTAGGGTTGTGACAGAGCAATCTGAGTTTCTCGTAGCCAAGAGCCTCCCTGCTGGGCTGCGCCTGACTGGGGCTGGGGCAGTGGAGAGAGCCCCACCGCACTGGGAGGAGCAGGGACCAGCCAGAGCAGCCTGTGGGACGTGGCTGGTCTGGGCACGGGGCAGCAGGCTGCCAAGTCCATCCTGGGTTGTGAAGCATGTGTGGCCACTTCTGCGGAAACAGTGTTTTGCCACAGCTGGTATAAGCAAATACTGTCAGTTTATTTAAAAGTACATCCCAACAAATTAAGAATCTAGCCAAGATCTCTGATCGACCATGAGGTCAGTACCATTAAAAGAAAAAAGGTGTGTAAAGGGTCTCTTTTCCTCACTGACCCTATTTCTTGAAGTAATGGGCAGGGGCATTGTGTAAAGCACTTCACAAATTGATCCAGTACATAACCACTTGGATCCTGTTAAAAACTGGGCTTTACAAGTCCTGATCATTCTAAGAGATATGCACTGGCTCTGGTTTAGATTCATATTCATGAAAAGCAGATACAGTGTTAGGTACCTTGCACTTCCTTATCAGAAATACTTTATGGAAGACATCCTGTACAACATTTGCCTTTCCATAGCTGTATTGCATTACATACTCATAGTAAACTGTCTAGTGCACAGAGGTTTTTCTTTCCCTCTGTCATTTGTAACCAATAAATTCCTATATAAAAATTTTTCTCTGTTACTTCTAAAGAAAATGATCCTTCTTTTTGCACTATGTCATCCTGTTTCTTTCTGACAGACCACCAAAGCCTTCAGCTTCTTCTATGCTATCATGTAAACCTTATCTGCCTTCACAATGCCCCACAGCCTCATAGTAGCAATGAAATACATTAGCACACCTTTAGTTTTTGTGCCAAGGTCATTAATGAAAAGAAGACTGGTCCCCAATCCTCATTCTTCTTCCTGTGAAACGTCACGGACTATGGAACTTAAAAAAAGGGAAACAATTATGATGTCTTTGGTGAGGGAGATTGACCCATCCTATTTGTGAGCAGACATCATTTTCCAGATCAGTTAAATGAAAAGCCAGCTGTCTGCATGTAAGTTCCAACTATAAAATTTATTCCTTGTTTCGCTTGGTGTCCTGATGTGCTGACTCCTGAAGGAAACAGGAGACTGGCCACAGCACATCAGCCAAATCTTGTAAACCTCAGGTTGCCTTCTTGTCCTGGAGCTGTAAATGGATGTAATAGTGCTTGTTCATGTGCATAAATGTGCTAGCGATAAGTGAAGAAATCTGGACTACACAGGGTACGTTTCACTTGCCAATGATTTCCAGTGTGCGTATCTGAAATCGCAGTGAATAATGAACAGTTTGTCCTACTAGTGTCCACACTTTCTTCTCAAGCTTTTTGAAGAGTAGCTTTGTGTTAGAAAGTCATAGACAGAGCCCTGTGCTCTTGTGCAGCTTGAAGTTTCTGCTTGCAAATTGATATTTTGCAGATTACAGCTGTAACTGCACTATCCTGTAGGCACATGATATAAGAGAAAAGAGAAAAATCTTGCTTGTAGAAACAAGATTAATAATATACACCCGCCCTCCACCAACTTCAATATACAAAGACAGTCATTAACAAATTGGTTTGAAATTTGAAGGAATTACTTCAAATTATGAGTGTCAAGAAGGGGTTTTGTTTAACACAGACAGTAAATACCACGCAGCATGTTATGAGTTTATTCCAACCATGGAAGCAGTATCTCACCGCAGTTCTGTCACCAAGAACACCTACATTCTCTCCATTCTATGCAGCACCTAAACATGGCATCTTTAAAGAACATCCTGGCTTCATTATGTAACAAACTGATATTTTTTTTTTTCCTTCCTAATCCACAGCCTTTCTTCCATAAACTCAGAAATAAATCTCATACAAATTAGGGGCTATCTGCATGTCTGGGCTGGAGTTTTTGTATAGAAGGTGTAAACATCTCCCAGGTTTTTTTCTGAAAAGCTGTCTCCTATTGATTTCTGCACTTTTCTGCAATTCTATGGCTAGCACAAGCTAAGCAAGGTCAGACAAGGTCAACCATTGGAGGAACAGCCTTTCAGGTAAACCTGCCTAGTAGAAAAAGCAGTCCTGGTAATTCTAGATGTGATAGACCTCTTTTGACTCAGTACTGACAGAGCAGGTGAGTCAGGGCAGTGTGAAAAGTCAATGTACTACTAGATGACCCAGTAGTTAGAATATTTGGAAAACAAAAGGGGTTTTGGCCACTTATGGTAATAAAAAAGCCCTGGGTGTGTAGAGGGGGCAGTGATGATTTAATGTGAGCAATCACATTCTTCCTGCCCTGTGATCCTAGCAGTGCTGCACAGCTCACCACCACTCATGAGTCACTATCTCCATTCTAGTGCATTTGCTTTTCCAGCAAAACTGTCTCCCAGGTCTATCCTGAAATTGCTGTATAGCAGTGCAGAGCACTATCAGAACAGTTGCCACATTATACCACATCTGCAGCCATGCCCCAGCAATGCATAACATGGTCTGTGCATGTTCCTTTCAAACTGTCACAGTACTCAGATATCATTTGTATTGGTATGGGGTGAAAAGCACTAAGAAAATGTGGGATGTTATGAGAAATGCATTAGCCCTTTCACGTTGAAAGACTAATACAGTATGTATTTTAAATTATAAAACTATTCCACCATATATATACTGTATATATACAGTCTCTCTTTCTCCCTACTTTGGCTGCTGCTGCTATTCAGTGTATTCTAAATCATGAAAATCTGAAATCATGTTCTTGTTTACTGCCTTATTCTCCTCCATCTCACCCCCCTCCCCATTTTTCTCTCTAAGCTGCTTGAAAACATTGTTACCCAGCCCTGGAGGTGAAACTACTCAGAGAACTTCAAGGTTATGAAATGCAAAAGCTTGGCTTTTATTTGTTTCACAGTCAGAGAAAGCAGTGCACAGGATGAAAACCTCCGTTGTGCAGCTCTGCGAACACATAAAGGAAGCTTTAATTGAGTTTAAAAAGCAAGTGTATTTTTACATAATTAGGAAAAACAAAAACCCCCACAACAATGTCGAACAGATAGTGGTGTTGTTTATACCAATTTAGTTGAAAAGTCAAAAAAAAAAAAAAAAAAAGCAAAGAAAGAACCAATGGCTAAAGCAGATAAACAACATTCAGGGTGCTACTGCTATGTTTGATAGAAAAGCAAAACCATTGGTGAGAATTAAGTACTCACTGCAGAGAGGGAGAAACATTTGAAGTTATCAAAGAGAGAAGTCTTGATGTCAAAAAGAAAAAGGAATCTTGGTTTAAAGGATGGTTAAATCTTTTACTTTGGAATGATCTGAATTTTGAAAAGTCACCCAAAAGAGGTAGAGAACAAACCAGGGAGTTCAAGAGCTAATAGCTGTAAAAAAAGGAATAATTGCTGGGATCTGAGCAACAGATAGGAATGTTTTAGGGAGCCAGACTTGGAGATCTGAGGTGCTTTGTCTTGAATTCCTGGTTAAGTCATTAGGACTCCCACTTTTCTTTATGTCTTCTAGTGGTTTGCTCAGACATTGCAAAAGAAATCAAAATAAAAACTCCAGTTTTCTCTTTGCCTGGGTGGTGCCTGAAAAACAATACATATTTATGTGTGCAGAGCTCTCAGTGTGTTACACAGTGCTTGTAAGCACTATCCATATTCAGTGATACGGTTGCACAATTACAAAGCACAAGTGCTTGCATCTCTCTTGAAGGTGTACAATAGGAAGCTGTTTGAAATATTGCCACAGCTATTGCACCCAAGTGCATTTTTACACAGCCCTCTCTGTCAGCAATTTGTCCTTGTGCTCTAATAGTGACAACAATTAGATGCAGTGAGGTGTGCCAGAAATTATACCCTATTAAAGCCACAGACAAACTGGAGATGCAGTCAGAGCCTGTTGGGCCCAATCTCCACAGTGCACCTCTTGCAAGGTGACCTTGGCTTCTGGGGGGAGAGCTGGGGGCACTCGGCCCCCTGAGGGCTGGAAAAACATAAAACAGTTTCAATGCCCATGGGCAATCATCTTGCAAACTTATTACTGGCAATTGCCACCTTACGCCCCAACTTCCCTGAGTGCTGCTCCCTTTGGTCCCCAGGCATGGGTTGTCTTTGCTTTTGCTGTGCAAGCTGCTGGCAGAGCAAACGGCTCCCCAGGAGCACAGCCCTCCTCGGGAGGCAGCTGCTGGGGACTCCCGCAGCACAGGCAATAAATAATAAAGACCTGTTCCGGGCAGACGTGCCAGCTGCTGTGCTCAGACCTGGGTGAAGACCCTGAACTGCTCCAGAGTGCCAGGTTTGGATTGGGGCATAAAAAACAATCAAAGCACAAACCACTGCAACAGTGAAACTTATGACAGGGATGATATAAAATGGCTGCCAGCAATTGCAGAGGACTGGACTGGAGCCAGGATAAATTAAAATATTTGTAGTAGCCCCAGAAAAAAGCCAGCTGACTTTCAGAGAATGGAAAGGGGCTGTGTATTTGTGTTTGTGTGTGTTCTGATATATGCATGTGTTCATTTTTAGTGAAATCATGTACTTCCATCATTTCCTTGACGGCTTGATTTTGGGAGGATTTCCTGATAATTTGTGCCAAATGAAACTTCCTTTAGTTATCTCCCTGCTGTATCTTCTGATAACTTGCCCTGTTTTCTAGCTCCAGTCATGGCTGATGAAACTAGATTAAGCTTCCAAAATTACACTGCAGTGAATCAAAGCTAGAGAAAATAGCAAGGAAGAATAAAATATTGTCCCTGTGCTGTGCTTTACCCAAGCTGAATCAAAATTACCGTGGAAGCAGAGCTCTCAAAAAGCTGTTCTTAAGGTGAGCGGGGGAATTGCCATCTTCCCAACACGTAGTGGTTTTGGTCAGAATGGAAAGTAGAAGTCTATTTTGAGACAGTCTGTTTTCCTCATATTTCCAACTAGATGAACGAGGGAAGCTTTGCAAAGCACATGAAAGTCTCTTGCATGACTGCCAGCCCAGAAATGCTGGGGAGAGTAACCACACTTGAGCCACTCTGTGGGAAATACAGGAAAATGCCATGGAGGCGAAGAAAAGAGCTCAGACTTCACCTAGTTAGCTCTAACCAGATTTGGATTGTGTTTATGTCTAGCAAGGAAACTAGGTTCCTTGGATTAAACCACTGGGCTTGTTGCCGATTCAGAAAACACCGACATTGCTAAACACCTCCATCCACGTGATCCTACACAGTGCCTTGTGAAGACAGGCTGGCGAGCTCTGTGTGAACTAGTTCAATCACCAGAAGCAATATTCTCACCTCAGGACAACTCTCCCCCTCAAAGCAGCTAGCCTTCCTGGCAAACAAGGTCTTTTCTCTCTGCTTTTTGGTGCAAGGCTCAGAGGATGCCCAAGACATCCCTTTATCATTGCCTGAGGCCGCAACACAATCCAAAACTTCCTGGGTGGACTGCTGTGAGGAAATAAATTTTTCTGTCCATGTTCTTACCCAAGAAGCTCCTAGGCACACATAGGAGTGATGGGAAGCTGTACTTCCCCTGGAAAGCCATGGCATAACTTTGCCTGCAGGTTGCTACTTGCACTCTCCCGGTACCAGCCCACTCTGGTGTGACCACCAGACAGTTGTATACACACGATCTAGAGTTTAATGTTTCTGAACTGGTATTACCACCCATTGTCAGTGTTATTTTTGGATTCTTTCCATGTGGCTGTTTTAGGCTTCAGGATTTAGATTAAACATTTTAAAATACCTTAGGGAACTAACAGAGAGAAGTTAGCACAGAAATTAATAGCTAAAGGGGATGTGAAGCCATGACTTCAGGTAGCTCTTAAGAACAGGTGGCACAAATTTCTTTCAAGGGTAGTTTAGGTGTAGTGGACCCAGTCTAGACGACCTCTTGAGATGCCACAGCTGTAACTTATACCAAAGCTCACAACATTTGTACGTGTGCCAACACAGCTCACCAGCAGTTTAGTCGTAGTGTTGGTGAACACATTTCTTCAGAAGAATGGCAGCTCACTTGGACAAAGCCAACCCACCCGGTGTGGGGCCTAAGCAGTAATGAGCTGGTTACACCTGTCAGTCTGAAAGCTCATCGCACCTGTGTGGAGAGGCTGTAAGGCATTCCCGCCTGCTCCGCCCCGAGGTGGCCACAGGGAAATGGCAGAGTCCTGGGCTCTGGGAGGATTACCCCACCCTTCCCTCAGCTCCCTGGACAGCTTTGGCCAAGCAGAAAAGTCCTGCCACTTATTCTGAAGGGTTTAAAAATGGACTTTCTTCCTCTGATGAAAGTTAACTGCTGTGCAGTTGTACCGCATGAGGGATGTCGGGTGGATCTGCCTATCTGGGCCATCTTTTGTGTGCCGTTAGGTTTAGAGTCAGGATGATGTCCAGCAGCTGTCTGAAGCCTTAAATTCCATTTTCTCTAAGTTTTACACTCCTATCAGGAAATAAATCCCTCTTTGATTGGGGGTAGAATTGGAAAGCTGGCAGGTCACTGTCTTCATTGCTGTGCCTGCAGATACAAATTCACTCAGTTACTGCGTAACTGTGAATGACACAGAGAGCACCACAGGCCAGAGCCCAGTTCGAAAGTGAGAGAATCACATAACTCATGGTAAGAGTGACAATAGGCATGATCTTGCTGGTGATATGCTCAGAGAAGATAGAGGGGACAGAGGTTCAGTGGCAAGTACTTACTATACCTCAGCCACAATACTGATAAGGCCTTCCTACAGCACCTTCCCTATGTAACCACATCATTCGCTTCATACTGACCACCATTTTCCTAACACCACTCTGTTTCTCCTCTTTCTAATGAAGGAAAACATTTTTGCTTTCATTATGTTATATCCAACAGAGTTAACAAGCCCCTTAGACTGCAGCAAATCCTCTTTCTGTTTTGTGGGGCATCTAGCACAGCTCTTGGCAGTGACTGAAACAGCAGTACTTCTCCATATGGCCAAGCCTTTCCTGCCACCTGTACTCTAGGAGCACATTTGTCTGACACAGCATCTGACACAGCATGGTGAGCTTTCAATGAAAACACAGTCGTGCCACACAATCAAACCCCCAGCGTCCAGGTTTGGTTTGGCTCGCTAACAACCAGCTGTTTCCAAACAGTTTCTGTTCATCCAGAGCTGGACTGGACTTTGTAACAGTGCTCTTGCTAAAAGCAAGTAAAAAATGCTGAGAAAAACATTTTGTACATATCCCACCTACTCCAGATTAACTACCAGCTAAGAGGATCCTTGGAAATAGTCAATTACAGTTTCCTACTGTCCCATGGCAGAAGCTACAGATGTTTTATGTGTATTTGTTGTTTCATTGAGTGGATGCAATATATTTCAAGAAAAGAGCAGCTAACAAAGTTTTGATTTAGATTTGAGCTTCCTACATTTCCAGGTTATTCACAATTGGGATTCTGGTCCATACGTAGCTCAAGGCTTTTCAACTATGAAATGTACTTAGATCAGTTGGGCACCTTAGCAATTGTTAATCACTAATTTCTTCCTTTCCAGTCCATTCCACTTCTATCAAAGTACTGAGTCAATTCCTACTCCGGTCCACTAACTTCACAAGAGAAATAACGCTCATGAACAACCTCATAGCTTGTTCCAAAGTTGGGAGCAAAGTGGGACAATAGGATAACACTGTACTTGCAGAAGACCAGTCGGCTGTGAAGAGGTAAATTTAGACAGGAACGGTTCTTTGCGGTAACATTAGGAAATTAAGCTACACTTTTTTAAAAGGAATTTTAAATAAATCAAAAGAAAGAAACAGTAGTAAGCAAGGAAGTTGAGGGAAGGAGAGAGTTTCAGGAATTACGGTAGATCAAGAGGCCAAGGAAAATGAAGAAAAGTGGTGTCATTGGTGACCATTTACATACATACCCTTTTCTGTTTAACAACACATCCTGGTGGATCACAGCACTTCAGAAGTTTAAAGTGCCAGAAAGTTTTAGAGATTTCCCGCATCCTAGCTTCCAGTGGATCTGAAACTAACGCGGTTTAGCGCTATGAAATGCTATTACAAGTGAAAGCAGCAGTTGGTGAAGTCTAACAGCTGCTCAGATTTTCTATTTGAAGATTCATGATTAACTCTTCTTCATTAAAGAGTTGGGTGAAGTTGCATATTTTTATTACTGTATTTCTTGCATCTTTTTAAATACAGCCAGTCTGGTGGAAAATATGTGAGTTTGAAGAGTGCAATATGTCTCCACAAAACTAGAACCTGTTTCTCCTCCAGGTTTTCCCTCATTTAAATTTGTGCTATGTTCTGCCTCATCAGAAGAATGGGACAATGGTCATTATCCGGTTCCTTCTCATCAGACCATGCCAATGTTGATGTCAGTTCAGAGTTTTGTGGCAACAAAACTCATGTAAAATCCCTTAAAATCTTTTTCCTTGATTCAGACTCAAAACTAAAGAAGAATCAACTTACAGGAAGAGAGGAAATGAAAAGTACTCTTCATGCCTGTCCCTCAGCACATGAATGAGTTGTGCATCTTTGGAGGGATATTTGCAAGTGTTTGGGGATTTTTATGCTATCTGTTTGCTTACTTGAATATTAGTTTTAATATTCAACAGTTCCACGTTTTCTTGTATTGACTTGGTCTTGAGTTTAACTCAGAAAGTCTCATATGTGAGGAGGACCTCAGAAAATTTCTCACTCAAATATTAACAAATATGCCACAAACATCCCAATGTGGGGACCTTAATCAGGCAGAACTTCTGAATCTCTAAATTCCTCCTCATTCCTGACACAAATGAAATAGCTTTTCTCTTCAGTTAGCCTCTCAACACTTCATACTCCCACTACTTTAAAGCTTTTATTGTCATTCTTGTCTCTCCAACATGATACACATACTTACCTCAGCTTGGTAGCATTTCTATTGGATTGAGAAAAGTCTGACAGCATCTTTAGCTTTCCTAATTGAGCCTAAGAAACCCAGCATGCCAGGTACTTTTCAGAGCAGAGGATTTTGACTGCTTCCAGAACTGGACCACGCCAATCTCAGCAGCCTCAAATAGCGTCTGCAACTGGTATGTAAAAATCTATCATGGAAAGCTGCATGCTGGAGTAATTTCTGTCTCCATGTGCCATATGTTTAAGTGAAAGAGTGTGACAATCACAGCAGCACACTGTCCAGAAGTCATAAGCAGTTAACAAAATGCAACATGATTGTTGGCAGGCCTGCTGGTCTGGGTCATGTAGCCAAAGCTGAATTTATAAAACACAGTAAAAGGGATGGGAAGAGAGGAAAGGCAATTGGCATTTGAAACCGTGTACCAGCCTGATAGGAAAGCTCTGCAACTTCCTCCTGGTTTTGCATTTCCATTTCTTTCTGCCTGGCTGGCCCAGACAAGGACTCATCTACCTGCCCTTCCACCAGACAATAGCTCTTGAGGAGTGAGTCACGCTTAGACACGGGTACTGCAAATTCTTACTCAGGACAAGTCCCCACACCCCCACATCCAGAGGACATCTCAGACATTATGGTTAGACTTCCGTGCAAGGGGTAGCACATACCTTTCACAGAAGAGATAAAAAGGGATTTACAGGAAAGGTGGAGCCCCTTTCCAATAAGGAGTACTGGGCCACATTTTCATATGGTGGCACAGCCACATAGCTGCACAGCCCCCGATCCAGCCCGCGCTCAGTTGCCCCTGCAGAAGATAGGGTTTATCTTCCTATCCTGGCCAAAAAGTACATTTGATGGGGCTCTGATCTCTGCCAAAGAAAGGAGCAGATTGGGTGTTTATGCAGAGAGAAGGGAGATGTTTGTGCTCAGGCAGCAATTATACCCTGAAATCCAGAGGCTGACGGTTGCTGCTCCAGGGCAGCCAACTCTGCTTCCTGCAGCTGGCTGCTTAATACTGCAAAGGTGATGAAACCTGAAGGGAGCCACTGAATAGGTGGTAATTATGACTGACACAATGACGGCTTGTGCAGACATGTAACGGTGGAACAAAACACTGCAGTTAGCTAACAAGAGATCGGTATAAGGTTTTTCACTGGCACCGTGTCTCCTGTCTGACACTTCTGAAATTGGAGGGAAAAAAGCGTTGTGAGCTTCAGCATTCAGAGACATAATAGGCCAGACAAGCTGAGGGTGGAATGCCAACATCTGTCCCTTTCAGGATGATTATAGCAGGTTCTGTTTCCATGTTGATTTCTGCAAAACTACTTTTCTTACTTGCAGGTTTTTTCCTTCATAAATATCTCTTCTGGATTGTCTCCCTGTGATACAGTTGACTACACTACTCCTCCGTCTCCCTCAAGCACAGAGTTTTCAGAACAATTTCAAACAACTATAGGGGGGCATGTGTGTACCCAAACCCACGTTACCAGATTATTCTCTTTCCCTTTCTTTATCTAGAGGGACATAGAGGCTTTCTTGAGTATTCATGCTTTTATGCAGAGGGTTGAGGAAAGGACACTGGGACATCCTGTTCAATCAGCATGCCTTTGGAACTTCTTCAAGTGTTAATGGACAAAAAAAAAAAAAAAAAAAAAGAAAAAATCCCTTTCCTGCCCAGCGAAAATATCTAAGATAAACCAGAAATCTCCTAGGTTTCTATAATAATAGTAGTAGCTAGGAAACAGGAGAATAAGGACTCAAATTCATCACTAACTGCATAAGCGCTGATGTATAGTCCTTTCTTCCCCCTGTTTTTTGAAGTGGAACATGTAACTGCTCTGGCATAAGACCTGCTTTTAATCGTATATGAAACCAGTAACCAAAGTTCACAATTGAGGGGGGAATTAGGCAGAGTAGGAACCTGGACCAGATAAGAGCCCTAACAACACATGCACTGAGGAGGGCAGGAGGAATTATATCTATCACCCCAGTGTGAAAAGGAGAACAAAAAATTCCACTCTGTTGTTGGAAATCTTATGCAGTGGAAGTTTTGTCAGGAATGGTACAATTCCATAAAAGATGTCTGCCGCAATCCATCTACACATTTTAATGAAAAACATTTTCATCAGAAATTTTCCAAACATTTGCTGATCCTGCCAACAGTGCGCTTGCTTTCCATGGAAACTCCATGGAGTACTCTTCCCCAGTGTCTTCTGCTGGAATTAACGAATTTATACACCTCTTACACCTCCTTTTCATCTTTGTACTTCTTCCCATGTAGAAAAGTGGAAAGTCTTTGCTTCACCCAGTAGCCATGCCATTCTCTGGAAAGAACCTCCTAATCCCCAAACCCACCAGTCAGAATTTATTGAGTAAAATCTGTAAATCTTGAATACTGTGTTAAACAGAGCAGCCATATAAAAATCATCCATTTTACTCATGGCCATTGCAGAATGATCTGGTATTTTATCTCTTCCTGTCCCATCAGTGAAATTTTTCTATGGTTGTCTAAACAACTAACTCTACATCTCAATGACCATATCTTTTACTCTGTCCTCAAAGTGCCTGTGATGCAAAGTTAGCGTAATGTAACTTATACAAAAGTGAATGGAAAACATTTTTATGCAACTACAGATTATTGTTCAATGGCCAGTACGATCTCATTCAGAAGACGTACATATGTTCCAGATTTGGGGCTAATAACTATAGGGATATACAGTTTAAAGAAAAACTGTAATCCAATTTATATTTTTTCAATTATTTCATTGTGTTGAAACAACATGATTCATCCACCTTTGGTTCTGAGGCCAGAGAACAGCCTGTGGAAAGCAGTTGCTGTATAAATAAACATACACAATTGTGTCTGTGTCCCTCTGTGGCACATACCAGCATTGGTTACTGGTCATTTATTTCTTCTGCTGTGCAAAACATTGAACACTGAGAATTAACTAAAAGCAGGTTTTCCTTTTCTGGATTTTAATAGAGAAAAAATAGTGAGTGTGCCTTTAGGGCTGCTTTCTAAATTCTACTTTGAAGTCAATTCTTACCTAGGTCTTGTTTAAATGTATTAGGCTGTCACTCCATCTAGTCTAGCATCCTGTCTTGGGCAGTGGCCAGTGCTTTCAAGAGGAGCTTTACATGCCTGCGGGAGAAAGGGTGGTAGGAAATTACAAAGGTGTATGATCAGAAAGAGGAAGGGAGACAGAGCTCAAGTTATTTCCTCTTACTCACAGTTCTCCTTACAGCACCTGGAGCAAGCAATATAATAGCAGGTGCATGTAATGTAAATTCATGGCACACAGACCACTGGAAATGCAATGCCATGAGACAGATGTTGGAATACGTCTGCATAATATTATCAGAAACATGGAGTAAGCCTGCACATCTGAAAAGACATCAAAATCTGCTCTTCTAGATTGTCCTCCGAGGTAAAAAAAAAAGACCACCTTGCTTAAGAGGAACAAGGAACTGTGATATAGGAGCTTAAGCTCTCGTTCAGAGAAGCTGGGGCTGCTGCCTACATCCTATCAACCACTGCTGAAATGGCTAGAACATCAATATTGACTATCACGCTGCAGGACGAATAACCAGAGATTTACAAAATAACTGAGGTGTGAAGGGACCTCTAGAGGTCTGTGGCCAAGTATTCTGCTCAAAGCAGGGCCAACTTCAAAGGACAGAGATAATATTAAAGATTAAGCAATCAGTTGCATCCTGTCTTATCCAATGTAAGAAATCAACCTCACCGTGCTTGGGGAGAGCTGAGACTCAACATGGAGCACCTTGAGGGTCACAGGTGCACTGTGATAGACGTTACACAGGTTGATAGACATCACAGATTGGACACAGGTGTAAGAAACAACCTCATGAACTTGAATGTCACTCGCAGTGGCATTGCATCTCCAAATAGGAGGGACAGGAAATATGGCTGTCAGAGGAGTTGAACAGCAGACATTACATGCAGTGCATCATTAATAACAAAGGTGGAATTTCTTTTTATTTTCTTTTTTATTTAACAAAAATTTCTATACATGTTGGACGGATTTTGATGACGTGATCAAATTCTCCATTATATTCACAGGGGCTTGAATTTCTCCTTCCCTCTTTTTTAATAAATATAAAATCAGATTGTTGCATAATCCTAAAATTCCAGGGTAGGGGGGTTTTCTATGTATAAACTGCATATATAATGTATCAGAGCTCACAAATTAATCACCAGAAGTTAGTGACATCTGAAAGTGGGCAGGGAATCCTAACAGGCTCCCGAGAGGGTGTCTAAGGAGACACTTTGGCAGAAAACTGTGCTGACTTTCTATAAAAAGAGTGCAGTGTAGTTAATTTTAACCACATATTATGCCTAATTAACTCATTATGCAAATATGTACATAATAAGCCACTATCATCTAAGGGCCCAAAAATCCAACAACCATGTTTTGAAAGGTCACATCCTAAACCTTAAATATAGAGAGTGAGAGAAAGGAAAAAAACAGTCAGGAGAATGAAAAAAGCTCAATAAAAGGCTTTACTGCTGGAAAGAACAACAGCAGGAGCTTTTCAAAACATAACCACTTACCTTTTTAAAGAAAATAAATATGTAGTCTGTTCTGACTCTTCAGCTGTGCTTGTTCTGTCTCTTTTTCCCACGCCTACTCATCTCCTTTCATTTCTCTCCTCTAGGCCTCTCTTTCAGTGTTTTCAGCATGCTTTTTTGTTCCCCTTTCTCTCTGGGCCAGCTGAAGCCCTGAAGACCTTGAAAGAAGGATGACAGAGCTGCAGACCAAAGAGGGATCAGAGAGCTGCAGAAGGCAGAGGTGGGCTGCCAGCACATGGCGGTAGAATCAGGGTGGAAGTGGGGAGGGCTTGTTTGGAGTTGCTACCTGGCAAGAACTTATTAAAAAGTAAGAGCTTACTGAAAAAAAAAAATTAAGCATTTTGACTTTCACTGCATTCATCCTAGCAAGAAAAGTGCTAGAGCGCTGAAAGAGTTCATCTCAATAATGCCAGGTAATCAGTCCAGGGAATGCACTGGAAATTCATATCCAGCAAACTCTATTTTCCCAAACGTGCATGCAAGCACATCTCCCACTCACACTTAACAAGGAGAGTCTCTCCTGTTTTTTACAAATGTAGGCCTCTGTGACCCATACTTTGTTTCCTTGGGGTAGACTACCAGCTAACAACATCCAACCTTTTCTGCTTTTCTTCCTCTTGCTTTGAGGAATGAGAGCCAGGGTAGTCAGCCCAGATGTGTCACACCCACATATTCTTTGGTGAGCACATAGCCCTGCCACCAGCCTCAGTGAGCAGCCCTTCAAGTCCTTTATCCCACAGCCCCCCCAGATTTGGCACTGTTCAGTAAGGTGTTTTCCGTGCAATATTTCCAGCTACATTACACAATTTGCCCCAAACCTCTCAAGGCTATAATATATGTTGAGTATCCTACTTAGTCTGCAGTCTTACCAGAATAATGGTGATAATGTTTTATCTATCCAATGAAGCTTGTCTGGCATCATATGCCATCCAAACAAGATTTTGAATTGTATTTCCATTGGAGATGATACCATCACACTTTTGACCTACTTACAGATACAGGTCCAAGTCTTATCTGCCAGATCCATCTGCGATTCCCGCTCCTGTTTCTCTGTATATTTATGTTCATGTGCTCCCTCTGCATTCCTCAGAGTGCAATAAATCCCACCTGCCAACCCCTTCGTCACCTCTGCCTCAAAAAGGATTGCTTCAAGGTCAAGCAGCTCCCTTGTAATGTACAGTTTAACCTGATTTGTGGAGGAGAAGCTTTGAAATTTTTAAAATAAGGCTAAGGTAAAGTAAAGCTTGCAAATGAAACTCTGACGGTAAGCTGGAGTATTTCCCTCTCCAAAGAGTTCGAGCAGAGGGCACTGTGCCATCTGAAGCCATAAGAGCTGGAATTATGTTATTTATGACTCTACACATAAGATATACCTCAAGTAGAAAAGAAAACAAATGCTGACAACAGAAAGCGATCAAATCCCCATCCACGTAAATCAGCAGGAGAGAGGCAGAGGGACAAATTGTCTCCCAGTCTCTCTGAAAATTCACACCAGTGAATACCAGCATTAGTCCAGGCACTTTTAGAAACCTTCATTGAAGAAACCAAAAGGTCAAATGTAGGGTGGAGGCCTTAAAAGTATCAAAAGATGGCAAATAATTGCGGAGTATAAAAATGTTCTATAACATTGTGCTGGTTTTCACCTGGATTTGGCTGCCACAGAAGTGCTGCTCCACTGGTGAGATGTTGGGTATTCTTTTGAGTCAGCAGCAATGAAAATTCCAGACAGAATACTAATATGAGCATTTAAGATGTGGATGGAAAACACAAATGCAAACGCATAGGTGTCCTATGCATATTGCTCTTATGTACCTTCATTGCTAAGAGTGGATGCTTTATGCTTAAAATAACAGTGTGGTAAACATGTTGAAGTGATGTGGCCCCTATCATAAAGAGCTAATAATACATAATTCTACAGCATAGGTCAGTAAGATTTCAACAGTACTGCAGATATAAAAAATAGTGCATTATTAAAATTGTTACAAAACGCAAATATTCAAAAACTTTTGGCCAGACCCCCTAATGTCACGGGAATAGCTTAAAAATCATGTCTTTATTTTAAAAAAAAATATTTTTTATATTCTGCTTACAGTCCTTTTGAAACGTAAGAAAATCTCATTTTCAGCTTTCTTCTGTACAATGAAAACTTTTATTTTTCAATAAATGCTGCAATTTTCATGTACTCACCTGACTCCAAGAGTCAAACTTTAAAAAACAAATAAATTTCCAAAGATCGTGAGAAAGGGCATAAGAACACATCAGGACTAAGTTGAAAAGACCTCTTGAAAAGGCTGAGATTCCAGCAAGTTCCACTTAGCATTAGCTAAATGGATTAAAAACTGTCAGTCAACTAAAGATGTAGGAACAGATGCCCATACTGTATATATTTTTTTAATTTTAATGAATAGTTCCAATGATAAATAACAGATTTCCCTATTTATAGAAGACTAGTGTTACAAGAATATCAGATTGTGCTATTACACCCCCACATGCCTACCAGTTTTCTATATGGAAATTTGATAATGACAGGAATTGTTGCTTTTAGACATTTGGAAACAACAAAAAGAAATGGGTTTTTGTTGTTGATAAAAAGCAAAAAAGCTACTTATCTATTTGATTTTTATTTTCTTTAATTAATCTGAGACATAAGGATATTTGTTTAACCAGAGGCAGAATTTAAAGGCTAAGGAGACACCATGAGAGGAAAAAAAAAAAAAAGAAGAAAAAAACCCCACACATGCAAAGACTGCACTAAACTCTTTTTTCTTCGGTGCTTTTAATTTCTACCTTCCAAGCAAAAATGCATCTGAAAGTTTGCAGAAGTAAAAAAGAGACAAATAAAATATCCTTGTAATTTTCAAATTTTCAGGTTTGCTAGCCTCCCTCACACATTTCACGAAATGTGTCATGGTATTTACCAATATGATAAAAAAGCACCTAAAAACTAACGTTGCACTGTGTTAGGAAAACTGCCCAAAAGAGCTAGTATTGAAATATCATGTAAAATTCATGTGCTAAGAAAAATTCCATTCAGACTGAGTCACAGAGCCTCATGCTGTATTTGTAAAATTCTCAAACTTGATATGAGAGCATTATTGCCTTCAGGCTTGTTATTTCATCCCCTGGACACACACAGAAGCATATCATCCTTTCATAGGATTGATCAGCAAATATCCTCCAGAGCAGTTAGATAAGAAGGCATTCCCTTCTGCTAGCTGTAGGTTTTTGCTGTGTTGCATTTATTACTGTGGTGTGAAAATCTCCCACTGAGTGCAATACCTTTAAACACTTCTCTGGGTTTTTTTGTTGTTGCGAGGCGCTTTGCCAAGTGGTGTGTTGTGTTATTTACCTTGGAAAAGAATTGTTGCAGCATAATTTATTTTGGTCTGGGCAGAAATTAGCTATGGAAGAAGTTCTGAGACCTGCTTTCTCATTACCAGCAGGTCTTCCATCTGCTTAATTAGAAGTGCAAATATTTGGAAATCTGAAATCCTGCAGCAGTGTCTCAGATAGCATTTCTTTGTTGCAAGATCTGAAAAGTGATCACTGATAATTGTTGATTGTGCTCTGTGTGACTGTAATTACATGGCATTGATCTGATGTTCAGACACCACAGTGATGAGCCTAATATAAGAACCTAAATAGACTAGATACAATTAGACCAATAATCACCGAGAAGAGCTAGTTTAAAAGGGCACAGGAAAATCACAAACAAGTATAAATGACTGAAAGGGAAAAAATAAACCAAAAACCTGCTGAATATTTTATCCAGCAAAGTCTATTCAGTCATTTAAGCTGCCGATCAAATACCAAACACTTACCTCTTTTTGTGATCAAAAAAAGGACTATTTAATTCCCTGCCAGCCTGGAAAAATAAAGAGACTGCAGCAAACCTGCTCTGAACTAAGCAGGTAAAGCATCAGGCTGTCTGCAGACATGGGCGGCTGGCCAAGTGTCCTCAAGGATTGTCCCTAAATACCAAGGGACGGTCTGATCAGCCGGGTAGGGAGGTGAGAAAGTAGGAGAGGACTGTGAGAAGGGAGAATTCATTTCCACAAGAATGTCTGCTTGGCACTGGATAAAGTACTTTTACATTAGCATTTAGCACACCAGCCACACAGCTGTAAAAGGGTAGAAACCTGAGAAGGAGATGAGATAAAAGGGGAATATTGCTTCTAAGTGGGCTGTGAACTTTCTTGCTCTAATTGATCTCTTACCATCCCACACAAAGGAAAGCAACTGGCAGGTTCTGCAGACGGGTGGTTGGTTGCCAGCACGCAGGAAAACCTTCAAACCCTCCCTGCAAATGCTGAAAACCGGGTTCGCCCTCGGGCCAGCACAGGCACAACTTGTTTTTAGGGGAAAGGGACATGAGTGCTGGTGGCGTGGTGACAAAATAGCCACCTGGCACGTGGGCTAGCCACATGGCTAGTGCCTCCGCTACAGCATCTTCTCTTCATACCGTGCCATAAGGGAAGAACAACTTTAGTTCAGTTGACAAGGAGGAAAAACTTTTTATTCAAATGCTTTCTGCAGGATCATCAGACCAGCATGTTCAGTAACTCCTATATCCAGCTCAAACCAGTATCTGGTCCCCAAGGGTCTCAGAAACCTCCCCGCACAATTATTCGTGGTAAGGTTAAAGGGTCAGTGGAGGAGAGCAGGGTGACCACGGGTGGTGTGGCTGTACCTGCAAAGGCTGAAGGGCTTTGGGAAAGAACAGGCTGGGGAAAGGGATGTTGCACTTTTGTCAGAGCAGATTAAATGGCTGGAAAAATAAACCATCTTTCAGGCAGGAGGCTTTTTGGGTCACTCTCGTGAAATGTTAAAAGGGCATTTTCCCCCTGGGTTGGCAGAACATTATGAAACAACATGGTCAGGAATTTGGACTTGGTGCTAAAAATGTCAATTTAGCTTCTTTCTGGGAAGCTGACCCACTGGAGAAGGACCCAAACCTTCACTGAGCTCTGTGGAGGCAGATGGGGGCCAGGGAAGGCAACATCCCTCCAGTCAGCTCACCAAAGCATGTTTTGTGGAGCTTTTTTGTCAAATCAAAAGCATACTAACTTTCTACAATTTAAATTCACAAACAACTTAAAAGAATTGTTCAGTAAATAATTTCACATAACAAGTGAATTTGAGAAAACAGCAATCTGTTTTAGAATAATTTGTGAAGAGATAAGAGGAAAAATTTGTTGAATAAATTATCCGTTATAAATTATTCTCCCACCTGCACTTCCAACCATCCTGCTTCAGTTTCTGCTGTTACTTTCTCCCCGTTCTAAAGCACAGGGAATATTCAACTTTCATGTGCTCAGCAGTAGGCAGAATACAAAACTGTATAAATAATACAAACTCAGCTCATATTTTGTTCCGTGCTCAGTGGCTTTTTACTTCTTCCAACGTTTTTCTACCTTGTGTCTGGTTTGGTTGTGGGTTGGGTTTTTTTTGGCAGGTTGAAATTCATGACCTCTGTCTCAGCACGTATGTTCTATAGCAAAGAAAATATTATAATAAAGAATAAGAATTAAAAGATATCCTAACACTGACAACAGGCAGCACTTTCCATTTGGAGATTTTCAGTGATTTGCAAAGGCAGATGCGTTTCATTATACCCAACTTCACAGACAGAGAATCTAAGACCTTGCAATATGTATATAACAAAATCTTCCACTCGTTTCAAATCCACCTAAGTTTTGCCCAGAGAGGTTAATGGTGCTTCCCAGTGTGAGAAAGGTGACAGCTATGCCGTTGTGCAGAGCTCTGGGCAGAGGCAGCCAGGCTAGCTCTGAACAGGAAGCACCAGAGCCACGTCAACCTGCTGCTGCACCTGCACTCATTAGAAGCACCACTAATTAGCTTCACACAGCAACATGCTGCCATAACTATATTGCTTCCAGAATCCAATTAGTATCTCTGTGAGGTACAGCGCTAGGCGATGTAGATGTGCAGCCTGTTCAGAGCTGCTCTGATACCACCAACCAAGGTCAGCATTCATGGCTAGACATGCCCAAGACAGGCCACTGGTAAAGCCACGTAGATCCTAAACCTCCCAATATTTGCTTTTGTGTTCAACTCACTGGATTATGAAGTTTTCCCCACCCCAAAGACAAGATACAGCAGATACAAAAGCACTTTTTTTGTTTTTAACTCAAACAATAATCATATTCTCTGTAAATACACCCCACAAGGCAAGTGTTCGCTGTGGATGGGTTTACACACTTCGCTTCAGTCGCTTAATTTATCCCAAGTGTATCTTAGTAATCTGCAGTGAGCTGATACAGAGACATGTCAGCTGAAGCCAGAAAGCACAAAATCCCCTTCTCCCACCACCTTTTCATTGTGCAATGAAACATTAGGTTTCTACATCTGCCTGGGGGAAAGGATTCTGCAAGATGTACCTGGGTGCATAATACTGATTTGCTCTCTGATAAGAAATGTTGCACCAGCATTATCTGAAGAGCCAAGTTTGGGATGAGGCCATGGATGTTCACCAAGTGTGAACTGGAGATGCCCTTGGGATTTTATCAATACGATTTGCCTGCCTTTACTTCTTGCTTTCTGTGTGCTGTCTCTGTAACGAACGTTCTCATGACCAGTACTGGTGCTAGCCTTCACAAGAACATGGGCTGCAGTCAGTCACTCTGAATTCTTTAGGGGTAAAGTCAGGAATTCTCCAGCTTGCAGATCCCTGAAGCTGGCTTTTGTTCCAGGGCAGGCACCCCACACAGACTCCACAGACAACTAAAGCCACTTTTTACAAGTAAAATTCACCAGGGCAGAGCCATGGAAACTCATTTGCTCTTTGTTTTCTGGGTGGTACCCACACAACTGTGAGGGTCAGCTTTTCATTTCCCAAGCTGCTGGTCTTTATCACAGACTATAAGGGACTGGCGGACCAACCCAAGGCTCACACTGGACAGGGCTGGCTGGGGGCTCTGTGGCACCCCAAATGACAGTGGGATTTGAGCCTCAGTGTCCCGTATGGTCTGCTTTCCCCTTCAGCTGGGAAGCTCCAGGGAGGAGAGGTCCTGCACTACCCATGTGATGGAGTCATTGTGCAAGACCAGCTCCTGAACTGCTCAGGAGCTGTGGTTTGCCCCCACCTCTCTTCATTACCTCTTCATTTAGACCTTCAGGTCCAGCTGGTGATCTGGATGGCTCTTGTCTAAGGAATAATGTACATAATATTTAATTACAAATCATAGAATGGTTTAGGTTGGAAGGGACCTTAAAGATCATCTAGTTCCAAGCCCCCTGGCATGGGCAGGGACACCTCCCATGAGACCATGTTGCTCAAAGCCTTGGACACCTGGCCTTGAACACTTCCAGGGATGGGGCATCCACAACTTCTCTGGGAAACCTGTTCCAGTGCCTCACCACCCTCACAGTAAAGAATTTCTTCCTTATATCTAATCAGATATGTTTTCTTCTCTTTAAATTGTCTTTATGGGAGAAACCAGGACTTAAAAGAGAGCTCAGTGTTCACTCAGTGTTCCAGTCTTGCCAGTGTTCATATTTCAAATTGATGAAATCGGTGGGGAAATGCACACATGGAACTAAGCAAATCTGCAATGTTGGCTGGATCAGGCCACTCCAGGGACAAGAGATCATTTCCAGTTTCTCATGGCAAACGTGGAACCTTACACGCTATTTCTGAGAGAGTTGTAAAAGGAAAACAAATTTTTAAGTAATTAGATTTAAAATGCACTTCTCTATCATTTTCAGGCTAAAAATTACAAGTGAACTTACATCAACATTGTATTGTCAATCTGGCTTCTTAACGTGTGTTTTTACTATTTACAAAAGCCTTTTCTGTTCACCTTTTAGAAATCTTCTCTTGATTCCATTTCCTTTTCTAATTACAATCCCATTTCCTTAGCAAGTCCTTGAAAAAGCTTCCCCCATGCCTCTAATCATCTCTCCAGTTATAATCTTCAAAATTGTGTTCCATTCAGTTTTCAATTTGGCAGTGCCCAAAGACCGATCTCCATGTGGTTAACAACCTTTTATTTGCTGCCAGTTAGGGCTGAGGTTTTTGCTTTTTCTCCTCTTGGGCTTCAGTGATGTACTTGATGCTGTTTAATACATCCTTCTTCAGCACACTTTTGTTATGCAGGTGTTTGCTTTATCACGGACTCCTGGGTTTTCATTTTTTTGCTGGGTGCAAATTTATCCTTTGTAGAATCCTATAATCCAGCCTTTCCTCTTCATTTCCTTCACATTTCTTCAAGGCCTGATCGAAGGCACAAAGAATATTTTATTTTAGCCTTGATCCAAATACAAGAAAACACTTTTCAGGAGTGAAATTGCTGCTGAAAATCAGGATAGCAACATTCAAATTAACTAAGCTGTGCTGATTTAGATCTGCAAAGGGCTCTGGTCGCCATTAGTATCATACGGAGACACTCAGCTTCCTGCTGCATTTAAAAGGAAAGTTCCTGCCCAGTCACCCCTAGGGCATCACAGGACTGGTGCCAGGGCTATCTTCTGAACTGTTCTCCTTAGTGGACCTCTCTCTTCAAGCACATGAGCAGAACCAGGAGCCTATGGCAGATCTCTGCATGTCCCATGGAGGCAGGGTACCTAACAGGTAGGTGTGGCAGACAAAGCATCAGGACTAGTGAGTCCTTCTACAGAGCTTGCCTGTAGCTTTAGAGAGAAATGTCAAGCTATAATGGAAATAGGAAGGGGCAGAGCTTTTTGCAAATACCTGTAAATGTGTTTTCTCCCTTTCTCTCACCTCATCAAAATGTAATTTTAAGTGGTGTTTCTTTGCGCAGTCAGTTTCAAAGTATGCTACTGTCAGTTTCAGAGAAATAAGAATGATGGACAGAAAATCAACTATCTCCTTTCTCTGGTCACTTGGAACAAAATGCAGAGATGATTTTTTGCACTTATTTCCCCTGGAAAGGCAGGCATTGCTGTGCTGGCTTTCTAGGAGCCAGTCACAGAATCCAGAGCAGGCTGCAGCTGCTCCCTCAGTGCCTCAGACCGTAACATCTGCGGAGCAGTTCAGCGCTCTGGCTGTGGCCATGAAGTCGCAGCTCTGTCTGAGTCCATCCTATTGCACGTGAACTAACCTGCTCGGGTCCAGAGCTAGATAGATGTGCCTGCTGTTGTCATGTAATGCTTGTGCCTACGCAGTGCCTAAAGCCCCGTCGGCAATATGCAGATGATCTTGTCCCAGGGGACAAAAGGCACTATCAAACATTTGCTATTTTATATGTATAAATACATTTGACAACTTTAGAACTGTGTGAGCAAGTAAGTGTCTGAAGTAGAGGGCAAATTCATAGCAATTTTCTCTCCTTGAGTATCTTCCCGTGGGAGGGAACTTTTTGAGAGGCTGTGTTCATTTTCCTGTGACTATGGAGAACAATAGAAACCAGAATGATCTTTACAGAGCCCCCACCTCCTTCGTGGCATTAGTTAGCATGCAGAGAGCTGCTCTGTGGACAGAAGAAAGGCACACATAAAGACTCCAAGGAAGGCTTCTGCTTTCCTCTTCCAAAATTACTGTTTAGAGCCTGTAAGGTACATCACAGTAGGCAGGAAGATGCTAAATACAGCCCTTTCATATATCTTTTAGCAACAAGGACACAGGTGTGCTTCTGCTCCCCTCCATCACTGGATTATGCTTTTTTAGTTTTCAGGTGGGGATTGGAATGTCTCCTTCTGGAATTGTAGATGAGAGTTACAAGGTTTGTCTGCCCCATTCAGAAGAAAAGAGAATGCTTCTCTTTGCTTTGTGGTACCTTTGTACTTTATTTAGGCACACAAATTAAAAGACAATGAACCATTTTATCACTGCGCTATTTTTCGCAGTGAGAGTTGCTTTTCAGAGATCCCAGTACTGGAGCAAAAAAATATTAGTACTTTTGTGTGTGAGGAGTGGATGTGTCCACTTGCCTCTCCTGGAAAAAGGCATGCAAAATATTTCCTTATGATGGGGAGATCCACTTTGGTCAAAGGATCATGACTGCAAGCACTGAGGCTTAATCTAGCATCTTATGTAGCTGAAACTATTTTTGAAGGGCAGGATGCCATTAAAACACATGAAGAAACTGAAAGCTATGGCAGAAAGAAATGGAAATTAACCCATCTTCTGCAACACAATAGCCCTGAAATTTGCCTGCCATTGTTTGTAGGCGTTATCAGGAAATACCACATAGGTTGTGCTACTTCCATTTAATCATACAAAACAGAAGAGTAATATAGGTAAAGCAAAATAAATAGGTACACAGACACAGAGCTATGTATGTTTATGCACATACACACTAAATCACTCATACACAAAGCTCCAATCACAGCAACAGCCCAGGATTTCTGTTGAGTTACTGAATGTTTCCCAGCACTGCTATATCATCTCCATATGAAAAGTTTTCTTAGCTCCAACAAGCACCTCATAACAAGTTCACTCATTTTTCCTTTCTCTGATTAGAAATTACAAATTGCACCCCAAGGCATAAAATAACTACTTTAAAAAGAACCTGAATAAACAAATGTGCAATACCTATATGAAAAGCTGTGGCCATTCTTATTTGCTGTAATTTAGAAAAAAAGCAATATTAATAAAAAATTCTTCTCTGTTTGGTGACCATGATATAGAGCGCTTTTCTACGTTATCAGTCAGGAGTGAGTCAGGGAAGTGCCAGCTCTGTCTTCCTACATCTCTGTAAATCAGAAGCAATACCACTAAAACTGGGAGGTTAAAACCTGCCTGACAAAAGAGCAAAATCCATTGATTTGAAGGCAAAACACCGATGACTGCAGACATTTCATGGCTAAAAGAGACATTCACAGACACTGGGAAAATGCTGTGCTCTTTCCCACCCACAAAATGCAGACACTTTCCTTTCTGGGTTTATTTTCCCCCACTATTTTACCTAAGCTGTCACTTCTGTTAAACTGTTCATTGTGAAAGTTAAGCTGTCTCTAGAGATGCATCCAGACTGCTGCCTTCTACAAGTTTCCCAAAGATAAAAAGAAAGCTATGGGTACAGATTACTAATGCCTTCCCACCTCACAACAGTTGCTCCAAAACACAAAAGGCCACCTGAGTTGCTTTTAGTTATGTCCTTGCCATTTCTCAAGGACCTGGAGTTAACTTCACTGGATTTCAGCCCAGCACAGATCGACATAAAAATCCCCCCCGTTTCTCTCAAAGTTTCCCTCAAAACTGCCCTTTCGTGAAGTGTATTTTGATCTCTTTGTTCTACCCCCTCTCTCTTCTCTCAGAATGTCAAGTCCATTTCTGCAAATCTGCTCACTCCAGATTTTCTGATCACAGATCAGTTGAAGTTCAGGAAAGCTTTTTATCTTCTGCCACCAAGAAGATCAATGTTGTTTTGATACCCTCCTGTCCAACGTACACTTGAAAAACACATTACTAGTGTTAGTTCTTCCTACTGTTAATAATCTTATTACAGATTAGCAGGCATAATTATAGTAGCATGTGCATAGCCACTCTGTGTCAGAGTTACCATGTGATGGGTCTTTTCTAAGACTATTAAAATGGGTCTGTCTCTGCCTCTTTCACTTTCTGTCAAGCTCATAGGCACATAACAACTGCTACTCCCAATCAGAGCCCTTCGGAGCATGTTACACTCCAAACCAGTCAAGGATCAGTTACCTTCACTTTTTTCTCCCTTCCAAAGGGAAAAAAAAGAAAGCTACTACTTAAAGTACAACACATACGTCCACAATTATCAATCAGTACCTGAGCTGGCCTTCTTTAGCTCATGCCTCTTTGAGGCATCCCATGGTTTTACCCTCTCTGTGTCTCTGTCGGGTCCATTCCATTGATGCTGTCTGGCTCACAGGCTCCTTTTCACTTGCTTCTGAGATTTGGCATCCATCTCTTCCCACCAAGGGAAGAAGGTGCAATGATTCCTCTTTGTCCAACAGATCTGTACTTGCTCGGTAATTGCCTCTTCAGAGAGAGGAGCAACCCCTCATGACAGCAGCCTTTTGTGCCACTAAATGTATTTCCATTAAATGCAGTCTAGCTGTCTTGGATTGCAAAGATTTTGTTCCTGCCATTTGTTAATACAGTACATTCTCTATTTGATTTTTTCACAGCAGTTAGACATCCCACACTTCAATGTGCCTGACTACAGTGTTGGACAGTCTTAATCTAAGTTTGCTGCTGAACATGTTTCATTACCCAGAGCACTGCTCTGGAATTAAAAAATTCTTAAATGGGATATGAGTGGAACTTAACAGATTGTTTAAGGAATCTTCCCACACTGCCATCAGACTGTGGATATCCTGAATCAAAAGTAATGTGTTTAAAACTCTTTTAGAAAATATTTACATTCCTAATAATAAAATTGTGGGCCATTATCCGACATAACCATCGGTTGTGTGCTATGGCAGACGAATACCAACTTATATATATGAAATCACACGTTCAACAGCTGACTTCTGCAGCAATGTAACTTCCTGATACCAGAAATAATGATCTGAAAAAAATGTGATTATTTTTTTTTTTCACAGTAAACATAAATAGATTTCTTTCACCCCTGGAGCATGAGTCTTAAGTTTCTGGAATTACCTACCATATTGCTGGTTTGTTTTTGTTTTTTTTTTTTAATTTACCAACATTTCTAAAATTAACTAGCTTTTCATTTTTTGTCTAGTTTGCCAAATTATCAATCAGGAGTGAGTCAGGGAAGTGCCACTGATCTGTGGTTAATATTTATAAATATAATATAGCACATTCTGCATTTTCTTTATATACAGATATTGTGCATGCATTCTGTTTACTAGCACTGGATTCAAAGTTTTGGGAAGTGGTTTAGCATGCTCAGAAACTATACTCCATATTATATTAAATACTCTTTCAAAATTATTTGAAGACCAGTAAGTGCTGTCCAGTTAGTCAGGCTTGGAGCTTGTATTACCTTCTGCAATGTTTTATCTAGTATCTTGGCTTTCTGCAGTGACAGGTCTCCACAGTGACATTCTGTCTGAGAAGAAAAAAATTTCTTAACAATCTTTGCATGCACAGGAGACTCTGTGTCTGTACTACTTCAGTTCTATTGAAAGCTCAGGACAGAATATCTGCTTTATGTAAGTCTTTTCCAGATTTATATTTGAGTTGTAAATCACACCAGACTTTGCAATCTAGGAGATCTGCCTGCAAAGCCCTTTTCAGCAATTGCCAATAATGGCTTGTGATCAGTTCCTGCTAGCACTGGTATTCCATATAAAAACAATGAACATTTTTTGCATGCATGGACTAAAGACAGAGCCTCCGATTCTTTTTGTGCATGCTGACATGCTGTTCCAGTTAGGTCTCCAGAAGCATATGCCATAGGTCTCCAGTGATCACCATTCCTTGTTAAAAGTGTTGCCCCAAGGCCTTGCTTAGAAGCATCAACTGCCAGCTTTGTTTGGTGCTTATTATCATACACTCTGAGGACAGGTTTCTTCTTTATCAACTATTTGAGATTCAGGAAGTCCCTGTTGTGATTACCAGTCCATGCCCATTATGCATTTTTACACACTAAAGACCTTCAGACAGCAGTTTAAATGGTTTAGAGCTGTTTGAATAAAAACTCCCCAACAAAATTTGCCTTTTCTTTAAGTTTCTGTATGTCTTCTTTATGTATGTATGGGGACATATTAGTAATCAGACCTATTTGCATCCTCTGCTAAGTTTTTGTGGTTTCTTTTTTCCCCTGCTACATTTTCCGAGATTGGTTATTTCTTTAACCTTGAACTCACATTTTTGTCTTCTGCATTTCAACCTCCTAATTCGAATCCCTTACAGGAGCTTACTAGACTCTCTGATTGCAACATTTTTCTCTTATTTTTCTCCTCATCTTGTCCTCACGGTTTCAAGTCATTTATTGTGTATTTGTGGGAAATACTTGAGATTTTAAAAAGCATTTTCCAAATAACAGATAAACTGGGGCCTTCTAAATGGTGCATTAAAACTGCACAGATGTGAGCTTTTTTTTCTAGAGGACCCTGTCAGAACACAGCTGAAGCATCCAGTGGTCCCCAGAAACAACTCCCTGGCTAAGGATTTTTTTTTTCCCCTTTTTACATGCTTTGTTAGTTGCTCAGACTGCCAGCCACAGGGAAGTACTCTTCTTTCTTTTTCATAATTATTGTGGAATAAACTAATTTTGGAAGCTCTCTGACAGTTTCCATTGTATCTAACTTGGCCAAAATAACTCTTCCAAGTTTTCATTTCAGCTCCAGAGAGAGATTTCTAGGAACATCTATGACAGGACAACTGATTCAGTCACTCTTACTTTATGTTTTTGTTGGCTTTCTTTGACAACATTAAAAACATCTGGAAAATGCTCTCCCAGCTTACGAGCTGCTGCCCTTCCAAGGAATGTACTCCGTCAACAGTCAGTAGGTCAGAGATGTTTGTACCACAAGAGTAGGTACTCCATTTGTGACAGCAGTTATAAAGTGTATCTGGTAAAGCTGCTGTTTACATCAAGCTCACAGTGAAAAAGCACAATTTTCTCATCTATGGAATAGAAATTATATGTGTCTGCTCAACACAACAACATTTCTTTTCAAACAGTTTCTTGAAGCTTTGGATATTGCCTTCTGTATCTAGTTTAGTTTTACATCTCTCTAGATTTAGAGTAGCGAGAAGCCAATTTCTGATCAAGACAGTATTCTTGTGTGAAGAGGTAGTTGCCTCTTGTACAGATCACTGAAAGATATTCTTACTTTTTTTTCTAATTTTTTGTAAGCACAGGTTATTTTTTCCAAACAGGTTCTGCTTTATGGAAATAAAGCAGCACTGTCTTAGCACAGAACGACACTTAAATTTATGTTTTCTTTCTCATCATTTGCACTTATTTGTATGACTTCTCCCAAACTCCCTCCATTAGAATTTTTGTGCTATATTTTTCCTGTGTTTTCATTTTTCTCCACATCTGCATGTTGCTAAGGACCCATGGTTTACAAAACCATTTTTCTCCTTTTCATTTTCATATTCTAAAGTCTGGTCTGGTTCTTTTCTGCAGTTAGGTAAAATGCAAACCATTTTTTCAAGCTTCACGGTGAGATCTTCTAGCCTGAGGCCTCCAATACCCACTGTAGTCTTGTCTCAAAGCAAGGATAGCACGGCCCTCCAAAAACACTGTTTCTGACTGAGTCTCAGCTCTGTTGTGAACACTTCAGAAGCATTACTCTTTTTATTTACATGTAGCTGATCTCTCAGAAGCCTTATGCTTCCTAGGGGTTAAACTTCTTCAGCAGGTTGCTCTTCCTAAATCAGCTGTGGTTTTTTAAACAAATCTCAGCTCTCCCACTTTGCTGTAGTGAACACACAGCAACCTTTTGCTTACCTTTCTCTTCCACCTGTCATCATGAAATAGATATATCTTTCTTGGATCACTTCTTGTGTGCTATTTCTGAGAGCTTAAGCTGTTTTGGAGTTCTTAGTTCCATATTAGCCTTTTGCTGCTGCCTTGCCTTCTCCTTCTTCTTCTCCTTTTCCTTCTCCTTCCATCCCTTGTTCCATATTCTGTTCTGAGATGATTAATAAAGGACTCTGTGAGAGAGCTTATAAAATACAAGCCGTTCATATAGTAGGCGAGCAACCATTACACAGAAGGGCTTGAAAAGGAAAAAGGGAGAGCTCTGCATCTTTCTTTGGCTGCTAATCAATGAACAACAGATGTGACATTTCAGCCTTAGATGCAGAAGCAGCTTCAGGATTTGCTCTTTTAACAAAATAGTTGCCTGGAGATTCTTTTGCATTGCTCTGAATTTCTGCAGACACAGTTAGCTGCAGTATTTTTTAACTTCTGAGTTTGCGTTGTATGTGTGTTGTCCCTTTAGCCCTGGTGGTACAGAGAGGCCTGTGTTTTGGAGAGGAACAGTCATCTTCTTTATTCCAAGCAAATGATGTTAATGTGCATAATAACCTAATGAAAATTAATTTTAACATTGAAATAGATCATGATGTTTTTAACTGTAATATAACTCCAGAAGATGAAAAAGAAGTATTTGTTGACTTAAGGAACAACTCTATTAATAAATGGTGTTCTTTTTCAGGGTTATGACCTTTTCTGATTGCCCCTCTACAGTGAAACATAACCTTATTAATTTGAATTTGTAAAACACCTCTGTAACTGTACCATGACTCATGGGGGAACATGAAATCACTCTGTGACCTTCCAGGTCTCTCACAAGTACCAGAAACAATAATTTCTAGTAGCAAATATTTCAAAATAGGCAGAGCAATAATTTTAAAGTACCAATTTGCCACATCCAGAATGAAAGACTGTGGGTGAAAATAGAGATACAAAAGGCTAGTAAGCCTAGTAAGCTACAGAGCAAATCTGTCAGCTTATGTTGCTGAATGATGAATTATTCTTCAGCCTGTGCCTGTCAGTTCTTTCTGGTTTTTCTTCCATCCCTCTACTCTACATGCTGTGTGTTGCTTTTACTTTTCATTTGAAGTATATATTACTGGGCAGTAAACAATAAACTCTAAGTCTGTATATTTTGCTTTTGATTTTGAAACTTCAGCTGGTCAAAAATGTTGGGTGAAAAATAATTTTCTCTAAAGAATGAGGTTTTGTCAGAAAATGCTTTTTTATGGGAAAATATAACTTAATTTTTTTCTTTTCATTTTTCAGTGGCAAGGTCTATGAGGAAAGTTAAGTTTCAATCTATAATTCTTGTTTTTCTTCAGCTTTAAATTCAAACTGTGTTTATTTACTTCTAAACGTCATGTAAAATAGTTTGTATAAATTTTTTCAACCACTTTTATCTAAAAAGTGAGAGATGTTCTGAGGATGGCACTGGCAGAGAGTGTTTAGGTTTATTCAAACTGTTGCCATCGAATGTTTGCTTTAGCTCAATGGAATGGTGGCTTTAAACCAGAACCCATGAGATAGGGTAGGTGACTGCTGCGTGCCCAGGAGAAGGCCCTGGCCCTTAGAAAGAGGCAGAAAGCAACCCTCGGGTAGACAAAGTCCCTGTGACAATAGTAGAGCAGTGATCTGTGTTCATGGCACAGAGCTGCTGCGGGTGTTCTCCAGCTCAGCCAGGCCAGCACTGTGAGCAGCACAGCTGGTACTGTGGGACCACCGAAGGTCTGCTGAGACATCACCTGAGTGAAGTTGCTCTGGTTGGCTATGCTGGTATACTTAATGCAGACAAAAGAACAAAGACCGTGAAACTTGGTTTATAACCTCTATTAACAACTTACATTCATCCCTGCGTCTTCAAGTTAAAGCTAAAATTCAAGTTTCCTTGCCTGTCCTGTTCCTACAACAGGAGGTGACTAATTTATCAATGCAAGGTAATAGTATCCTTCCTCTGACCAGAGCTCCTTTCCTTCTTTTGCCCATCTTTCTAGGATCTACATACCACCGTCGATCCTATGGTGTTTTATTGCTCGGGTATCTTAAAAGCAGTGAGATGGTTCTTCTACTGCTAGACACACATTTGCAGTTTCCATTTGGCCATCTTCTGCTTCCCTCTCTGTACAAGGCATAGCTCTCATTCATGCTAATGTGAGACACACTTCAATGCTAATTAAAGAGAGCATTAACCAGTGTCTATATTTGACAGTACTAATCACATCCATCATGTACACATGTGACAGTGCTATCAGTATTGGGAATCAGACACTCTCTTTAGTATACTTTTTACATCTTTTTAGTCAAAAAAAGGTTCTTTTCACTGACAGCTTCCAGCTCTGATAGTACACCCTCCCAGATCTTTGAAGAGGAGTCATCATTTCTATTTCAACTTTTATAACCCACAATTTTGGCTATTAATAAGCATATTTCTAACCATACTTTAGAAACTAAACTGCAAGACACCATAGTCATTGCTTTATTTGTTCTACTACTTGCTAGCCCTTCAAACAACTTGTTTTATTCAAGACAAAATGCCAACAGTTACTAGATAGATATACTGGGGCGAAAGTCTAGTCTCAGTTGAAATACAAAGACCCCTTCACTGAGCACAGAAAATATGATTCAGGCTAGAAAACAAGTCTCTATTTGGTGGCCTTATGAATTATTTTATTTTATAAATTTTCCACAAGTTTTTGTCATGTAGAAATATGTGATTTGGGCAAGCTCATTTCAGCAGAAAATTATCAGAAAGAGGGATCAGGAGGCAAAACACAAATCATCGGACACCCCAGGAATATAGCACTGAGTCGTCTGTGACTTGATCAGGATTTCTGGATGCTGGCAAAACACCAGGACGACATACTAACTACCAATAGGAGAAAGAAGTGATGCTCCTATGTAGTCCAAAGTCTTAGGCAGTCCAGAGCAACAGAGGCTTAAACACCCATGCTGTCTGGTTGCCTATCTGCCCACCTTTCTGTGAGAAATGTGAGAGGACATGTCTGATGCCAGCCAAATTTGACAAAGAGGCTGCAACAAAAACATATTAAATTCTTATGATGTTGGGAAATACAGAAATTGGGGAAAGAAAAGAAGTCATATCCACCCTTCTGCTCATGGAGAATAGGCAGAGCTTGTCCATTATTTGCTTTGTTTGGCAGCCAGTTTGTCTGGCAGCACCCTGCGGGCGGCAGGCAATCCCTGTGTGCACTGCTGCAGCCCAGTTCCTGGAGCTGTCAAATCTTGTACAGTCTCAGGGTTGTGGGAGTAAACATAGGATAGCAATGTAGGCAATGTGGATGACTGGATGGGGGAGATTGCTTAAGACCATTGGAGGGAGGAAAGAAGCCGAAGGGCATTTGGAAGGTGCTGGAAGGACCTAAAACACTGATTGCAGTAACAGTGGCAGAAGGGGCATGGGAAGGACAACCAGGGGTGTTGCAAAGAGAGAGTGAGCATGAGTTGTTGAGCACAAATCCATAAGGACCCTCATCTTGATTAGCACCACAATCACGGAACCACTTGTTTTAACGTGATAAGGAAAGGAGGTGAGATAGGCAGCTACATGCTCAGAAATGATGGCTCAGGGAGCATCCCCTTATCAAGCAAATGCTCAGAAGAGTACAATTATCTTCATTCAGCCTGAGTCACATGGAAATCATAAGCCTGTTCCAGCTGGAACCAAGAGCATTTGGACTCTGAAAGTCCACTTCCCTGCTTCAGGCAGGAATTCAAACTCAAGAGCAAGAATCTGTGAAGGAATCCAGAAGACCGTTCATGCCAAGGAAAAGGCAGTAAGTTGGCCAGAGGTGAAACAGGAATGCAAGAAAACTCTGGAGCTTTGGCTTCCTCCAAACCCATGCTGTACCAGTGCCCTCTGAAGCACCGGTACCCAGTACCCATCAGATAGCTTTTCATTGAGGACTTAACTTTCTGTAGGAATAAAAAACACTTTCAAAAATCTGTATTCATGGGATAACCATTTCCATTTTCTTCCAGTCCCAGGGCAGAGGCCCACCTAGTTCCCAGGAAAACTAGGAGATACAGTGCACCAAGCAGCATTTCCCCTGTGCAGCAGAGGAATACGCAATGAATAAACTACTGCCAGAAATGAATTCAGTGCTCAAGGATGCCACATTGGCCTGACAACTCCGATTCACCAGTGGAGTCACCTAATCCTGCTACTGCACTGTGGCTTCTGCCTTCAGCAATCTGCCTTGCCTCCGTCTTAGATATTTCTGCTGCCAGTGTATAGGTGGCTCCTATGCTCACGAAGCAATATCTGGGGTGGAGCAGCACAGCTGGCATCAGTTTGGGCTTCTCTCTAAATACTGTGTTTTAATGTGCAGGAGTCCAGTTGATGCTGCTGGAGCAGCTGAGCCATCCCTGCAAGAGGAATGGGGCAGACGTGGAGATGAAAACAGCTATGATGTCCTGGAGTGAATCATTTCATGCATCTATTTTAAATCAAACTGTTGCAAGTTACGTGACACTTTCCCAGACATGTGGTCAACTTCTCCTCTATTTACATCATCTCCAAATTTTGTCTCCAATACAGAGGTCTGAATTTCCATTAAGCAGTAGTTGCTTTAACATTGCTTTTCAGTGGTTTTGTAAAATGCAAGGGAAGCACCACAGCTCAGCGCAGCAGGGTGTCTGCAGGCGAAGTCCATCATATTTATTTAGACTGCAACCTTCTAGCCATTTATGCAGAATGGAAATTGTGTAGAAGGTGGCACAACTTAAAGACTCTGTAAAGAGGCTTCCTTCCATCTTGACTCATCAGCTGACACATTCCATATGCTCTGTTTTGCTTATTATTTATTTAACTAACAATAGAAAATATATTTAATGAATTATGATCCTGTGACAACAAATTAGCTAGACTAGTGTGTATAAAGGTCTCTCTTTAAACTTTAATTAGTTTAACAACGATGTGCCTGCTCCCTGTGTTTGCATTTCAAGAAAACATGCAGCAGCTCAGAAGCAGGATGCTTTGTATTTAACATGGAAAGTGTCTCTCAGTCCAAGCTTATTTATAAAGCAATTGTCTAATAATGATCTAGATTCAGTGGAGTTCAATCAGGGATGGAGTTACCCTGACATACATAAAATTAATACATTAAATCACCTATCAAGTACCTAACTGCACAAATAAACATAAAGGGGGGGAAGGGAGATGAAGAGAGGTAACTCTTGAATTAGATCCCTTTTTCCTGAAAACCCTCTCCTTTTCCTGCCCCTTGCCCAAAGGTGGGGTGGCAGTCTGCACCACTGCAACACATGCTCATCCTACCTTTCCTGGAACACCCTGTGCACTGCACACTTCGCTGCTTCCATAGGTCTGAGTACAAGTAGCCCTGATCATCATGCATCACGCAAATAGCTCCCTGCCAATCTTTCTGCCTTCTTTCTACTTCAGGGATTCCCCATGCCTCCTCTCTCCTACGTCCTCTCTCAGCCTCATGTCTCTGTGCAGTTTCCCATCCTGTAGCACATGCATGCCTTCCCTCCACAGCACACTCTCTCCCTTGAGGCCAAGGGGAGGAGAATGCACCACTGCCCTATCCCACTCTCAGCATCCTCCTTACTTGCCCTTTCCACATGGCAGTTCCTCCCCTGCTCCAGACTCCCTTTGATGTTGGCTCTCTGAGACACTTTTTCTCTCATTTTCCCTCTGTTTCCCTCCACTCATTCATGTGCCACTCATGCTCCTTCCCTCCATCTCCATCTTCAACCTCTGTCCCAGGAGGACATGGCCCAGGCCTGTACCTAGGAAGGCAGGGTGTTACTGTGAGAGCCCGGGACAAACCCCTCTGCCAGGAGCAGAAGTTATCTGGGCACTACTGCAGAACAGGTGATGTTTCTGGTGACATGAGCTGTGGTCTTTTTCCGCTGCCATGCCTTTTATGCAGCTTTCAGACAGCCAACTCCTCCTACTGAAGCATGAGAAAACTTGAACCAAATAAGTCTTGCAGAAGTTTCAGCAGCTCAGTTTTATTCATAGCCTAAGAAGAACCTTTTCCCAACAAATGCAGGCTGGGTCTTCAATTCTTGCAGTGATCTAGAAGCAAAGGCGTTAAATATTGAATGTTTTATATTGCCAAACAGATCCTGATTTGAAGGGACCTCTTAAGGTCATCAAGTCCTACCCCCTTTGAAATCAAGACTGTTGCCAACATTAGATGAAGTCTCTTCAGTTCTCTAGTGCTAATTCAGAGCAAGAGGTTTGAAAGATTTCTGAAGATGCACACGAAGTACAAGATGGCGTATTATCTGTTGGAAGAACAATCTGCATTATCTGTCCTTCGCAGTTGGTGGCCACCACTCATGCTTCATGTGACCTCGTAACAAAGGCAGAAGTTAACTTCTTGTTCACTGTAAAATATCATAAGCAATTTTTGTTTAGTTTAAGTTCTTTGATTACAACCCAACATTTCAGAGTCATCAAAGCTTCCTTTTTATTAATCCTCTAAAACAGCAAAGAGTACCAGCTGCTCTTTAATTAACCACATACCAAATCAATAATTTTCTTACCACAATTTTAAGTGTCTCACACATTTTTCAGGTCTTCAAGGGTGTGATTCATCCAACTGAAATAGTTGTATAGTACTGTTTCAGATATATAGTGTTTGGCAGTCAGCCGTTTCATCTACTTCTCCATTCTCCTCACAGAGAACTTCAAAAGCTTGAGAGGCATTTTTGCTCACCAGGCAACTGCACTTGGATGACCAGACACAGAAAGACATCTATATTGCCCCTCATGCAGCTGTATTAGAAAGCCTAGTTATCTAGGGACTTTTGTGATTTGTTTCCTGTTGTTAGCTCCATTTTCACCATCTCCATGCCAGGACCATGACTGCACTAGCCGGGCACCTTCAGGAAATTAAACACCAACCCCTGCACACTTTTCCAATGTCTGCCTGCTAGGTAACACCAGAAGGAAGAAGGTAGAATGAGATATATTAGATTTTCTGTAGGAGTACCAAGTCCAATCAGTTTAGTATGGCAATGGAATAAATTCAACAAGCACTGGAGAAAGACAGAGGTAGGGCTTAGGAGGTATAGTTAGGGAGAGTATGTGTAGGCAGCAGTTTGAGATCAATAGAATAGAACAGACTATTTCAGTTGGAAAGGCCCTACAACAATCACCTAGTCCAACTGCCCGGCCACTTCAGGGCTAACCAAATGTTAAAGCATGTTGTTACAGGCATTGTCCAAATGCCTCTTAAACACTGGCAGGCTTGGGGCATCAACCACCTCTCTAGAAAGCCTGTTCCAGTGTTTGACCACCGTTTCAGCAAAGAAACACTTCCTAATGTCCAGTCTAAACCTCCCTTGGCACAGCTTTGAACCATTCCCACGTGTCCCATCACTGGATACCAGGGAGAAGAGATCAGCACTTCCCTCTCCACTTCGCCTCCTCAGGCAGCCGTAAAGAGCCATGAAGTCACCCTCAGCCTCCTTTTCTCCAAACCAGACAAGCCCAAAGTCCTTAGCCACTCCTCATAGGACATACCTTCCAGCTCTCTCACCAGCATTGTTGCCATCCTCTGGACGCATTCATGGAGCTCCACATCCTTCTTAAATTGTGGGGCCCAGGACCACACACAGCACTCAAAGTGAGGCCACACCACCCCTGGGATAATCACCTCTTTTGACCGGCTGGTTATGCTGTGTTTGATGCACCTTGTCGTGGTTTCAGCTGGGATGGAGTTAATTTTCTTCTTAGTGGTTGGTGCTGTGCTGTGTTTTGGCTGTGATGTGAGAGCAATG
>JAVJGI010000062.1:48645882-48655898 GCA_035590275.1 Ibycter americanus
TGTTCTTATCTCAACCCTTGACTTTTACATTCTTTTCCAATCTTCCTCCCCATCCTTTCTGGGTGAGGGGAGTGAGCAGGTGGCTGCGCGGTGCTTGGTTGCCAGCCGGGGTTAAACCAGCACAGCACTCCAGGAGCATAGCTCAGACAAAGGAGCAGGAAGGTACTGTGGAGAGACAGAATGATAAAAGATAAGTGCAGGTTAAGAAAATTTGGGAACGGAAGCATTCATCTCTATGTGCGGTGTCTCCATACACTGTGGAGGAAGGAGTAGGACGGCACTACCTAGACACCACACTCCAAGACCAGCAGTCCAAAGTTTAGGTCTCTGCCTCACCAGTGAAGCAATCATCAAAAAATTTAGCCCCCATGTCAAAGCCTGGGATAGTGTCTAGGACCAGAACATCCTTCCACATGCCAGCAGCATCACCACCATCCTCTAGGTATATGTGAGGATCCTGGCACCTGGGAAGAGCCAGAGGAGTGCCTGCTGCATGCTGAAGTTGTTCATCAGAGCCACTGGAAAATAAAAAGAACAACTCATGCACCTCGCCTAAGCCCCGGGGGCCAGAATTGAACTATGCAGTGTTTCTGCTGGAAAGCTCGTTTCCCACAATTAATTACATCTTTAATCCCAATCTTAAAGCTATGCTGAAACAACATCACAGAACGTGAGCCCATGAATGTCACAGGTAATAGCTCCACTTTGTGGGCCACAGATCCATTTTGTGGACATAAAATTTACAAAACATCCCACACCCCATGTGTGGGAGTCCAAACCAGGCACAGATAGTACTTTATCAAAAATAGAGATGAGTGGTTTCTTCATAAACCCTTTAAAAATCCATTCATCTTGCACACCACATCCATTTCCATTCATGGACCAGGGACAGCCCCCACCAGCCCATCTTGGTACGATTTCAGCACACAGCCTACGCAAAGGATCTTAACTGGACACCCTTGTTTTCTACTTTCTTCTCTCTGTCTGCTTGATGCCTGCCTTCTTGGACCATTGCATCTCACCTTCTTCAGGGGTTCGCCAGTTGTTCCATGGCAATACTGCAACAGCGCTTGCTGCCCAACCCAAGCTACAGCAAACAGGCCCTTGGCATCCTTAAGGTATGGTACTGATGCTAGTACCACTCTGGAAGCATGTTATTTATCCCGCATGCCAGAGGTGCTCAACAGATCTGCATGCTGCATCCTTCACAGCATAGCCCCAGTGCCCATCGTGCCTTGTGGAAGGTGAAGGATCACCTGCCCTGAGGGAAGAGGGGAAGCAATAGGGAGGTAGCACAGGAGGTGGGGATGCAGAGGCTGATGGATGGCACTGGGAAAGGTAACAGCAGAGAGATGTCACAAAGGACAGCATTTCCTTGGTTCAGTAAGCTCAGGACTGAGCAACACTCCTGCCCTCTTCTTCATCCAGTCAAGAGAGACCCGGCACCTCAGGGTCAGCAACCAAGTGAAAGAGACAGAGTCCAAGTGGAAATAAAAAGGAATTTACTGCATAACACAGCAGAAAGAGGAGAGCCACCTCAGAAAGGTGTACAAGTAGGCTGATTTCAGCCTTTTCAGGCCATTTTAGGTTCACTGTGTCTCACTGTCTGCCTCACCACTCCCAGTAGGAAAACTCTCCCAGTAGGAAGGCAGCAGGGACACTGAGAGAAAAGTGGAAGAGCAGGCACCTACTCTGAGGAAGGTACCTAATTTAATTTTGGCCTGCACGAATCTCAGCCAGTCACTAGACGAATTCCCTAAACCCTGGCAACAAAATGCTACAGCAGGATATTGTATAGGTGCTTAGTGGCCCCTAAAAGCAGGAGAAAGAGCTGTTTTGTTTGGTTTAGGTGGCTGGGAGTTTATATGAAGGCTGGGAGCTCAGTTTAAATGCTAATTGACTCATAAACAAGCCTGAGTTAAATAAAAGAATCAACTAGCATCAGCTGAGCTAGATCAGTTTAAAAATGAGGCCTTTTGTTAATCAGATGGAGTTTGTACTGGGATAGGCCAGGCATTGCTCCAAAAGCAGCATCAGATTAAACCTCCTACTCGAAAAACACTCATTAAAAAGCAACTTCCATTGAAAAAGATCCCACTTGTCGCTACCAGGCATTGTTAGGTAGTGAAACAGTGACAGATATTTTTGAAGACTATTATGGGGAAATAAATATTTATTTAGCTGTCTAAAGTAATTAATCCCTGCTGTTTGCTTTTTATGTAAGCACACACAAGGCAAGACTGTCTTTGTACTTGAATTTTAGGAGACAAGTCTGTGTAGAGGCTCCCATGGTTTTTGAAGGCAGTAACAAATTCATGTCTAATACTTTCTGTGCAACTTGAGAATGCCAACCATCAAGCAGTAATAGACTTTTCCTATCCTCATTCAGTTGCAGCAGGAAGGAGATACACAAAGGGAAAAGGACGGAGAAGAGAAAGGTGAGAAACCAGAGACTGCAAGCGACACGGAAGGCTGCGAGAAGCTGGCATGCTGCTGGTGTGGGATCTGCTGAAGGAAATAGCTTTCACGGGGTATCAGCTTGCGAATCAGAGAAAAAGGAAAAAGAATTAAGGGGGATTAAGCTGTAAAAGCACAAGAAAAAGGATCAATAACCATCCTGGATGTATTTTCTGGGAAGCTGGCATGGATAGCACAAAGATGTTACTTAGTGAACATGTTGGCATGCCTCCTATTCACAAGTTATATAGCCAAAGTGCAATTAGCACATTCAGAGGAACAATAATTAAACAATACCAAACAGGCAGTCCATAGACTGATTAAAGCATATGTTAAAAATAGAGATATAGACCATAGCTCAGCTCTTGTATGAGAGCCTCTCTGTCCTAAGAATCACTTGAACAAGGTGTACCCACACTGTAGCATATGAGCTACAGATGATAACTACATATGAGCTTGATAACATGCAGATTGTTTTTGCTTTTCAAATTTCAGCAGGTAAATGTCATTGCTACATGTTTAAAATCAGAAGCAATTTTTACAAAGGTAGCTCAAGTGCTAAGTTCCATATTTCTTTTTCCCCAGAAGTATTTTATTGCAGAGTAAAATGACAGATGCAATTAGATAATGTTGAGCAGATTATAGTTTGAGAATGTTATGCTGTGTTACATATTCACGAGTGAACAATAGCAAGGGGAGGAAAAAAGAAGAGATGGGTATCTTTTCTTAGTACCTATTTTTAAAGTTGCACTAAGAAATATGTCTTTTCTAGGCAGGCAAATATTATGGGGCTCTGAATTCAGTTGTGTTATCTCTTCTCAGCTACATGAGGAAGCCTTTCTGACTCAGTTTAGCTTCAAAAATCACTCTGGTGTTTCTGGAAAAATTCAGAAATGACCAAGAGCTGGATCTGTGGTAACATGACAGTTGGGCTCAGGCTCACTGAGCTTATTTTCCATTTAAACCAAGCAGCATTTGCGAGCCTACACACTTCACTTTGTCGACCTATGTCTCAACTCACCTACCAACAGCGAAGATATATCCCTTGGACCGTGGACCAGGTACCTATTAACAAAAATACAGTATAGGTTAGGAAATATTACTCCATTAAACTGAGCCCTTCTGGACACCTCCATCTTCCAGAATAATGTAACAGGGCAAGAGCTGGTCCTTATTCCTGGTATATATTTCATCTAACTTTTGTGCTTAAAAATTAATTACCTAAATCTGAGTTACTCTAGTGTTTATACTTAATGGCAAGAAGGATGCAACTTCACAGTGTGATTTGTTTTGCCCATCTTAGACCACCTGTTAAGATGATATGCTTCATCTGAAGGAGAACAGCACTCTTTAATTCCTTTCCATTGACTATAAAAGGAGCTCAGGATAACTTTTCCAGATCTGAACAGACATCACTTTGAGATACCTAAGTGAGAAGCAATAAGTCTGATTCTGTGGGAAGAGCACAGAGAAAGCACATTATGCCTTCCCTCCTCATTTTGTACCCACACAAGAGCCAGGCACAATCAGACTACTTCTTTAAAAAATATTTTAGCCAGAAGTGCAGTTTTACCCAGTTTTATCCTGCCAGTAGCCTGAAAGATCAGACAAAGATAAAGGGTCCCTCCCCATCCTTTGCAAAGGAGAGTGTGGGCTCCCCTCAAGGTCAGCTTTTTCCAGGCTCACACAGACACCCAGTGTGATTAGGCAGAAAGAGCAAATCTTTTCTTTCACCAGCCCTAAGAAAGCTGTATCATTTCCCTTCCAAAGCATCCACTGTGCCATCACATTGTGCTAGGACTGCCGTGGCAAGATGAGTGTGAGATTTCTGCATTGATGGGCACACTTGAGGGCAGACCAGAGAATCAGCTCCCTTGGAGATGGTTTTAATCTCATTCTTTCATGGCAAAAGTGCTCTGATTACAGTCCCAGCAGGCAGCAGGATGCAAGGTCTGCATCCCTACCAGCAATGCACTGCTACACACAAGGCCATGAAACTCACCTGTCCAGGAAACAAATGGAAAGGGCTTCACTAATTAAATATGGCAGTGCTTTTCCCCTTCCTTGCATAACTCAAGGAAATCACTTTACTCAGACACTCAAAAACGCAGCTTCTGAGCCACTGGACAAAAACATGACCACATTTCAATGATTTCTGTACTTTTATGTTCACTTTTTCAGTCCCAGAATAACATGCATGATAAGTAACCAGTTCCCCACTCTTACTGCCATCCCATTTCGTTTTGCCTGTAAACCCATATTATTTTCATTAGCTGACCAGTCAGTCACTCTGCCACCTGACTTAACATGACAGCCATTCAAATTTGTCACTTTCTCTGGAGTCATTGGATGTTGCTCTCAGGTTAGTAAACAGATGTTATCAATACCCCATAAAAGGCAGAGAGTGTGCAAGGCATCTCATTTAGAAGTAAGAATGATTTAAATAGATCTTACAGAAATTGCAAGGAATGCTGTGAATATGCTCAATATTGAATTCACTTCAGTGTGGGAACTGAATACTTGGATACATCTAAAGAAAAATTACCTGCTACAGTTACAGTGGATTTTATTCCTTATTTAATAGAATTTGACTTTAAAATGACAACCAAAAAGTATTTCATTCCCATCCACAGATTTTAGATAAACACTTTATAAGCTCCACTCCACTTGGAATCTGTAAGAGATGCTGTTAGCCTTCAAGGAGAAAATTTCAGTTCTGTTTCAGTCTGTACAGCAAACCTGTGACTAGTTCCTTTTTCCTTTTTAAATTTCAGTGTCCCCATCTGCAAAATGCCTATGACATTACTTGCTTATTGTTTAATTTCATCCTTTAATTAATTTGATGAAGCCCCTCAAAATAAGTAAAATTTATTCAGAATAACACAGCCTTTATTTTGATCAGTTTTGATCCCTTTCAGCAGGTAATCCTTGATAATGTAATCACTGGGTATAAAAGGTTTCATTTAATAATGAAAGACAAAAATTCTAAAAGAGAGAGACAGGAGGAAGACTGGAGTGATAATAAAAGATGACTACAACCCAAAGTTGCATTACTTAGAGATTATTATTGATATTGCAAGAACTACCATATGCTTTGCAAGCTGTGACAGTCACCCTTGTAGTCACATGGATGAAATGATCAAGTGCTTTTTGCATTCAAACTGATGGGAACAAACTTGATCCAAGTAAGAGAAGCTGCTGTGTAACAAGCAGCACAGTGGCAACATGTGGCTTAATTACCATTTTGGGGGAGGAAGGTTGCTTGGTCTGGTTTGGTTTGGATCCTCAGCTGAAGGTTCTGCGTGCAGTAAATGCAACATTTATTTACAAACATATTGCAGAGGAAAAAGCTAAATGAGTGCGGGAGGTTGCTATTTCATTACTTCATGCAATCATGCTTACGCATCACATCGCACATTTGACACCATTAATGCCAGTGGTGCACTGTCATGCCCTTAGCACAAAAATGATGAGCCTGGTCTGAGTGGCAGACACAACTAAAGTCAATTGCCCAGGCATTCCCAGTGACATTTAAGTTAGAGACGCAATGCTTATGTAAAGGTCTTATCTTCTTATAGCCTGCTACAACCCCTGTGCTGCACCCTTTGCACCCCTGTCCTGCATCCTTTGCATCCTGTATAATTCTGGGAACGAGGTGGCAGAACCGCTTCCAGATGGGATATTTAACACCATCACAGTGGTCCTTCCTCTGTGATAGCATAGCTACTTCAGGAGGCACCAGAGTGCATCAAACCTCAGCACACCTGACTGCACCCTCGACAGACCTTGAAGCATGGATCGAAGGGTATGCCTCAGAAATCTCCCACTGACCTCATTTTGGATTCATACCTGACAGAATTTTAATCCCCCCTGCAATCACGATGGCTGTGCTCTCAGCAGAAGTAATACACTGTCATTATTGGTGGACCTTCAGCTTCACAGACCATAACAGCATCGATCCTGTCGCTGCACTTGCAGAAAGTCCATGCTGGGGAATCTCTGCATGGACAGTAACTCCTTGTGCGCACTGTCAGTCCTGGGGAAACATGAGGCAAATACTGTTTGCTGTAGGACTGCTGGTCCAGTGTTTCCTCCCTAAAAGGAAGAATTATTTTGGGGTGGGCACAGGGAAAGGAGATTAAAAGTGGGGATATGCCCAGCTCCATGGCCTGACCCCAGATATTACAGCATAGTGTAGCAAACACGATCCTCTGACAACAGATGAGGTGCTGGGCTTCACTGAGTCCTTCCTCACCTGCTGGACCTTGTCGTAGATGAAAACAGGGGCAGCTCAGAGGGATTCCTTGTTCTGTCTCCATCGCAAAGCATGGGGCTTTGGGTAACTGGATATTTCTCTCCTAAATCTGATTTCACACTTGCAATAGGAATGGGTCAGCCCCCTTCAAAACAACATATCATATCTATTTTGGGAACATAAAGTGAAGGAGACTTTATTTATCAGTGCAACACATGCAGGCATGTCTTCTATTTACTCCTTTTTTTATTTATTTACTCCTACATGAGGTCATTGAAACGAGCAAGAACTTTACAAATCATTTCATTTTTCACCATTGTTTATTAATCATTAAATAAAAGTTGGCACGTCACGTAAATAGACCCACATATCAACTGGAGCTTTAAATGGGATTATATCAATACGGTAGAAGTAGGGAAACGTTTTTTTAATTTCCCTCAGTTTAGTCAGAGAAACCAGCATCAATGCTTTAATTTTGTTTATACAAAATTTTCCTATGTGATTCCTATGCACCAGCGTTATTTTGCAGCACAGGAGAGGTTTTTCATCTGAAGTATTTTGACTTAAGTTTTCTTATTTTTATTAAATCACAAAAAAATTCACTAAATGTAGGGGTTTTTTCCCCCTAAATATTTTGTTTACTCTTGAATGTAATCTGAATTTGGGGGCAAAGAGGACCTGACAGAGTCCCTTTGTATCACCTACATCTTCAAACAGCCAACAGGAGAACTGAGACAAAAAGTAGGGCAACTTTTTTTCTTAAGGTATAACTGTTCTTTTTTGTCAAGCTTGATCCAGTGTAGAAGTTGCATTTAAATGTGACCTGCAAAGCAAAAATGAAAAACAGGCACCAACTTCTGCACTGAATATCTCCAGGCCTGGGGTACAAAAAATCCAGTATAGAAACAGCTGTAGTATTTTAGCGCATGGGGTTTTGGGGGAGGTTCCTGGCGTAAAACCTCCCAACTCACTGCAGAAACCCCAGACTTCTTCCTATATTGACTTCGGATTGACTGTCTCAGTTGAAATGAGAATTTGTGGAGTCACTCTCTGAATGCCCACAGTGTCACATGCTGGGACTTTTTCAGTGAACAAAGTACAAAAGGAAATCTTACCAAGCAAAAGAAATCCAAAGTTCTTAAAAAATTATCTGTGATGAATGCTTTTCCTGCTTTGTCTAACACGTGGCCCGGGGAGCCCTGGGGAACGAGGACTATACGTGAAAGGTGCGTGAGGGGGAAGTGAATAAAGCAATACCACTGTTGGTACTTTCAAATCCAGTATCCAAAGTCTGCATCTCGACCAGGAAAGGTATAGAAGCTTCTCAGTAGAAAAAGATCATAAAAGCCTTGGTCCAGTTCCTGCAGGTGCCAGCACCCAGCACCCAGTCAACAATGCTGAAGCTGGAGCAGAGCTTTTCACATCAGAGTGGAGCAACTTCTCCAGTTCCTGGGGGAAAAAATGCAAGCAGAATTGAGCAGCAGATGCTGTGGGTAGAAGAGAAATGTGTAGATGTTGACAGGTATTGTGGGTTCCAAAGACAGTGAGGGAATTGGTAAAAGGCTGAAAAAAACCCCACTCATTTATGGCTTTGAGGCAATGTTTTAAAACATTTGGGGCAAGACCAACAAAGTTAAGTAATGCAGAAATAGCTATTTGATAGTTAAATGGGTTGAAACTCTGTGTAAATGAACCTTACTGTGCCATGCAGGGCTTTAGAGGAGACAACTTTCATGGAATGGAACTAACATCTGTGTCCTTGAGAGCGTTAAAGCAAGGTTTATATGGGGAGCAGACCACCCCTTTTTTCCCCGTTGAAACTTGGCTCTCCCATCCCCCACCCCAAAATCAGCATCTGCAATGCTACCTCCACTGAACATGCCTGCAGTATTCCCACCCATGTGTCATTTGCTGACACTAATTGAAAACAGAGACCTTGACAAAGTGGTCTACATTGAGAGAAAGAAAACATTAGTGTCACTGTGATGCTAATAGAGGATGTTATAGTTAGACTGGGAGGAAAGGGAGGAGGGGGTTATGTGTATGTACCTCTATTGATTTATCCATCGTACTTCCATACATTTTTCATTTATAGGAAAGAAAAATGGTCTCTTTTTTCAAATTACCTTGATAATGCCAAAAAAGAAGAATCAGGTATATGTTCAAATGTTTCAGGCTTTCCACAGTTAAAAGAAAGCTGAATTTAAACTAAGGAAAAGTACAGATTATTTTGTTTCAGCCTGTCCTTGAATCATTATTTTAAAACACCAGCTCATTATAGTCAAAGGTCCTAATTTTAAGAATGTTAGACTCCATGGGGGTTTAATCAGCTCTTTGCTATTCATTTCATGAATGGTCCGGACCTTCATTGTGATCAGCCAGGGACTTTGGGGAACCGGCCTTGAGGCGAAGGTGGACATACATTGCTTTCCTGCTATTGAGTTACATTCCAAGCTGTCATAGTACATAAGAAGAAATTCCTGGAGCAAACTGCCTCAGATATCCATAGGGAATACACATATGTGATTAACCCAACTGGCCACTGGGTGTGACCATTGCACCACACAAAAGCATCTGAGACTTTTCCAAAGACAGGTCTGGAAGTATTGGAGCTAGAAAAAAACCAACCTTGTGAGTTATGAGTAGACAACAGTAACATCAGATAACTTTCTGTGCAGTTTTCAAATGCTTGCTGCACAGTGTGGAACCTCTCTCAAAAGCCAGACATAGAGCGTTTAAAATCACAGTGTAAAAAAATTCGGTGAAAATCACATTAATGACATTACCAGAGCCCCCTTTCCTTCTCCAAAGGAAAACTACTAAGTCCCTTAAAGCTGCAGGTGTTTGGCGCTCTGTTCACTGAAGCCACATTAATAGAATAAGCACATTCACAGGCAGAATGGCTTAACTAGGCAGTATCCAAACTATTAGCTCTCGGTCACCTAGCTTGCAGCCAAAAGGGTAATATCCACTAAAAAAGAGGAAAAATAAAATCTACAATAAATTATTGATAATTACTTTTCTTCAAATCTGTGTTCTGTAAATAGAAGGCAAAAGAATTTTGTCCAGAGTAACCCAGCCCGATCTGTGGCATAATGTAGCTTATATCGGCCCACTTCAAAATGCTTCTTAATTTTATGTGTTTCTGCTGGTTTTGACTGCGGTAGAGTTAATTTTCTTCATAGTAGCTGGTATGGGGCTGTGTTTTGGATCTGTGCTGAAAACAGTATTGATATTGTAGAGATGCCTCAGTTTTTGCTGAGCGGTGCTGACACAGAGCCAAGGCCTTTTCTGCCCCTCACCC
>JAVJGI010000062.1:48655998-48704328 GCA_035590275.1 Ibycter americanus
TGCCCCTCACCCCACCCACCAGCGTGCAGGCTGGGGGGGGCACAAGGGCTGGGAGGGGACACAGCCGGGACAGCTGAGCTCAACTGACACAAGAGATGTTCCACACCATGGGAAGTCATGCTCAGCATATAAAGCTGGGGGGAGAAGAAGGAAGGGGGGGACGTCTGGAGTGATGGCGTTTGTCTGCCCAAGTAACCATGACACCTGATGGAGCCCCGCTTGCCTGGGGGTGGCTGAACACCTGCCTGCCCATGGGAAGTGGTGAACAAATTCCTTGTTCTGCTTTGCTTGTGTATGTGGCTTTTGCAACTGTCTTTATCTCAACCCCCAAGTTTTCTTACTTTTACCTTTCTGATTCTCTCCCCCATCCCACTAGAGAGGTGGGGAGAAGTGAGCAAGTGGTTGGGTGGGGCTTAGTTGCCAGCCAGTTAAACCATGGCAGTGTTATTTTTTAACATTTCTACCATTGGAAAGACCCCAAATTTATCTCTTACATCAGATACAGCCTTTTATATTCTCAGTACAGATACAGATGTACACACCAATTTGCAAGGTCTGTTTTCCTGACCACACTCAGGTTCAGTAGTGAAACGTTTGCATATTCCCTTGAGTCAGGTTGAAGTTCAGTAGTACCAGACCTGATCAAAGAGTCAATGGTAGAATAACATCACCTTGATCTCTGAAAAACCTGTCAGTCCTGAGATGGCTTGAGCTTACATTGGTTACAACTACCTCAACAGGCAATAACTGAACAAAAAATCACCAAGAGTGTAGCTTTGCTTTGCCTTTCTTTCATCCTTGGGTTAATGCCCAGTGCCCTGGTCAGTGGGTATCAACCACGATGGATATTACAGGGTCAGTTTTACCGAAACATGAGTTTTCCCATGCAGGAGGAATGTGAAGCTGTACTTGTGGAAAGCTTCAATGCATACAAAGCGAGGGTCTGAATTCAGATCTGCCTTTCAGATCATATACGAATGGGAATGCCACTTCCCAGAAGTGCAAAGTGCCTCACTGACTTCTGAAGCGGTCTAAAAATCATTTTTAAAGCACAAGATAACCAGTAGGGGAAGATAACCTCCATTTCAGGTTTCTCTCTATACCTTTATTTCTGATTATTTAGAGGTATGCTTTAGTAAAAAATAAAGCATAACCAACTAATAATAATAATAATATCTAACAGCTCATGCTGGAAATTATCTATAGTTCTCAGACACACTGTGTTTTTACACTAAGTGAGACATCTGGCATCTTCCTGAATTTGTGATGAGCTGCCAATGTTTTAACAAGGGACATTCAGCAAATACCTATACATTTGTACTAAACCTTAAACTGGGATTCTGTGAGTTCAGGGCTATGGAAACTATTCATTTGTTTCCCCATTTAAACAAAAATGTTTTCTCATAACCCTAGGCTAGGAAGGAGCAGTTCCACGTGACAAAAAAACAGAATGTTCTTGCTGGAAAGCTACACTTCTATCCAAAAGCAAAACACACTGGCTATATTGCTAGCATAGCACACAGTTCAACCCCTGTGTAACTTGAACATAAAAAGAGAGAAGGTCGTTAGAAAATTCCTCATCCTTGGTGAAACTGACTGCATTCAAAAGGAGGGGGAAAGCACTCTCTTCCGAAGAGTCTTTATGGTCTCCAGGGACAATATTCTTTATAAGACAGGAAGATTTAGCAGCATTCAGGAAGGAGAGCAAGCGCCCTCAGAAACAGAGGAAACACCTACCCATCTTTCAGTTTGGCTGTAAGGGACTCCTGACAGCCGTGCAGATGTTTCCTCAAGCACCTCCTTACCGAAAAGCACCTGCGCGCGTGCGCGTGTTTGTGTGTAAAATAAGTTCAAGAACTTCTGTCACAGAAAACAAGCAACAGCAACTCCCTTTGTCAACCTGTAGCATTTCATCTGCCGGCTGAGTCCCAGGGTGGGGAGCAGCGGCCCTCTTTGGTACTGGCAGCACCGCGCAGCTGTGACCATGGCCTGGGGAATGTCCCACCTACACAAGGGCATTCCCGCTGTGGCACACAGCTGCCCAGCAGCACCTGTGGTACCCACCACGACTTCAGCTTCAATAAATGTAGTAAGAAGGAAATATGGATGGGACAAAATGACTACTAACATACATCTGACCGAGAGAAGAAACTGGAACCCAAAGAGTGGCATCTGAGGTGCATCCCCTCACCTGGTGACTCCATCACTCTGTCCTTGATCATGCCATAGCCAGGCTCTTTATGAACAGGGTGCAGAAGGCTGAGGGAACTCCTCATACAGAGGCTAGTTTAGCAGTTTTCAAGGAAATTACATGCATAAATCCCATTAAATGGATTTTGCACCTTCCATATATCACCACTTATTTAGTAGCTTATTCTACAATAGGTTGGATTTTAACTGAAAATAAAAGCTTGTGTGTCTTGCCGCCAGCCCTCAGATGGTGCTCAGAATCTTGATTCCCTTTACCTGTATGTTTCAATCATTTCAACTAACTCACAGGCTACCAGGGTCAAGAGCTTGGAAAAAGGATGCAAAAAGTTGTGCTCAGTGTATTCTCTCTCATCAGAGTTTCCATGACACAATACATAACAGACGTTTGGTAGTATTAATGTGCGAGTGATAAAGCAGTAGCCTAGAGACACTATGATACTGTAGTTGTGCCATTGAAAATCAGACTGTATAAAAAGATATCCTCTACCAGAGACCTATTTTTGAGAACTGTGTATATTAGAATGGCTGGTGCACAAGCAATTTTTTTATCTTTGTGTTTGGGAAACTGAGTTTATCCTGCCAAATATATGCCCAAAATGAAGGTTAAAAAACCAAACAAAACCAAACAAAAAAACCAAACAAACAAACCCCCACACAAACACACACAGAGGAAAAAAAACAAACAAAAAAACCCAAAACCAAAACCCACACCCCTCCTCCCCCCAAAAAAACCCCAAACCAAACCCAAACAAAACAAAAACCTCCCACATCTGGGTTCTTCCCATCCTTTTCATTTCTGTTCCAGTTTGAATTGAGCTATCTTATTTTATACCCTTCACCAGTATCTGATGGTTTTGAATGTTTTAAGGGTGAGTAGTGGGAGAGAGAACAATAATTCCAAAACAAACCTTTCAAAAAACATTTCATCTCTAAACAATTATTTCTAATAAATTTTGAACAGCTGCTTGGTAGATTCTATTTAGTATGTACCCTAAGTTTTGGGAGATAAGCTTTTGTGTCACTAAACTTGAATCCTCAGGAGACATTGGTCAAATACGGAAATTTCATATTTCATGATGGAAATTTTGAAATATACCCAGCTGCACTGCTGTGTCAGGCCCTTGGAGCAACAGTCTGCAACTCCAAGCAGGAACAAAGGTGGCAGAAAATTCTACACCTCAACTCTATTTCATATTAGTACCTGGTATTACCCATTAATTAACATTTCAATGCTTGAGAAGATATTGTCTCCCCTGTAAAAGGTTGGAGATGCTGAGGCAAGTGTTAGTACGTTAGCTGTGAGACGAATAAACATACAAACCATTACAGTTAATTTCCATGCAGAAAGAAAATGAGTTACCAAATGCAAGACTAAATAGCACATAAAAATCTTTCAGCCCTTTACTATCAGAAGAAAAAGAGAGGTAAACAGCAGGCTGATGAATTCACAGATTTGAAGTCACATTTTCTGCTAGTATAACTCCCATATAATTCTGTGAAGTTGTCATTAGAGAATTTCACATTGATGGAAAAGTTTTGTTCAACAGACAGAATTTATTCCTATTTCAGTCATCTGCAAGCACGTAACTGCAATCAGTTGGAGTGGGATCAAGTCCAGACACAAGTGGAGGGAAACAAAATTTTGCTATTCTCTATTGTCATAGGAAGATATTTCAGCCCCTAGTTTTCCTGACATCTGTGCATAAGCGATGAGGTACAGTGGGAGCTTTATAGAAAATGTTTCTCAGGTTTTCATCATTCTGAAGGGGAAAGAGTATGTCTCGCTGTGGTTGTGCCCCAGCCTCCAGCAAGCTGAATGTTACAGTGTTTTAGGAGAACGGTCTCCTGTAAAAAACTGCAGAGCACATAGAGGAAAACAGCAAATGAATTATACTTGCAATAGAGATCCTTTATTCTTTGTTGCTTTTGTTTTCTTTTGAAAGGAAAAAACAGGGGCTTCATCAATATCTGAGGACTGCTAACAGTCCTCATACTCCCACTTGACAAAGGATTTAGTCATTCAGACACTCCAGTTTTGCAACCACTGCCATCGTCAGCTGGCTGATTAGCTGTTTCCTTTTCTTTTAACACGAATTTCATTCCAAAGGTATCACCACAAGGTGCAGTTTCAAAAATGTATGTTCCTTTAAAAACATTTTTGTATTTTCATCTTTTCTGTTCATTTGTTAACTTTTTTGTAAATTTGCTTTGCTTATATTTCATGTGCCTAAGCTTCTTCTGTTACCTTTCTCAGATGGGATGACAAGGATTGAACGTAATAGCCTAGCTGAGAATGTACCACTGATATATACAACAGGTCTACATTTTTCTGTATTACTCTAATGTTTTATCTGAATTTCCAGCTATCACATCACACTAAGCAGATGTTTTACTGGGCTGTCTATGGTAATTCCCTGCTGTTTTATCCAGGTGATGGTCGTGAATCCAGCACTGTCTGGGAACATTTGAATGTGCACTATCATGCATTTATCAACCCTGAAATTCAGCTGTTTCTGTTCTGATTACCTGCATATTTGTGAGGTCTCTGAATCATTCCCCTTTAATACAAACAGACATTAATGTCTGCTGCATCTCTCAATTTAATCACCTCACAATCATTTCAGGTCAATTGTTTCAAACAGGTTTCTAAGAAAAGAAAAAGGCCTGAAATCTGTGTGTGCAATTACTCTTTTCGTTTTCTTCTCCACTAGATGTTTTTTCTCTTACCTTTAGCTGCCTTTCACCTTTGCCCATTTAGGCTTAAAAAAGTTTTCCCAAATGTTTCACTGCTCCCCTTCAAAAGACTCAAGGAAGAGAAGATTAAAGATCACTGAATAGAACCATAGAGTCATTGAGGTTGGAAAAGATGAATAGGTAACACTTGTCTCTCTATTAAATAATCTCAGCAATTTTCAACAATTTAAAAATGTTTCCCCTTTCAGCTTATATGTCTGCAGTATTTGGATGTGGTAGTGCTATAAGCCCTGAAGTTGCTGAGTACTTTGAATCTGATTAACAAAAACAATAATAATCATATGCTTAAATTTACATAAAAGATTGTCCATTTACATTCCAATTCCTACTCATTTGTAATTGGAAAAACTACTGAAGACTTACAGCAAAATTTTTACTCTTGTTTGGATTGAAAACTCCACTATTTGATTGTGATAAAATAAGTTATATAGTTTGTTTTAAGACAGGATGAACAAAATCCTTGTAATCCATTTTTTATTGGAGCCAATGCAACAAAACACCTCAAAAAAATTAGTCATGAAGGATCTGATGGTTGAAAATATTGTTCACTGAACTTGCTAAATTCCATGTAAAGATTTGTGTTTGCACCAATCTCTAATTTTAGAGAAACTTAGGGGCTTTACTAAAAGAACAAGCAATTGCCTCCAGGAGGCCAGGCACTTATCCCCAGACTCTGAACAACCTAGGCTTTATCTCAAACTGCACACATCAGACCGCATGGCACTGAATTCATCTACAGTCCTACTGCCTTGCTTGTTCAAATGCCATTATATTTTACTCCAAATGAAAATAGGGTTTGATTTACAATCATAATAATGATCATTTATACAGCATTTTTCAAGTAAGGATGGCAGATCACAGGATAAACTCAGAGCTATTTATATAGGGATTGCTTTGCCAGTATGTAAGCCCACCAAAATGAAAGGTGATAGCCTTCAAACAACAGCTGGACAAATATTATCCAACATATACATTATCTTAATTAATTTTTACCTTTTTTCTCAACTAATTTATTAAAGTAATTTTTCTTTTTATAGTAATCAACCAGCTGCATAGCTCTGCAAATACTGCTCGTGGAATAAATCACTTGATGGATAATGACGATTTTCATAGAAACATTTACTTGGCAAATATTTTTTCTGATAATTGAGGAGCTCAGCTTTAAAAATCAGGCAATAACATTGCATAGACATTCTAGACAAGCGTAAAAAATACCTTTAAGTGAAATTATAGGAAGAATTTTACACAGCAGGAAGTAATTAGCCAAATGGAAATATAGCCATAGTGGTGATATTAACACTTTTAACTGGTGAAAAGTTGTCCACATTCTTTAATTGTTAGATATGTTCTAAGATCTTGCCTTATAGAAAGAATCTTTAACCAGGTCTATCTCTACTTCTAAAAAAATTCTCTCCTTTGAAAAGGTCTGGCTTGCACAAGATTTTAGCTGAACAAATCCCATTAACAGCAATGAGAGTCACTCTGCTAAATCCCCCATGCCCCAGAATGGAAACAACTGCGTAAGTAATGTGCAAGTTTGTACTCCTCTGAAAAGGTATAGACGTGAGATAGAAGGGAAACAGTTTCTTCTGTCACAGATGTGGGATCATCTTTAAGTATCACGCACCCTCCTGGAGGGAAGGGAAGGGAGGGAAAGGAAAAGAAGGGAAAGGGGGAAAGGACGGAAAAGAAAGGAAGGAGGGAAGGAAGGGAAGGGCAAGAAGAAGGGAGAAAACAGGGAAGCAAGAAAGGAAGATGGATGCACAGAAGTATAATTATAATAAAACAAAGGTCACCACCAATACCTGGTACCAAATACACCTGCATTTTGTGTTCCAAAGGAATTATCTGTGCTGCCTGGCCTTGTCTTTTTCCTTTTGAAGTTCTTTCTGGAATTGGCTCTTATCTAAGCAGTTCACGCATCCCTATTGAAATACTCAAAAATGGAGCAAGGTGTGAAGAGGAACAGAAGATTAAGCAAGGCTGCAGAAAATACCCATTTATTCATCTTTCAAAGGCAACAGAAAGAGAGTCAGGCACATCTTTATTCTTCTCTGTGAGGATGCTATTGTTCATCTTGTTCTAATTATGAAATTTGAACTTAAAAGCAAGAAAGAGAACACCCCTCTGACAGTGCACAGTACATATTTTCCGGAAATAATTCTTATAGAGATATATGTCAACCCTATGTATCCAAGAATGACCCAACAGTCACAAAGCAACACATAGAAGTATTTGATACAATCTACAAAGCTGCACTTCTTGATCTATTTTTGTTCCAGACAGATTAGAGAACTGCATGGCAGAAGAAGAAAACACAGCTAATCTTTCGTGACTGCTAGACAGTGCTGCAGAAATGTAATTGCAGAACCAGAAACTCCATGAAAAGAATGCCATGCCATTTACCACAATTCAGAATGAATCCAATTATTCCTTAATGACACTAAAGGGTATGTTCCTCAAGAACAAATAAAAAGAAAACTGTAAGAATTCGTTCTCCACTAAAAATCCATGCAATCTGTGGGGTGAATTTTTTCTTAAAAAATAAAAATATGTCAAGAAAACACTGAAATTTTTCCACTCCTACAAGCCACTGGTCTACTAACATCATCGTTTCCTCCTTCCATGTCAGAAAACCCAAACTGTTAGAAAATGCGATCATTCCTATTAGCCTGAAGTCTAAAGGGTAGGGAAAGAATGGCCAGTGTTGTCCGACCATCTTAAGTCAGAGTTCATTGCTTTTCAAAGGGCTTTTCTGCAGCTCTTTGATTCAGGTATAAGTGGCACTTTCATGGCTAGGTAAAGGGCTTGGAATGAGGAGAGATACAAAGGCCCTGAAGATGTTAGCTCAGAATAAGGTATTTCTCTCTTCTTCTGTCTAGTAATTGAGTGCGACATTGCAGTTTGGCGAGTCTTTCTTGTAGACATATGGATTGGAAACAATAACATCTGTAGTTTTTAAAAGCCATGAAGTAAAGTTTTCTTTAGCTATCGCTAATCTCAGGACAATGTGCTTCTCTGCTTAGGCATTTCCAAAGTTTCCACAGACTTTAGATAGGTGGGGCTTTTTCCCTTTCTCTTTCTCTTTCTGCCCCCATACCCAAACCTGACTGGACTAAGGAGTCCCAACAGCAGCTTGGGCTACATCCTGAGGTATAGATGTCATTATCTGCAGTTAAATGAAAATTAGTTTCATGTTTCCATTCCCCAATTCCTAGCAGATTCTCAGTCACATACTATAGTCCAGAGTTAGATCTGTCTTGTTTCTGCACTAGGCTGAAACACTATTTGCTCTTTCATTCAGAGCTGTTATGCTGGGCACACAAAGTGTGAGATTCACAGAGCTGAATCCTGCTCCGTGCTGGGGCTGTGTACCTTGCACTTGTGAGCATTGCACCTTCTTTTCCACAGCAATCCAGTTCACATTAACAGGGAGGGCTACAACCCTGGCTTTTGCTTTCATGCAGGCAATGCAGGCAAAACACCCACAGAGGAAGAGTCTTCTCCAGTGACTCCTCACCTGAAGGCTGGTAACATTCATTACCTTCCATTGACTATGCGTTCATGAGAGGAATGGTGGATAATAAACACCTCAGTTCTTTTCTGTCTCTAAGTCTGAACATCCTCCTTCAGAAAACCTAAATTGCAAGCCTATTCCATCAGCCTTAGTTTGGAGTCAATTTGTCTTGTACTGGGTATATGTCATCCATATACTCTTCTTCCATAATCATCTTCTGCAATCCCATTGAATCAGGACTTTGCCTATCAGCTGCCTGGAGAACACATTTGTACTCCCACGGAATAAGCTGAGATAAATTAATTTGTTTTTCAAAAATGAGAGGCTCTATTATACAAGCTTTAGACAAAAGGTGCCTGATAGAGTTGGAGTTGCTTTGCAGTAGGAACAATTTACATTTTATGGTTAAAATAAAGAAAACAACAGCACTGCAAAATTGAGAAAGAAGCGCTAAATTCACTCAGTAGAATCCAAATGTGGAATATTTTATCTACCTGTAGGGAGACAACGGTGCAACACAACTGGCTCCCTTCTATGATACATGGGTGAAAAAGTTTGCATTTTAATTGCTGCACAGCCCTTCCTAGCTGTGTTTGTGCAGGACTGTAGCCCTCTTCATAGCAGCCATCCCTAGTTTTCCAAGTGACTGCCCTGCACAGGACATGTTGCAATGTCTGGGCACATTCAGAAGGGCCTCAGAAAAAGTACTAACACAAAAACCACCTCAGACAAATTCCAGAGTATTTGGTCTATCTCATGTCAGCATAGTAGCTGTGCAGGGAAAATACTTGATCACTACTGTCCTGTAAAAACAATCACAAGCTGCTGGTGTTTGGCAGTGCTTGTATCTGTTAGTAAAGGCTCTTTTTATTCCTACAGATATGACTCACCCTGATGGAGAGGGATGATAAGTCACCATGGTCCTTTCTGAAGTTCGAACTCCATTTTACTTTGGAGTAGAGAAGGTTTTGATAGGAAGATGGTTTGTTGATAGAGATAGCCCATCTGTAATAGGTAGCTAAGGAGCTTCAGTTACATCCCTGCCCATGCAACACAGCTGACCTAATATCAAAAATCTACTACCTCAAAATGGAGGTTTCCTATTTATTTTCTGAATGGCCCTTTCTTTAAAATGCTTATAAAAAGCTAATACAGAACAACTTGATGAGCTCTGTGACACCAACACATACCCCTGCCCTTCGTAGGAATAATATCAAGTATAATTATATGCACAGTCTGAATTCATAGCAAAATTCTTTAACACAAAAATTGATTGGAAACAATTTAAAAATATGAGGTATATTTAATTACGTATAATATGATAGTGCCCGGAGGCCCTAACTGTGCTAGGGATGTGGTTGTGATATACTTTGTAGAAACACATGGTAGGAGACAGTTGCCTCAGTTTACAGTCTATCTGAACAGAGTGGCAGCAAACGAGAAGGGGAGCAGACTGACTGATGTGACCCTGCTCAGTAGCTCTGCAGCAAACAGGACACAGCTCCTCTGATTCCCTTTTCAGCTGCTACTCTTCAGCCCCCATTGCCTTTGCACTGCAAGAAAGGGAAGACTGAATGGATGCATAAGCATGTACACATGATCAAGTCACTGATGTATGTTGCATGAGCGAATGTGTATACACTTATATTTCTGAAACATACCTACAATCCCCAAAAGATTTGCTTGGACTATAGAGGAATTTAACATTCCTCTTAATGTGGCAATCTAGTCAAATATCTTAAAAGGTAAAGGAAAATCAGGTTAGAACTAAATTGAAGAAAATATTATCAAAATCACACACAAACACAGAACACCTGGGGGAGCTTTCAAGCCCAAGGTGTTAAACAGAACATGACATCAACAAAGAAAATTAACATTTCCAAATTTCATCACCCAGTTCCTGTCCAAGAGAACATTCCTAACTAGATAAACCTTTCCATTCTCAAACACGTGATTAGCCGCTAATTCTAACAGCAAACATGTCCCAAAATGATATAAATAAAGCAATTCAACAGTTACTGGCCCACACAGCAGCTGGACCAGATGGCATCTCTATACATTTTTAAACAATACAATGTAATACTGTATTAACACATCTACTTGCATAAGTATATGTAGAGATACAAGACAATAGCAATACTTGACACTAATCCTGAGGAAATCAGCATGGGAAATATCTTGCCTTCTAGAGGCTAGCAAGAGCCCTCAACTGTGATAACAAAATATTATTATATATCTGTGATAAAAGATTCTACCACTTTGTCTGACATTATTCTCATTGACTTGCTAAGTATTGCTTACCAGTGTGCCACCAACATCAATATTAAGGAGTTGTTAAATATTCTACATTATTTATAGTATGAAAATATGAATAGCTTCTCAGTCTTGAATCCGCTGAGCTCTATAGAGTCTCCTCAAAGTATTTACATTACCCTTCAGAAGCGATAACACTTTGGTTTGGAGGTTGAACACAGCTCTTCTACAAGTATTTCAAAACTGCAGCCTCTAGCTTGCTACCTCCCCAGCTCTGATTTACCAAGAGATGTCCAGCAGCTCTCTCCTCCATGACATTGCCTTTGGAGCCAACTGCAAGGATCTTGGTACGACCATCGGACCATCCTCCTGTGGGCCTGTCCTGTTTTTCAGAAACTTCCTTACTTTTCTCCAGAAGAAATAACTGACAGGCATCTGCCTCACACCAAGAGCATGCAGATGTCAATTGAGCATGCAACATTTCTTGACAAATTAAGAAAGTAAACAAAGTGAGGGAATTCAGAGAGTGCTACACAATTTTCTGAAGCCAGTGGGGCAAAAGTACCTTTTATTTCATTGTGATAGCTCAGTCAAACCAACCATGCACAGTATTTTTTTCCTAATGTATGTCAATATCCAGCTGAACTCATAAATCTCTGTCTTGTCTAATGAAGATTTCTGACATGCCAAACTTAGCCGCTGGCTCAAAATGTCTCACAAGAAGAGCAAATCCTATAGATTTCGAATTGAAAAGAATTTACAGCAGCTTCTCCACAAGCTGTCCTGCCCTCCCTCCAAGAGCCAACTGCTCTCTAATCCCATAAAATCCTCTCCTGCCTTTGTCATCCACCTCCTACCCTGCCTCTGAAGCACAGGACTTGCAGAATTTGTTCAGTAGCCATAATGCAGTTGGATGCCTGAACTCTTAAATAAAAAGTATCAAGACAGTAAATAAAAAGAACAGAAATAAGTCAAAAACCTGAAACATCAAAAGCTTGTCTGGTTTCCAGTTTTAAGGTGTCGGGCCCTGCACTTTGCCTTTCCTTCATCACATGCTTCACGAGAATGTGAACACCACTCACACCTACACTAACAAAAGGCTGAGAACATACAGAAAATTTGTTTCTCAAAATCCCCAAACACTTTAGTTCTTAGTTCAAGGTTCTGTTTGTTTGCTTGCTTAAATTGTGAGAAAATCTGAGTAAAAGTTGTTGGGTTTGAGGGTGTTTGGTGTTTTTTTCAGAATTCCCTGTCGAAAATAAATTCTCTTTTCCAACCAATCCTGCCTGCCAACTAGGTGTGCCATCAATTCAATGGCAAATTTGTGTCAGACCATCTTGTTGAAAATTTGGCAGTGCACTGCTACATGTGAGCATTCACAGAACACCAGCGTTTTCTAGGCTCCCTGCCAAATGAATGCTTGGGAGAATGTATGTATATACTGTATTCCTGCAGTCTTCAAAGGATTAGCTTTGAATTACCTGAATTGTTTTGAGTTTGAGACATCACTAGGTTATATTAAATTACAAAATATGTAAAAATAAGACCGTGTGCTTGCTTGAACTAGCAACTCTGCCACTTCTACCTTTGTGACTTTATCTGTGATGACATTTGCTTTTTTTGTGCTCTTCTATTTAACAATTCTTCCAGGAGTTGCTTTTCTTTTTTCTCAGACTTGATTTTCAGCTCCATTGTTTTGCATTTTGCTTGGCTGCATAAAAGGTGCATACATCCCTTGCACTGTTTGTGAATGGGATTTTTTCCAAACATCATTTATTTTAGGTCTTCACAGCATTGTTTTTTTTAAGGCTTTTTAATCTTCTTTCTTTTTTAACCCGATCTATTTGCTACCTCCCAAGGATGTCACTTCAGCCTCATCCTCCTCTCCTTTCCATTTTTATCCCTCTTCCTCTATTGTCCCCATTTCCCCATTTATATTGTCACCACCCTTCTCTAACATCAACTTCTTGGAGTAGCACATCAGTTTTACCTCCAGGAAGCTGAAATAAAACTAGAAATAAATTGGTTTGAATATTTTATTTTTCTTGAATAGGAGCTGAGCCTACATGAGCACTTTGAAATGTTATTGAGCTCAAAACAGTATAAAACCAGAATGGTTTCTGTTGCTGCAGAATCCAAACTGAAACTGAACCAAAAGATGCACTGGTTTAATTGCCTGCCCACATACACATCCGCAATGCTTGCCTATCCTCACTCCCCACTCTCACATGCCATCACTGCTATTATTTTTTGCCATTCTGTCATTCCTCGTCTCATAGCTGTTGCTCTTCTCTCTCCTAACTCCCAGCCACTGCTGTCTCTGGAGCACATCTCTTCCTTATCTTCCGTATTTCAGTCCCTCTAAACCATATCTCTCACACAGACAGAGATGTCTAATGCTACTTTGCCAACAGCCTCTCCTACTTCAATTCTTGCTGAGATCCTCTCTGCTTCCATTTCTAGCTGTTCCTCTTTTCCCACTCTTCCTCCCTTGAATGGGACTGCCAATGAGTTATTTTCACTTTTCTTCCTCTATGTTTCTATCGCCTACATCAGTTTTCCTTCTTCACCCAAGTTTCCCCAAACTCTGTTCTTGTTCTTTATTATTTCCCGGTCTCTTTCAACATCATCCACAAGTGCCTCAGAAATGCACACTGCCACACACTTTTTCCAGGACTTCCAATTCTTTTTTGCCAGTGAGGAAAACTGTCAGCTGTGACAGTATCTCTGAGCACTTTTTCCCTTTCTTTCACGTAGACAGGACATTAACTCTGGCTGGGTTGTATGTAGCTGCAAAACAACCATCTTCCCTGCTTTCCCTTCTCAGTAAAACAACAGAGCAGGCTCATGATCTGGACTAGCTACACCAGAAGAAACACTGAGCTGCTCAGGTAGTACCTTCTGTCCGGCCACACAGCTGCCCCCCATGTTTTTTCACCAATAAGTTCTATAACACCTCCCCTTGCCTTGCCTTGCCTTGCCTTGCCTTGCCTTGCCTTGCTTTCCCTTCCCTTTTCTTGCAACATTTCCAAAAAGTGTATTTTCTTTTCCACTAGCCCTCACACATAGCATTTTCCTCACCCATATCTATCCAGACTGATGCTTTAAAGGTCATCTCTTTCATTTTTAGAAGAAGGTTCTTCATGGATTATCCCCTGGTCTTCTACCATCTCTTCTTACTCTGTACCAAGAGTAAGCCTCTTAAGAGGTTCCCACCCATAAAATCTTCTACTAGGCAGCTTGAAAACCTCTCAGAATGAATTTCCAAACACTTTCATGCTTTGCTTTCCACTCTCCCAGATGCTCAGGAGCCACTCTCTGTAAATTTCTACAAACCAATTCATTATCTTCCTTTAACGCTCTCTTTAAAGCCCTCCTTTTCTGGGATGCCTACAAAGGATTTGCTAACATTTAGACTTCTGGTATGCTGAGGTCACTGCCTATGATGCTGACTAATATTTTCTGTGTTTCCTGGTGTTCCTCCATCTGCCTGCCTCCATCTGTCGTTTCCTTGCTTACCCTCATAACCTGCTCGGAGGCGGGACTGACTTGCTGCTCCCTGCTCGTGCAGCGGCTGCAGCCCGGCGTCCCCGGCCAAGGCTCGTGCCCGTGGGTGCTCTGCTCCCGCACACCACACGCGATAACCATGCCCATACCCCGCTGAGGATCTCCCTACCTGCCGTACCGAGGGGTTCGTGCTGCGGCTGCTCTTGGGCTGACTGCCGGCTTAGGCAATCTTTTACCTCTGCTGCCTTATGTTCAAACATTGCTTATCATCACCAGTGGAAGTTATTTCGTTGACCTCACTTCGTCAATATCAAAAAACACCAAACAGTTTGGCAGAATAAGATTCCCTCTGTGGGACAGCTTCCCCACAGCATGTGTCTGTCTCAGGGCCAGCTTTGCCAGTCCATCCGTTTAATTCACTCAGAAAATCACATTGAGAAGGTAGGACATAAAGAGACCCATTTGCCTGTTGAACTAATCTAAGCCTTTTTATTTGCTGCAGTATAAGTAGGGACCAGTGAAGAAAGATGATTTAGCATAAAAACCTGCCCAGCATGCTGATATGAAACTATGAATAGATCAGTGTTAGACGCACAGGACAGGTCATGACAGTGTAATGGCTGTCAGAGAGGAGGCTGCTAACACCTCAGCTGAACTAAATGAATTCTCCCCAGGTCTCTCTCTGAAAAGTTAAAGACACAAATGAGAAGTCTAGCAATAAACGCAAAATTTGACCAGCTAGCCCCAGAGTGGGTCATGCGGGAGGATGATGGCATGGATGCAAGTGACAAGAGCACTAAGATGAAAGGCTAACAGTGAAAGAGGGCAGAAGCACACACCTTGTGCCCTTTCTTCACAGGATGGCAAAGGCTGATGAAGTTTTGATGTCCTAAATTTAATTACCAGAAATCCAAACATAAACATATTGTATTAGACTCCTAGCTTCTGCTGCCTCCAGCCTCCAGTGAAGGGGAAAAAGTTATTAAATGTTTTGGACGATTGGACTCCAGAAAGTCCAGATATCTAAAGATGTGATGCAGAGGATCATTAAGTTGGAAGAAATCATGTCCTGGTCTATAAAAAAACTATGAAAATACAAGTAAACAAATAAGCATTTACTGTGGGACAAATGAGACCATACTCGTACCTTCATTTAGCAGTGGTCATAGCTTTCACATGTGTGTTCCCTGCCTGCAATACGGTGGCAATGCACAGTCATACAGCCTCCTACTTCATTCAAACTGAGCCTGCATCCGTCCTGATGACGTTTAACACAAAACTTTTGATTACCATCTCTGTTGCATCTCTGTAAACTCTTTAATTTGCAGCTCTCTAAATGCAATCTCTTTAACCTTATAAAGCCGAGCACTATCCTGTTCCCATTCAAATCCTCCTTACAAATTCACTCCTTTGAGGCTCACACATTTAACAGGTGAAAAATTACAAGAGAGAAAAAAGAAAAAAGGTCTAACTGAACACCTTCCTCCCAGTTTCTCATGGCATGTCAGAGAATCCCAGAAAATAAGATTGCAAAGGCCCTCGAGAGGACAAGTCTTTTGGCCCAATTCAGTTGTGTATCAAACTTTCTTCTTAAAACTTCCCCATTGCAGTGCTTATCTTTCAAGACAGCAGAAAAAATGTTCTGTCTTCTTGTTAGAATGTAGGGCTTTCTTCGTTTTTATAGAAGGCAGAGCATAATTTCAGGCCATGAAAACAGAGCTATCACCAGCAGATTCTGTAAGTATCTGTGCTTTCCAAGTGCCTCCTTTCCATTAGAAGGAAAGACATTCTTCAATTTCGTCATGATTTTTCCCCTACATTAACTAATGCTCAGGTAGATGCCAACACTTCTATCCCTTCAACATGTTTAGACAGGCTTTTAGTCCTTCATTCATATTATTTTCAGCTGCTATACACCAGTGTTCCAAATTTAGAAGCATTTGGAAATATAATTAATGCTGTTTGTCCTTACTTCTAAACCGAGGAGATAAATAAGAACTAGGTAACACAGAACCCTCACTTCTCAGTTATTCAGTACATAGTTCATAAATCCCTTAAAGCTATAGCTCAAGACTTTCCAAATAATGAGAGGCTTAAAATATTTTCACTCTTAAGCTTCTCATGACATAAATTTTACAAAAGCACCTAACCCATCTATAAAATCAAGACTCTTCTAAAGGTTCCAGATTAGATGTCCCAGTATGGAGACATCCAAAACTATTTGTCATCACTGCTATATGTTTAGGATGTTATGCCTTCAAATTAAGTTAATGTACCTTTTTGTCTTATTATTTAGACTTCATCAAAAGCTTCTTCTAAAGGGCAGCAGTTCTATCGATTTAGAAATAGCATTCCAAGGTTTTTAAAGCTTTCTGCAAGGAACCATTCAGGAGCTAGGAGTAGGAGAAAATGAAGAGTGAGAAAAGAAAATGTCCAGTTGAACTCCTTCCTCTGGGTATCTTGTGGCATGTCATACAGTTGAATCAAATAAGGCCATGTGTGGTCTTGGGAGGAAAGTTAGTCCACCCTAGGAGCTGCAGGACACAGGCAAGCTGCTTTGTTGTATTGCTAAGTACAGTCACGATCAGGATGCAGAACTGAATTCCTGATCTTTACATAGATTGGTGTAGGATTTTTGAGTCTGTTCATCATGCTTACTTTACCTTATTTTATAATGTAAATTATTTGGACATTAGCTCAAACTGTTTGCTGATATTCAGGGTGTCTGGGGAAGAGACAATGATGACAGCTTGTTTCATACGGGTGTAGGTATGAGGGATGGACACAAAGTCCTCCTTCCCTCTACACACTGGGGATCACATGGTGGAGGCCAACTTCAGCGTGAGCTCAAGGCCCACTGTGGGCAGAAGGGCCTCCAGGAGCAGCTGCTTGGGGCCACAGTCCCAGCAGTTGCCTTCCTGGCTTTTTGGTTTTCTGTTCCTCTTTACCTTCTGTCTCTTTCTTGGTGGCCAAAGAAACCTGAGCTCTTCACCCCAGTGAAACTGGGAAGAGGTCTGTGTTCCCAGAGCTCAGGGAAAACCCATTCAAACACATGGTCTCAGCTACCCTTCTAGTTTTGCCAAGCTGGCTGGTGATTTAAGCATCAGTTCTAATATCACCTTCTGACATTAAGCAATGGGAAATGTAAGTGCTCTTACACTTGGAGGAAAGCAGGCAGCACTCTGTCCAGACACTGACCAGCGAGCAAACACATGCTCCCTGGAAGACCTCCAGCCTCCACTTACCCTAGAGCTGTTCCAAGAAGAACGATGTTGGAGCTCAGATCCAGAGTTCAAACTGTATCTAATTATAATCAAGCAACATCACTGTGGAAAGCTTATTCCAACTACATTTGGAAGATTGGTGAGATAGCCAAAGCCTCCCTGAAAGTCTTCAGAGAATTTTGGCTCAACAAGGGGGTCAAAAAACAAAGCCTTGTATAACAGCTCACCATTTGTTCTTCACTTTTAAATTCTGCCTTGGCACAGAGAGGGGAGTGACACAAAGAGATGAGGATTTGAACTCACAGTCTCAGAGTACACCAGCATTTTTTTCTTGCTTGATTGTGTACTAAAACTGCCTGTAAAGTCAATAACTTCCTATGGCTTCACAGCAAAGCAGAAAGATTAAAAAAGAGCCATGGCCCTTTGAAGATGTGGAAGGCAGTAAGTGAGCAGGCTGAATCCTCTTTGGATTTGAAAGTCTATGCAGTGCTAACAGTTCTGCTTTAAGGTGTCAAAACTGTCTTAAATCTTTACCTTTGTTATATCCTGCTGCTACAGACATATAATAGAATAGGCCTGACTATTCCAAACCATTTAGACAGCATCATTTTTCTTTCAACTCTTTTTGAAATACAGCTGATTAGCACCTTTTTTTTAAGTTGTTTGTTTGTTTAATGTGCAAACACTTTTAATTACTTTAACGAGAACAGCATGGCAATGTAACATACAGTGTGTAACTGCACTAGATTTTAGTGTGGTTAGTAGTAACTCACAACATGAAGTTCCAAACCAAACAAAATACTTGGGCCTGTGTCTCTTCGTTAGGCTATGAACTTCCCACTAAACTGAGCACAAAGTCAGGAGTCTAAGAAGGACTTAGGAGCAGAGATATTTTGCTACTCTGTGCATGGAAAACCTGGCTGGTGCATTTTAAAGGAGAGAGGAAAAACCAGGAGGGAGGAGCAGGAGGGCGTGGCACGGAGTGAGACATGTCCCTTGCCACCTTGAGCAGGGACTTGGTCTAGGCTTGCACAGTAACTCAGTGTCTGTCACACTGAAACTCCTCTGTCTGGGAGCTGGTCCCCTGCCCCCAGCGTTGCAGCCCTGGAGCTCCCAGGAAAGCAAGGCAGAGCTGAGGTCCTGCTACAGCGTGAGAAGACGGCCCAGGGCAGGCTGAGAGCTGAGCAGAAAGCACCCTCTGAAATAGTTCTCCACTTCACCAGACTGTGTGCTAGCCCTTCCCTCGTTTTGATGCAAAGTAAAACAGGTTAGTCAGGCCATCACAGGGGACCTAAAACAGCTTGTTACATGTCAGGCTGGATAGAGAGGAGTGTGAGATGGTAACTAATAGCTGAGGGGTGGCTTAAGGAGCCCTTTCTTGCTGCCTCCTCACTGAGGAGGTGACTGTCTGCTCTTCAACCTGGACCAGAGGCCAGCGAAGCAGCTAGTCAAGTCAGTCTCTGGGCTCAATACCAAGCCAGACACGTGCTATGGACATCATATGCATTTGTCCCCTTCAGCATCATTTCTGCAGTGGCAGCATCACCAACTTTTTCTCCTCTTTGTCTACTTTTTTGTAAGAGTTTTTCACAGAGCTGATGAGCAAGGCTTTTAAACTACAGTAATGTAGTTCCTATTAGTATTAATAACAACGATTACTACACGCTCATTTGTTGCATTCAAATAACAAAATGCATGGTCCCTTTCAGTAAACCAGCTTCCTCCCGTCACAGACATCCCTCAGCTAGACCTATGAATTTTTCAGCCTCCTACTGTGGCACCATAAAGAGCTATTCTGGGCTGCATAGACACATTCTTGGCATCTGGTATCTTCCTTACAAAACCCCTGCTGTCTTGTGGGGATTGTTGCATTAGTTTGAGGTATAGCTTGAGTGTTGCCCCTGAGCAGACTCCCATAAGTTTCTATCACAGATTAAACTGTGCTTTAAGCTCCAGGCAGCTAACTTAATGGAGGGCAGGGGATGGTAGATTGAAGCTCAAGTGTAGCTGACCTTCCAGCTCATAAAGCAGTGAAGACTTGACTATCCTGTGCTAATACAAACACTCCTGCTGACAGCACACAGCCAGAGCTGCTGGCGTATAGCTGCAGAGGCAGGGGATGGCTTGGCTTGGGGTGCTGAGAGGGTGCCTGCCCCTGGCTGACCCTCCCCATCACACTGAGGCATCTGAGCTGCATGGCAGTCAGCTCCTGAGCCGCCGCAGGTAAAGGTGCGCTTTCTGGCCTAAATGATCACCAGTTTTAGTTTGCCTTAAAACATGGAGTTGTTAATTATTTATATTAAGCCTTTCTTATTCCTTGGTCTGAGCTTTGAGCTAAACTGTCTTGAAACGGTACAGCTTCAGAGTGGCTGCTCGAGCTAGCATATCAATGAAGATGAACCTGTGGCAAAACTTGAAATGTTTTGCTGGGAGACAGAGAATGTAACAGCTCTTACATAAATGTAACTATGTAACAGTTACCATATAAATTTTTTCTTTTCACCTTTTTTATGGGTTTCTTAAAGAAATAAGACGTACACAACTCAGTGGCTCTCTTCAGCATCCTGTCTCTCTGTCGGTCTGTTTCCCCTCCTCAGTAACTTTTAAACATACTGAGTAACTTCAAACAAATTTGAAAATTGCGTTAATGTCTTTGGGACTTGGCAGGCAAGTTAAGAGAGATCTTCTTGAAGTCCTAACCAAGAAAAAGACTGAAATAAGAGTTCAATCTTTAATAGAAACCAGCAGACCCAAGTGCAAAACAAAAATCAGTAAGAATTCAAACATTGTAGCTTCTGCTTTTTATGGAATTACTTGCTAACTTTATAAGTGACATGCACTGGGATACCTGAGGAAAGATTAACAAGAGTTAAGCATCTTCTTAAGTACATGGACCTTGACAAAGCAGTGAGCAGGGGCCAGGATCAAGACCTCTCCACCCCTAGATGTGTTTAAAAAATTGGTAGATGCAGTGCTAAGGGACATGGTTTAGTGACGGACTTGGAAGTCCCCAGTTAATGGTTGGACTTGATGATCTCTAAGGTCTTTTCCAACCTAAATGATTCTATGATTCTGTGATTCTATGATAAAATCTGCTCCCTCTGTGAGACATTTCTGCTTCACCCTAAAAACCTCATCTACAAAACCAAATTAATTTGGCTCCTGAGACTGTGAGGAAAACCCAAGATAAACAGTCAAATGCCGCAGACAAGATGTGGTATAAAACCTTGAAAGCCCAGAAAGTGATGGCTTCAACCTTCCTAGTGCGTGGTGCCACCTCCCCTTAGCTCTGTCACTTACTCCTGAGCTGTAGAGCTGAGCCTCTCAGTCCCCTCCTGAGCACTAGTTTTGATTCATAATACACCTTCAATCCTAAAAGACAGCGTGTTTCTCACCCACTCCTGTTCCTTCTCACCAGATTTACTATCTTCAGATAGTTCTGCCTGAGTTCCACTCCAGGCACCTGCACACTAGCCTTGCTTTGTCTGCCTGAGGTTAACTTTCTTAGTGCTTTCTAGTCTTCATTCAGTCCAGGAATATAATCCCCCAAGGATTTCAAGATCTCTTTGCTATAGTGGCATTTCCAGTTTCTAACTGTGGAAGAGATATTGATGTGAGTTCCTTGAAACCCTTTCCCTATGAAGTGTCAATAATTACCATCTTGGCATACAGAAAGGAGACTTTGGCAGGTTGCCCTGTAACATCAAAAAGGTCTGGAACGGTCACAAGAGCTCAGCTTTCTATAACAGTACCTGATGTGATTGTAAGAAATCACATAATTGACTTCTAGAAATTTGAAGAAAAGCTATATTCCTTGATTGATTTTCATCAGCAACATAAGACCTATCCTTTTGATACTGGGTTACCAGAAGTCAAATATAAACTATGAATTATTTCACTGCCCATTTAAGTGCTATTTCAGTTCTGAAAGCATGCTTTTCTTGTTGGTTATGTTCACAAAAAATGTCCTGACCAAAGCATTCTTGATTTAACTTTATAGTTCTACATGCTATGAGGTTTTAAATAAAGCTGTACAAAACTTTCCTCAAACTCAGAGATTTTGTCTGAAAGTCTTTTCCCATTTTAAGTTTCACAAAAACCCCAAATGCAAGAATTACATACTTCAAAAAAAAAAAGCAACTCTCAGAATTAAAACTGATTGCAAGCCACAAGAATAATTTGATCCAAGCCATTCCAAAATGATGTATTTCAATGAACACTATTTGGCCCAAAGTTCTTTTGAGAGGCATAAGAACTTGAGCTAACCTGACCTCATTAGAAGGACCAAACAGATTAACATTCGGTAAACCTCACTTTATATCTATGCACCCATTGAGGCCTGAATTGCATCCTTATTAGAATTTCTTTAAACACTACCATATCCACCATCCAGAGGGAAAGCTGTTTATCCCACTTATTTCAGCACCAATTTAGAGTAATCAGATAAGAAAATCCTGTGTTCAAGCAATCCATGCTCAAATCAAACTATCGAATATACCCCAGAAAATATCTCTTTCCATTCCTCAGCGTCAAAATGGCTCTGCTCTTCCTTTTATGTTCCCCTTTACTTCCTCAATGCATCTATTTTTATTTCTCAATATATCCATTTCTAAGATCATAATGTAATTGCTGAGCTCATGAAAATTATTCGAAGCTCCAGTATGTGTCCGCAGCTTCACAAATGTGTTAGGCAGGAGACCATATATCATGCCAGAAACAGAGGAGATGAAGTAAAAGAAGTCAATGTTAACTAGTTAACAATAACTCTATCATTTTGTATGGCACTGAAATACTAAATGAGAAAGAAATCTGGTCATAACCCACTGGTCAACCGGAAGGAGATTTTTTTCCACCTTAAGACCTTTCTGACAGCAGCTAGAACAACTGATTAAAAAGAGAACCATATTTTTTAGACTGACCTATGAGCTGTGCTGAATATATTATTTATGACATTTCTTCTTTATGGTTGTTATAGTAATTCTGCATGAAAACCCAAGATTCATTCAAACTCCACAAGCACTCAAAACTTCCTGTTGCTAGCACTTAATCAGCCCTAAAATAGACATTATAAACCTACATCTCAACTACAGAAATCAACAAGGAGACAAAGAACTGCAAGAGGATGCTGTGAGAAAGGGCAAGCAGAGCTGAAAACTGCTCTGTGACCCTCTGTGATGCTCTCTCCCATGGCCCTTATCAAGTGATTTCTCTTCTTCTTTGCCCAGTTTACTCATCCTACCATACACGATTCAGTAAACACAGAACAGCCAAATATGTAAATGCACAACGGACAACAAAGGGCTACCAGGAAGTAAGAAATCCCCAGCTGGCACAAATTATCATTGCTTGACTGAAGTCACTTTGCACTGGTGGATGAGCCAACTCTATATTTCTACTCCAGCAGTCAAGTGGTCCTGGGGTCCCACAACACTCTCTCCTATTTCTACTTGTTTCAGTGCTATCATATCTTCACCAAACCCTAAAAAAAAAACAAAAAACAAACAAACAAAAAAAAACCCCCCAAAAAAAAAAGCTGTTGCTGTTATTGTTATTGTAAAACACTACTTAATAACAATATCTTAATAAAAATATCTGAACAAAAGAGCACTTGGGATGTTCATTTTGTCACTTATTACATTTTACAGAGTGGTGGGATGGATATGCACACGCCATTCAGCCTGCCACCCTTATCAGCCTGCCATGAATGTTGTGCTACATGGCTCGTACACACTGATTAGGTAAATAGTTGTCTGTGAATCCTAAAGATCAAAACAGAAGATGCAAGATAAAAACCTGTTTATATAAATAAACTGGAGATCAGACACACAGGACATTACAAGAAAACTGGTTTCCATCTAGCAGAGATGGATTTGAAATTGAATTTGTTTGTGTTACAGAAGAGTTACAGAGATCTGAGAAAAGTATAACAGTACTTACCATGACTAGCAAACAACTCTTCTCTTTCAAATGTTTTTCAGAGTGTTACTATCTTGCTCCCTCTCCTGTTTTCTCCCTCAGTTTCTACAAGAAAGACTCTACCCCAGTCAAGAGAGAAATGTTTTGAGGTAGTGGTTAGATATTTTCCCCTAAAGCAGCTAGCACAATTGATTCTTCAGGTATCAGGATTACTCAGCAGGAAGCTAAACTGTAATAGCTTTTTGGTCAGAAGCAGCTCTCACAGCCTTCGATCTTTGCATTTCCCACTCTCTCTGAGTCAACCCGTATGATAGGAAGGAACACGCTAACAGAGGTGTGCCAAACGCCAGTTCCTTCGATGGAGAACCAGAGACAAAGCAAATGGCTATGCCAGTGTGTGGGAAGCCTGTGCATTTCTCCAGTTTTTATCTGGAGCTGGGACAAGACTTGCAGTGCACTGTACAGATGATTCCCGTCCTTTCTGGGCAGTGGTTCCTACTCTAGTGCTTAGAGAATGGTTTTCAGACTCGGGAGTCATAGAGATTATTTCCATCTTTAAACTACATTTTCAGTTATGTCCAGGGCTGAAAGAGGGCTGGAAACTCACAGGGAAAAAAACTCGTCTAATTCCTGACATGGAAGTACCATCTCTCAGGGTAAAGAAATCGTTCTGAACATGCTCATTCCTATTCTGTCTCTCTGAGGAGGGTATCTGCAAGGGAGGCAATGTAAGCGGCCTATTCACAAGCCCAGAGCATCCTTTAAAAAGTTCACATTCAAAGAAAGACCTATCAATTAACTGAGGCTTTGGCAGTAGAAGTGGAGGCACTGCAGCATCTGGGTGCACGGTGGAACAATGCAAACACATGATATGGCAGAAACACATATCGTATAGTCTAAACAACAGACCATGTCAGCCCCAAACGGGACACCACAAAACAAGAATATTTCTAGAGGCAGACACTGCCATCAAACCCTTGTCTACCAAAAAGTAAGCTCCAGTGAGACTCCCCGAGCCAATTTCTACCCAAATCATCTGTGTCAGGCCCCATTATATCTCTCCAGACACTACCCACCAGCAATATTGCTGTCACTCTTCAGAGCTGTCCCTGCTTGCTGTCCCTCGCTCTGCCATGGTCCAGAAACTTCCCAGCATTTCTGCGTTGACCTCGACTTTCATCTGTCATTTTCATCGGGGAGTCAAGACTATTGTTCTTAGGACTGATCTATTCACACGAGCTCTGTCTGAACCATTATTTTTGTATCAGTTCATTTTTTATAGAAACCAATATTTCTACACGGTCCAACAACATAGTCTTCATAAAAATCTACCAGGATAAAAAATGCTTATGTGGGTTTTAGCTTATTTACATATCTTTATCTGCAGCTCTATTGACATACAAAACATGAGTGGATGAATCCTTACTGCTGCAAGTATATTTTCTTCCACAGTATGGTCCTCTTGTGGGTTTTTTTTCATTTCATTCATTCATTTATTTTAAAAAATCCCCATCTTGATACCAACTTCAGGTCACCTTTGTTAATCCAGCGTCAACTCCATTATTGCCAATTACCTTACAAAAAATAGATTTTAACATAAGAAATAGAAATATTTGTCATGTCATTTTGTAACCCACCAAGTGCTTATTCAGACTAAAGCACTGATTTCAAAATCACAGCAAGCAACTAAGACATAATTAAACTTTTATCCCTGCAGATTTTGAGAGATATGTATTCCCCTTTTTTAAAAACAAAAAAATTAAAAGGAAATAAAACAGACACCTGTAGTGGGATGTTTTAGTTTCATTTCATGTAAGAGTATGAAGAAATATTTTCTTACAAAAACTAGAAAGGAAAGAGAAAAAAATTAAGATGGCAAACAAGCTTTGTGTTGAGAATTTTACAATCAAGGTTTTGTTTTCTCTAACACCTTGATATTTTTTCACACTTTGTTTGGTTTTCCCACTTCTACATTAGAGTAAGTATAGAATTGACCTGCCTCTGCATTAAAGAAAAGGTTTCCATCTGGGACCAAGTTAGCGAAATATATCTATCCCTTTTCCAGCACAGTGGTCAGCTGCATAAATACCACTTTATTATTCCTGAGCCACCTGTGACCCTTTCCAGGCTGCAAACAGCACCAGGTGGTGAAATGAGCACCTTGGATAATCATTTGAGACAATCGTTTTGTCCATGCTCATAAGTGGACTTTTCAAGATCCCTTAGCTTAGATCTCATGAAAAATGCAAACAGAAGCCAGATACCAGGAAACTGCTTCAAGGGTGCCTATAAGCAGTGTGTCACTAAGTCCATCAGCCAAGGGCTTCCAAAGCCAGTTACAGGTGCTTCCATTCTGCCCTTCACAGCCCCAGCTCCACTGATAACCTGCCCTGGGTCACCTTGCAGACAAAAATGCATTGAGGGTTTTTTTCTGCCAAGGTTTTAATACCTTACTGCAGCCTTTAAATGCAGAACCCATGCAGACAAGGTCAACAGTAGCCTCTGCAAGTCCAAGCATCACTTACAGCAATACAAACAGGATCTTTAAGCATAAACTAAATATTACTATTCAACAGAAACTAACCGTACTCAAACAGTGCTTGTCCAGGTCTCAGCCCTGATAAAGTGCTTAAAGCTCGTTTGTACCAACGCAGGCAATCTCAGAACTCAAATTCAGTGCTTGGCCCCTTGCCCTGCAGGACTCCCAGGCGAGAGCACAAGACCAGTGTCCTGGCACCCTGGCACTGCATATTCTGCTTCTGCAGGAGATAAAAAGATCCAGGACTCAACTCCAAACTAGTATCATCCCCTGATCAAGCTTTTTTCACATGAAGGTCGTACATACACCTGGCTGCTGCAGTTCTGTTCCCTATGGGCAGGGAGCTAACTCATTTGCAAGAAGCGTAAGCCTCCCTCTCCTTGGCCATGGGGACATCCTGGACAGTCAGCTACTTGCTTGCAAACAGCACAGTTTAACTCAGCCCACTCCAATGCTCTTCACACCTGTGTGTGTATATTCATTCTCAGCTACTTTTAAAAGACCATCGGGAAGACTCCTCTGGAACTGACTGCAGAGATGGATCATAAAGGAAAATAATCCAGTCAAGACAAGGCTATCACCTGCCATGAGGACAGGCTGAACACACAGCGAGATGTAAGGCTTGAATGAAACCCAGCGCACCTCATTCCAGGGCCCAAGCTCCATCCTTTACCAAATTTCCATACAAACACTGTCATGAAGTGAATCAAATCCAAACCAGCTTGTGTTTATCCTCTTTCTTCCTAAATCTTTGTGTACTGTTGTGTTTCATCCCTCCCCTGCTTTACTACCTAGCGTGTCCTAGTGTTCTTATTTGTCAAGTTATCTAATTCGTTTGGGGCCAGATCAACAGATTACTCATGATAGTAGGCTAAGCAAATCACCCAGGAATAAGTGTTTACTGGATCAAGCCCTTAGACTGTCAGCTCCTCAGAGCAGAGACTGTGCTTTATTATTCACATGCAGAGTAGTCTGTACACCAACCGTGTTATATACATAATTCATTTAAAAATTATAATGGTACACTACGAATGAAAAACATGCCAGCAGGAAAGTTCACTGACTGCACTACCATCAGTAACTCAGAGCTGCTCGCACAAAATTCGGGCTTGGAAAACCAAAAGGATGATATTTTGTTTAAGGCAAAGGACCAAGGGTCAGAGAGCTGCAGTGCTACTCCCAGCACTGCCACAAAAAATCTGTCAGGATAAATCCTTGGAACTGTCTGTGCCCCAAATTCCTCTTCTGAAATAATAATAATACAAAGGGGGTAAGTATTCTCCTACTTGATATACTCAAGGGTAAACAAGGACTTGGAAATAGAGGAACACACTGTATATTAAACATAAGTAATATATATTTGCATAACAGCACATTTTTCAATGGAAGACATGGACACCTTATTGGGTTTATTATTTGTAGATAATCTTCCAAAATCTGCAATTTAGCATATAGTTACAGGAAACAGACACTTCTGCACACCATTGGTGGGGGTGGGGGTGGGGGTGGGGGGTAAGGGGGTAAATGAGCTATGCACTGACACAGAAAATTTACATTTACAGATCACAGACAGTACACTACAAAAGAAAATGCTTTATGATAAAGTATAGACCTGTGACATTGGCCTGGCTGCTTCACCATTTAATCCGGCCTTGACCCTCCAGCAACTAAATATTCATGACTATCATGACCTCCAGGTTGTTCTCTCACACTCAATTGTACCTAGGAGTGAGAGAATTAACCCTTTCGCAAGCCAGTGTTTGGGGGCAGGGGGAAGGGGAACGTGGTGGTGGTGGGTGTCTCCTCCTCTTACTATTGTGCCAGTGTCTTTTTTTTTCACTTTGCCATCTACAATAGCCTGGCTATTCTTCTTTCATATTTAAAAACCTTTATGCAAATCAGGCTGGTAGCACAGCAACCTAAAGTTCTTGCATTAATGCAGAGTATTATTCACATATAAAAATTCCATTTAAATCCCATTAAGGTTATGACATAAATCCAAACAAACTAGAAAATGCACAGTTGAGGTGGAAAAGTGGCATATGTCTTCCAGTCTTTTAGCAGAAGAACGTAGAATAAGAAAACTATTAGAGTATCACCCAGTTGGGGCAAGCCAGAGAAGCATATATGTTACCTTCTTGCCTTTTAACTATTCATTCTATTGCATCTAGGATTGCTTTGTTTTATTTTTCTTAATACTTGTGTCCCAGTGTCTGTGGTCTGAGAAAACAGGTTTTGTCTGTAAATACTTCTAAACAATATTCATTCTGAGGGACAAGAGAAGCAGCCTCCTGTAAAACAGCTGTAAGCTGGAAAAAAATCAGATTAGCATTTTATATTTTTCTGGAGGTGTTTCTGGGGGATAGTAAAAAGCAATGACACATATGACACTGTTTTGCAAGTGTCCCAATTAGCAGCACTGCCGCTACAGTCTGGAGGCACCTACTTCTGTTCTCACATGTTCCTCCCTTTGAATTCCTGACACTTCATAGTAATGAACTACACTGCAAGGTCTTGCAAAAGAGTCAGTTTAAGATCAGAATTATGTTCCTGCAACACTTAAAACGCTCTTGGGCATGGCTGAGCTGAAGGAATGGGTGTAGGCAACAGTGTCTTTTGGATAATCCACTACAGCTGGTGAGGCTGTGGAGTACAATGCTGGAGCACCTATAGCTAGTGCTGCACACGCCTGCATAAGCAGATGGATCTCTCTGCCTATTATGCATAAATGAAGTTTGACCCTGTAGCCCTGTAACAAGGAGAAAGGGAAAGGGGAGAGGCTGATTGGGGTTTTAGCTGCATTACTTGAGCTACAGATGCTATAGTTAGTTGTGAAATTTCAAGCAGAATCAAGCCCAGAGTATGTGTTTCTCCATATGCTTGTCATACAGGCAAGTATTGCATAGTGGGCTGTTACTGGAAAGTGTAGGATTTATTCTTTTTCTTTGGAGTTGAATGAAACTTGATTGCAGTTTTCCTTCTTTTTGGTAATGATAAGACTACAGAAACAAGCTGGTTCAGGCAGTGAAGCTGTTCTCTTGACTAGAATCCCAAGTTTGATTTGAATTAGCCATTTGTAAGACAGACATACATATGCACACACACACGGGCGCACACACAAAGCTTTGAAAGCAGTTCCATCTGTTTTTTGGTAAGGCTGGGTCATAATTAAGAAGAGCGGAGATATTTCATGTTCTGCATTTGTGACCTGACATGTCTTCCTTCGTGTTGTCATTGAACACTTCTGTTCTAAGCAGAACTAGTATTAATTGGGGATTCAGTAGAGCCAGGGATTAAGTTTTAGGGCCAGGGTAATGTTTTTTAGATTTAGAGTGTATTTTCTTTCACTCTGCCTTGAAGAAGTTATTTTTCCCTTCCTCTGTTCTAAGCAAACATTCTGCAAATTATACTTTGAATAAAACACATCACAGACTTCCATGGAAACAGCAGTCAGCATGAGGAAAATGGAAAGTGCTCAAGGTGACAAGAATACCTTCTGCAGCACCATCACAAGACGCAAGTTGAACCCTAGCAAGTACAGAAGAAGGTGACATGACAGTACAAAGCTAAACAAGATCACAATGTTTGGGAGAAGGAGGGAGGCAAGGGACATATGTGCCCAAAGCCATCCTTTCCTGCCAATTACTGAATCCTTGACAAATGACAAATAGTCAGGGTCTCTTTTGGATGGACCTTCAGGGAAGGTTGAGAGAACAGCTTAAATCTGGGATGTTCAATGGACACTTTACATTTCAGATTAATAAATAAGTACAATTAGACAAATATCTGTGAAGGATGAGAGGTGCCTACAGGTACATATTGTGCTGGAGTTTGTAGGAGACGCTTTTAGCCTAAGTCCTCAGAGGCCTCTTTCAAACCATGTTGAACTGCTGCAGAAGTCAGGTCTTCTCTGGGTTGTGAAGAAAAATGAGTTATATGGAAGACACTGAAAAACACAGAGATGAAGTGTATAAGTAGCTATCAACTCTCTAGACAGGTATATTTTTAAGAAGCTTTTCCTAACAAGGCAAGACTTTTTGCACTTATTATGGTATTCTTACTCTTTTCAACATCCAAGCTCTCAGTGACTCCTATTCCATCTTCCCTTCTCCCATTTCTAAATGTTTATGCATTCCTAACCAGAGGCTTGTCCAGAGCTCTGACACTACAATCTTCTCTTCCACCCAGGAATGCCAGCAGCACCCTTCCTCCCCTCCACCTTACTCAGAGCTCAGCTGCTGCAGTCATCTGTCTTGCTCTATGGCCCACATTTTCCCATCACATACATTATTTCCTCATAAAATTTAAGATTGCCTTTCACAATTGTCATTTCCACTGCTGCTCATTCTAGGTGAGCATTTGCTACTCGAAACAAATGCTTTTTGCATTTGATCCTTAGATTCCCATTTCTTCCTTCTGCACGCCCTGCTCTGCTCCTCACTTTATCCCGAATATCCTTCTTTCTTGAGATAGTTTTTAACAACAGCATAGAGATGACTGCAACAGGCCAGTTTTGACCATTCATCTCGAAGACTCAATGTGTTTAAATTACACTTCTCTAAAATTTTTAAGGGTATGAGTCTGTAGAAAGAAGAACCAACATCCTTAATTTTCAGTGCCAAGCATGGAGCTCAAAGTCCAGAAATGAAAGGATTAAGGCAGTATGTTCACGGTCTCTCTAGGTACAGAGAGGCTGACTTCAAAGGTTAGCAGCTCACCCTGCTCCAGCCTGGCTGTCATCCATGCCACCTGATGAAGTTTGTCACCTAGTCATATCTGCTACCTGAACTCACCTTGTGCTTTCTCCCTATATCTGAATCAGCCCAAAGAAATCCAGGTAGCTTAAATACTAGGGTTCGCAGGTGGGGGGAATTTTAGCACAATTCATTTTGATTTAAATGGAGCAAGAAGCTCTTGCCCAAGGAGGTCAGCCAGAACATAAAGCAGAACAGTCACGCCTGACAGAGGGACAAAGTGGTCCAACTGGGAACATGAGGGTCCTCAAGAAAAGGATGCTGTTTGCTTCACCTAAGGTTTCAGTTCTACACACCTCCTCTGCATGTGTGAGTGGCTCTGTTAACTTATCATGCATTCAAGTGCAAGAGTAATTTTTTTTTTTAAGCAAATAAAAGGCTAAATGATTTGATCAAGGCCACAAATCAGCATGACAGAGACAGGACTACTATAACATGCTAGTGAGCCAGTCAGACTGAAAGCCTAAACTCTAGAGAGAGGAGTCACCTTTTATATATTTGCAGTGTGCCCAGCATAACAGAACTCAATCCTTGCTGAGGTTTCTGAGTAGCAGTTTAATACAGGTAGTAAATGTCATGTAGACCAATGTGCATGGGGCTTTACACAGGTTTTTTTTTAACTCTTGGGATCATAAAAACTTCAAAGTTTCAACAGAATAAGGTGGGTCTGCTTCTAAATGCCTCAAGCTACTTTTCTGGATCCAATCAAATAAAACCATACCCTGCTAGGAAGGCTTCCCATATGGAAATTTTCCTTTCAGATTGTTTTGTTCCCTTTATAATTGCCATTGATAGCACAGCATTTGAGGCATAAGAAGGAAGTTAAGCTGAGTACCTGTTGTGAAAAGAAATAAACCCAAACATATATACTCTTGATAAATTATAAGAGGAACTTCATTTCTGTCATATGTGATCATCTTCAAAAATTGCATCAGTTGACCTTATCAGTTTCTGGATCAGCTGTTTCCACTCTCTCTACCATTTGCTTAACAGATATAAATGTTTTGTGGAAAACTTGTATGGTGCTCAGTTCCTCCCAGACCATCTTCTATTTTGTTTATCTCAATGAGGGATTGATTGAGTGATAAAAAGGGTCACATAAGTATGCATACATTTTCCGACAAAAAAAGCTTCACATATAGGTGGGCAACCTTGTGCAGCCTTATCCTGTTGCCAAGCTGTCCAAACATCACTTCACCTCTGAAGGACCAAAGCTCTGTATTGTTTGTTGAAAGTTAGCCCCAAACATATCAGAAAAAAGTCTCAGTAAATGAAATTCAGCACACATTCTCCTGTTCTGATACTCTTCTAAGTAACACTGCCTCAGGATACATTAGTTTCATTATCTCTGTGTCTATAATAAGATCCTAGTGCATGACAGCCAAAGATTGCCATTTATCCTTCCCACACTGACATGTTTCATTTTGGTTGGTGGAAAGGGTATGTTATGTGAGCCACAGCCTGTTAATTCCTACGAGGCATCGTATCATGGACAAGATATTTGGCCCTGAATCCTTCCCATGAGAGAAGGGCTGTTGCACTGACTCAGAATAAATATTGCTGGCTCCTTCAGCAAATGTAAAGTTTACATTTTAGCTGAACCATTGTACATAAAAAAAAAAAATTCTTGTGAAAAAAAGAACTATTTTGAAGAAAACTACATTTTTCAGTTTTCACTTTTGAGGAGCATGTTTACATACAGATAAGCATCACATTGGAAAATATCCAGCAAGCTCTTCTTAGATCTAAGACATACATTTTGCAATAGGAACAAATAATTAAATACCAACTTATTGCTGAGCACCAGTTCTGGCTTGGTTGAAACCTTAACCTTTATGATGAAGACTGAAAAATCTAGACTTGATTTCTCCTTCCTTGATTTCCACATTTATGAAAAACACTAAATGAAAAAGAGCAAGAAGCAGAGTACCTACTCTAGACGTCTGTGTTAAATGTTACACCCCCTACAAATAGATACTTAGCCCCAGTATTTATTAATTAATTAATTGATCCAAAATTAGCATCTCCATACAGTCAGTGAAGAGATTTGGGCATCTCTAAAGAGATGCTCAAAAGGCTAGTACTGAGTGTGGAGTTTAATAAAGTGGTCAATAAGAAGTAAGGGGGAGTATCTGCTGTTTGTCTGAGGACATTTGGCGTCTGATTTAAGGCTGCTTCAATTATGTGCTTCCACACAGAGTGAACCCAGACCTGAAGGGCTCCTCTAAGCACTTCGCGGTGGTGAGATTTAGTGATCATGAGCTAGAAGCGGGAAATCTGCTGAGTACCTGCATTTTCTGATGAGCCTTTATAGGCACTTGTACCTTTCGTGCACAAAAAGAGCAGAAAGCAGCAACAGAACACACTTTTAAGATGGAGCTGGTTCTTCTAATGGAAGGATTATAATATGTGGTTTTGTGAGATTTCAGGAGGACTGGGTTCAAGTGATACAGCAGATCTCTTTCCTATTTACTGTGGGCTTGTGCACACTTAGCTTAATATCAACAACATATCACTGGGACAAAAACTACTACTTTGAAGTCTCTCCACCTACTTATTAAAGAGCACCAGATGCATGTGAGCTGCCTAGCTCAGTTTCACTGTTGGAGGGTATGCCTCAGCTGTCTGCAGAGGTGCAGCTGCAGAAGAGACAGACAGAACCCAGCAAGCTCCATAGAAATAGCAGAGCTATCACTGAAGCTATTCAGTGTACGGGACTCCCAGGGACTCTGAATATCTACTCTGGTAGGTAGAGTGTGCTGAAATCCTTTCTGAAAGTAATGTCTATGGGTTACCATGTCTCTGGCAGAGGCAGGGCAGCCGCTCCGGAGTGGCACTGCCGATGTCACCGACAGCACTGTCCCACACAGCGGTGCCTGGCCTTGCGCCTGGATTCACTGGAAACACCATGGAAATGATCTTTCACTCCTTTTTTCCACAAATCCCCTTAGTCTTTCTGGTGAGGTATCAAAATGCAAAACCAATGGTGTGTCACTGAGGAGCAATGTTTTAATTGGTATCAAAGACGTGGAAGAAAGTTACATAGAGGAGAATCCCATTCACATTCCTCTCCAACAGATGTTTAAACATTCTGTGGAAGACAGTGTAACTTGCGTATTTTCTGCCAGTCATCCAGCTTGGCAGATCGTATAAAAAAACTACTTCTTTTTCCTTGGGGAAAATGTGAAATAGTTGGCCATGCTTCTCATTGTACACAGAGAAAACAAAGCATCTTTTGTAAGTTTATTTCAAAAATTTGAGTAACTTCATGCAAAACGTCTTGTGATGCCATAGCTGATGCAAGATACAATGAACAAAATGTTAACATCTGTGGTGAGGGAGAGGGAGGTGTTCTTCTGACTAAACATCACCATAAGTATAGTCACTTTTGCTGAACCTTATATTCATTGATGAAAATAATAACTATGAGGTCACAAATCATCTTATCTTAAAGAAGACACCTAAAACCAGTGACAAGAATCTCTCCCTAAAAATGCCTATTTCTCTCCACAGAGTATAAAGGAATCCTATGGTGACTGTAATCTCTAAATGTTTACCACATAAACGTCTAAAGCTGGGTGGAGAGAAGCTCACCTTCTGTCTTAGCTCAGGTCAGCTAACTAGAATCACAAGTAGCACTTTGACTCCCTCCCATGACTTCACACAATCTTTCCACCAGCTCTTTCAGTGTCTGCATGAATTTCCTTTGGTCAAGTCAAAAAAGAGCCTCTCTGTAGCCCTGGATGATTACATCTTTGCTTAGCAGCTCATCATGAAGTAACATAAAGTATCATGCTTTATTTGCTTGACCATTCATGAAATCATGAAAGGACACAGCTGTGCTGTTACTTTATTATTACATTACGCCTCAGGAGTAGGATCAGTGTATACCTTATATACAGACCCTTCTCTCTGTACTACTGCCAATCATACATTAAGTGAGGCAGGACTCATGATCTTTAAACAGTCAGGCTGTTTCCTCTTGAAGATTTACACTTCATATCAGCTTGTTAACATACTGTTGTAAAGCATTAGGTAAGAATCTATACAATAACAAATACTTTGTTTCAGACACCTTGATCAAAATGTGTTTGATCATATTGATTACATTCCTAGTAAAAACTGACAGCATGGTTGAATTAGATGCAATGTGTTCTGTCAGGTTGCCTGTGCAATGGGAATTACAGAAAAAATCTGGATAACTTGCATTTTTCCCTATGCAGTTTCTTAAATATTGATTGATACTCTTTACAGGTATTTCATCTAATCAAAATATTATACCTCACAATTCTGAAATAAACATTGCACGTTGATCTACTCTTTCTCCCTTTTAAAAATGCAGGAGGGTGAAGTGTACAAGCAGGGATCTAACGGGGTCCAGGCAACTATTCTGCCCCAGGAGGATGGCAGCAGCGTCTGTGCCTTGGAAGACTGACACCCCCACACTCAGCTCCTCTATGGCCCCCACCAAGGCCACTGCCTGTGAGCTGAGCTCTGGCCACATGCAGGCATAGCAGCTCTATTACCCAGCTGCCCTCCCCAGCATCACAGCCATCCCTGGTCACATCCTTTTCTTGTATTAGCTCTATTTCTCTTAATTCGACAGACTGTCTTGTGGCTGTATACAACCCCATCTCCTCTTCCCACCCTCCAGCAGCTCACTGCTGTCTATCTCCAGGCTTCCTCAGCCCCTTGGCCTCCCTCAGTCCCATGGCACTCTCTGCCTCTGCCTCCCCTCCCTCTTGCTATTTTTGTCCAGCCAGCAGAAAGCATGACAGCTTTACTTGTCCAGCAAGACCTAATTTTGCTTGTCCTGGACAAGATTACTCCCATCTTCCTCTTGTCTCTGCATACAGTAAATATTTGCATAATATATTAAGTATGTGGGGAAACCTCAAAAGATTTGGTTCAATGCCTTTTGGATAAGCACCTGAAAAGCTTGGCTGTTTGTGCAAGCCTAATCCAAACAATCTGATTCTTGAGTTAATGGGCTGGAAATCTTGTGAGAACAGGTTGTCTCACAGTACAAGATTTCTCGTAATTTTTGCTTCTGCTGTTGGAATGGGAGTACAACGAAAATAACCTCTAGTACTATTTTGACGCTTCCTTTCAGGGATTTAGGACAAGGGGGGAAGAAAGTTACCCAGACTTTTCTGAGCCTTACAAAAGTACCAGTCAGCTTAAAGTGATGTTTGGTGAGAACTCGGGGTGGGAGATTATGCCATCCAAGCCAATTCAGCTGTTCTTTTATAGCAGTGTTCACCCACTTTATTGATATGCATCAGGTATTGGTAAAATAATACACTACATACTCTGACTGACTGGCTAATAGGAATCTGTCAAACTATGAATGCTATAACAGTCACATAATAATAACACAGCACTACAGAAGGTAATAAATTATATACTTGTCACCATCCTTCATGTATTCTATACGGATCATGGAGTTATGGTTATTGGTTGCAGTGTGTATTACCAGGTCCCAGGGTCACCAGAACAGAGTTAAATGATGTAAGGGAGTAAGTAAAATTATGATCTATGTTCAAAACCAGCACTAGCCTTGGTACCTATTTACCTCATGCAGTATGTTTATACACTGAGTGTGAATAATCAGGTTCTCTGAAAAAGGAGAGAAAATTGACAATGCCAGGGGCAGAACGGTGCTTTCCATTTATCAAGAATTTTGGATTGAAAACCTTATTTATTTTTGTAGGTGCTGCAGGTTGTGGGGGATCACTCAGAGTTGCCAAAGTTTCTCTCACAGATCTAGAAGACTCTCCACCCAGCAGGGTATTCATTTTCCTCACCAAAGTTCAGCTGCGACTGTCATGTGGCAAGACAGTATTCCAGTAGCTGCTGTATGCCACTCTCAGATAACAACTGAGCCCGAGACCAAAGGCCACAATAATCCTGGCTTATTGTTACTGCTGCTGCTCCTACTTGAGCAAAAGGAGCAATTTCTCTCCATTTAGGCAATGCAGTATTTGTGCTTTAGTTTGAAGTATCATCCACTTACATTTTATTCATGAATCCTTTCAACTTCATTCTGTCTCCACTCTTCAGTGTATTGCATATCCACAGTTTCGGTAGACCTCAAAGACAATGCTGATATATCATAACTTATACTCAGGGGAAGCACGAGGGTGGAATAAATAGTGGCTCTGCACAATCAGAGACTGCTTCCAGATTCACCAGGGAAGACAGTTCTGGATAGGGAAAAACAAACATAATTACGCAAAATTGTATTGCTAAAAATTCCCAATTACATAAATCAATGATATTTTACACTGTACATGGATTTATAGACTATTTAGGATTGACTGATACAGTTATCAGCCATGTACCATCAGCAAGTTATGTATCTCTTGGTGTCAGCAAAAAAAAAAAAAAAAAAAAATAAGGGGGAGGGTGTTTCTTTTACATCTGAGATGAAATTGTGTTGTATTTTCAAAGCAGATGTCATCTCAAGAAAAATTATGCCTAGGCAGGAGTTTTCACATAAATAATTTTCTGCTGGGCATTCTATCATTGTTGGGAATTTTTTTTAAAGTATCTGTATAAACCCAAAGATTTCTAAGAGAAGCTATAATGCTGGGGGAGAAAACAGGAAAGTGGAAACAGCCTACAGCCCAAGTACCCCAGCTTAAAGGATCCCTAACTGCAGATCTTGTTTGCTCTTTTACCTGTTTAGGTAACAGGTAATCACGTTAAACAAGTTATCTTCTCTGTCTCCTCTGCCCCCATCTCCTGCCCAACATATACATTATATTCAATTACGCCTCTGGAAACCATCAAGGCTAGGTGAGACTAACTGGACTAGCTGGGCGATATTATCCGTTCTCTTTCTTGGCATTCAGTTTGTCACATATTTATTACAGAGTGTGCTTTTAACCCTTTCTGATTCTGCCCTGCTGTGTGTAACACTAGATGTATCTCTGTCTCACTGAATGCCGACCCGACTCGTTTGTGCCCTCCCCCTGAAAACAATGAGGTGCTCAGGTGTAATTGCACAGAATTTGAACAATAATCCTGGCTTTCTCCTGAAAATGAACAGTAGTGCATGAAAGGTAATATACCCCTATTTTGCTGAGTGCGGGGCTCTGAAAGGTCACGCTGGGAGAGAGGCTGTGAATTGTTTGGAAAATAGCCAATTTGATTACAATGGGCAATTCTGAGCTTACAGTTTGCTTGTGTCTATCCTGCCTAAAGTGGCATCATTTGTAATAACAACTGTGTTGCAGAAGTGCTGTGGAAGAGACTGCAATTTCTACTCTGCTTAAGAACCAGAAAAGGGACTTAAACATCAGAACCAAGATACAACCTATTCAACATTGTCTGAAATACAGACATCCAAAGCAAGTTCAGGAGCATTAAATTAACATATACATGCTAAACAGTCACAATTAACAGCAGTTTGAGGGTGAAATAAACGGTAAAAGCTACTGTGAAGTTCTGAAGGATCATTTTCATTTTTACAAACAAAAAATTCAAACCAGACAGAATCCAAGGCATTTCTTTGCTCTCACCGTCTAGGTGTAAGTCCCATCACTTCCCTGGAACCTGCCACATGCTTTCCTGTTAACCCAAATGATTGCCTCCAGTGGCTAATGTGACCGATTCAAATTCACACGACAGCAACAGCTCAGGTGATTCACAAGTCTTTCTCATCTTTTTGCAAGAAATGGTGAGATTTTAAAATCTGGGCTTCTCATGGACAGACCCAGCCATTTGGCCAGTCTCGTACGTAGACTGAAACTCCACGTACCTTCTCATGACAATACTATTGGTTTTACCTATAGCTGCCCAATGCAAAACATTGTTGTTAGGGCCACTAGAGATAAATGGGTTTTCCCAGACATGCTCTGTTTGTTCTGGACATATTTCAAGATTTATCTATATTTTCCTAGGGTTTGCAGTCATCTGGTAAGTCTAACACACATCCACCTGAGGTACACATGCTCAGCGTGTCTGACATCTTTCAGAAATATGGTAGCCCTAATTACAGGTTCTTGCAGATGGGTTGCTTACAGATTGAAGCTCCCTTTCCATTCTTTGCATATTTATGAGTGTCTGATTAATGAATAACCATAGGTAGTGGACTGCAATGGGAACTGCAATGGACTTGCAAATGACCTGAGAAATTTTAGAGGCCACATCAACCTGTTCTAAAATCCCTTGTTTCATTTAGTCACACTGGCAAGCTACACTGAAATCGCTTACTCCCTCCAATGGCCTGGTGTGACGGCTGCATAATTCACTAATAAAGTATTAGCATGTCATTCCTTGATGGAAATCAACGGTTTCTAGCTAAACAATAGGGTAGAATGTACCGTCTTAATTGCAAGGGGTTGAAAAGAAAACAAACTAAAACAAATACATAAAAATACCCATCTACCGTCTACCATCTGTAGAAGCTTCTTCAGGTTCCTACTCCCTAAGGAGCTTTCCTGAAGTTTTGAGATGGTGGTCAGCCAGGAGAAGTCAATACAATTTCTGCCAGAAATAGCCAAAATCTCTTCACTCAGCTTGGATAAGTGTGAAGGGCTACCTGGAGACCAAAAAGTCTGCTGTTACAGTCTGTTTTTTCAGAAAAAAAATGATTCTTTCTTGGTAGCTGATTTATACAGGTACTCTCACCCAACCCCCAGACCTTGATGAAGATTATTCATCACTCCAGCTTTCTGGCTGGAGTATCCAAGCATCTTTTGTCTTTGATGATTTTCATGAAAGATTCTCCTACCTTAATTTGCAATGACACTAAGACAATAAAGAGTAATGTGAAGAATTTCCACCCAATGTTAAGGATTAATGGCGTAGTTTTCACTTTTCAGTTCATTAAGAACTCCTCCCAAAAATGATCCATTTTGTGATGGTCTGGAGTCTTTGGTCTAGTAAAAGGCAAGAGATTTAAAGAAAACTTTTCATGTGAGCCATTTAAAAACTGTCATAAATAGACAAAAAGAAAAAATAATATACAAAATAGTCACAAATGGAAAGCAGGCTGGTCTACTATTTTTTCAGACTTTTTCAGCTACCACGGAGAGTTTTAATGCATATTTTCAACATTTGTGCTTTTCTTTGCTACTGAAAACTGTAAGTTAAACATCATGCCACAGTTCTTCACAAAGGATCTCGGGGGGGAAAAACAACAGACAAATTATACATCTTTAGTCAGGTTACCATGTTTCTCTCTGTCATCAAGAAATGCAGAAAAATTTGCTTATTTGTAAGCTTTCTGAGAGAGATACCAAGACATTATTAGAAAGCAGGGCTAGGCAGCAAATAGTTTTCATATCCATAAAGATTTGATATTTCAATTATTTTTTCAGCCTCAAAAATATTCTCATAGAATCAGAGAATAGAGTAGATAGCAAAGAGCCTCTTTCTGCAAAGTGAAACAGCCAAAATAATGGGGGGTTTCAATTGAAATGTTTCATTTGACCCCGTTTCTCTTTTCTATGCAAATTAAATTAAATTTTAAAAGAAAAAATTGTTTCTGAGTGGAAAAATTCAATGTTTATCATTTTTATAAATAGTAGATATTTCTTATTGCACATGTAATTTATTAACAAATAATTCACTGAAATGAAAGAGCTCATTTTCTGAAATTCTCTTAGCAAATCAGCATTTTTCATTGAAATAGATAATGAAGAATTCCTATCCAACCATACTGAAGAACGTCCCTCTGCAGGTGAGTGTGTTTGTGAGGTTTTTTTACCTACAATCTGTCTTCAGATGTGACTTAGGAAGCCCTTCCATTGCCTTTTCACCTGGCTAAGATATTGTTGGAGCTTATGGATCTCTTTCTTGACTTTCTCTCAAATAGTTAGAATCATCCAAACACATCGGGAGAGCAGCATTTCCCACAAATTACCTTTTTTGAAATACTGAAAGAAGTAATAGGGAATTTCCTAATTGCAGGAGTGACATCTTATCCTCTGAATGTATGAACTGAAGTTGTATTTGTGTAGATGAAAAAAGGAACCCCAGATTCCACCATCAGCTAACTAAAACTAATCCCTGCCAAACTGTTCCCGTACAAATGTCAAATGGTATCACAGTTTGTCTATTTCCTCACTCGCCCACAGTACGTAGTATTTCTAATGCAGAAAAGAGTGCATTTTCTATCTTAAATAAAAGAAAGGAGGCTAGACGAATAAACCCAGCTTCTTTTCCTCCTTTTTTGTAAGTAACCTTGAATGAGAAGTGTGCAGTTTACGCCTCTGCATCTCATCAAGAATGTATGTCATTTCTCTAAGTAAGCATCATATATCTCAATAGTAGGGTCAGTTACCCACCCCTACCACCTCACAGTAGCTGATCTATCAAGTTAAATCACAGTTTTTTTGATATGAGTGTCAATGTAGAACTGACATTAAAAAAATAACCCACAGTGGGGCAGAAAAACAGTAAACAATGCAGAAAATGATTTAACTCTTTAAGCTCTCAAGTCACTAAAATCCAGATAAGATTGGTACGCAGCTTATGCTCTAGTACAGAGCATATTTTAGTTCAACTATTTTGAATGCATGGACAGTTTTTCATGAACTCATCTTCTCTTTCTTTTTCAGACCTCTTGAACTACATGTTGCCTTTCTTTTCTGGTTCTTCTGCAAGAGCTTTACTGCTCCATCTTCCATATAACCTCTTCCTCTATGACTGACACCATTCCCTACAAAGTCATCTTTTTCTCCAAATTAAATAAGCTTAAAATACATTGTTCCCAGAGGCCTTTAAAAACCCCAACATCTGCTAAAACAGAGAAGGTTTGTAGAATTAATAAGCCTTAAACTACTATCTGACCTGATCAGGAGTTTTTCTGGTAGAAGTTTTTTCCACAAATTCAATGTTAAATTTTTTAATAGGAACAAATGTACAAGTTTCAAGCAGCATGGGATTTTTAGTCAAAGCAAGAGAGAAGGAGAGCAAGGCTTCCTCCCCAGAAGAGCCACCAGCCCAGTATTAGAGGATTCATGTCTGTGTAAAATAACACAGCTCACAACCCTGTTCCATCGACTCAGGACCCATAGAGGTTACAATAGTTCCTGCAGAAGAGGCTGAGACCCAGTATGAGATGCAGTGGGGCACAGCCAACACCATGACTTGTTGGGCACTTCCCTGGGTCTTCTCCAGCCCTGAGGGGACAGCACAGCATGACTGGTTCCCACAGATCTCCAGCCTCCTCTTCCCCATGGGTTTTATCAGACCTCATCTGTATTGCCTACAGGTACAGATCCTCACTTGTGCTATCCTCCAAACCTCACCTCGGTGTAACTTCAGAGCAGTAAGTGACACAGGCCAAAACAAGGCCAGGAGCACACTCATAATCCAAGTGTGGATGACCACACACCAATCCCCCAGCTCAGGCCCTGGACTTTCCTATCAGCCAGTGAGACTGAGGCCCTTATTCTCACCCAGGCATCCTGATCTTTACCTGCTGCATGGTCGATCACCCCAAACAGGAAGGGGTGCCCCAGTGCACCTTTCTTAGGTGCTTTCTGGAGGAGCATCTCAAGGACCAGATGCTATTTGCAAAGACTGTGTCTATGAGTATCATCTCAAATTTTTGTTTCAAAAGATATTTACTTCATCCCAATACAAAAGAAGGTGGGGGGAAGTACATACTCTTGAAAATTTTGAAGAAATCTTTTCTTGGTCATGTTGAGTAAGGCATCCCTGCACTTTGAAGCTCCTCCTCTTGTACATTTAAGCCCCAGTCTGGCTTCCTTCAAAATCATCACCTTCCTACTGTCAGCAGCTGAAGAAGACCGCTGCACTGCAAAGCTGTGCCAAGCAGTAGTTGTACTTCAATATGTGGCATATAAAATGCTACTGGCTTGGCAATAGAGAGAGACGACAACACTCAGGTCATCTCTCAGTTACAGGATCTCTATTTGGGAATATGATAAAATATATGTGCATATAAAAGGTACATGAATAGAACAAAAATAAGATTATTATTTATTTTAGTCTGAAAAGACCTAGTCTAGAAAACCACTTTTTCCTAAAAAAAACCCTTGAATTTGCAGCTCTCACAGCAAAACCTTTATACCATGAGCTCTAGTGCTGCTCTGCAGGAGGGACTTACTTCATCCATCAGCTTGTAAATGAAGTGGGATGTGATGGACAGTGCAGCCACAAAGAGTTCTGCAATAGGGGAACAAGGAAAGAAAAGGACCCTGAGAACAAGTACAGTGAAGGGGCACATGTTAGGCCCCCTTGACATATTCCTTTAGATTAACAATAAGTGTTTTACTGTTCTCAACAGTGCTTATGTCCCAAATGTCAACAATCTCCCTACAAATAATGCAGATGTAAGTGATGCAGTATACACAGACTTATGAGAGGAAATGTATCAGCTTTAGATGCCAGGCCTTCAACAGACGGTGGATTTTCCAGCTCGAGCCCCAGATTTTGGCGGTCTGCAAGGACGGCTCTGGAGAACGCCCTCTGGTCTCGCCGTACTGCTCGTTTTCCCTGCAGGCTCCTCCATTCCAGGAAGGTGCTCTTTAGGAAGCAGACATTCATAGCATGCTTGTTTCCATTTTATTAATTAGAACTAAATAACTGGGCAAAAGTGTAATATTCATATAAACAAACAATTAGAATAAAGTGTGGAAGTAGCAAATTCATCTAATGATCAGGTTGATTAAATTACTTCACATAAACCAACAATTCCTTATAAGCACTGTGTAATGGTTTAGGAAGGCTTCAGTCTTGTTTAGCTCTCAGCCTGGAAAATAACAGGGCTTTTATCAACTCTCAGTGCCAAGTGACATACTTAAGTTCCAGCCAAATAGCTGGTACAGGGAGTGTCAAGCGCTCCCAGGCTGAAAGTAGTGTTGAGACTGCGGCTCTGCTACCAGCTCTGAAAGCTTGTGCAGATTATTGGTTATCTAATGCCAGCCAACCTTTTCTCTCACTGCCCTTTCCCCCTCAAAATTCCCAACAATGGATTACAGTGGATTATGCTGAAGATATCTCAATATTTCAACATGACACAGCTTCTTAAATTCAATATTCAGAAGATAAATTCAATGAAATAGTATGATTTATCATGATTCAACTGTAGCTAGTTACTGCAAAAATCATTCTTTACTCACTGTGCTCTGGGGATTCTTGCTCCACATGTATGCTAGCCAACAGCTTGCATTTCAAAAATGCAAGAACATTGAAGCAGAGGTGATCCTTAACTTACAAAGATTGGAAAACAAACAGGTGCAAAAGTAGAGGCATAAAACCTGAGAGAAAGGTTTTAAGGTTTTAAGCCAGAAAAAAATATACAGCCTTCTTCACTTTAAAAAATGCATGTTGGGAGGTTACATTTTACCTGCAGGAATAACTGCCTCATGGTAGAAATGGCCATGGGATATTTGTTTTGTGTTTGGGATCTTTGGCCATTAGCTTCTTTTTAGATCAGTAGCACTTTGTTATTATCAAAATCCTTCCCCTACTGAAACTGGGATTTCAGCTGCTGTGCAGGGTGTGATTTCTGAAAGCGTAAATCACAGAGAGGACTGGAGACAGCCATGCATCAGAGAGCAGAATCTGGTGCCATCCTCCACACACTCCCGAGAACTCTGCTTTAGTTCCCTCAAACTCCCCAATAGCGAAAAGATGAGTGAATATGGAAGAATTAGTGATATCCCATTTAACATGAACCTAGGTATCCTAGAAGACAGTTGCAGAATCTTGGCAAAACACACTAGGTTAATGTATTTGAATTGGTGCCTCAAAAGTTCAGATCAATGTCTTTGGGGTTTTGGTGGGCAGCTTTTTCCCCTTCAGACAGAAAGAGGCCACAGTACATGCAGTTCATCATTTCAAGGCGTAAGAATTAGGCTTTGACTAATTGGAAGATTTGCTTGTTATTCAAATGAAACTTGTTTGCAGTTTCATCATCCGTGTGGAATCCAGAAAGGCATCAGACTATCCCATCAATTTAGTTAGAAAAGAATAAATGAATAAATAGTCTGACAATTTTCTCCCCTGGGACTCACACTGTCACTACATTGTTTCTCTATTATTAATTACCTATGTAAAAATAATTCACTGTACAGCAGTACATACTCCATGCTGTAAAGGACTGGATCAGGTGCCTTTCTGTTTGTCTGTCTGTGTGCATTTAAATCTCTTGGTGTCAGCAAGTGATGCCCAATGGTGCATTCACTGAGGGAAGAAAGGGAAAATCAAGTTCAGACATCAAACGGTTACAGCCTACATTTTTTGGATGCGTACAGTAATAGGGTTAGTTCTTTTCTATTTTGTATGAAAGACTCATTTACAACTGCTGCTCTGCTTCAGAGGTTTGGATTCAGACTGTCTTGCAAGCAGTTTGTGTGCAAGGCTGAGATGTAATATGCTAGCAGATGTCACTGACAGGTCAAGGAGTCCTTCAGATGCTGGAAGCCCACAGAGCCCCTAATGAAAAGGGGCAGAGAAGAAGCCGAACACATTTCTTTGAGTCACAGCCTTTACAAGTGTTTGCTTCACATATAAAATTCTTGACACAATTGAATGGAGAAAAAAGTTAAGAATCTGTTTATTTTCAATAAGCCAATACTCTGTAGATTTATTTCACTTAACTAATAGGAGACAGAGGGAAGGAAAAGGGCAGCTGGGGGAAGTCAGGACTTTCTTCTTATTAAACTTCAGATTTTCATCCACCCTTCAGCTGAGTGCCAGAGGGACAGGTAAATTCATCTGCATCCATTGCACCATTAGGTCTATTCCAAATAAATACCTTTTTTGATGTATCATCTGAATATTTTTTTTAGACTCATTCAAATAATGCCACATTTAATTTGTGTCTTACAGACTTTGCCATGTGCCTTTTATCTCCACTGCTGCAGTATTATTAATCCTTTAAAACTTGCAAAAACTACGTCAAAGCAGAAATTCAGTATTCTCAGTCCTGCATCCCAAAGGGGTCTTATAATTTCAGCTCCAGTCCTGTGTAATTTCAAAACTACTTCACTGATTCTTCTAGGAAACAATTCCTTCACAGATGAAATTTTCGAAGGGGTTCAGACATCCAGCCTCTCTGAAAATGCTACCAATAATCCTGGAGAAACACTTTGAGTATTCTCATGAGGATGAGGTAGGTTATTTTTTCTTATAGCCCTCTCCTGTATTCTCTAGAAGAATGGTGCTGTCTTTAAAGCACTCTTCAGACAAAGATGTGGCTTTGGGGAACATAGCAGTAAAAATTTGTGTTCCCATTGGGCTTTTTGTATAGCACAGTGCACTTTTCAGCATCTTGTATATTATCTGCTCCCTGCATAAAGGAATTCTAAACTAAATTCCTTGCGGGAACTCCCTTCATATAATGCCAAACTTTAATTTGTGCCCTCTGCTTCTTGTATTTGACACAAATTCAAACTGCCTTGTATCAACCGTTCTCCCTATTCCCTCAAGAACTTCACGGAACAAAATGATCTCACCTCCCAGTCTCCTCTTTCACAGACTACAGCCCTAATTTCTTTGGTTTATTTGGGACAACTAGTGTCCCCCAAACCCTGTATTATTCTGCCTGCTCTTGCTGTATCTTTGTCTATCGCTATAATAATTCTTTAAAATCAGGTGAATAGAAATGAGGGTGATAGTACAAGTGCAGTCTCTGCAGTACTCAAAGGGGGTAATTTCTTGATACTTAAATCCGCTACACTATTTATGTAAAATTTGTAAAGATATCTGTAAATTTCTGCACATGTATGCACCTGTCAATGCTTCTACTTCAAATTTCTTCTGCTACCCATGAACTAAATTTTCTTGAACTGTATTTCTGCATAGTGTGATCTTTCAGAGTCTAGTCCTCTGTTTTGTCCAGCTCCTCATTACTTTATTTTTATCTAGGTCATTCATCTTCCCATACACATATGTAGCTTCTTTGTACTGGCAGCGCTCCCTATTTCTGCATTATCTGCAAATATTTTTGCTTTATAGTATCTTCATTTTCCTCAGGCCTCAGACAAATAGTATGAATAAGAGGAACAAATCTAGTCCAGTTCTCATCCATGTAATTCTCTGCTCCTCCACTCAGGTCACACCGAAGTAGTATGATCTCTCTGTAGTCTATATTGAGACCACTCCTTGATCCATTGAAACCCATCACCGCTTGTGCCATGCTGCTGACCCCACACATTAACCTGTGTTTGTTGCTGTTGCAAAAGCATCATGAAACCTGTGTAAATTGTACCTCCAAGTTCCTCCCGCCAGTTCTTTGCACTCTTGCCTTAAAATAAAAATATTATCAGCTTAAGATGTGATCATGTCTCTTAATCCATGTGCATCCCAATTGACCAAACAGTATCCCAGTAAGGGCCTCTTGATCCTGCTTCTGATGAGTTTTAATAACATTTTCTTCACCAGTGCTAGCCATATGTCATCTGCTTCTTTCTGTCATGTCTGACACGGCAAAGCAATGGCTCAGCACTGTGCGATCCATGGTACACGAATACTTCTTCTCAAAACAACACAGCATGAGGATTTCAGAAATATTCAGAACAATGGCTCGACGATAAGAGATCCAGGGTACACATTACATGAATACCACTTTTCAAAATGGCACAGCAGGAGGATTTCAGAAGCACTTAGCTCCTCCTGCTCGTTGAGGATCAGTACAACAAACCCTGTTGATAGAGCAAATCAGCCAAGAAGAGCTTCACGTAAAGGAACTCCGAATGTTTGACAGGTCCTTTTACATATACACACCACAGAAACCTCCAGCCTACTGGAAGTATTTGCCACTCATAAATCTCTGTTCATAAAACCCTGTAAGAAACCTCTTTCAAAGTTTGCTGCTTTTCTTCTTCTCCATGCTGGGAGCATGATCTCAAAGCACTTCTTATATGAGGATACTTTGAAATGGTGAGGGATATGATACACCTTCCCATACTGTGCAAAGGAAGTTTTATAGTATTCAAAAAAGGCCAAAACCAAGAACCTCCCATTTCCATTCTGGAGTGAAACTGGGGCAACAAACAAAAGCTTTGGCGGATCTCTCCTGGTCTTGCGAGACTGCTCATCCACTGCATTGGCAGCCTCTCCCGAGAGCCCCCCCAGTCCCGGGCACAGCAGAGGTTGTCAGGAGTTGTGGCAGGGTGCGTGGAGGCATCAGTGGTTTCTGCTGTGCCCTTCTGCCCTGGCTGCGCAGGAAACCTGTGCACACCTCCGAATGCGTAGGGCTTCCGTCCATAAAGGTGAGGGATGATGAGTCGTCGTCCATCCTGGTGTAATTGTTGGGGCAGTAGATCCTGCCTCTCTTCACTTTTGAACCCTCTGAAGGGGTGTTTGAGTCATCTGAAAAATACAAAAAGGCTTTGACTCGTTGGAGGAAACATTAGTGATGGGGAGTTTCTACTCTCAGTTGCAATGTCCACATTCTCTTTACATGCCCAGTATTTCCCTCCAGCTGTGAAGTGGTCCTCCAGTCTGTTGAAAAATGTATGTGGTTTGCAGTAGCTTGTAGTCAATGTGCTTTGAGCATGTCTCTTATTGCGCACAATACTGCTTTGATTGGCCTGCTCTTGCTTGGTATCTTCTCTTCTTTTGCTGTACTGATCTCCAGGAGAGAGGAATGTCAAAAAAAAAAAAAAAGGGGGGGGGGGGGGAAACCGCCCACCAGGGTAGGGTCATTTCCCCAGGCTAAATACA
>JAVJGI010000062.1:48704428-48738114 GCA_035590275.1 Ibycter americanus
CCCCCCCCCCCCCCCCCCCCCCCCCCCCCCCCCCCCCCCCCCCCCCCCCCCCCCCCCCCCCCCCCCCCCCCCAAACCGCACACCAGGGTAGGGTCATTTCCCCAGGCTAAATACATTCAGGATGAGCCGCTGCACAACACGGTCTGATTAAAACTCCCCAAAGAATATTGTCTGAAGTGACTAATTCAGAGAGCTTCACAATGTTTACGAGGCTGGGGTCCCATATCTGAAAAACACCCGTACTTTCATCCATGACAGGGTTTTTTGGCTCTGACTATTGCTTTCTCTGTGTAGGTTTTATATTTTCCTAGCACTAATAGCAGCGATGTCTGCACAGTTGTATTTAAAGTTGTATCAAAGATATCCAATAATGAGAGCACACTTACAGGGAATTTCAGTCATCTGTAAAATATAATTTGGGGCTGAAACTCAGCAAGCAAAATCTCATCCCAGAAGCAAATCCTTTTGTAATATTAAGGGCATTGGGGGTGAGGGGGGAGAGGAAAGAGAGAAAATTACTGCAAAGGTGAACAAAAAAGTGCTTTGTGGGGAAGTGAAGAGACTACCTTCAAAGAGCTTAAAATCCCAAATATTGAAGAGAATATGTGTGTAGACTTAAATGTGACAGACACTTTTCCCTTTGAAAGTCAGTTCCTGCTTAAGTTCACGTTGAGTGTCAAGTGTTTGCCCTTCAAATGAGGCTGAGCACTTATTTTCGAAGGCCTGTTCTTCACCCCAAGCACTGAGTTTTGCTCATAATTAGTTAATTGTGTGCAAAATCCCATCTATTAAATAAAACCATAAGTGGGCTCTGAGCAGAGAGTCGTATCTTAGTTTTCTCACTTCCCACCTCTTTTGGAGCACCCCTGCATGAGGCTAGAGTATCTGATTTATCAAGGGATTCTGATCAAGAAGCTCATGCTGGACTGGAGTGGACAATTAAGAAATGTGACTCTCTTCTCACTATCAGTTCAGAGGGGAAAAAAATGAAAGGCACTGCAATTCTTCTCCCTAGATGCCTTCTGATGTTTCAAAGCAAGGCTGATGACACACTACTTGTGTGCACCAAAATATGACCCTAACGAAACCATGGTAATTACTGTGAGCCTGTAAGTCCCTTCCCTTACTTTTAAAGCCACAGTTTGTCTGAGAGGAACAAACCAAAGAGTGTAAACCAGAATAACAATAAGCAGAAACTGAAATGTGAAGCAGAAGCACCCAGCAAAGCCACACCAGGGCACGGGTGAACAGATAGCTACTGAGGACTTTTACACTTTCCGTGACGGATTGACTGGGAAAAGGGAAGGCAGCAAGGCTGGATCAGTCAACAACAGCAGCAGATGGCTAAATGGTGTTGGCCAAGGAGTCAACAAGACTATACTTCCCACGCAGAGTGGTGCGTGGGAGCAGGCGTTCAGCAGGAGGAACTCTCCCGAGCAGCAGGAAGGCAGATGGCTGTGCACAGCCGTGCCCACGGCAGGAGCATAGAGGCAGCCCTACCTATGCTTGCCTGAGAGCAACACTTGCTATAATTTAGCAGAATGGTGATTTCTCTGCCCTTTGCTCCCTGCAAGTGCCAGGCATATTGTTACAGCTGTTCCACACACGGAGGCAAAACAGGGAAAAGGTTGCTTTTCCGAAGAGGATCTTTTTCCCCCATCCAAAAAAAAAAATCCATTGGATGGACTTCCCATCCATATTGGCGAATGGAGAGCAAACTCCTGCTTAGGACCACCCCAGCCATCTCAAATGCACTTCCATGCACTTTCCAGTTTTGGGATTAGACCAAGGTACCATTGCTGTGACGGATGGCAGCACCTACAACTCCTGGCAGTGACAGCTCTACGAGGAGCTGAATCAGGCAGCAAGCAAGCCCTGCCCCTACCCCACCGAGCTGCACTCCCTAACAGCTGCCAAAACCCTTTCCACATGCAGGGAATTAAGTTTCACAGATGCGTGTGTGTTCAGTATCGCTTCTATTCTAAGAAATTGATTATATCCAGGCCAAGGAGAGCAAGGCAAAAACATGCCAGGAGATCTGCACAAGGTCACATTGCTAATCTATTAGAGAGCTTGAAATGGAGGGGAGAGAGATCTGCTGGCTCCTACTTCCTTGATTAATAACCAAACCAACACACCCCCTCTTATGCCCTGGTCTAAATCCAAGTTAATTAAACCAGCTTTGTGTGTGAACATTATTAAAACAGTTGAAACCTGGCTAATATCAGATTAACTTGCACCTGCAAATGTAGAATCACTAGTCAAACTGCCATAACCTGTTTTTAAACAAAAATACATGAATCCCCACAGTGGTCCCACCAGCCAGGCTGGTTTGGTATAGAATCACACCTCTGTAGACCAACACTTTGGCAGTGCTAGGAAAAGCTGTGCATGGCACACAGGAAGGGAAGAAAAGCCAGACTACGTCTAGCAACACGGGACTAATATAAGAGGATGTTCTTATAACTGGCAGCTCTAAATTTTCAGTTGAAAGAGTTATCTCTGCAAAATATATATTTCAGCTGTAATTATTAGGAATTGGGATTATCTATTCAAACAGTTGAGTAGCCTAGGGAAGTAAGCTGTGGAGGGAGACACAGAGTCTCTAATTAAACCAGCTGACCTAGTTGGGAAAACCAGACAAACTATGGCGCTCATAAACCCTTCTTTGGGTCTGAAATGAAAGCCATAGTTTTTGAGCTAAGAGCGGGCTGGGAACAATTGCTTTGAGTGTTCGACCTTCTGCAAAGCTGCTCAGCAAAGTCATGCCTTACATGTGATACTGAGTGTGCACATACAGTTATCTGAATCTCACTGTACCTCTGTGTTTCCTTCTTCTGCATTGCGTAAAGCACAAAAAATGCAACAAAGCCCCTTCTTACTGGTCTCGAACATCGCCATTTCATGGTAGCTGCTTGGTCTTGACCATCACCACTTAGACCTATTAGGTCAATGTTTCCTGGCTACCCTGATGTGCCTTGTGGGTGAATTATAAAGGAAGCAGTGACTGCTTTAAAGAGAAGTTCCTGTGAGGAATCCAGTGGTGAAAGGAGCCTGGCTCATAGAAGCACTTGAAAGGAAATACCAGGTGCCAAGTGCTTTGGTCTAGAGGCTCTATTTTCCTGGCTGTGGGCAAAACATAGGAGTGAAGCCAAGAGGAGAGTCACATCAGTACTTAGCATCATTCTTTGCTCACTCCTTTACCCTGAAGATCTTTGTGGGTGGAAATTAGGTTCCCTTCAGAGATAGATATTGCCAGAATTAGCAGCAAAGAAAGTCTGGTCTTGCCATCAGATGTTCATTAGCATACAAAATGTCTCTATAAGAAAGAATTGTGTCAGTAGCTGATGCTGTGCTCCATTGTCTTCAGTGTCGCTGTGCTCAGGCAGAACAGTTCACCCACCCTTACTTTGAGATAATTCGCACTCAGATCACTGCAATGTTGTGGAGGGAGAGAACAGAGAGTGAGGGGCTGTGTAGGAAGAAAGTGTTAAAACTCTATGCAAATTATACTTTACAAGCGTGAAAAACAACTAGATGGAAGCAAAAATCGAGATAAATAGGGGGAGGAGAATGGTTAATTACCTTGCACTTTGCAAGGACTGTGTTAGCTTCAGATAGGTTCCCCTCAGTGTGGGATAGATAATTCCCAACAATATCACCACAGTGCTCTCAGAAAGATAACGCTGAAAAGGGAAACCAATTTTAAGGAAAACAATGTTATTTAAAAAGACAGAGATTTCACTGTATGGTCATTTCAAAGTGGGCAAATTAACAATTAAAAAGGCTCTCATGTACCATAATCGCTGATTGTTTTATTTTAATAGCTATCTCAGTACAGAAGATTCTCTTCAGTAACCGGAGATCTAATTCCTGTTAATTCTGTGCAACTCTAACCGAGCCACTGATGTTCATTTATAACTTGCCCCACACCCCCTTCCCCGTCATTGCTTCTTCTAGGAATATATTTCTTGAAAGCGCGATGATTATCAGCAGAATTTCTTTAGTAACTACAGGCTTTTTCAGTCCAAACCAAAACTGCTGACCGGTTAGGAAACGGCCAGGAGAATGCATAACAAACGTGACACCATGAAACTAACCCCTTTTCCCAACTGCGCTCCACACCATTTCACCATCTGGAAGCACTGAGAAGGATTAAATGCTTGCACAAACCTGCACCCTGACATTAGAGCTCCAGAGGACAAATTTCAGCTTCTCTGACTCCCCAACACAGCATTATCTGAGGGCCTTGCTGCCTGTAACACATGCATTTTAATAAAAATCCTTCATGTGCTTATACTGCTCAGCCTAAGAGGAACTCGGAAACAAAGACAGACCTTCACAGGTGTTAGCAGCTTCAGTAGACCTGTGTGAATCTTGACCAGAACGTTCATTCATGGCCACACGTGAAATTTGTGGTGGAATGAGAAAGGGGGTATCTCTTGCCAGAGGAGCAAATTAACAGGTTAACATTAAAATACCCTTATTTTCTAGTGGTGGTACTGATTACCACACAAAGCTTCTTCCAGGGAGGAGCAGCAGAATGTTAGAGCAGCAGAGAGACACTGGGGACAAGCCCTTGTTTTGCAGCAAAAGCAGCCCATCTAAAAAGACATGTATTTCTTAAGAGTTGAAAGAGGGGGGAAACCCACAGCACTTTAAAATAAATACAGAAATCTACAGATACATACACATACACAGAGTGTGGTACTGTCCATTTACATCTGCTTGACAACTGCTGGCAGAGCCAACACAGCACCCATTTAGAAACCAGTGGGAATGGGAAAGGTGGGCGAGTGTCATACTCTGTTCGGAAACGGTCACTGTACCTCTGCAACAAGCTAGACGGGTTCATCAGTAAAGGGTTAAAGGAATAACAGACCCGTACAGCTAACCCACAAACACAATTTCAGGGGCCAAGCCTTGCTTCCCACTTTGAAACCTGACCTCACCGCTCTGGCTGCTGTTACGCAGGATGCTAATTATCCTGCAGAAATGATACTGCAAGGCTCCCTGTACACCCCTGCTGGGGCTTGGGGGGATGGATTTCAGTGCTTTAGACATCCTTAGAGCAAGCCAAAATTTTGTCTGAAACTTTTTAGCATGAAAAATTGCTCTCTCCCCAGAAATAAATTATTTCTTGTACATTTTTCATTTTATAATTTTTTGGGGTTGTCAAGTAAAACAATTTTTCACTTTTCCAGTTTTGGGGCTTCTCTGTTCCTTTTCCCCCTCCACTTTTAATCCATAGGAGCAAGGAAAACAGGCAGATAAAACTAACATTTAAAAATACTTCAAAGGCGGTGAAAAAAGTAAGCAATGAATACCCAAAAGCTAAAACAAACCAGTTTTAATTTTCTTTGTACATAATTTTAAGAAGCTGACTTTTTTAAAAAAAAAAATATTTATGCTATACACATCACCTCTTTTTTGGCAGTTCTGATCATAGTATGTGTTCTCCAGACTAGAAAAGCATTAAACCAGAGTATCGCTACAAAGCCTGTAACTGAGGACAGAGTGTGAGCTGTATGTTTCCTAGCAATCCCATTGAGAGAATTATTTTTCTCTATTCTGATTAAAAGAATGGAGTCCATATGTCCACTGAAAATGTATTTCTCTTTATGTAGTCCAGGAAAATAAATCCATGTATTATATGCTTTTTTCATTTCCTTTCATAATTTAGTGTCAGAGGATTAGGAACAACAGAAAAATAATAAAATGCATAAAATGCAGCTAAGGATCTCAAAATACTTTACATAAGTGGATCGGAATAATTTGGTTCCCTTCTACAAATGAAGTTGTTGAAGCACAGAAAAGCAAAGCAGTGCACTGGACTCAGTGACAGAGCAGGGAATACGATCCATGTTTCTTAATTCCTGCCATTATTTGCTGTCCATAAAATCTCATCCACAGACAGAGTGTTCAGGGTGGGTGATAAAAGCATCCTTTGGCATTTTACCTACTAGGCCAGGTATGAAAAGAAGTTATGTCTCCCGGAAGCTGCTTCCACTGGAAGGAGCCTTTCCAAGTTGGAAGGAACAGAAATACGATTGCAATTTTCAACCAGAATAACAACAGCCAACAAATCTGACATTGTTCCAGTCTTGGGTAACGTTTTGCTGGCACTTAGAGTACATGGCAAGTCCCAGTGTTCATCTACCTACACCTCAGTGCTGTAGCCAGATCCCCAAATAAGAAGAGGCAGAGTTTTGCCCAAGAGCTAGAGAACTGACTGGCCTATGATCCAAAATTATTTTCCAGGGTGGGGCTGGATGACTTTGGCACACCAATTCGCATCTTGCAGTGCCAATTCCACACCAAAAAGCTGTGATAGTTCTCCTGTTCATGAGAAATACTTTGCAATTTCCCCACACTGAGCCCAGCAGGAGAGCCAGGTATTACTAGCACCACCTGGCAGACCAACTTTATGCGTCTGCAAGTCCAAGAACAAGCAGTGATGCCAATACAACACCATTTTTCCAAAATGTGTGGCTCTGCAACTCTACTGAGCTCCTCTGCCTAGAAGGAATTCTGGCAAACTGGGGAAGGGCAGAGCACGCCCCAATTCACCTCACTCTAGTATCTAAAACAGTCCCTCATATCCAGTCTATTTATATGGTCTTCAGGTACACAAACTCACAGTATATCAGAATCACCTGTTTGCAGGGGACATACACATTACCCTCAATGGGAGAAGTCAGACTTGTGAGTCAGGTCATGCAAAGGTTTTAAAGCACTTCTTCCACCTCATTCAGAAATCCAGATACAAAAGCCAGCTCTCAAGAACATCACTTAGCTTTGAGGTATGCCCTGAAGGGCTACAGTAGGTCCAGAAATCAATGACTAGCTTGAACTGCATCATAAACACTCTGTAGGCTTTTTTCACCTGTGACAGCTATATTGATGATAATTTCATATTACTTAAGTGCTTCAGACAATCATGTGTGAGAGGATGCAATAATGTGAGAATTGTTTATACAAAACCGAGGAGCAGATTTCAGCATTGTAGGGTATGTGGCAGGTTTTTCTCTTTGCTGATGAATAATGCTGCAAGCCAAGCAAAGCTGCGATTCCTGCAGCTATATTGTATATGCATGTGTCAAGTAAATGGCACTGCTGGGAGTGATGGGTGGCTGCAGCAATGTGTAGCCATCCCCCTTCTGCATGGGGCAGGAGGTAATTTTGTGTCATTCAGAAGAGAAGAGAGAAATGGGAGAGACTGAAGAGCACAGCAAGAAGAAGATGGACTTTACCTTCCCCTGGTGCTCCCACCTCTCAAGTCAAGCAGGGATTTTCCCTCTCTCCCATTTGTGAGTGGCCCTGGGAACCCCCAGTACAGCAGGTCACTGCAAGGGATGGCCCATGGAAAGCTTCAGCCCCCTTGCAAAAGCCAGTAGGGTCTGATCGAGTGAGTGAGAAGGGGAAAGTGTGTGTATCACCAGTGTTAACCTTGCTCTTGTATTCGTATTTCCTACTTTCACCTACCAGCAGGAAATCTCTCTTGCTACTGTACCAAAGAAAGCTCAGGCTGCTTTGTGGTGTGTACAGCTTACAGCACTATGATCCTTCCTCAAACAATGACATAAACTTTCCTAAACTATATTGCTATAAAGGATCCAAGCAACATCGTGGTGGAGGCATATGCATGTCTGTGAAGTCTGATAGGAAGAGATACATATTTTTATATCTGTGGGATTTATAAGGCACAATTTGAGAAGCACCTGTTCCAATCCCTTGTTACCAGTCAGCATCCTCAACACATACATAGTAAAAGCTGAACAAGCATTCCAGTAAGGCCCACAGCCCACTCAAGGAATAGGTTTGCAAAGGACACAATTCCAAATTTTACTTTAAAAATCATATTAATTTCTTGTATATAGAAAAATGTAGCTGTACTTCAAAGGCTTTCTTTGAGAGTTTGTAACTACAGGAGAGAATGACTATATGCGGTGCTGAAATTCATCAGGTCACTCCTTCAAAACGCTTCTGTGGTGAAAAGCTGCATCCAGCCGCTCCTCAATCCAGCATCACATACTAACCTGACAAGTATATGGTGCACACAGCAGTCCCTTGTTGCTCAATTTCATTTCCTTGTGGTTTCTGGTTAGCAAGCAATAGTCAGGAGATGCCATCCCCCTTAACTCACTGTAAGTAGCAAAGCAAATTCTTCCCCCTCCCCGCCTTTATCTCTTGTTTTAAAGGCGAACTCCTTCATCTCCGATCAAACTAACTGCTCACAAGATACTTTGATCCCCAGCATGTACTCCCAACATGTGTTGAATAATGTCAGGTTTTGTTCTCACAAACAAATCCCAACAAGTGTTACTGTGCGGTCTCCAGCCTCGTCTGACAGCAGTCAGTCCAGGCAGGGGCTGAGAGAGTCATTTCATTTTACACACAGCTCTCAGCAAATGCCACTATCTGCTTTTAGGTAGTTAAACAACCCCTGCATTGGGTCTGAAAATTCCTATCAGCTCCTGCAGCTTCTGACACAAGATAATTTCAGCTTTCTGCTGTGCCAGCCTTTGCCAGCCATGATAGACTTGCTCTAGGCTTACATGAGTGGGAGAGAGAACAGTCTGATCCATGGTGGTTTCCTTCAAGAGGGCTTGGGGGCCAATGCTCCTTCTGCACTCCCGTCCCTATGCACAGACCCACGCCTCCCAGACTGCACTGACAGTGTGAGGGAGCCTGACCTGGGATCATGAGCTTACCCAATTTTGCAAAAAATGCAAGTAATGAGAAGGAGCAGGGAGTATTTTTAACCTAGATCAGTTTTGTCTCCCCATTTCAGCCTATAGCCTCAAAACTCCATTCAGCCCATGGAGAAACTGATAGAGAACAGCAAAGATGCACAAACACTCTTCATGAACTTCGTACTAATAATTTGCCTTCACTCTCCTGAGAGCCAGGCGTAGACCTGGCTTTAATCACCTCCTCAGACTCCTTCCCACCAAGTTGCTAAGCAGAGCCAAGCTGGGTACCAGCTACACCTTGTTCCTATAGCCTTTCTTTCTGCTGGATCAGGACAGACGTATGGTGAAGGAGCTGCCATAGCAGCCTTGTCAAACCACCCTCTGGACATGCCACTCAAAGACCCTCCAACAGAAGAGAGAGCTGACTGATTCACCACTCCTGAGCCATCATGCACCTGAACACCAATATCATCACACCTATCTATTAATTAATCTCTATTTATTAATTTCTGATATATCCACGAATACAGTACCGATGACAGTTGGTTATCATATGCAAGAGCAAGGGATGATATATACATAGTAACTCTGGCATCTTTCTCCAGAAATGCCAATGAGTGAATAATGAAAAAGATGTCTGGGCATTAATATTCTTCAGGTGAAGAAATCACATAATATGTCCAAAACTAGGTTATTGCAACAATCCCTAGACTTTCCAGATCAAACTGGTGTTCTAAATATGCTTACTTACAACTTTTTGCTACAGACAGGTGAGAATAATGGCACGATCATAGTTACAACCCAGATGTGCAGTACTTTTCAGCAGATGCAAGGGATAGTTAGAAGCATCAGCTTCACCCCAGCAGTGCTGCTGAAATTAGGACTGGATTCTTTGCAGGAACTTAGAGGTTATAAATATCCACAGGCAACAGGTATTTATTTCTATGCCTGCAGGTAAAAGCAAGTGGTAATAGTAATTGCAAAGCAATACATTTCTAATTGCAATAGATCACACCCTTCAAGGCTAGACTTTGAGATTAGTTTCTGAGTCCTTAAGCATACTAAACAGTTTTCCTAGCAAGATACAGTATACTTTCAGCAACATAAAAGAAGTATAGAATACCTGCTTAAAAACTTTTACGGTTAGATGGGGAGGTATTCTCTCTCTCTTACACACTTGAGCGTAACACTTTCACAGGCAAACCACATATATAAGTTCCCCCAGATAAAAACCATATAAAAGAAAAAGGCGTAATTTGTTTAAAATATTGCTGACTGTGAGGCACTGCCCACTGTACCTCCGTTTCATCCCCAAGACTGGATGTGGGACAGATTTGGCCTCCTGACACAATGGTGCAGGGAGAAAGAGCCCCAGCAGCGGCACCACGGTGGCCGTCACTGCTGGGGGCTGGAGGACCCCGGTGAGCTGACAGTTGCACGAGGGCCGGAGCCCGCTGCCAGCCAGAGCTCGGATCAGAAAGCAAGTACTCGCTTGCTAAGCCAGGGCAACTTGTACTCTCCACGGACCACTTCCAGAAAAAAAAAAGAGTCCTGAAACATAATTATTAACTTGTACAAGCTGCTTTTGTGTTTTTGCAAGGGTTATGATATAAGCGGTCCTTTTTTGAAAACCCCAAGAGAAAGACTCTTTGAGAAGCTATTTATTTATTCAGTTTTATCCTACAAGTGTATGCCTTATATACCTTACCAAGACTCTCATCCAGGATATCATTTGAGACTTTCATTTAAGTACTTCTCTGAATTAGAAAACAAAATCCTCCTTCTCTTGTGTTTACATCCTCCCAATTCGCCCTTCCTACCACTGCTTATTTAATCAGCTTGGCTGAAATACTTTCGTCCATTTTTGGGGTTTTGCTGCACTCCTTCAAACATTTTTTTCTGAAGAACCCATTGTCTAGAGAACTGGGATCTTGTAGCAATAATTAACTATGGGAAAACCATGACTCAGACCCAAAATAATTTGAAGCACAGACCTAATACCGCACACTCACCTTCTTTCCTACAACTTGAGATCTCTCATCAGATCTCTCACATGGTGGGACATTCCTGAGGTACTGAGCTTTTTTCGAAGGAATGAACGGGCAATCACAGGAAGCTTAGGCAGAGCCAAGAAACAGCTTAGCTGACAAAAGAAAATAAACATCAACCGACCTGTACCTCCCGGAAAGCAGTGTCAGATGTGGACTTGAGGGGGAGGAAGGAAACAAAGATGGTAGTAGAAGCTAAAGGCCTTTTACTGCCCTACTGGCTTCTGCCCTTGCCTCCTGCCTTCCCCGACCACCTCCTGTTCCACCCTCTCGCTGACATCTCACACCCCCTTGTTGCACACCGTTGCAACCCCTCGCTGTCTTCTCTGGCTCTAAAGAGAAGTTGAACACAATGCAACAGCTCTGCAAAAGAGTTTGTGTCAATGTGTGCACATGCATACATATGTACGTCCGACATACCGTGTCTTCCCACCTTGGTTGCCAGTGACACAGGGCCATCCCCTACTGCATGACCCAAGGCAAAGGGCACGTCCCAGCAGAGAGAAGCAAACAAGACTAAACCATCCTCTTCACTTATGACTACATGACCAGGGCAGAGTATCTCCACCAAAAATGTTTCTACATTCAAGTATACACTTCTTAGAGGAAACACTGGGATTTTTATGGAAAGAAAACACTCATTGCAAAAATTAAAGGGGTATTTAATAAAAAAATCCAATTTTTCATTCAATGGCAAATTTTCACTCAGACCTACTCAGGTCTTGCTGATGGCTCTCAGACTATGCTTTCAACCAGGCTGTATATGCAAGGACTGTTTATCCTGCGGAGTCAGAGTGTCAGTGCACCGCCACACCGACCACACCATCCTTCTATGGACCTGGCCCAGGTGTGTCTTCCAGCTGATGTGCCTGTAGGGGCTGCTCTGCAGCTTCCAGATACCCCAGGGGACATGTGATGGGGAAATAAGTGCTCTTTAGCTCACTGGTGACATCCAGAGAGATGAAGGGGGAAAAAATTGAGGAAAAGCAGAGGCCAAAACCTTCAGCATGTTGGCCCAGGGCAAACAGCTGATGCAACCAAGTTGTTTTAAGACCGTCCACGAGCCTCCCTTCCCTCTGACCATCTCCACAGCAAGTGGCAGCAGCTCCCAGCATGGGCAGCATCCATCATTGCCATGGGGCAGGCATGTACTCCCTCCTGCTTCTCCTCCACATCATCTTGGGCAGCGAGCATTACTCTTTCCTCACCCACCATGGCAATTTGCAGATGTTATATTATACTCAGGAGGGCCTATCAAATACAAGAGAAGGCAAATAAGAATTATAGCTCAGAAATTTATATATATATTTTTTTAAAAAAAAAAGAAAGAAACTAACAAACCACTATAAAGGCTATGGAATTAAAACAATGTCTTTTCCCAGGTTCATGCTGAGCTCTAGATGCATGCAACATTTCATGCAAATCAGATGTAATTTACTCTGTGATTTGTTTCTTCAATAAAAAACTGAGAATATGGAGAACAATAATTTTCCTACATTTTAGCTACACATTTCTCCATAAATAGCATAACTATTATAATGACTTCTTGTATGTGCTTGTAGAGTGATTGCCTCTGTGTGAAACACAGGGAGATAATTTCTGTATTATGCCCAGGATGCTTCACGAAGTTTGGTTGTAAGTGTATGTGTGTCTGTGCACAAATACACACACACGCACACAGGTATGTTACTAATAGACAGTACTACATACAACTATATGTATAGTACACAATGTATACTGTACCATCTGTATATGTGTTTGTGTGTGCATGTGTGTCTGTATCAACCATTTTGCTCCCATTGTTCCTCTTGTTCAGAACCACAATAATCTCTCAGAACATACAGCATTGAACCAACTTCTGGCGACAAAAATAGGGCTATGGCTGCCATGAACTTCCCAAAAGTAAAGACTTCCACTGCAAATGAGAGACGTTTCATCAGCTGCTGTGTGACCAAAATACATCCATAATTAGCAATACCTGGCAAGCAAATACAACTGTGTCAATATAACATGTGCTGATGTTGTTAACCAAAGACATTGCAAGTCATAATTCTTTTCTCACACCTCCTAATATCTCACAACATGAGGGGTGACAAAATGGTCAGCACAATGAGTCCTTCAGTTGAAAAAGGCCTGATGACCAGTTATTCCCTGAGATATAAAATGGGACTATATGGTAAATAAGGTATTGTCACAATGTCACCTTCCAAGGGGAAAAGCAAAGTTGTTGTTTTTTCTCAAATGTACTTTATTCAAATTACTGGGTTTTAATTAAAAAAAAAATATATATGTTAAATTGGGGCTTGGGATAAAGCAATACCTGGGGAGAAGCACTTGTGTGAATATTTTCTAGAAGAAACCTTATCTACAATGTTGGAAAAACAGGTACAGAAAAGAACAAAATGCAGGGTTTTGGAATGCAGAAGATGTTTATTCCATCTGTAAAATGGACCGTTAAGTTTAGAGACACACACGCATGTCCACAATGTATATGTGTGACAATAAATTTTTATAATAAGCCTACATGGAATATAGAAGTGAGAAAAATAGGTAGATAAATTACAGTGAACTTCTGATATTATTATATATTATTTTATTACAAATAATTCTGTGGCGTTTACTTAGAAAACCCAGGTTGGGTGCGAGGTTTTGGAGGGGGAAGTTATTCTGGTAAAGTAGAGCAGCTATTTTCCCAGCTGAATAGTAATGGGAGAATAATAAATTCTTGATTGCATTTTCTTGCTTTTTGACATTGTGTTTTAGATTTGTCATTTGTATATATTAATACATAATCAGCTTTGCAATAAATTCTGTTTGGGAAACCATTTCCTGATGGTCTTGATAGATTTGTACATAGAAACATAAAGGCAGACATCAATAAGAGAGGCTTATTCAAGATGTAAAAATGAAGAACTTAACCAAAAATACTGGGTTTATTTGTAAGTTTAGCAAAAAAGGAGAAATTTGGAGTTAAACAAGGGACATAGAACATAAAAATCTGAACTAACATTTGCTCTGAACCTAGTATTTCAGTTTACTAAAAAAAAGACCATGCTCAGGCAATACAGGAATATTGATAATGTCATTTTCCATCTGGGAGAAGGAAGAAAATGGTGAAGAGTCAGTGTTGTGCCAAGTCTGGAAAAGAGAATCACCAGCTGTATGAGCGAAAGGCCATGTATCAGCCGCTCTCAATTCCTATGGCAAATCTTCCTGGCTCTTTCACCTCCCCTTTACCCTCCCCTCTCTAGTAGTGGGACGTCTCAGACACAGACGCAAGAGTTGCCCTGGATCTTTTGACCTGCCTTCATTACCTGCTGCTCACAGCATCTGATGCTAAAACCTGACCCATCCCACTCACAGGTATGAGGAACACAGAAACAGTGTTTGTGTCCTTCCAATGACAAGCATGACTTTTCCACTCCTTCATTCATCATAGCTCCAACAAGTGCTGCAACTTTGTCCCCTTGCCCAAGGGTGTCCGTGCAGGCTAAAATTTTAAGGGTTTCAGACTTGCAGAAGTCTGGTCTTCTCCTCATCCCCACAAAATCGCATTTCTTGCTTGGGATCTTGAGAAAACCCATCCAGATAAAGTCAAGGCTTCAAGTCAAGGCTTAAAAGGTTGCTGTATGCAGGAAGCCCAAAAAGGTAGTTTCAAATAGACACGTAACTGTCAGATGACTGAAACAAAGCTGAACCTCATCCTAAATACTCAGTCCCTCAACAGGAAGACTCCTGCAGCCCCTGGAGATCTATTAAGGTGCTACAAGGTCCACAAAGCCCGGTCACTTGGCACCTCCCCTCAGGAGCTCATGTCTGCCAGGAGGTGAGACAAGGATGAGAAACCTGCCTGCCACTCCCCGACACCAAGTAATTCAGCTCTCATCCTCTTTGCCTTCTTAGTCCCCCAAACTTTTGAGTCCAAGGGCAGAGCAGGGGCTATCACTCTGGTTTCATTCCGGGGCAAATCCCCAGAACGCGAGGCATTTTACCCTGTGCAGCATTGCTCTGCCAACTACTTGGCGTAATACCAGAGCAGGGCAAGCCTTTCACAGTCAGGAGATGAGTCAGTTTTTTCTCCCATTCACACGTTTTGCAAACAGATGAAGATTTTTTTCACTGTCTTTGCTATTTGAAATTTTTCGCAAAATCATTTTGTATATGAAATGCCTGTACAAAGATTTTGTTGCATGTGTTAAAAATTTGGAATTTCAGCTCTTGCAATGGCATGTCCTGCACACTGCACTTTCATAGCTTGATTGGAACAGTATGACTGTGAATCGTGTTAACCTTGACAAGGGCCAAGTCAAAATTTGCTTCCTGCCAATAATTGACAGTGTGAGCTGAAAATTCACCACTTTGTTGGAACATTTATGCCAGCAAATTGGTTTTCAGGTGTATCGCTGGTTTTCAAATGCTCCGGTAATGAGGAACATATTAAACATCTAGACTGATTTATAGGAAACGAACCCAGAACAGGTGCTGCTACCTCAGCCCAGGCTTATTTGCTAACAGAATATGACTAGAAATGTTTTCTACCAAACTTGAACAGTGTATGTGACAGGATACCTCAGTCCATCTCTCTCAACACAGATGGTTTTCTTATGAAGCAATTTCTAGGTCTCAGGCTGAACTCTCTGTTTTCTGGAAAGAAAAAAAAAATTCAATTTGGGGGCTCCAATAGCTGGTAGACATTTTTATGATAGCTACAATGCAAGTATGTATTCAGAGGGATTTTTCAACACTCCTGGAGTAGTAGTAAACAACTTCTTTACTGCCTGATAATGCAGAGATACTTACTTTCATCAAAATAAATCTTGAACAGGTTTCAGTACTCCTCCGAAATGAGAGGTTCAGGGACTGGGACAGGAAGACCTTGGGAAGGAATGATACTTTACTGATTTACTTAGGTAACTATTTTCTTGGCAGTACTTAGCATGGGTGCAAAACACCTATTATGTGCTGACTGTAATTTTTTATAGCCCTCATTTAAAATGACGAAGTGGTTATTCCATGCTTGGTAGGGCTTTGTATGTTCTGTAAGACACAAGCCTGCTTCCAAAGGCTGCACAAGCCCTGTGAGAGTCCAGCCACAGATTTTCTGCTGCCTTTCAGGCTGTCTGTGTTTAAGGTTCTATCTTGACACACCTGAAAAAGCACCTTCCCCATTTGTGTCCCCATGGAAAGGTGTCCCCTTTCCACTCGCTATCTTTGCAATTAGGAGTAATAATATAACCTGGATATTATGTTCACTGCAAAACAAACTCCTCCATTTTCTTTCCCACAGTGGATACAGGTCCCACTTACTCTCCTTACAAATCACAATAAACCACAAAGAAGGGATTTGAGAAGTTGCCTATTTATAGCAGACACCAAAAAGCCATCTTCACCTTCCATTTTCTCAAGGAATTATCCAGAGCAAAAAACTAGCATACGTCTGGGGTAAAAGAGTCTTGAAATCACCAATTTTAATTCTGCAGAAGGTCTGTCAAAGCTTATTTAAATAATTAATTCCTCTGCCCCAGATGCTGGTGTCACTGTCATTAACTGAAAGAGAGGTGGAATGTAGATATCTTTCAAATGTGTATCCCTTTCAATGCTGTCACCTCTCACCTCCCCAAGCTTGGAAAGAAACAGGGCCACCAAGTGAGCAAATTATTAACCTAGTGTAAAGTTAACATCCCTACTCATCCTTGTGATAAGCTGAATCTCTCCCTGCAAGCCCTTTCCATTGGCACAAAAGGAGCATCATTTGACGGGATCATGCGTGATCACCTCCTGCACCTCAGGGCAGTCTCAGATTGTGCCACAGGGACCAGAGGCAAGCAGGAGGCAGTTTTCACTTCCCAGGATTTTGAAACTTTCCCCTGCCTGCACTAGAAAGGTGCTGTTGTATAAGAGAAAGAAACAAATCAGAAGGGAGACAAAGATTCCTCCCTTGTAACAAAGAGCCCATCACCCCACCTCTGGTATATGTCTGAAGTCCAGGCTGAGCATGCAAATCTTAAAATCATCCTTATTAGCACCAGCCAAATGTGTATTACAGTTAGGTGTTCATCAGCACAAGGACATCACATCATCCTTGTCCCCTCATCACTGGTGAGAGGAGTACCCAGCAGGCATTGGCAGGTTAAGGGCTCTCTGGCTGGACCTGATCAAACTTCAGCTAAGGTCAGTTAAGACTGGGATCATTTTGCACCCCTCTCTGGCTTTCACCACCAATTCCACCATGAAGCTGAGAAAGCTTTGGAACAAACCTGCTGCATTTCCACTAAAGAAACTTTTGAAGAGATCATGGATTAGCTCTGATCGTCATCACTGTTGGCTCTATGAGTGAATACATTTCTTTGTTTGCTTTCTTGGAAACAGAAGAAAGGAAGCCAAATGAAGAAACCAACATATGGGTTAAACATTTGGATGGAAAATAGCAGTAAGAATAGATTTTTCCCTATAGCCAACCAAAGTCCACGTATGCTGAGAAAATACAAGGCACCTAATAGTGGGACAGGTGAGGTGTTACTCAGAAAGTATTGTACACTGCAAACGTTATACAGAGAGATGAAACCCTTGATTAACTGATTCTGGCAGCCTGGCACACTACAAAAGAAAAATTAACATATATCCTACAATCCTCAGCAATTACAGTGTACTTAATCTGGATTTTTTTTTTTAATAATATAACTGTAAAAAATAATTTGAGAGTGGAATCATTAGCAACAAGATGACAGAATTATTAGCAAGCCAGAGAAAAGAGAATTAGTTGGTAGATACCATCATTACACACTCAGATGCTAGTAATGGCTCCTTGAAATTACAGCTGATGGCACAAGGTTGAAGCTGGTGCTCTGGATAAACATAAGAACTAATGCACAGAAGAGATGTTTTTCTACAAACTCACTTCATAGTTCTGTAAAACCATGACAGTCTGCTTACCGAAAGTGCCCAGCTTTGGGCCAGAGGGAGCTGCCTGGTGAGGCTGCCCCAACTCAGATCCCCAGCCTTGCTCCCTGGGAACAAGGAGCACTCACATGGATGCATTTTGCGGCACTGCAGAGGTAACAACCAGTATGCCCAAAGCACCGGTTTGGGACTTACATGTGCTCTGAACCCGCTCAGCTATGTGAAGAGTCTGAAACCTTGCCCTTCTACTCATTTGTGAGAAGTGAAGGAAAGCCAAACCCCCACTGCTCTCTGGGGGGATGGGACTCAGTGTGATACCTCCAGACCTGGAAGTCGTCTATTCCTCCTGCAGGGATCATCTGCCCTCATGTAGTTAAGGAGTTAATAGTAACCATATGGTTGATTACAGCAATTATTACAAACACAATGTCTAATGAAGGCAAAAGTATGGTAAAATAATTAGACTTAATTATGACATTCACATTTCAAATTATGTTTCACTTATCCTGCGTGAAAGAGGAAAAATTCCTTCTGAAATGGAGCAAGTTTCAACTTCCTCTGCATTCCCCAAAGGGAGGGTTCCTGCAGAGTTGGAGAGAACAGGGGGATGTGTTTATGAAGCCCCAGAAGGTAAGACTACATAAGGCACCCAGGATTTTTTTTGGCCCATCCACAGCCTTTTCTTTTTGCAGATAACTTTCCCTCCTGATCCAGTGCTCTCACAACTGGGCTAGAAGCCTCAGAGGGGTCAGAAAGGCAGTAAGGACCGCAGAAAAACTCCCCAGGTCCTTCAGCCCCTGTGTTATTTCACACATTTGAACCTAGTTCTTCACACCAGCACGGCTCAGGAGGGTGTCTTTGGGCTTCCTTCTAATGCCAAGCATGACTCAGAGCTCCCAAGGGCAGTCCCATCTTCCACTACTTGAAGGGCTCCTCCTTCTCCTTTGCTTCCCTAAGCACGCGCATCTGGCCCGAGTCAATTTTAATTTACAAATAGCAGTTTCATTTTAGAAGTTTGTAACACATTCTTGCACATAAAATATTGGCTGCAATGGGAGAGGGGAGTTTCGGGTTGGTGCATTTGTCACAGTGCTCAAAATTCCAGCTCTATCGATTTGCTCAATTCATTTTACAGTGCTATTTTCATTAGCTAATCCTGGGGAGTTCGCTGCCCTGTATCTATTAAGTACACACTCTCACACACACACACATTTAGAGTGGGAGAGGACAGATTTCATTAAAGTGCACCACCAATGGGAAGGTATCCAAATCACTTCCAATACATTATATTAGCTCAACTGGAGGTTTTCCTTAGAGTTCACACAGTTCATGGTTAAAGCTTTTCTTTTGATGGCCTGAGTCACACACTCCAGTATGTGCTTGATGATCTCTGTCTGCTAGCTGGAAAGTATTTATGCTATGTGGCTTAAACTTCAACATCAAAATTATTTTGACAAAATACATGGTAAGAGCACTTGGTCTGCTCTACTTTATGTCAATATGAAAGTGCCTTTCGTGTGGCTTCTTGCTTTATTCATTGTAACAGCTCAGTGGGTACGTGCAAGGTTAATCAAGAACCTGTGTATGAATGGATGCTCTTCACATAACCTGAAGCCATTTCTTCGGCATAAAGTCACCGATCATAACTCAGGAATGGCTACTGTAGTGTTTTGTCATCCCTGGGAACACGTGCAGGCACATGGCACACTGTAAGAATGAAAATAACCTAATTTGAAACCAAAATTGCTTGGTACACACCTAGCAGACTCCAGAGCCGATTTCTGCAGTGGGTACCCAGCACTCTCCCCTCCCAAAAGCAGCACCGACAGCTTGCAAAGCGCTTGGTCTTCTACAGCACCACCAGTAGCAGCAGAACTGAATGGTGGGCAACCACCTCCGGCCCACCCACAGCCTCCCTGGGCAGCAGCAGTTCCCCCTGTGTCCTGCCCCGGCTCCGCTCCCTCCATGTGTGAGCCCTGCCTCCGAGATCAGGCAGCAAGGCACAGCCGTGGCACCCCTCCAGGGCTGCTGGTGTGGCTCACGCCTGATAACTCCCATCAGGGGCAAAAAGCACTTGGTGCAGGCAGGATTTGAAATTACAGCAGTACACATACGCAGATGGGAGCCATCCTCCCTTGCAAAGTAAATCCAAGCCAGCAGCCAGTGCTACCAGTGTCTGAATAATGTAATGACAGCGTCCAGAGGAAAACTTGCCAGATCGTTAGTTGCTCCACATAACAAATCACACCCCTGGGTACCACAGCAGGGCACCGTACAAACTGCAGAAACCCCAGCAAGGCCTCTGGACAGCAGGATGGACGGGCCAGCCCAGCACTCTGCAAATATTTTTCTTTTGCAACATCCTCAGCACCACATGCAAGTCCCTTTATTTTGCCATTTCTGTGCAGGCAGGGTCCTTCTTCTGCATCTGTTGCCCTCCTCAGGACTTGCCTGATCTATTGCCAAACACCATCCCCCTCGCATTGCCCCCATCACCCTCCCCAGTCCCCCAGTCACCAAGGAGAGGCTCCTAACCAGAGAGCAGTCCTGGGGCCTCATCCCTGACGAGTCCTAAGATGCTCATCCAAATTTTCCGGTGAGGAATTCCATGCACCCTTTAAATACATCATGTGACGAAATTGTTTACATTATCCATGAAGTTCTGCCAAGATGCGACTGGCCCTGTGAATTTACCTTGCCGTGCGAAGTACCTGCAGGTGGCCGTAGTACGTACTGCAGGATGCCCTCCTTGGTGCGAAGATGAGCAAAGAGGGAGAGGCAGCTGGTAGGGCCTTGAAGCAAGTATGTTTTTCCAGAAAGGTGAATCAGTATTTCTTTTTCGAAGTTACCTCAGCTGAATAAATCATTCATTAAAGAAAGGTGCAAAGACTAAGCCGTGCGATTTTCAAATGCTGCTCAGGCACATCAAGTGCAGAAATGCCTGTGTCTGCTTATAGGATCTATATTGCTACGAAAGAGGACAGTGCACATAACTGTCACTTTAAAGTGGCAGTATTTTCCAGCACCTCACAGGTAGGAGGGTTTTAGGATTTATATTTACCCTATATGTAGAAAAAATAAGTACAGTCAAGTAATAATACTCACTGGGAAATGTAGCCTTTTTATTCATTTGTACTATTTGGAAAGACTCTTCATTCTTATAAAATCCGCATCCACCTAGGGCAGTTTTCAGACCATTCACAGTTATCTGAGGTTGGAGCCTTGGAAAATTGCTACAGGGCGGAAAAGGAATGAAGATGCATAGGTTCCCTAACAGCCAAGATTCTGAATTACATCACTGTTCCATAAATATATTCATTTTATTCATGTTCATTCCTGAAAGAATTTACTGCACCAAGGATGTCATCTTGACTATGCATCTTAGAATTGATCATTTCCCCAATTAAGCTGTTCAGGCCTCAGACTTAAAGAGCTGTCACAGCTGCTGCAAGTTGATTTATCTCCTGATGACGGGCAGAGCTTCTGACCAAAAATTATTAATGACAGAGCTTCTTTTTTTGAAATAACCTTAACCCGAGCATATATCTTTTTAGTCACATTAATATCTGAACGCATACCCCCAATACTTAGCCAGGTATTAAATGGATGTAAAATCCTAAACCTTAGTCTTTTAATACAGAGCCTTTAAAATGAAGAATAAGAAATTAATCCAGCCCTGTTCTGTGCCAGGCTGAACAGCAACTGCCGCTGTTTCACGGGAAAGGCGGGCTCCGAGCGGGGCTCTGGTTCACATCGCTTTGCTTCCCAGGCAGCTCTCACACCACCGCGCCCTGGAGCTCCTCGCTGCGAGACGTGGCTTCCACGAGCTGGTCGGGGAAAGGATTCCCCCCAACAGAAGAAGGCACAAAGATGAAAAGTGCCGAGTGCCCGTTCACCAGTTCAGGACACCTATTTCTTTTTAAGCCTCCTTTACAGTTTAGCCCCACTCCCACGGAAGTCAATGGGGAGTTCTGCCATCGGCGTCAGCGAGGCAAGAAACAGGACCTCCATCAGCACAGTTTTGTGACCACTGCTACAGCAGCTGGGGCCCATTGCACTGCCCTGTCCAAGAGGACTTTATTACATTGAATTGCTTAGCAAATTTTAATGTAAAATAAATTGAAGGGACATCATTGAAGAGGGTTGTTGCATGCTCATAATGGCTTGGGTCTGTATGAAGCTTGGACAGCAAGTTCCTGACCTGGTTGAGATTCCTTGTACTGTGAAAGCATAAAAGGATACAGGCACAAACTCAGGTCAAATTTCCTCTGATTTGAATGGCCCTAAAATCTTTTGCACCTTAAAAATCCCCCTCACAAATGTCAGTGAGCGTGAGATAATTCACACACTTAGCTGAGCAGTTCTACCATATTCCAGATAGATGTCAAAACTTCCACTTAAACTTTTGTTTTAATTAGTTTAAAAATTCATCCAAATGTTTAAAAGTTTTAAACAGCTAAGCGTCTTCCTTATTATTCAGTCCTCTTATTATTCATTTTCAAAAGGCCCTCTGACACCTATCAAATCTGATAGACGGAGCAGTGATTTCTCTCAGGCAAGTGTAAATCTTACACCACTTCCCACATGATATTACTTTCCACATGTCTGATGGCTCTGGAAACAAGTAATCAAATTAATAGGACTATTTAACTTTCATTCATATCTTAGCTGCCACCATAAATTTCAACCATCAGAAGATGGTAAAATGTTAGTTTTGTTTTATTTGGAGGAGATATTCATTTTCACAACGTCGGCCTTATTAAATCCAGCAGCTTATTTCTTGGGTAAGATGGTATGATTCACGCTGACAGCAATTTCAATAACCACTCCAAACCTTTGCTATTTACATTTGGTTTTGTGAACAGGTCATATTCCCAGCATTAAAAGTTTATGATGATTTAATAGGGAGATTGTAAATATAATCTACCTGGGTCTGAAAACTTCAGTGGTTAAAAAAATACAACAGGAACCAAATACAGCAACACAGTTCCTCAGCTGATCCACCGAGTTCCTCCTCGGCAATATTCATTACTGGGAAAATATCAAAACTGTCCTCTGCTTACTGTGCTGGCTTCTCACTGCCTATTGCAGCAGGTTCATTATGTCGTTATTCATCTGCAAAATTCCCAGTAGACTCAGCCCAGGATATGTAAGGGATCAGGTTACTTTTCAGGAACAAGTTTTGTTATCTCATGCTCTGCTGTGGCTCAATGGAAATAGCACAGAGAGCTGCTGGTCCAGGGCTGAGGAACTCAGGGTATGATGAGGGCAATGCAAAAGTCATCAACTACTGCAAATTTATGAGTTTTCACTCCTCAGACGAGGTGTAGTAATAGCCTGCCTGTGTGCTCTGAGCCCATCTCAATTGCAGACTGAAACTTTTTAATTTAAATCACCATGAATCACACCACTTGTTCCCCACTGCCGATTCCAAGTGAAGGGCAGATTTTCAACCTACCCATTGCCAGTAACAGCTCTTTGCACATTTCGGTAAAATATTATGCAAGGATCTTCCCCTTATTTCACCTTCAACCTCCATACAAACCATACCCTCCAGAGAAAAAGGAAAAAAGAAAGTGTAATGGTTGCTATCAACATTGTTTCACACAACTGAGTGGACAGCAATTGAAGACCACAGTGGGTCTGTGTGACATGCACAGTAGCCTGAACAAAATAGCATCTCACCAGTCCTAGCCAAATATCTTGAAACATATAAAATGGATATGGGTTGTAATGAGGACCCTGCACAGTGACTAAATAGTTCAAAACTCACTGCTCAGAGTTAAAAACTGCTTGAGCTGTTCTGCATTCAGTCATAATAAACTGTTTGCAAAAAAGATTATCGGTCTTGTGACATGATAGTTTGGCATTTGCAACTTAAAATTACATTGGACATTTTGCAGCTTTACGATATTGCAAATTCAGGCTTGGTTGGCTATCCATTATCATCTTACTTCTTTCAGAATTACTGCTTCCCAGGTTTCTTCTTCCTCTTGGAGATATGTGTTTCAGATTATTTTGCCTCAGATTTATTATCCTGCAGTTTTCCGGGATGAATCTCAGTTTCTATAAAAACCCCTGCCTACCTTTATAATCTCTTTAGGTCTCTTTTTATTATCTCATTTTCTCTCTAGTCCTCCTAATTCAATATCCTCTGAATTTTGTAATCATGCTCTTCTCACCTTTTTCTTTTAGATCATTAATGATGGTATTTAATACAACCTCTCCTTACACCAATCCTAAAGTACTGCATGATCATAATAATGCTTAGCTTTTAGAAAGCACAGTCTATCTATAACTCAAAAAGCATTTCATATGTCAGGAAAATGCTGTTACCCCATATTACAACCAAAGATGCAAATGGTGCAGATGCTCACAAAAGCTGGTTTCCTTTCCCTGTGCTTCATCTACAGGCAAGGGACAGAGAGATACAAATTTCTCTAGAGCCCGTTATGGAGTGGCTAAATTACCTTTCTACTTTGAACAGCCCTTTAGGGGACCCCAGCCCCTCTGTAGAGAGTCAGGAAGATTCTGGCAACTCCCCCTGGGGAAGCGATCTTGACAAGGAGAGCTGGGACCTGAACCAAGCTTGGGCCACCCTTTGCCAAGTGGAGCATACTGCAGGTCTCCATCCCTGCTTAGCACATAGGCAAATTTCTCTGTTTGAAAACTTATGTCAGTTTTGAAGAAATTAATTCCCCAGTTAAGTTTTGAGTAAATCCTCAGTATTTTTCCCACATGAGAAACTGAAACTTTTACTGCCCAGTGTTCAATAAAAACCTGTGTAATGATGATATGAAAGACCCTGTTCAACATGTCTTCACGGAGCACAGCCTGTGACATCCCATCCCCACCCACTGGTCCAAAGGCTGGTATCATCTAGTCCCAGCCCTTGAGTCTCCTTATACATAACCCCCTGTTAAGCCTTCACAGCAAACAAATCTCTCAGACAATATCTGCCCCACAGCACAGTGGTTTTATAAATATGACACAGTGTGGATGAGGAATGGGCAGGTGGGAGGAAAAAGGTACCAAAACTGGCTCTACGGGTGCTCCAGCACAGCCATCAGGACCAGGACTTCGCAGCCACAAAAAGCCAGCTTTGATTCCAGTCCCTGCCGCTGGAAACTGAGGAGGAGAAGTCAAAAATAAATTTAAAAGAATGTGTGTAGATCACAGTTGCTGGGTTTCTCTCCCACATATCCATTAGCTTCTTACCTGAACGTCGCTTTTATTGCCCAGGGAATAAACTGTAAGTGCCTTTACTGTGTCCTAAGAAATTTACAGGCCACTGCCAGCTGACATCCTCAGCCCTCTCTCAAATCTGGAAGATCCTGAACCATTATGGATCTGCCTGGCAGCAGCCATGTGAGTACGAGCTGCAGCCCCAGAGCAGCTATTCAGTCTAGATGGGAACATGGAAAGACACCACTGCCGCTGCCTTTCAACCAAGTACTTTTCCGTCCCCCACTGCCACCCTTGCCAGGCGCAGGGGCACAGCTGGCTGTCGCTCCCCCTGAGGCTGCCTGCCTGGCTGGGGCACACAAATAGCTGTGCAGTCCCATCTTGCCTCTGCCCCTCAAGGCGAAGGTGGTTTGCTAATCTGTGAACTAATCCCACCATTTCAAACAACCCTTGGTTCTGAGCGCCCGATGTTTTCAGAGGTACCGTGTGCCTGCAGCTCCCACTGAGATTCAGCTGGGCTGACTGCTTCCCAACGGGTGTTGTGTTATGTGGGCAATCAATCAGAGCTGAAGACAGCCAAAATAAGAAACCCCTTTTTGAAAGTCACAGCCTGAAAGTTCTTCTCCCGAGCCCTGTGTTACTTTCTGCTGCTGTTTCACAGTTTGGCCATACCCTTTGGATCAGCATTAAGTTGTTATTGACTGTTCGGTGTTAGGGGCATTCTGAGTAGCAGCAGGGATGTATTACAAGTATTTTTCAAAGGTGAAGGAGGTTTGCCTCACTTTTTGTGGCCAAATTTCACTCTGAATAATTAGATTCTGAATGCCTAAGGTATCAAAGGCTTTATTTGGGTAAGATATTAGCTTCTTGCCATAAAACTACAATGCAATTTTTTTTTGCACTGTTAAACAGCTGCCATTATCCACACGAAAGATAGCTCTACATTGCTGATCAACGAAATAAATTATTACCTCATACCGCCATCATCATATTTATGGAGGCAATGTCCACACTACTGATAGCAAGACCATAGGATAACTTTGTCATTTACTTCATTTAACACGACCCACGCCTACCACCCTTTGTCAGGAAGTTACTCTAACATCCCAAGCCTACAAGGAGCTGCAAACACACAGGAACTCCTGTGAGTTTAGCAAAACACCCTGGGCAAACACAGCAAGATTAGATGAAGTTTTCACTCACTGCAATGTTTTAATTAGGTAAAAATCTGTAGGGAACAAAGCTGACCAGAAACCTCTTACGGCAGAGCCGTGGCTAGAGCATGGGCTCCGTACACCTCTTTCCTTCCATAAATATCTAGACAACCAGCTCCCACTTGCAAGAGCGTAACATGGGACTAGAGGATTATCCGTCACAATTCAAACGCAATTCTCTGATAATGGTAATAGTCTTCCAGTGTTAGAAGTGATAGACTTACATAATTAGCTGCAAGTGCTATTTCTGTGTGTGTAAAATCTTTTAATTATTTCCTTTTTAATTATTTTAAATTACCTAATAACTCTTTGGCAAAGAGGGATGTACGGGAGGGAGGTAGTGCAAGCCCGCCATCGTTACGAAAGCTTTTCAAGAGCTCCATTATGTGCTGTGAGCATCTGACTCTTTGTAGCATGAGTCACCCACAAAGTCTTGAGCCATCAAGTAATTAAGGTTCCTTAATACAGAGTGGGAGGGGAGGAAGTAATATCATTTGTCGTTATGATCAGTCACATTCCTACAAGTATATATCATAACTGTTTTATAAATGGATTATTAGCAAATCAGATTACAGCACTAATTATTTCTCCCAGCCTTTCCCTTGCTCATGTGCTGTGGACGAATCCGCTCCCCTGTACTACTATACTTCTCTTCCATCTATTTTCTTCCCGCTTTGCTATCTCACACACATACACAATCATTTATTTAAACTCATCCAGGACAGGAAGAACCCAACAACAGCTGTTATCAATACTTAAAAGCAAAAAAACATTGCTGGTTGTCACTGGAAATCTTTCTGACCGGATAGTTGCACGGCGACCTAGGTACAACATGGTGGTCATAACCCAGTTCTGAGCAGGACTTTGTAAGAGAAATTCGCAAAACAAAACCATCTCCACGCTAGCAAGCAATCTCAGAAGAAAGGACATGAATTGGCAGGCCTGAGAAGAAAACCACCTTTCTCATCTTTACTAGAAAAAATAGGGCTGTTAGGTAAGGCATGTTAAGTAACATTTTTTCCTTTCTAATGAAGACCGAGCCCAGGAGAGCTAGATTATTCCATCAAAAGATCAAGGGCAGGACAAAGTTAAACAAAAGCTGATGAAAGGAGCAAGGTGGAGGGGCAGAATTTAAAACAAACTAAAGGGAAACATAGGTAGAATCACAGGTCAAATTTACTACACACAGTCAATGAAATCTGTTATAATTTTCAAGAGCACCCACAGGATTCAGCAGCCCTGAGGAAGTGTAGTCATATTGCCCACGGTAAATGTTCAGTAAAAGAACAGAGATTTAGATGTTTATGTTTTGCTGTTTTGCCCATCCTACAAAATTCATTAAAATCATCAGGCCAGAGCCTGAATTAGTACACAGAGTGAAAGGTAAGGCAAAGCTGCTCCCCTGCTCCCCTTCCTAGCAGTGTAAAACACACCTTCTGCCACAGATTTACCAAAGAGTAAAGGAAAGATTTTGGGGTAAAACATAATGGGTTGTGAGACTGCACTTCTTCTGCCAATTCTCCAATCTTGTTTTTGCCGTTTCCAGAAGAAAAAGCAATCAAGAAGATGGTGCAGTCTTTGCACAAATTCCTTTGCCAGCTAGTAAGGTGTGATTAACATTATCCCAAGTGTTTGCTAGGGATGGATGAAGAGTGTTAAAAATGTTGGGCTTAGGCTCAGCCATACTGTAGAATTTGCAACGGACTTTCTGCTTAACCTCTCCTGATCAGGGTGCATGCAACCAATTTCTTTGCTGAAGCTGTCCCCTTATCAACACAGCTCCTCTCCCCATTGCTACCAAAGCATTGCTTGTGTTGGATCTGCTCTCCTCTCTATTGTGCTTGTCTCAACTACATTATACACACATCAAGGCAAAAATCTGGCTTTCCACCCATAAATAGAGCTACAATATACATTTCAAAGTATGGTGATGTATCAGCAACAAAAAAAGAGGTACCAGAGGAGGAACATACAACCATGTGCAGAAGGACTGTTGGCTTCCACTTCATATGGCTGCCTCTCCGGGCTGGACAAAATTGTCCTGTGTTCAGCTCTGCCACTAGCGTTACAGGTGAGAGGAACAAAAGCCTGGCACAGCCTGAAGCACCCACCCCAGCCATGAGGAAAGACCTGTGGATCCCAAGCCGGCCTGTCCTTGCCACATGGCCCAGCAGCTTGCGGGGATCCCTGTGAGGGGCACACTGGAGGAGGGTGCTCAGTGCCTCAATTTGCCTTCGCAGACGTTTTTCTTGTTTTTGAGGAGAGGGATCCCTGGCTGGCTGGATTCACAAGTGCTGGCATCCCTCTTTCACATCTCTGGGGGAACGTGACTCAAAAGTGTAATTACATCTCCTCTTCTCCCATCCCAGTTAACCTGAAGATGACAGCTGAATTTCTGCTGGCTGAAAAGCATGGGTTCGTCCACAAATACTTCCCGCAACACTGGCTCTATCCCTCAGTAGACTGGGCTTGACTCTCTTTAAATATTGCTATGGTACCATTTTAATCAGTAATTACACGCAAAGCAGAGTCATAAACTCCCTCTAAAGTGAGTCCCCCTCACTGGTACTGAAACAATAGTATACGCCTATGGTATGGGCAAATGTCTCAACTCTACTCTCTCTAAGGTGCTACTTCACAATGTTAAACCTATAAAACTCAATCATACTCTAGCCTGGGAGAAAAATTCAGAGAAAACTCTGGAGGAGTCAATTTATTTGGAAGTTAACCAGACATATTTCAATCTCGATTGGACATCTTGAGACACAACATAAATTTTTATATAGGTTATTTGATTCTCACACCTCATAAATTAAATAGAATGATCTCTGATATATCTAATGCCTGGTGGTAAAACCGTGGAAGGATGGATTTCTGGTACATTTGTTTCCAGTGCCCTGCAGTTAGGTCCTTCTGGGCATCAGTTAAGGTTAATGTGAAATGAGGGGCAGTGACAGGAGACAGTTTCAAGTCCTGAGCAATTTCCAAAGGAAAATCATCTTGCTGGGACCAGCCTACCAGCCACTCTACATAGGACAAAGCTATCAGTGAGTTAAGTCTTGTTGCCAGGCTCTGCTCAAAATTGCCCCAAAACCATAGAAAGCTGGAGCATTGCTTGGCAAGCTGAAAGCAAACATTCCAGGAAAAAACTGTTTTCATAACACAGCTGGATGACTAATCTATTAGGTTCGTTTACCTTGTCCAAAGTTGCTCACAGCTTTCCATATATTTGCCATTTGGGTGAGACAATAATAAAGTTCTATTTTAAGCTGCAAATGGTATGAAGAACCAATTAAATTGTATCTTGCAAATTCCTCAATAGAATATAGAGTGGCCTAGCCATCTAAATCCCATGGTGGATCTTTGTGTCTTTAACTGGCCAAGACAGAAATGAAGTAATGCAACATGTTACAATTCAGAATTTGACCCATGTGGACCAGCTGCATGATGCACCCAGTCAGGAAAAGACATCACGTCACTTACGAACTTGTGGTCCATAACTAGACACAACCTGCATGTGACTAATTGTGCCAATACACTATTTGCGTCTCCAAATGTACAGTTAAAACTTGATTTCAGTAAAACACAAGATAAAATACCACTTCTTTGTAATTCCCCAATTAAAACTCACTTGCTCCTAGGGAGCACACACCATCAAATGAAAATTTGTATGCAATATGACTACAAATACTGATATTGATAGGGAGATTAATTGAACTCTGAAGCAGAAATTTATGATGTTGTGCTACCTTAAGTGTATTATAGAAGTTAGATCTGTTATACAATAGTAGTGAAATTATGGAGGAAGTCATACTACAATCAGAACTGGCATATGTCTCTCATGCAATACCAAAGCTCATAAGCATCATCATCAACAGTCATGTAAGTCATACTGACCACCACCAGCAACAAAGTATGCCTCTGAAGTATTTTGACCATTTGTTCACCTTTCTTTTGTACCCTCTTAACTTTCTCCCACTGTTTCTCTAGATTTTTACTTTTTTACTTCTCCTTTCCCTTTCCCTTGTTTGTTTCTTTCTTATAGCCCTAATTTCCTTGCTTCTGAATTTCCTTCCCATCAGCAAGTTCCACTTTTTCCTTCAGCAGCTTCCTTTCTTCCTCAACTCATTACCAAACTAGGCTTGACCGTCATATTATAGTAAGGTTATTATTGGTCACAGGAGAGAACTGCATTTGTTGATTTAGGAGGTCTCTTCCAGTCTTTAATTCTTTCTTGTTCCCCAGCTTGTTTGACAAAAATGGCTCATTTTGACAGAGATTTATATCATTATTAGGCTTCAGAGTGAACATCCCCATGCAGTGCAGTGCAAAGGAGGAAAACGTGGGAAGGAATTCCTTTTTCCCAGAGCTCTCGTTTCACATAAGGAAGAGAACTCTTTATCTGTTATGCTTATCTTGCTTTTAAAGGTTGGCTTTGTACTCAGGTGGGTGAGCGGCATTTTATTACTAAAGCAAGCATCTTTTCAAGCTTCATGTGCCATATGGCCTACAAAGAAATAAAACTCCAGCCTATGGGCAGGGTGTTCAAGAACTCTGCTCTAGGCAGCTGCATGCCGCTCTGAATTCTCAGTATGTTTTTCGGAAATGTGTTAATTTTTATGCATTCTAATTTGATTAAGTTTCTTCTCTTGGCAACTGGTCATTGTCAGACCCTTTTCTGATCAGCAGGGGACTAATACAACCTGGGAGCTACAGCCCAGGCAATGGAAAACATTACAGGCACGATGGAGGACATATTTGCAAAGAATATCTTCTGCACCTGGACTCCATTTATTAAGTTTGCAGAAAGGACAGCTCCTGCCAAGAAGCCAGACACTCTGACCTTGTTTGAACCTGCCTGCTGCCTGCGGAGCAGGATCTGTGGCGAGCGGGAGCGCAGGAGGGGCACGAGGTACACTGTTGCTCCTCGGGGACTCACTCCAATATATGGGGAGTTTATGTTCACAGAGTGTTTTACTTTTAAAGCCCATATTCTTTCATCTCGTCACAGGCTATAACTTTGCTATTGAGCTATATTGCTGTGTCTAGTCAGGGCATGTGTTTGTATCCCGGTGTCAATCACTTCTTTTTGTGCCCTTCATCGGCTGCAACTCATGGGGTGGCAGGTGGTTCTTGCTCTCCACTCTACTGATGTTGCTTGGGTTTATTACATCATTTCCCCCCCACCCCTCAAGCTTCATAACCTATCAAGGTCTAAAGTCTCTAATAAACAGAAAGTTAAAAGGGGAAAAAAATAAATCCCAGCACACAAAGTTAATACAGCTTGGATTCAATACCAGGCTCATCTTCAGCAAGGTTCTAGTTTTCCCACTATGACATGAAATTGAACTTATCCCATAATACAGTTCTCATTTAGCATTTAAAGATGTTAGCATTCCACCCAAGTCTTAATCATCATGCTTGGCTCTCAGACACTGCAGAGATAAGTGTCCTGCACATAGCTAAGCGGGATAAATACAGACACAGTTTTCCCTAATAAAAGCGAGATCCTTCAAAACAACGTATTACCTAACCAGAGTATTCCCTTTCCAAACAAATAAGATATTTACTTACTCCTTTTACAAAAGGGGAAAAAAATTCCCCTTGAACATGAACATGTTCCCCCACGTGAACAAAAAAAAAAAAACCCAAACCGCTCCTTCCCCACATAACTGAGTTGTCTGCTACTTAAAACTGCTCCTTCCAGTCTGAAAGCAGCACGGTACTAAAGAGCAAACTTAATTTGATGTCTGATGGACAACTTTATTTAAAACCAGGCATACCCTGAGGCATCTTTCTGCCTGGGGAGTTTATTCAGTGTGTTGAACATCCCAATGTGTGCCTTTTGACTCTCTGGAAAATCACTTCTGGGGCTGCAGCCCATGTGGGAAAAGCTTCTCCTAACCTGGGATTCAGCCACAGGGCTACAGGGGAGAGATCAGCCCGAGGGGGGAAGGTGAGATCAAGGGAGCCACCATCCCTCAGGGCTGCCGGTGCCTTGGCCAAGGGTGCCAGTGGGTGCCAGTGAGGATGGTCAGGGTGTTTGTATGAACATCTGTCCATTAGGAGGAATAGGGACAAGGAACAGCCCGCTAATTTTACACTCCATAACACTGGCCGGTTGCCAGCCCGGGCTCTTTGTTACCACTGATCCGGGCTGGATTTGAACAACTTAGATGGAAGTGAAACACTGTGTCCTATAATTAGTCCAAAGAGGCTCCCAGCTCTCAATTATGTCTACTTAGCCATTTAGTACTAACTCATAAAATTCATACACACTTTTTCCTTTGTCTGGAAAAGAAAAGTAAAAAGAAAACTTGACACATCGTTCAGATGTATAAAGGTACAAGCCAACTGATTCAGTTTATTTAAAATGACTTGCAGTAGGTTAAAAACAATGTCATTAAGAGCATAAGTAGTTGAACACTCATGCTGTTTATGATCTAGACCTGGAGATGTGATGGGGAAAAAACCCTGAGATCAGAAGAGCAGCTGGTGCCCTGGTAGAGTCTCAGGGCTGGCGGCAGCCCAGCTCCAGCACTGGTGGCTCATCTGCCACCACAAGGGGTGGCCTGTGGTGGCCAACCTCCCCGGAGCTACCTGAAGTGGAGGCATCTCCCCCTGGGTCTGCCCTGCCAGAGCCATGTCCCTGCACTGGCAGCCTGCGGCTGCCCCCTTAGCAGGTCATGGTCAGTGCTGCAGACAAAGGGCAGTGATTTTCTATCTACCCATGGCTGTCAACAACTTGGTGCCACTCCTCCCAGGAGTGCTGGATAGGCAGGTGGGCTGTTTGATGACCATGGAAGGGGCAGGGTGCAGGAGAATTTGATGAACTGGGAAGAACAGACTGGAGATCCCACAGCAAGGTGACAGAAGGTTTCCCACATGTGTATTTTGCTCTGGTGGTTTAATTACCATGACCAACCCAAAGAAATCTACTGATATCTCAACAAGCTAAAACAATGGCAAGAGATACTCTTGTGTTATGATGAAGCCAAATACTGGGTATGTATGCCTTGACTCAGGGCAAGCACTTTGTTTGTGGTAGGATGGTTGTAATTCCACTCATTACTGTTCCTGGAAAGAAAGAGGTAGAGGGGAAAGATTGCAATGATAGCCCGGCTTCTCACTGTACTGTTTCCAAGGAAGTAAGGCAAGATCTAGCCAGTCTGAACACATTTTTGTTCCCAGAACACTACCTGATAAAATTAAAAAAACCCTCCTAGTCTTGTTTACAAAATCCAGCTCCTGTTATGGAACATTATTTCAGCAACCAAAAGATAAAGAAGTACATTAATATACTGCATAGACTAGGCAGAAGAAATCCTAAGTTACAATAGTCCAACAGAACTATTTGCACATAATAACTGATCTGCTCATTTGAAAGCATTCATTAATAAAAGGAAGTCCATTTGATTTTACTGGACTTTCCAGATCATTTTAAAAGATTAAAATTTTGCTCTGCTGTAACACAAATACTGTTTTTCCTCATTACAACTGAGTTCCACTTATTAGCATAAGTAAGGAAAGGGTATTGTTGTTTGTTCAGGGAAAATCATTAAAGGAATTAAAAATTTATGGAAATATTTTTCCTAAGCAAATCTGGAAGAAAATGGGGGGGGGGGGGGGGGGGGGCGGGGTTT
>JAVJGI010000062.1:48738152-48799023 GCA_035590275.1 Ibycter americanus
GGGCAGGGGTTTCTGAAAACAGAAAGAAAAAAGACTCCTTTCTTCCTGAAAACAGGCTTTCTGAGGAAAAAAATAGCAAAGGTTCAATGTTCACTATGTTTTAACTTGTAATAGTTCATTCAGTGCTTCATAAGACTCTGATAAGACTCTGTGACTGTCAGGCTCTGGTCAAAGACAACAAAGACCTACTAGCCCTATGCACATTGCAGATGTTTTAAAATAGTAACATTTTCCACTCATACATACTACTTCTTCCTAGAGCTATAGGGAACACCCAACCCTATCTTTATTGCCTGTTTCTTTGATGACTAGTATCTTCTCATAAGTGGTCTGATTTTGCAAGTAGAGAAAGCAAAAGTGGCTTTAAAAATTGTAATCCTTTTTCCCAAAAAAAAGCCCAGCGGCTTGTTTTACTGGTGTCCCCACAGTTTGGCACAACTCCAAGAGCTGTGGGATTAGTAATGGAAGGCAAAACCTCGTAAATATTGGTTAGAACAAGCATCTATAATATTATTATCACTGTAAATTATTACTTCTTTCCCAAGCAATAACAAATATTTCTGAATGCCCCGAACAGGGCAGAGAACACTGCATGTAAACTGCAGGCTGCCCAGTTACGGAGCAGGGACAGCATCACCAGAGTTCGGAGACTATTCCTATGCCATAAGTATACACCATCAACTCATCAGAGCAGCTAATTATTTCATCAATGGTTTATTTATGCCCACAAAAAATAATAACAAATCTAAACAAATCTCAAAGCCATTTGTGGATAAGCTGTAAGCAGAAAAAAAAAAAAAAAGTTTAGCAAACAAAACCAGTCCTGGCAAGTAATTCAGGCAGCTCGGTCAGGGGTCAGATTTGCTGAGAAGGATGCTGTAGCACATGTAGCTATCCCAGTGAGCACTCATGGTGATCAGAGGTTGCCTATGCCTTTGGACACTCCAGACAGTCATAAAAGTCATAAAAGTCCTCCATAAAAGAAAAACTGGGGTTTTTTTCTGACTTCATTCTTATGACCAATTATGGCTTTCAGTATTGACTAAGATTCATACAGTATTATATAATTTTTGTTAATGTTGGATTTGTTCCAGTTATAATTATTAGACTGGTATTTGTTTAGTTTTGGGTAACTGAAATAATAACTTTGTGAAATTTATCTTTCTTTAAGCTCATTTTCATTATTAATGGAGGAGGGAGGAGCTGCCTGCCTCTCTCACTATGACTTTGCACAGATTTTAAAGAGCTCAAAAACTGCTGAGCATTGAAATTATCTGGAATTATTTACTGGAGACTTTGTTTGAATTTGAAGGGAAGTTTAGAATAATTTTTGTTTTACTTCTATTATTCCTTGCATCACAGTGGATGCACAGGACCTGGACAATCTTAAACACAGATTTGTTTCAAAAGCACTCAAAGAACTTTGTGGAAAAATAAAGAACAGAAACAGTGACAGAAAAAACAATAATTTCTGGTAAGTTCTCAGATCAATTATGTCCCTGCTTTAGCACTAGGTTCAGAAGGTAAATTTAAAATTCTGCTCAAAAAACCTTAATGTCAATACTCAGAAGTAATCATCTGAGTCTGTGTGTACTTTTGTAGCTTCAGTCTGGCAGTGCAGAACCAGTAGAAAAGATTTCCAACCTGCAGGTCAAACAGGTGTTAGTCAAAGTCTTTCTCAAAATATGTCTGCATGGTTTTAGAAAAGAGAAAACAGCTTTGAAGAAAAAAAGGCAATAGGCAAGACTCAGAAAAAAATAGTACTCAGAAATTTAGTAGACGGGTTAAGTTTGCATTTGCAATATTAGAAAATGAACATGTTATTGACTCATTATAGTCTTTAGTGACAGAACTGGCTAATGTATTAACAAATTATCTGTTTTGATAAAAGCAGAGAGAGTGATATCTGATTTTGAAGAGCGATGTGATATCTATGGACATGTTTTCTAAGTATTTTTTGTGGCAAAGGATGCATGCTGAATTATATGAATTCACCTTTCTGGTATAAAACCTGTAAATTTCAAGTAGCATCTGCCGGTAATTAAACATGCAGCTCATTAATACTAGTCCAAATGCTCTCCTCTGCAAAATCGAAGGAGAACGCCACTGTGGGTTCAGGCCAGTGAGCACAGAGAGAAGCGACCAGGAGTCTAGCAGAGCACCTTTGCTTCTGCTTGGAAGGAAGGAAGATTTACAAGGCCAGAAGCAGTGGAACTCTCTCTGCTGCCCCACCATGCAGACCAGGCACAGGCAGAGCACTGTCCTGAGCCTGGGATGGTTCAAGGAGCTCAGCATGCTTAAGCACACCACGGTGCAGGCTTGCCACATAAGATTCAGCTCCAAATTAAAATAAAAAAAAAAAGAAACACCTAAATTTAGGTGTGTACAGACATGCCAGACAAAAAATTAAGTTGCCTAAACGTAGGTGTCTGGCTATGTGAGCTGTCCTAGAGTATTTGAGACATCTGTACAAAGCTGTCAGAGACAGTACAGAACCTCCAGAGGTCCTGTGCATTTCTCAAACAGAATATCCCACAAAGCCTAAAATCACCTTGGACACCCACTGCAAGATCTCATCAGCACTGCCTTGGCTTCCATCACTGCTGGTGGCAAGCTAGCCAAGGCATCCAAGAGAGCTAGGGAGAGGACCTTAGACACCTAGCATGTGTGTAAACCCTTGCACAAGGTGTCTCAACCAGCAGCTCACACTCCTACACCCCGTTCCCATTAGTGACAGCCAGCTTCTTGCATCCCTCTGTCATCTGCCTTGCCACTCCTGTGGCAGCACTGGCATACTCAGACTGGTGTGCAAGTAGCACGCCCACAGCAAGCCTTCCTAGTTAGTGTCCATGCCTGGAGAAAACCAACCGCTTCCCAGGACTAAAACACACTATAACTAATTAAGTGAGTTTGAGATGTATTTCAAAACCTATCGAGCAGAAAGCTACACTACTAAAAAATTTAAAGGGCTGACTTAATTCCCCTAAGGCAACACTTTCCGCTTTGAAAGAATATAACTTTTTAGTGAATAGGTTCTGAAATAAGTCTCCAGGTTGCTTAATTAGTCAGTTATAGCTGAATGTAGCTTAAAAAGGGGGCTATGGGGGCAGTCTTCGAACAACTTTGATAGGCGTGACTATGCAAAAGTGATGCTATAATGTTGATACGGGAAGGCCTCCGGCTAGTTTGTGCGTTAATTCTCTGAATGTGTTTGTGAAAAGCTAGGTATTTTCAGACAACTAAGGAAAGCTCAGGTTATATTTGCACCTAGGCACTTAAATAAAAGCCTTATATTGTCTTTCTTGAAAATCTAAATTCCAAAAACCTGACAAATGCTACGTGCCAGATTTTCATGTGGTGTAAACTGAAGCAGCCCCTTAGCTTGCCACACAGCTTTCCCAATTTACATCACCTGAAAGACTTGGCCAAGTGCCAAGACTGGTAGAAAAGCAGATCCTTTTCTTCTTTCGTTTCATTTTCATATGCTTCTGCACTTCCTTTGCTCAGTTGCAGACTAGAAACAGAAGCAACAAAGTGCTCAGAATTAAAATGTGCACTTGCCCTATTTTCCTTAGCAAAGCAGCGGAAATTTTGTGAGCTAGCCAGTCCTCTGAGATTTCCAGGCCAGTTCGGCAAATTCTTGAGGTTTGGATAATAAAATTATGAGACAATTCCCACAGGTATATTTTTCACCTTTTTAATATCTTTTATATGCTGTATTACTTTCATGTGATGTTTCCCACAGTTCTGCTCTGATGAAACGTAGAAAATTCATTGAGTAACAGTCTCCTTACAAAAGCCAGCACTGGCACAGCGTACATCTGCTGAGGATGAATCTGAGGTCATCTTTCATTCAGCAAAGCACAGTACAGAAACACAAGGTGTCATTTTTGGACTCTGCGACCTAAGACTCTGAAAGTCTACGCCTTGCCTGCTGGAAACTGCTCCACTGTGGTCTGTCTTGCAAATAAGCCTTGAAAATCCCCAGGCCCCATTCGCCAGGTATTTACATCAGCATGCACTAGGAATGCCTCGGTTGCATTCCCCGACTCTAATACATGTGTGCTCAGCAGAACGCCACATCTGAAAAGGCTGGTGTTTCCAAAAGAGCAAAGGCCTCATGACTGGTACAAATTCTTCTATCCCTGCCAGAGGTACGTGATAGACTATCAGTAAGAAAGAAGACACATACTTATTTCTCAAAACACCCACACATCTTTGCAACCCGTGCGCTGTGAGGTGCCCCATCCTGGAGGCAGTCTGCCAGGTTGACATTGGTGTAAGCGCTTCACAAGGACGTGGGCAATAGAAAGGGAAACACCCCAGCTTGTGTTGTCGCAAAACAAGACAGAAATGTGAGCAAAGCCACAGCTGGCTAGCTGAAAAGTGAAAAAACGTAGCTCTTTCTATCCCTGGCCCTTCGGTGTAGCTCAGACAATTTTCTACCCAAGCCACCCCAAGGAAAAATAAAAGAAAGAAAGCAAGTGGCATAAAGCTTACTATTACCCTCTGTGGAGAGCTTGGAGATCCCCACTCTCATGTATCTTCTCTTCCTGCACAAGCAAACATGGCTTCATCATTCTCCATTGCTGTCAGCAGAGGAGCGGAGCAGGTAAGGCAAGACAACACAGGCCATTACTGGAGGTCTTGCAGTGGGGTTGCCTAGTCAGGAGGCACTAGAAGAGCAACCACAGTCTTGGAGAGTTATTTAAGGAGAGGACATGCTTCTGAGAAGGGGGAGAGTGAAGCAGATGAGTGCTTTTGTGCCTCGAAGAAAACTGATAAATAAACTAAAAGCAAAGGAACTTCAATCCAGATACAGTTTCCTGCACCTGCCCCTAACTGACATGTCCAAATACACGTAATGCCACGTTACAACTCACCTGACCAATCCATATTCTTCATTTTTTCACATGCCATTTCGCTTGTTTCTTCCTTCTCAAGGTGTCTTTAAACAGTTAGGCAAAATGAAGAACATTTTTCAACCTCTCGTATGTAAGTAACTTTTTGCATTAAATTATACTGCCATCAATAATTAAATGAAGATTGTCATTAAATATTACAATGAAGAATATTATCAATATTGCATCTGTCACAGATGAAAAAGCTACATATATGGATGGATGAAATCTGTTCATTGGTTTATGAACCCAGAGTTCCCTAGAGAGTGCCACTGATGACACAGTATTCCCAAATGCTGGATTTTGTATGTGATATATCTGAAAGATGTGCAAAACCAGATGTAACCAGACAGCTCCCTTTGGTTACATACATGAGGAAGCTTCACAGAGCAAGTTATTTTAGCTAAGGCTGGCAATAATTTATTCTGAATAAATTGCCTCTATATCTGTTTCAGGCAGCAGCAACATAGGAAGAATGGGAACTTTTTTGTTATATCAACTCATTTTGAGCCAAAATATGTTTCTTTTTGAGTATCCACCATTGCAAACATAGAAGACATGTGGATTTAGATATTAGCACCTTCTAAAAGTTGGCTCAATAAAAGCTGTTTAGCACTTAAACATGGAAGCTGTTGTCAGCTTCACAGATGAGTAACTCATTCCAAATTTTGGAAATGGAAAGTCTGATCTGATGTATACTTCAGACTTATTAAGAAACTATATTTTCTAGGCCATAATTCGGTTAAAATTAACTCCAGCTCCCACACTATCACAGTCCACACATGACTATGGAAGTCACAAAAAATGAACTTGATATAGGTTCTTCTACCATAAGGGGAGGAAAATGTCCCATGGAGCCCAGAGTCTTCATTCCAGGGAGCCGTGGGACAACAAGAATAGCTAATCACACTGCCTTAACTTGGAAATATGATTAAAAAGAAGAATGTGTTAGACTTTATCCTAAGGAACACCTTTCTTTTCTCCTGTAATGCCATCAAACACTGTAACAGACACCAATAAAAAGACACCATTGTATGTTTATTGATTCTGTGTTTTCCTCTGTCCTCTAGGCTTTAAAAGGGAAATTGTAGGAAGGAAAAAAAACCATCCCGGTGGACATAACTTAAATCTGATTTGAGATGCTTATTTCTGTGATATTAAACTTGAGAGTCTTTTTAATATATCTTCCTTTCAATTTTTTTCTTGCCTCCTGAAAATCAGGTCTGCTGAAGATCTCTTGGTTGTTTTGAAAATGTGGGAATTACCTGTGTTTTTCCTCCCTCCTTGTCTTCTAATGGTCCAAAACTCACTTATTCTCTGTATTTTCATGTGGTCTCACCACTACTGACACAAGGTTTTCTTCCTAGTCACACCAACTGGAAAAGCCTTGCTCTGTTTCTCTGCCTTCAAAAAACCTACCTCTCTAAAAGCCTCCCTACAGAAATGCCTCTACTGTTAATTTTTCTTATCTTAGCTCTACCCTGGCTTCGTATTTTTGACTTGAGCTTAATACAGTCCTAATGAACTGAATGAGAAGTCTTTCCTTCGACTTGAGCTGGACCAGGGAAATTTGCATCAAAAACTTTCGAGAAGATTATCAAGTCTTCTAGCAAATGGACTTAACGAGTGAAAGTCAGAAGCTTCACAGCTGAGGTCCCAGGCAAGAGATTTCTTGTCCTCAGCAAGTCATTGCCTCAGGGTCCCAGTCTCCTCTCTGTTAGACAGGATGGAGACTGGTTTATCACTTACAAGAAGATGGGGCGAGGGCATTTATTTTATAATACACCTGAGCAGCTGTCTGAAAATATAAGGTGCTTTAGTGAGTGAGTGTTAATAAAAACATTTTTCATGCTATCAATAATTTATTGACAGTTGGCTGCCAGTCTCACACTTGTTCTGCTAATTTGCTCCAGATCCTTGCACATTTTGGTGGACCAGGGCCAGGACAGAAAACAAAAAGGAACAAAACAAACCCCCTCCCTCTTGAACCCTCTGCCCTTTCCACTCCGAACATGATCATGCTCCTCTCTTTGCTGGGAACTGATGTTCACTGTGTGACTAAGAAAATGATTCAGTCCTGAAAAGCGCCATGTGATTTAGCGAAACAAAGGGCTGACCTCCCCAGCAGCAGCAGCAGCAGCACCAGCCGCTCTTGAAATGTCTAAAAGGCAAATGCATTAGTATGTTCAGCCACCATGCTGGCTAATGACTAGACATTTTCGAACATATGGGATCATTATTCCAGCATATCATCAGTGAACTTTCCAGAAAAGCTAATTAAAGGGCCCTTTAAATGCTTACCACAAAGTTGGGTTTTATCACATCTCCTCGCTTGCATTTGAAGAATTAGCAGTTTTCATCTCCCCTGCTCTCACCACCTTTCCATTTCCGGTGATCACTAAAGATGAGTAAAGCTAATTAAACAGATCTTTAATTTTTTAATCATAACTTACCTTTCCTTTTATTTCCTATGCAGAAAGATTTCATTTCCCACCGACACAAAAAGGATTTAGAATGCACTGTGGCCAGTGTATACTGATGGCTCATCTTCCGAGCTACCTTCCTTCCTATACATCTCTCCCGTAACTACTTCTATTCTTTAATGGTTATTGCAAATGACATTAAAAAGTAATTTATAGATTGCAGGAAAGAAAGGTCATTTTCCTGGCCAATAGCTCCTAACAAGGGGTAAATTCTCTGGACAACTCTTCCTGCTGATCAGAATAATTTGCTAGGAAATGTGTAGATGACCAAAATCTACTGCAAGAATGAATGTAGAAACAAGATTTTTCACTTCCTTGGGAAGCAATTTTGCTTTTACAGTTAAAAACAACAACCTGCAAATCTGAGGCAGGTGAAAAGACTATTACCTACTTTGTGAATCCAAATCTGGGACATCTTTGAGGAGAAAAATCTCCCAGGACTTCAAACTGTGAATGTATCATTGCCAGTGTTGCGACATCTGTGTCCGTAGAAAATGCTCATATTGAAAGTGGGAGCTATGTAAATAAATAAACCCATCAGTGATAACTTGTGTCTTCACTGTTAGGTATACCATTGCCTGTAACTTCAGCAGAAGCACACATGTGGTTATTGAGCTTGTTGGATGCACTGCAGGACACTGGGGTGGGCTACCCAGTGGGTGTTGTGTGCCCTCATCAGGATGGTCTCAAGGGAAAGGGCTATCTGGATGCCTGATAAAAAAAAGGCATTTTCCCATCTTTCATCAAAAAAAATTTCCTTTGGAAATTTAAAAAAAAAACAGTAGGATTTTGATAATTCCATAAACATATTTTGATGGACCTTTCTACATCCCAGTGACTGCTTCCTATAATATGCACAGTTTGACATGGCTACTCAGTGATATACAGCAAATCCAGAGTCAGATCTGAGCTTCATTAGACAGAGAGGAGATTGTGAACCCTGGGTTTCCCACAGCACCTGTGTCAGCTGTAATCAGGTAGCAACGTGTAGCAGAAGACAACCGCCACCATGTCCCCAGCAGCGTGCATGGGCACGCCGGACCATCGGCATTACAAGAACATCCCTGATGCTGATGGTCAGGGCTAGGTGCAGTAAGCCCTGTGTCCTGTGAAATAAGCCACGCCATGATACAGCACTGGCTGGGCTGCACGTGGAGGGAGAGCGGCGCCAGCAGAGCAACACATGGCTCTGAGCGGGCTGCCATGTAACCTCAAACCGTGACTGGCGTCGCCTGTGAGGCCATGCTAATGAGTGAGCAACGCTCCACAAAGGAGCTTCTCCAGCCACAGAAAAGGAGGTAACAACAGGAACACTGTCCTTAGAGTGCTGAAAAGTGTATACAATGCTTGCACTTGTCCTTCAACTATTAGCAGAGAAATGGTTTAAATGTCTTGCAGCTGGGTCTCTCTCATCATGTTTTTAAGTGGTAATAACTTTGAATAGGTATCTTGGAATAATAAACAGCCAGTAACATATACAAATCTAAACGCCTGAACAAAAAAATCAACTAGTCATTTATCTAACACAATCTCTCTAGATATCAATTTTTGATAAAAGTAATAGTTTGAGAAACCCTGATCTTCCAAACAAATGTATATTTGAAGTCAGAAAAGAACACTTTTTTCTGTAGTAATACAATTTATATAAGTAGACCTATGCACATGCTGACGTGTTTATGGGACTGGGGACTAAATGTGTTTAAAAAAATGCAAAATGATTGCACACGTGCACCAGAAGATTTCGTACGTATTGCATCCTGTGGAATAAACATCCCTGTGTGGAGCTGCATGGCAGAAAGCTGTGCTTGGCAGATGGCAAGTAGACTGGAACATAATTCCCCCCGCCCCCACCCACACGCACTGCCTGGTGAAACAACGCCGCCAGTGTCCTGACTACTTCCACTTCAAACGAATGTGATCGCCCAGTAGAAATGTCAGCATCTTTCCCCCCCAAAAAGATCTAGCTGCAGGTCAGAAGATGTTTTGACAGGACGTCAAAATAGGTTTAGTATCAATCAGAAAGTAAACACTAGGAAACAAAATCCCTTCTTCCTTGCGTTGCTTATTTTCCTGGTTTGTTTCCCTCCCATCCTCAGTCCTGTCTGCTTTGGCTTGGTCTGTCTCCTCCTTCCAGGGCAGGAGGAGTCCAGGAGGTCTCCTCCGGAGCAGGTGAGATTGCACTGATGTGTGTTCTCACCTGATGCCCTTCACATCCCCACAATGTCAGTCACATGCATGTATGTCACTAAAGATGTACCGAAGGCCAGAATGGTTTGCTGCTTGTAAGTATAAAAGTTTTCCCTATTCATGACGGGTCATCTAACAAATGATGAGCCAGAGCAACACTATGCCATATCAATATAGATCACGTGACAGAAGAAAATGTATAGGAAAATACAGATTTCCTCAAATCTGTACCTGGATAAACAGAATAATCTCACAGACTCAGCAGTCAGAAAAGACATAATCAAGGGAAATTATTTTCCTTGTGGACTGTCACAGATTTTTCTGACCTATCAAATATTAAATACCTGCTGTTTTTCTATAAGTGGCGAGCACACATTCTGATAGGGAGTGGTGTTAAAATCTCTATTACTTTGCAATGATCTGTGTATAATACGACTTTGCCTCCCAGACCAGAAGATTTGCTCCCACATGGAAATGGAAACATGGTGATTCACAACTACCCAGCCTGATTCTGACATGGGTATGGGTAGCTCAGTATTTTTGTAGTTTTCAGAGCAGACTTCATCCAAGCTAGTAAAATGCAAAGTTTCTTCAACTTCCCTTGCCAATAACAAGGTTCTGGAATGCAAATAAACGTAAATATAAATAAATGAATAATGGCAAATAACCTGATAGCTCAGCTCACAGGTTGGGCAGGTCCCAGTTTGGCATCCTAGCCTCCGCCTTCATGGAGTTAGCCCTACATACCATCCATATGAACCTTCCCATGTCCCTCTGAGCATTCAGTAGCCCATTAAATATTCATTTGCAAATGAAATGATGGCTTAAAATATTGGAGCTAATCCAATGGGCACCACCTGAGGACTGTGGTCGCTCACTGCCTGGAAAACAGGGGAGGAATTAAAATAACAGGAAACGCAGGTCACAGCCCATGAGTGTGAGTGGGGGCGTGGGGAGGAACACGGTATCTGCAGCCACGCAGAAACCTGGATGCCTTTCTTTAGTTGCCTTTTTATCTGAGAGCTCAGGATCAAGACATCCAGATTTCAGAGTTTACATGAATGGTGCCACAGGCCTGCTATGGTCTTGACTGAATTAATTGAGGATAGGCACTTTGTACCATTTGGGATGCCTGGCTGTATGAGGGCTCCAGCCAGGAGTCCAGAAGTGCAGAGATGTCCTATAGGTGATGCAGTGGCTGCTTTCTGTGGAGGGTTCAGGCACCCAGAGCATCTCAGGCCACTTCAAACGCCAGACTGTAGGGAGAGTGGTTACCCCTCAGCCTGACTCCCCAACACGCCTGCCTCTCTGTGTGCCTTAAAACCAGAAGCATTATCCTGCTGTCTACAGCACATTTCGTGAGAGGAATATTAAAACATTCACGGTAGGACTAATGAAGAATGAAAGCCCCATTGCATTAAGTTGTGTTTGGCAAAAATATCAGCCAGTTATGAGAACTAAGCTGAGTTCCCTCTTTCCCATCTGGAATTGCATTTGAAGAAGAGATAGAGAAGGTGGGAGAAAGTTTGAGGTCTTCTACTTTTTGGGAGATAGGGTTTTGTAACCAGGATACCATTTCCTAAAATATATCTATTTAACTGAGAGAATATGAATAGATGAACTTACAGAAAAAATCTAGTTTGACTCATGTCCTACTTATTTTAAGGATATTAAGGACATTGTCCTTTGTCTCTAGTAATCAGCTATCATCAATAATATCTTTTGCTTAGAGATTTTTACATTTTTGCAGAACAGAAAAGAGATACCGACCCTCACTAGGATTTATACGCTGCTCAAAGCCTTGAATATCTGAGACATCCACACAGACATGACACACAACCTGTGAGATTTGGAAATTAGGATGACATTAGAGGTTAAAGCCTGGTTGTACTGATTTCAGTGGCAACTCTCACCAACTCCTGGTCAGAATTTCACCAAAAGAGCTTTAAATGAACACAATTAGCATGGTTGAGGAGCTCCCTCATTTAGTAGTAAATTCTGTCATCCTTTTTCCCTTTAAGAGTAAAATTAAAGATCTTTTGCATAACTTTTCCTGAGTCCTTCAGCAAGGATCCCGAGCACCTGCAGACAGAAATCGCAGTCAACGGATCAGATGTTACCATCACCACCCACTGATCCCTTGGAAACTCTGAAGGGGAGAGTAGGTTACATGAGACCACAGGTCTTGGGTGTCCAGCGTCTCCCAAGAACTGCCCAATTACTCTGTGAATGCATATATGTATATTCACATACAGGTTTCAGTAATGCCCAGTACAGCAAGTATTTTGAGCAGGATGTTTTGTTAAGCAGTGATTCCAACATCTGACGGCAGTCCAGCACGCACCTAAGTCTGCAGCATGAGAAAGAATGGACAATCAGTAAGAAAAAGTTTCCATCAAAGACTTTATCTAAGAACCCCTGTGGCTAAATAAAGCTCCCCCTCTAGATACGGAAGTGTGAGAGGCAGGAAACTGTGTGTTAGAAGCAGATACTGCACAGAGACCCTCATCAGCTGGCAGGAGCAAAGCTACTCCATGAAGCACCTGGGGAGGGGACTATTGTTCGATTTTCATTAAGATTTTCCAAGGAGTTCATTCAAAGGGAAAAGTTAAGAACGACGACGCTCAAAACTGAGTACACAAAGAACACAAATGTCTTTTCAAAAGCAAAGATGAAGTACTGAATGCAAGCAAGTGGAGGAGTTGTGCAGCTTAGGCAGACCACACGGTACCCCTGATTGAGTTCTTGGCCCAAAACCACTTCTATGAGGGAGAAATTGTGCTCACAAACACATCCAAAACAACACAATTCCTCTCATTCATCTATTCATCTGCTCAGCTCCTTCTAGTCTATTCTCCCAGTTTCCAATGGGGCACTTTCTTCCCCATTTTGTTCAATACAGAATGACCTATGTAGCCAACAATAAAATCAGATGGAGATGAAACTTATTGTTAATGATGTGGAGGCCAAATTATTATTCAACTTTTAAATATGAACAATACTTGGCTCCAAATCTCATTTAATCTTCATGGATATCAATTACATTTTGTCATTTCTAGACCTGTGAAAATTTCATTTCTCCAAATGAGCTCAATCACTAACCCTCAACCACTTCAAAAAAAACCCTTCTATTCTCAGATTTTTTCAATATAGATTATGAAAACATTAGTTCAATGGGATTTATATGGCCTATTTGACATTCTTTTCTCTTTAGTTGAATTTGAGGTATTATTCAAAGCTGGGGCTCTTTCCAAATGCTAAAATATTTGTTCTCTGAATAAATCACCATATGTGTGAAAAGATCAGACATGGGTACATCTTTTATATAGTAACTGTTCGTTTACAATGCTATCAGTCTTGCATTATATTATTACTTTTTTGTCACAGTGTGCATTTCATTGCTGTGGATGACACTGCAATGTTTCAATGGAAAGAGACCTCTAGGAAAAGAATGCAAACATTTCTAAATCTTTTATGTTCACCAGCAAGTAGGGAATGGGAACAGTGGAGAACAGTGAGCAGATCAAAGTCTTCCGGAGGGACCTTCCCTCTTGGAGGAGGTGCTCCACAGGAAGCTCCTTATCAGCCTGGCCCCATTTGCAAGGTGCATGGAGGAACCAGTTGCTTTTGGTGCCCATGTTCCTGCTTAAAGGTCCGCACAAAGTTTTGCAATGATGCCTTGATGTAGGACAAGAAGACCTTCAGTATAAGGATTATACTCTACCCTGATGCAGCCTCTGGGCCCAGCAGAAGCAGCAAAAGACCTGCAGCCCTAGAAATCAAGGGCAGGTCCTAGTTCCCACCAGCCCACCCTGCCTTGCTCTGGGCAGTAGAAGAAACAGACATCGGACGCCGTCCAACAGCACCAGCCTCTGCAGTCTCAGTCCTTGCTGGTTCCTGGCCCTGGGTTTGCATCTCAGCGTTTGACTGGGTGACTGGGATTGACTTCCCAGTGCAGCTGTAGAGCTGAATTCCCAGACCTGAGTCCTGACACACAGAGCCTGTTTTTAGGACTTTGCAGTGGCCCCAGCTGGTGCAGAGAGGTGATGACTGGTTTTTTCCATCCATGGTCTGAATGAGCAGCTCTAAGTGAATAGGCTGTGCAGCAGCTGTGCAGCCTGTGCCATCTCACGGGATGGGTTTTAATTTCCCCAGTCCCTTTTCATTCCACCCTCTTGGGTTTATGTGGGTGGAGTTTTATTTCAGCCTAAATGTCTAAATCTGTTGCCTGAGACATAGGTGCAACCTGAGCCCCTTCCTGTATTGCGTGTTCACATTTGCTGACCACAAACACAATAGGTTTCATGGTGCTGAGGGCCACCTGTTGGAAGGGTCCAAAGGCACCCCATCCATTTGCATTCCCCAACGCCTGTTTCCCTGTCTGTGACTCAAGCGTCTCTCTCTGAGCCATTCACCCAGTGTGTCGGGCTGCAATCATTGCAGTGCTGAACCGATTCAACATCTTGAAAAGCTAATTAACTTCATAAAAAATTCATATAGGCATGCAAATACTGTGGCCCAAATAAATAATTAACTGAACTCTTCCATACCAGCGCCAGCATGCTCCAAGGCTGCCCTCTCTTGCCAGGCCTGCTCAAGAATTATTCAAGACATGCATTTGATGATTCTCTTCAAGGTGTAAACCTACACGGCAGCTTAATAAACAACATACATTGCACAGTCAACATTGATTTACACATCTTCTGAAGAGATGATGCATGAAATGATCAGAAAAGTCAATAATGCAAGCAAAATGTATGGGCTTGAGATAAGTAACAGAAAACAAAATCAATGCCTTCCAGCTATTATCATCATGAAGTAGAGTTCATAATAGATAGCATTAAGTTTGAACAAGTTGCATCATTCCAATACCTGCAATCAGCTGTCACTTCTGACAATAATTGCCAGAATGGTATTCATATACGTATATGCTAGCTCTACCTCTGGTGCTAAATGCATTTAGCTGAACAATCAGGGCAAACAATCTGACGAGCCAGATATTTTATTATTCTGACATTAAAAAAAGGAGACTGCAGAGCCCATTAATCATGACCTGTATTGCCGTGTACATACAAATACTGTGTTGAAGAAAGCCAAAAAGCTTGCTACGGACGTACTGAAACAAGTACTTGAGGAAGATCTGAGGTTGTTGATGGGATCACCCTATCACTAGCTCTGAGGGATAAAATTCTGCAGAAGGAGGCAGCTGACACTATCGGAGCACCTGAGCAACAATGACTCAGTCACACAGCGCAGGCAACGACACACCTCAGCTTTGTATCCAGAGCTTTACGTGGGACTTATCATATGGCTTTACATCAAGGATTTCTGATAGCCTCAGGATGCAATCAATAAGAAAGCAACATAAGAGAAAGCTCTGACCACTAAGGACTTGTCAACACAGGGAAGCCACTGTGAAACACGGGAGGGTGTGAGTTCAGAGTACAATGGCTCTGGCCCTTTTGGAAGCTGACAGTCCAACACGGAGTAAAGTAAACTCACACAAGGCAGTCTGAGGGTGGAAGACATTTCTATATGGTGAGCTGGAGTCTAACATCTATATCACAATAGCCCTCAAATCTACCTTTGAAAATATTTCTCACGGTATTTCAGTAGCAGTGCATGTAACCTATGCCACTAAGTAAAAGCAGAAGGAGTTGCCTTCGGCGCGCAAGAGAGGCTGCCAAAGGCGGCTCGGGCTATTTGTGGAAGCAATCGCCCTGTCTGGTGCGTGGAGAGCTGGTAATGACAAACAGACCCCCTTCCCTCCAGCCAGGAGGATGAATTTGGCTTCGTCTATTCGCGATCCAGCTTCAACCAATTGATGGATTCAATGGCCGCAAAAAAATACATTGGCAGTCTCAATCCAGCTCCTGACAGAGCTGTAAAATGCTCACAAAAACACAACAAACAGTGATTGTGCCCTTTCGTGAGCAGCAGAGACACAGAGGGAGACGCATTCCTCCTCCTTCCTACAAGGCAAAGGTAGAGCCTCGCCAGGAGGTGGTGGTGTGGAGAGTCTGTATCACCGCAACTGTAACTATATTTCTTGCTCTAGCACTGGGGAAAGAAAAGGAGAATAAGGATGATGAGGTGAAGGGAGCTTTGGGGAAACCGTGCCTTGAGTTGCAGTGTCACAGTTAAACGACCATCCCACAATTTCATTTTCTAATGGTTTCGATTTGACCCACAGATGAGAAGGTGGTTTCAGCTGAATACTGTTTTCAGGGACCCATTCATCTCCCAAAACTAAAATCCAAACTCATAAAGCACAAACCCACGCAAGCTAAAACCAACCAGCAGCTTCCCCAAATCCCTGCAAAGCCAAAACATTCAGTGCTGCACTGCTCTGCCAATAATAGTAACAAGTAACACTATGCTCAGACTGTAATTTTTCATATCCAGTGTGCTGTTGTCATATGATTTACTGTGCTAGCACTGAGAGCCATTGCCCAAGCCCTGTCTCTGCACTCCTCCTGATTTACTTAAATCTTTTTACTTTTATCAGCCACAGGGAATGGGGACACTTACAACTGACAATTTGAACAGAAAATACAGAGAAAAGCTGTGTAAAGCAAGTGGCTGAGATTATAGCTGTTGACTTCTAATATTATTTGACAGATGAGACTGCTGCAATTATCCTCTGCTCATGGGTTCCATTACTGGAACAAGAAGCGCACAAAATAAGGGCAATTTCCCAAACAATATATAGGGCCACTTAACTTTGTCAAGAGCCATTTCTGCAAGTGAAGTCCTCCCTGGTTAAAGATACAAGGATAATGTGCTGGCAACTTCATATGAGCATTTAGCACATTCCACATTAACTGCCTTTTCAGTTGTTCTTTTCCTGCTCTGTTTGAACCAAATAGAATATTATTTCTAAAGATATTTGTTTAAAGAATAATATTGTGCTTGCTGCTGTTCCCTCTCCCAGGAGCCTTTTTTTTTTTTTTTTTCACTTAAGAAGGCGTTTCAGAAAGTTTACGTCTCACAAGATCACTCTGGATTTTTGCCAAGCCCTGCATCCCCCCCATCATCCTGTCACTGTGTTCCCTCCGTTCCCTACACCAGGAGGGAAGGCACCAGCCCCCCACAAAGCTTCCTGCTTTCTCCTTCTCCCTCCCTTTTCCTTTGGACGGTCTGTTCCAGAGGGTTGCCCTGAGTCCCCCACTCCACCCTGCAGCCCCTGCCGTCCCCCTGTCCGCCCCAGCCCGCTGCCACCCTCCCTCTCTCCTCCACTGGGCCCTGGTTCCAGATGGCACTGCTGGTGATGGGGAATGCTGGAGGGGGGAAGCAGCCAACATGGCCAAGTCGTTCCTCAGCAGCAAAAAAATTGTCATTCTGGGGAAGGGGAATCTCTCATACAGGCCACTCCGTATGCCCAAAAGTGAGCAAATAGTACCCAACACACACATGTCGGTGCGTAAGCACATCTCAGGAGAAGGGTGCAGGTTCAAGGTTTCCCTAAAGTAACACACAGCAAAGGCAATGGTTCTCTGAGGGCTTCCCGTGCCAAGTCTGGCCACTGTATCTGATCACTGGAGTGTGAAAGAAGGAACATTAGTCCTGCTTTAGGTTCAAACCTCAACACAACCTTTGCAAGAGTCACTACTGACGTCTCCATGATATATTTTAAGGTTGCCCCATCACTTTGACTTGTGGAGCTATTTATAGATCAAAAGGAGCCTCTTTCTCCAGGAGGAAAAAAAGCAATGAATTCTCTGAAAGCAAAGGTGAAAAAAATTGAGAATGAAAAAAGGGGGAATAACCTGTGGCCTAGGTAGTAGTTATTCATTCTTCCCTCCAATGTGATCTGTGCTGAACCATAGTGGGGGTGAATATTTTTCAGCAGCTTTCCCCAACCTCTCACATGTACTCCAGTATCTGCTCTCAGATGTGCCTGGGACCTGGTGCTGCAGACCGAGGTGCAAGAAACCCCACAGGAGATCACTGCACAACCACGTCAGGCTAAGCTCAAGTTCCTGATCCAGCTCAGCTGGTGCTGATCCCCTTCCTTGGAGGATGAAGGCATTCATCAATTTGGGGGAGGGGAGATTTTTTTTTTTTTTTTTTGGCCCTGTTTCTGCACTACCTTGTGGCAGTCAGTTTCATGGCTCAGCCAAGAGCAGAATCACAGATGATGTGAGGAAAAACAGACCTTGATCACAGACAGTAGTACACAGTTTCTCTCCATGTCCAACAGCGTGACCGCTCAGGGAAGAGATCTGGTGAGGGGAAAAATGCCACCAGCTTCCAAGCCCACCCTGCAGGAAGGGCTAGACCCCTCTTCCCCGTAATACATCCCTTGGCCTTCACTAAGACTCCCCACCTGAAAGGTCCTTCAGGCTGTACATGTAAAATGCCCTTAGATGTCTGGGAATAGGGATACAGTAATTTTTGACACATTTCTATGAGGTGAATAAGATTTATGTCAATATTACAGAAGAGAAAATGAATCCCAGAAGTCAATGGGAGAGAGAAGACAAGATGAGGGCATTCAAATGCCAAACTCACAGACCCAAATATCCTCCAGATTATATCATTCTCCTGTCGTTAATATTACTAACTCAGGGCATCCAGAATGCAAAGAACAAAATATGTGGTATTCATGAGGCTTTTGCCTTTCACTTTCCTCCCTTCACCACACCACTACATTTTTCCAAGGGCCAAGGTGGTTCTTTCCTGGAAAGTGACCCTTGCTGGAGGGCAGGCAGATGGCAGCAGCCACAGACAAGCCAAGTTCTCCTCCTTGACCATGTGTCACTCAAAAGCCTTGAAGATATCTGTGCTGGAGACCTCAGGTCTCCTCCTGAATCTGGGTCACTGGCAGCACAAAGCCCTGCTGAAGGCGCCCACATGTGATGCAGACCTGCCAAGGACCATTCCTCATCCCAGGGACACAGCAACGGCCAGGTCTGCACTGCATAATTACAACAATTTGGGCTTCAGGGATTCTTTTATTATTGTTTCTTGCTCATCCCCTGCAGTCTTGGTCTCTTTAGCAAGGGTCTCCTCACAAAGGCAATTCCTATACCAGAAAGCCTCAGATTTGCCCTCAGCTTTTCCACAGGCATTGATTAGGTGTCTTTTTTCTTTTCCCCTTTAAAAAAAAATCAAAAAAGAAAAGGGACATGATTTAAAACTAAAATAGAACGAAGCACATTGTACAAAGGATTATTTCAAGTAATTCTCCTTGAAACTGTAACAAAGGAATGTTTCCTGGGGATTAAATGGACTGTCAGGTAATCAGAAAAGTTGTTTTAGGTTTTCCTCAAGAAGAAAAGAAGCATTTTGGATGGATTTTGTTTCTGGTGCTTTGTGACACTTTACAGCTTATTCCCTCATGTCACACCAGTTTATTTCATTATTCATAAACATGCTGAATGCCAAAATGATCTCAGAAGCTATGGGGCTCTTACATGCTCAACCACTAAGCCCTTTTCTCCCCATCCCATTGCAAATGCAAGGACCCAGCCCTTGTGCTGTCTTTCCACGGGGTTTATTTTTTTTAACCATTGCTCATCTTGCTAGCTTGTTTTTTCTGTGGGTGGGTCTCATGGTATTTTACACACTGTGCAGGACTCTGAGATGGCCTTGAATGAGACATCACATTCAAGAGAGAATGAATTTGTCCCTGGAGTTGAAGTGCAGAGAGCCAGCACCCAAGGAACCTTGCATACATGCTGTGTGCAGTCCTTATTCCTCTGCAAGGAACTTGGGGTGCTAACACTAAAGCCCACTCCCACCACCAGTTCCAGGATGCCTCCCAGACCAGGTCTGAGCCCTTTCACCACACTCAGACCTTGCTTGCTGCTGCAGGGGCCAGGCTGCCCGTTCTCAGGGCCAAGGCACAAGCACCCATTTCCAGCACGGTGGGTCTCCCACCAGGCAGCCACATGCTTCTGCCTGACCTGCTACCTAATCCATAGGGATGCCTTAAAATGGCCCAGCTCATTCCTCCGGGCCCAGCACGAGAAGTCCCTACTAGTAGTCGCTCCTCTGCTGTTCCAGCCCACATGCACACCTGTGGGCTCAGCCCTCTCCTCTCACCCTTCCCAAAGATATTGAGGGAGCAGGTGGGACAACTTGGGGCTCCGACATCCCCCACATCCACCACCCCACATCCAGCTCCACATCCATTTTACACCAAGTGGAAAGAGTCCTCCTCCCTCTGCTTGGCCAGGCGCATCCAGCAGTGCAGGCAAGCAGAGCAGCTGCAGCAATGCAAGGCAGCCTGGACCGAAGGGAGAAGCCATCAGAGATGCTCGCCACCTCTGCGGGGAGGGATCCCCACCAGCTGTGGCATCTGGCTCCAGTTGCTATGTTGGCCCACAGCACCAATGTCCTTTTGGACTACTCAGTGCTACTGGGTGGCCAAGCAGCAAAAGACCTACACATCCACCTGTGCCGAGGCAGCCGGTTTCTGCAGTATCAGTCAATCTTTGCTTTGGAAAAGGGTGTGGGAAATGGGAGTCTAAAAAGCACGATGACTGTGCCCGGAACTGGGGCAGGGATGGCTGATGGTCCCACGCTGGCTTTCCATGCAGCAGCACTGCCAGGTGTGACAAATCACAGCCACGAGTGGTGCCAACCCAGGAATCAAGTACTGGTCCCTATGCCACGAACAGCCTCCACTTTCCATAGGCTCACTGGACGTGGCTCTCTGCAATCACACATTACGTTGAGCCTGCTCCAGTCTGGAACAATTGCTCCTTCACGTGTGTCTTAATTTTATCTCTAAGTAAGAGAGAATATCTGACGCTGCTAATGGCTCTGGAAAATGATGATTTTTTTTACCTTTTTTTTTTTTACTTTTTTTAATCTAAGAACAGGGTTTTCTTTTCCGTGAACTGCTTCTCTCTAAAAGAATTTTTATTCCAATTATTCAGACACCTGCTGGTGTCCCAGCAGCCCCCCTGGCAGCAGCGAACCCTCTCGAGCTGAGCAGCCGAAGGAAACAAAGCCCAGAACAATGTTGTACAGGAGAAACAGTACACACACCAGAAAGCCGGAGAGCACAGCAGCAAATGTGTTATTAGTCTGACATCACAAGGGTCTGCTTGTTTGTTTGCTTTCTGCTTTTATATACCAACGCTCTCTCTTGCCGTGCTACGTGTTGAATTTTTCTTGATTAAGTTGAGACTTTTCTAATGCAGTGTCCCCAGAAGAATTACAGAGGGGAAGGAGAAAACCCAACTGCATATGGCAAAGGCAGTGAGATAGATACTGAATTCCTCCAGCTTGAAATGACAGACACTACAAATAAAGCTGCTTTGTACCTGCTTTAAGACGTAGCAGGTATCAGCCCATATCAGCAAATATACCTCAGGAAAATCCAAAAGCAGGATCAGAGATGCACAGCAAGGGAAGCTTTAAAGCTGCCAGAGCAAGTTTCTTCAGATGCAATGTTTGTAAAGTGCTGAGCACCATGAGGTGTTGATTCTGACTGTGTAGTAGTAATAATAATAATAATTTTGTTGTTGTTGTTGTTGTTGTTGTTGTTATACTATGAAAGAACCTCATAGGTCTCTCCAAGTCTGTAACTTTAAAAACAATAGTGGCCATTGAAACCGTCCAAGCCCCCCTCAGCTCAGAGCACAGTGAGTGGGACTGACCCTCCTGGCCAGATCATTCGGGCTACATCTTTCAGCCTCATTTCCCTCCTTCCAGCGTGGGCTGGGTTTTGCAAGAGACAAACTAACCTTGAGACAGCATCAAAGCCACTGTGGCAGGATTTCCTCACTTGGAAACAGGCTTCAAGCAGACCTGTAAACTCTGTTGAAGTTTGCTTTATGGTGCCAGAGCAGCACAAAACAGCTCTAGCATCTGGCCTCGGGGGCTCAATCAGTTCTGTATGAATACTCATATGATGCAGTTATCATCGGCAAAGCTCATAGCTAAGCGCCTTGCTACCAAGTCTCATGGCTTTGATTTAAGGAGCTCCCAGTAATCTGGGACACTACAATTAACATATTTAATAGAGCGACTAATGGGAAAGAGAGAGGGGGGAAACGTGCATACCACAGCTTATGCTGATGCTAGGGTAGCAAAGGAACAAAACCCAGAAGTTTCAAACTACAAAAAGGGCACATGGAAGCTGGTTAGTTTCTCCCTTTCATCCTGCACAATGTAAGGGGGGGTGTGGGGGGTTGGGTGGTGAAGAATCACAGAAATTCATTAATAGTCAGTAATCTCAAACAGATTGATTTATCTTTTCAAAGGTAACATATAAGATTTAAGCATACCTTGGGACACTTCGACAAGCCTGCTTATCAAAAGGCAGGTGATCTGTACTTTCTGGGTACCAAATTCTTCCAAAATGTCTCATATAGTGGTATACAAATGATACAGACTTATTTTAAATACATACCTCTGTTTCCTACCTGCAGGAGATCACAAACTCTGCAGCTGGGTTATTAAAATAGTTAGGCAACAACTAAGAGTTCAATAAAGCCATCTGTAGTTGCTCCAGGTAAGAAAATGGTAATGAAATGGATCTAGTTTATAAACAGGATATAAAGAAAAGTAGAAGCAATCCCCTAGTTATGAACAGACAACCTTACAATAAATCAAACACAGCTCTTCTGGTCAGTTGGGGACTTACTGCGTTGATTTCACTTGGAAACTAAGACCAGCTTCAGCTGGTTTGGAGAAACAGCCAACAGTTCATCTGATCAATGGCCAGGTAATAATAATACATTACATACCATAATGCTGAGTTACAGTATTACAGTGCTGTAACAATTGCCAGACAAAAACTAGCAAAATAGCCGTATGACTAAATACATATTTATCTTTTACAATGTCTTTTACATGGTTGTTTAATTATCTCCAAACCAAGTATTCTAAACCCAAGAAATAGTTTCAAATGATATTCAAATGGGTACCTAAATAACCCTAATTCTGCCTTGGGTTTACTGTATGCAGTATACCATGTAGCACATTCATTGCATATGGTTATTACATCTAGTAAACATAAAAATATTGCAAAGTCACTGTAGCAATTATGGTGCCAGATTAGATAAAATGATTCTCTGGGCAAGGTCTTCCAGCTTTCCAACATCGTGTCTTTAATTTATCCCCCCCACTGGAGAGTGAAGGCATGCTGTCCTTAGGGAAGAGGTTAAGCCATGTTCAAATGACAAAGAGAAGCAGTGGTCGTTTTTGCTTAAAACACTCTGGAGTTTTATTCCTTCTAGAAACAATAGAGGAGGGAAGTGATGTTGAGAGATGGCAAGTCTTTAAGGAATTTCCTCCAGCAGAACATGATTTTTCAGTGTTGGCAAGAAACTATATTTGGCACATAATGACACAAAATGGAAGATGATCATATTTCTTTAACAATGTAACCTACAGACAAGAGGTTTTTTCCATCATTAAAAAACGTCCAACGTTAGGTGCTTACAGAATCTGTTTATAATCAAGCTGGTTAATGGATTTACTTGTAAACTTGGACAATACATGAACTGTTTAAAGGGTAGGGGCAGCACTCATCTGAGCTCACTTCAGACATCTAAGAGCTAGGCACTTGGGTCGGCTGGGCACCTGGACTCGCTCATGAAGGACAGAAGAGCAGCTCAGCAGTAGGGAGCTGATTTATTGGATGGGATCGGGCTCTCACTCTCCAGACGTGGCCAGTGTCCATACGCACACCTGTTTTCTGGCAATCTTAGATGAATCCCACCCCTATTAATTGAGTGGATTATGATGTTCCCAATCCTTTGGCAGCAGCATTGGTTAAGAAGTTTTTGTCCCTGCTCCCACCACCCCTGCTCATCCCTGCCAGCTGTTGTCCCCAAGAAGGTTTGGTTATCCCTCTCCTTCGCACCAGCTCAGCTAACACAGAGATGTAAAGTGCTTTTTCCCTATTATTCACCTATTTTTCTACGGACTTCCTGTTATCATTTTTTTTTTTCTTAGCTGTCTCTTTTTCACCAGTCCTGGACACACCAGCAGTGGAACAGGCATGGCAGCAGAGGCAGCAGCCCCTTGTGTGGGGGCAGAGAGGGGTGGGAGAGGGCATCTTGGATCCACTGATGAAGGATCCATAACATGGAGCCACCCTCCAGTTCTCAACAGGACACCACATTTTTGTGTTCATTTGCACAACAAAGAGGCTATGTGCAATACTCAACACCACCTAGATTACAGGGCCACAGCGTTGTCTTCACAGTGAGAGTAATGTAATCATCCTTCTTCAGTGCTCCCTTACTCCTCCTCTCCAAGCACAAACTGCCTAGGAGAGGCAGTACCCAAAGACTCCTTGTCCAATCGGCCATGAATGAGATGAGCTGCCACAGTAGTCTGACTTCCTCTGCACCATTCCTGTCTTCCCACTGCTCATCACTGTTACAAGGCATACTGTCCCTGGGCATCTCCCACCACCCTCTGACAGATCATCCCTAAGAGCCTAGGGGCCAGGACATGCACCTTCTATAACATTTCTGCATTGCTGCCTTGCCCTATTGCACACTACCCAGCCTGGATTTGTGCTGTCCCCCAGGCCAGCGGAGCAGACCTTCCTCCAACCCCCCTATCAGTCCCCCACCTGGATCAGACAGCTCTCCTGTCAGCTGTGTGTGGTCTTGTCCCAGAAAGTTTTATCCTAAACATTTAGTAGAAGAGCAAAATACCTCCTTGATACCCCACTGTTAACTTCAACAGGGTGACTCCAGGAATGAGCCGAGTATACTGGAAGAGGAAAAATTTAAGCAAAGTAGAAAATAAATAAACAATTTCTCTACAGATATTTAGACACACACATACACATACGGTGAGATTTTACAACTTAATTTGCTTGTGAATGGCACTGAACTGATTCAGTGTGGTTGCTACAGTACAAGTGTCCCCTAAACAGTAACTCAGCGCACAGAGAATTACGTTCATTCGTGCATCAACATTTCTGAGTTAAGATACTTCTTTATTCCAAAGATTGTTGATTAGGCCCCTTTCAAACTCAGTATCCGCTGTCTGCGCCTTACATGAATCATGTTCAGCACAGGACATTGCTGACGCTCTGTCACAAACAACCCAGGAATAAAAGATCGGCATTTCAGTTTATTTCTCCTGCATCTTGTTAAAAAACCTACTAGGATTTCTGAAGAAACCTAATGCATAAATACATATTTTGTCTGATTCAATAACATATACAATTCAAATGACACCGCATTAGAAAACCAAGGGGCTGCTGTTATTCACCAACACTTTAAATATGAGCAATTTATTTCTTCACCTTGACATTATTCAGAGGGCCAAATCAGAAAATGATGTAACATCACTTAACTGGCTGCCTCACCTTCCCTCCAACAAGCAACCAGAAAGCTACTGACCACTCTAACATAAAATGCTATTTCTTTAATTTTATCAACCATCAACTCTTCTGAGCAGTGAGGACAATAACAGATTGGTATTAGCAATCTCAGCCTTTCTCAGACAGTTGGAGGCTTGCATATCTTAGCTGATGTGCCTAATTAGATACAGGAGTGATTCAGCCTTCAGCTGCAGTTCTGTGGTTTTGCTTCCAGTGTGCATCAGCACGCTTCGCATCACCCTGTGACTGAGGTGTTTACTCTTCATCACAATCGCTGTTATCTGTCAGAAGTGATACCGGACTGGTTTCCAAAGAATACCACTCCTTCGCTTATTTATTTGGAAGCACTTTCACCAGAAGGCACAAGTTATCTTTGACTGAATGTAATTTCGGTGAAAGATAATAGCCTGGAAATCTTGGTGTCTTCCAGCCCTGGACAGAAAAGCCTGCTGAGCTTTCCAGAGGTGTCACAGAGGAGCAATTTGGCACATTTTTCAGCCTTCATGCCTGCTCACTCTGCTTAGTGACAGGGAAAGCTCCATCCCAGTGGTCGTAGGTTTGTGAAGTCTTATCTGCCATGAACTGGATGAGATTTTTGGGTTTTTATTAGGTGAAATGACTTTCAGTAGCTGCAGCGTGAACTAGAGATGAACTGCTGCTCTGGAGGGGAAAAGGTCTGTATGTCATTAACCTCATCACCCTCTGTTGACATAACAGAGAATGTAAGCAAAGAAACATATCCCAAAGAAAAAAAAACACTTGATGCCCAGTGTTTTCTCAGGCTTTATCCTTAGTAGATTAGAACAGCAAGAATATTCTCCACTAAGCTTCAAAAGTGTGAAAGCCATGGTAGACAACACATTATATTTCCAGATTGAAAATTACAACAGCTAAGAATCCAGGAGCCACATCTTCAACTGGGGTAAAAAAGCACAGCTCTGCTGAAGTCAGAAGATGACACCTACTTATATCAGCCAAGGATATTGCTCCTCAATATCAAAGCTTATTATCACTTCTACTTACTTGCCAATTGCTACATTTAGTGCTCTGTTTTCCATTGCAATAGTAGACCCTTAAGGGAAGCCAGAAAATGCAACTCTTCATCAGTGATGTTTTCAGCTCTAATAGGAGATGTACAAGGCCCTGATTTCAGCTCTTTGTGAATAAAAAGGCTTTTAATTCATCTTTAAGGAAACAATTAGAGACGATCCAGAGCATATAAATTAATCTGATTTTCCTTTTCCTCTAGCAAGGCTATTATATATCTCTTTTCTTTTTCTTCCAGGTTGGCTTCTATTTTCTCTCAGGTGCAACTGCAGTTTCCTAAGGCAATGAACTGAAAAAGAATCAGCAACATCTGGAGTTATCTGCACTTCTGCCAAACAAAATGAACACATCTGAAGAGGGCAGTTTCTCAGAATGAAAAGGGAAGTGATGACTAATAAGGAAATGCAATTTACCAAATATATCTCATTTAGCCTTTTCTTAAATATATCAGCCTTGCAAGTCTTCTCCATTACCTGAAAGTCCTACTTGGATTATGCAACAGTAAGACTTGTCCGGAAAGAACAAATATTTGACAGTTTTGTTTGCTGTTTGGAGGTGAATGCAAGTTTACAGATCACTTGATAGTATCTGGTAAACTGTAGACTTCCTGTCTGAGTTAACTTCCCTCAACTCCTTTTTCATCAATAGAAAGAAATAGGCAAGGTAGGATTCATTGCACTTATAAGCTCACATCTAAAATAGCTCAGCTGAACCGCACCCTAAAAGCAGCAGTTGCTCTCCTTTGACTGAAAAGGATGCTCAGGACAGCTAGCTCAGCCATGACGCCTACATCTGTAGGTGTCCAACATTAAATGAGATGAGGGTCACCCCCTAAAGCTGACTTGCAGAATCATCTCCCCTTGCATTCCTCCCTATCTTAGCTTTTCCTTGTTGTCACAATCATCCTCCTGGAAAGCAGGGGACCATCATCCACAGACAAGAGAGGCTATTTTCTTCCTCTTTAAGAACTTTTCTTGGGGGTCCTTAATGAAGAGGTGATATGAGCACAAGCATTTACCTGTTACTTAGGTGTGTTCAGCTTAACTTGTGTCCCTACTTCCAAGCTCTTACTCCTAATCCTCTTTCCCATCCTGTTTCTCCTTGTCCCACCTTAAATCCCATTCCCTAGGAGCCCTCCTTATTCAAGTCCCTCAAAAAAAACATCCCTACCCGGTTGGCTACATTAATCCTGACTTAATGTGCTCACAGCTCTGCCAAACAGCTACTGGAACTATCCAAGTATGCACCTTCCTTAAACAGCAATTATGGGATCTTACCAAGTACAAATTTCACTTACCACAGTGAATAAGGGCCAGACTCATCCCTCCTAACCATAAGCACTTGGATGAGACACCTAGGGTAGGTGTGCAATCACTTGAGTCATTAAAGCACCACTCCCCTCCAGAGGGGCTCCAGACCTTGCACAGTTTTAATTGCCCTGTGAAGATACCCATTTCTTTCACTAGTTACTTAAGAGGAGTCCTGAGCAGCGATATTCCTTATTTTGGGTTACCCATGAAGTGCCAAAAGATAGGCAGGGTGAACCTGGGCTTATATCTTTCCCTTCTTTAGGAATACATCTTAACATTTTTTTAATACTTGGAAACAATAAATATGAACAACTACAGAGGCACAGAATTTTTAGTTGCCTCAGGGCAATATGTCTTCTCTGAAGCCTATTCTCGCCTTAAGCTTGGTGATTCTTCAGCTGCTATTGATGTTAAGGGGGGTGCCGCATCTGACAAAATTAGGCCTAATTAGGCCTGTTGACATTACTTTTGAACCTCACCAATCACCAATGCAAAGAAGGAAAAAATGCAACAATGGGATGGAAAAGGGAAATAAAGCCAGACTTTACACCATTACTAAAAGCCTCTAATATCATCCCTCTATTACTACAAAAGCCAAGGGACATTACAAATCTGGATATACTCTCTGGAGTGCAATTTTCTTTTCTTTGTTGCTGCTGATTCTTCTTCAAAGTAATCAAACCACAGCGCTCTCCTCTCTTGGCCCTCAATACAAACAGGAAAGGGAGACAGCCTGGCATGAAACCACGAGCAGTGCCTCAAGCTGCCCCTCTCCTGCTGGCTACGGGGGGGTGGGTGCCGAGAGCAGGGAAGCTCACCCCCAAAGGCAGAAGGGGTCCAGAGTGAGGTGGCAGGTCTTGGGGAGCAACCAAGGTCACCCTTTGGCAGCACCTCCCTCGGTGAGCAATGCAGAGCACGTGTCAGTAACTGCCCCATCCTGGAGCAAATCTCTAGTCGGAAGGAAGACAAACTTGACCATTTTCCCCTTCAGTTTTTTGTCATTTGAGGAATACGTGAGGAAATCACATGATCCATTTAGCCTAGCTCGCATAAACTTAGAGCAGCATGCAGCTTCAATTTTATAGCCTTTTCTTATCATTAGTACTTTTCCTTCAAACCTCTGCATTTTGTTGGGCTCACAGAACAACGCCGAGTCCTGTCCTGCAGCTAATTTGAGGCCTGCCGATTCCATGTGACTGCAAACAAAATCTGTAGCTTACTGGATAAAGTGTCTTCTTTGTATTGCAAAAATAGTCAGCACAAATCCAATTAAAAATGTTTCTTTTCTTTCAAATATTATATTGTTCTGAGCGTTTCTGTGTAAGCAGGGAACCCTGGATTACATTCCTCTCCAGGGGATCCTAAATGTTTATACAAATCACAGTAGGCAGCATTACAACACTTCCAACTTTTGCCACATGCACTTTGTCTAAACTCAAACTTGGTCAGAAATCTGTCAGACTGCAAACTGTAAAAAAGAGAAATGAAAGGAAACTGTCTTATTTTTGTTTCTTTTGAGGATGTAATTCTATTAACAGTTCTGTATGTCTTTTCCCCATCAATTTAATTACAGATTAATTAATTCTTAGCAGTTTTCTAAAGCCGAGCAAAATATCATCTGACCCAAAACATTTCACAGCAGGGAAAAAAGCCAAGTTAGATAAAGAGAAAATTCATCCTTTGGAAAAAATGGTGTTTAGAGGAACAAGCAAGAGTAGAAAAAGATCAGCTCTCCCTTTTCCTCAGCAAACACGTCTCTGCATGTCTCACTCATTAGATCTCACTTCTTTCCATTCCTGTGCATCACGCCCCAGACTGGTCTTAACTACAGACCAGTGACACTACATCCAAGGACTTGCCATTTTACGCTTTTCCTTGCTTGAAGGTATCAACATCAAAGCAGCCATGGCTTTGCCGTTGCTGTCATGCCACAGCCATGGACATCTTTTCAAACAGGCACACAAAGTCTGAATGTGCTCGGAGCTGCAACCCAGATGATTTAGCTTGTCTCTGAGGCTGAGGCAACCTGGTGAGAAATAGAGGGGTCTACGTTAGAAACAAGCAAGCTCTGGCAAAGATTACATTTATTGTTGCCTGAGATAACTCCAGGAAGGGATTGAGTTTGCACCCTTTTCTGTGAGCTTGTGTGTTGCTTCTACCAGGCAGGTTGGGACTGCCATCTGCTTACATTTATATTTTTATAGGGCCTTTTATCACAGGGCTCCCAAAGCACTTTACACACTTACACCTTGATTCTCTGTTGTAACAGGAGGTGAGTTTAAATTAAAATAATGTGCAGGTCGTAATCTAGGAATTGGGCTTTAGAGCCCCCTTTTTCACCTCTCAAGTGGGGTTGTTACAAAGCAGGTACAAAAAGCCAGAGCCAGGCATTTCAAGCCACAGTATGAAAATCAAGGTATTTCTGAGAATGGAGAAAACAGAAAGACTTAGAAGAAAGGAAGCCATGTTTTGCATGCATAGCTGATAAATCTCAGAATGTAAAAGAGAAGCACATCTATGCCTTCGGTCATTGATGGGGAGGTAACATTCTGCTTGCTGTGAAGAAAAGGAAGCACGGCTCAAACAAGCACCCATCTCCTTTTCCTTGCAGGCAGTTACTGGTGGATGATTACTGCATGTAACAGGAAAGCCCAAAGAAAGGAGAAGCAGCAAAAAGCTGCCCCATTTAAGTGAGGGGGAGCTGATGTTCTCAGCTACTGCAGAAGGTCAGGGTCGCAGGCCAGGAAAGGCACAAGATGTGACATGTCCCTCCTGTACGCACAGTGGGGGGTGTGTGGCACTGCCGTTCTGTCCTCCCGGGGAAGGGGACAGAAGCCGGAGTGGCACAGGAAGCCGAATGTGGGAAGCACAGGAGTGGAGGACAGGAGTTCGTCTTTGGAAGTGCTTCCACAGGGTTAGCAAGTTAATTAGTCGCACAGCATGGCCCCAGCCACCATGCCATGAAGCTTTTTTATTAAATCTGCTTATTTCTGGACCCACCGTTGCTAGTCTGACTGCCATGGGCCAGCCCAAACAGTGAGAGCATGGAGCTCCTGTGGGCACAGGTGGACACCCACACGGCCGATCCTTGCAGCTGAGCCAGCCACCCTGGGCTCCTTTACAGATAATGCAGAGAAACATTTTCCTTAGGAAAGCACTTCCTCTCTTCCTGGAACTGATGGAAAATAGGCCAAACGATTTGCACCCAACAAGTGCCCATTTCACCCCACTCTGAATTCAGGAGAAAGGACATTCTCACACCTTCCACCCTGCAGAATAGGCCAGTGAATCCTCTCTAGCAGAGCAATTCCAAAGAGAAGCTTTTTTTTTTTTACACAAAGACTTAAAAATAAAAAAAAAATTAAAACCCTGTGAAAATTAGAGCTGATCACATACAACTGGGTCTTCAAGACACACAGTCTTATGTGTGCTCACTGCTAGGAAGCGTAAGTAATCAGTTTACAGCACGGCACGCCAACTCGACTTCCCAGATCGAAACACCTGATCCAGAGGGAAAGGCTGAGAAGCTAAAAAAGGGCTGGGAATAGGAGGTGAGAAGGCATGGGGCGAACGACCAGGAGAGGCAGGGAGAGCAGTGGATAAATAGTATCAGAGACTGAAAGAAAAAAAAAAGCAGAAGCTGCAATATTAGAGAACTGGTTCATTCCCTACCCCTTCTCTTTCCACTCCAGGTTAAATCTTTTCCCCATCCTCTCTGACCCTCGCGTCTGCTATTCCATGGCTCACTGTGCACCCATTGCAGTTCAGCTCACTCCTTCACCTGCACAGACTCATTGCCACCCACGGAAAAAACCTCCGAACACCAAGCTGGGGTGTGCTCTGGAGCCAAGGGGGGGCCTGAAATAGCTCCTGCTGACACCCTGCTATTGCAGATAAATAACTCGGCACTCGCTGGAGCTGGGACTGGAGTCCAAGTCCTCTGGCAGTTTTATGAAACTCTAGCTGTTCCTTGCCTCTGTTTTTCAAAAAGTGCACAAAATGAAATGGCTCATTCTGGGGCAAATGACACAATGGTGCTAAACGGCATGATTTGTTTGTTTGTATCATCCCAGGAGGGGAGGAGGAGGGAAGGAATGTATATTTGATCTAATCCAAACCATTTTGTTGTTGTTTCTGCTGAACTGAAAAAAAAAATCAATGGTTTGAACTGCTCTACACAAAAGAAGTTTGAGGGGGAAAGAGAGAAACAAGACCCCATTTCTCTCTCAAGACTCGTTTGACCCTCTGACACCCCAGCCTGAGAGAAACTCACTTACGAAACCCAGCATTCAGAAATAAATCTAAAAAATAGCCCAAGCTGCCCCAAATTCAGGAGAAAAGCAGTTTATTTACTGTGTCTTCTCTTGCAGTGCCTGTGTTCTTGTGTCAGAGCGTGCTCTGCATTGCCCACTGACCTACATTCCCTGGGACGCAGAGCCGTGCCTCCCTGCTCCGGGGCTCGCCGGCACCCCTCGCCCCAGCCCTGCGCTCCCTCTCTACTGCTGCACCAGCTCTACCAGCAACGCTATGCATAAGTGGATAATGTCTCGGGCCACTGAAGCATGCTTTTAAATGGATAGCCAGCCAAGTGTATATTAATTAAACTTAAAAGTTCTATTTATTGCCAAACACAGGGGGATTACGCAGACAACAAGTGGCGGAAAGTACTCCAAAATGTTCTCACCCCTTTAATTACTGTGCTATAGTTAGCCCAGCAAGCTGATGTATAATCAACACTGCTGTACGCGCTGTTTACAGCAAGCACTCAGGAGAAGCAAACTTCTTACTTCACAGCCTCTCTGAGCATCTGCGATGTTTGGAGGTGCAGGAGGAGCACAGAAGGCACCGAAGCACCCTTTTATTTACCTCCTCCCTGAGAGGCTGCTCGCCTCCAGCACCCTGCAGTGCTGGTCGATCCCGGGGGCCCCACTGCCAGCCCGTGCTCCCCTCAGCAGCGCTTTCAGCCCATCACACCAAAGCTCCTACAGCACCCAATGTGTAGTGAAGTAACAGAGCAGCCATCGTGGAAGTTAATTACCATCACACCACGGTTTGCTGCTGGCAGTTTTTAGAGCTGGGCATCTTAGGAGTTTGAATTTATTTTATGCTTTGGTGTTCCGTGTGCTTACAGCTCATGCATTTCATAGGCAAGCTGAGCAGCCAAGCGAAGAAGCCAGGCAGATCTGGACCCCCGAGAGGCTGATCCTGTTCCTCTGCGTCTGTCACTGGGACCGACCCCTTGAATTCAGCGAGACCAGCACCAGATCCAGCAATGTGACGACACTAGGTTCCTCTTAGGGCAGCTTACAAGCTCTCACCAAAAGTGGACCTTCTTTATTAAAAATTAAAATATCAGCAAAATATGGTAAAAATGTAACAGCTCGGTTTGAAATAACCCTACTCTTACTCACACATACAACACACAGAGTTAATAGCACTGACCTCTGTGCTCCTCTGTTCCCCTATCTCCCAGCAGCGCCTCACAAGCAGTAGCATATTGCTGTCTCCTGTTACTCAACTTGGCTGCCTTCAGCACTGGCAGCTCATTTTCCTTCCCTGAATCCTCAAGCCCCTAGCTCCTTTCCAGGTGTTTTCATTGCAGTAGCATGTAGAAGGAGACGTGCACCCATTAGCAAGCAAGCAAAAAGAAAACCTTTCATCCTCTTGCATTTCCATAACTGGTCGCAATCCAAACAGCAACGTGCATTTTCCACATGACCCTGAGCCTATGTTTCAAGTCACACCTACTCCCAAGTATACAAATTTCCCAATCTGGACAACCTGAACAATACGAGGAACTGCGGGCAAATGAAGTCACAGTGAGCATGCGAAACAGCTGAGTAAATCACATTACAGCACCACAAAGTCTGCCACTACTGCTGCCCTTCTTACAAGCAGCCTGAGGCACCTTATACATTTAGTACCTCCACACTCATATATTTAGCAGCTCTTTGGACAGCGCTCAGGTTTAACCTTCACTAAACAGCCCAACTTTGTCTTCCAGGACCTCAGAGTCTCCCTCACAATGCCCAGCAAGCTGCTCCTCCAAGGGCAGTCTGAGGTGGGGTATCAACACCCCCAGCTCCACACTTTGAGCTTCTTTGTAGGCAAGATAAGGTCTCTGACTGGCTACAAGCATCACCTGGGGAGTCATCTGCAAGCCTACAGCTGCCAGAGCAGAGAGTACTTTGGCCATGATTTCTTGTCAGCAATACCACCTGTCATACTCCACCTCCAAAGGCTCTGATGTTCAGACAGAGACCAGGATGTCTAAGGACTTCACGGTGATTCCAGAAAGAGGGGATTCAGCAGCTTCCACAGTCCACAAACACAATAACACGAAAGCCTTTTGAAGCAAAGCTTCTCAGAAATTTTCTGACTGAAAAACACCAGTTCATTCCTTCCCAAGCAGTTGCTGCTTTCCCAAACTCAGCCAACACCTTAGCTCTCTGGGAACCTCACTCCAGTTTTTGAAGGTGAGCTTTGGGACTTGGGGCACTAGTCCAGCACCCATGGTCTCCTCTCCTGCAGAGCTGCCCTGCAACCAGGGGTCTCGGGAGCCGCCGGCAGCAGGTCACTGGCAGGGAGGGCTGCGTTCCACTGTCCTGCCTGTTGCACCGAGCAGCAGCAGAGCCTGCAGAGCCGCTGGAAATTCCTTCAGTCTTCCTTTGGTTTGCTTGCTGTAATACACACCACGTTTCAAAACAATGGCATTTCTTCCAAACTGAAAACCCAATTTTTAGCCAGTTTTACCCTCAGTGTCTCTATTGATAATCTCTGGGCCAAAAGGCAAAATTTGTAAGCTTCTCAGTTACTTTGAGACACATTAAAAATGCCCTAAGATGAACAGCTGGCAGATCAGCAAACTGAACAACCCCAGATTACACTGAAGTTCATGTGTATGCATGCATGTGCATGTACTGCCTCACAAACTGACAGCAAATGTTCCCTGTCATAGGACCAGCATTGCATAAGTGGTATTAACATGCAGAATTACTTTGTGTCTGCATCTGGCACAGCTTTTGCTGGACAGATGACTCATATTCATTCTGCTCTTAATTGCTGAGTCTTTTGAAGCAAATTCTTATGCTGTTCATTCTTTCTGGGTGAAAGATTATTTTCTTTGTATATGGTGGTACGTTTTCACATATCCCGCTGCCAGGTGTTGCTGTGACCCAGGTTGTCAGTCCATCCTGCTCTGAATCTTGACTGTTTCACAGGTTTGCTAAGACCGTGTCATGAAGACACTTTGAGATGCAGGAAGAAAGGCAGTTTGTCTTCTCCTTAGGGACCAGCAAGCACAAGGGCTGCCCCAAGAGTTGCTATATATGTGAGTGGTGATGTACTAAATGTACTCACTTCTCTCAGGGTTGTCTGCAATGAGGGTGGTGGTAATGGTAGATGTTATCAGCCTCAGGGTGTGAAGATGCAGATAGCCCCAGAAGACCTTCCTGAGGGATTTAGAAAGAGGTTTTGCTCCCTGGGCACTGTGCCTGGCCAGTACGCCAAAGATACCAGAGGGCCTCTTTATGCCTTATGCAAGTCTTCTCCCAAGCACAGCCCTGGGACCTGCAGACCCCCACGGCTGAGCTCAGCCCTTCTGTCCATCACCGTGGACTTGCTCAGGCATATGTGCATGGCCTTTAGGTCCACAGCCCTCCTGTTTCCCCAGCAATCACTCCTCCTGCTCGCATCTGGTTCCTTCCCAGCCCGTTCCCTGCCTTTTGTGTCATATTCCATGCTGCTGCATCAGCCATGGCACAGCAGCCAGCTCCTTGCAGAGCCACCCCAGACCCTGGATGTCCCCGCTGTTCCTCAGGCCGTTGCAGAGGTGTCACTAACTGGAGGCTGAGTAGGGCAACGCGTGAGTCGCACGGCACCCAACGCTGATCCAGCAGTTCCTCTGTGAGCGGTGGGCACTCTGCAATCCAGAGAAATAAAAAGTCCTCTGCAAATATATACACAGAGTAATGCTGTCACTGGTTTGCAGGTAACACAGCAAAAGCACAGCTCCATTTATTTTGTAAGATTGAAGGGTGGCTTGAGATATGAATAAGTAGCTGGTTTATTTCTGGCTTCACCTCTAGGACCAATGCTCCCTGATATTAATATTTAAAGAAGCACTTTCTTCAGCCTGGCTACAATCCAGGGTGTGTGGTGTGGTGGGTTTTTTCTTCCTATGCTGGCTTCAAAGAAGCTGTGGGTGTCTGGGTGGGTGGGTTGAGTGACATATTAGTGAGGAAGCTTCCTCCCCTTTCAGAGATACATGGAGAAGTCAGAAAGGCATCGTTTGAAAAAGTGACAGGCAGATCATGTCGGACTATTGCTGATGAAAAAGGGTTTAAATCCATCAAGAATCTTGAATTTGGAACTGCACTGCTACAGAGAGCGGGGTGAAGTGAACTTCACTAACCTCTATAAATATTATCTGTCTTTTAATTTCAGATTTGCTCCTCGAAAAGCCTTTCAAAATGCACACTCCCTCCTTCCAGCTCCTGGCATCCAATCAAACTAGCTATCTAACAACAAGGAGCAGAGGAAGTCTGTCCTTCGTCTCCATTTAGAAGTGAAAGATTCCCCCTTCGCTCCCGCCCACCCCCCCACCCTGGCTCTGAAGGTCTTCCAATTATCTCCTTTACCTGCCACATTAAAAAGTAAAGCATATGAGTTGCCAGAGATACGGAGTCTGAGGACAAGCCACTGTGGCAAAGCCATGACATTAGAACAGATGGAAAACTTCTCAGGAACAAAATGTGCACAAAAAAATGGGTTCTGGCTTTGAAGTGTATATTCACGGTGGGTGCTTTCATGTCTTTTGAAAAGCCCTAGCTCAAATCTGACCTACTTAGGCAACATTCTTATTTATGTCTCCAACTAAGGAGCTGTATATTTAGCAAATGAGAGGAAATCATCCTCCTGTCATGTTTATAGATTGGAGCAAACTTTGCTGTTTAATTCTTCAACAGATTTGTCTCCATAAAAGTGGATGTAATTTAAACACTGTTAAAAAAATCAATAAATTCCAGAAACTTAAGATAAATGGAATCATAATTTCAAATACATATATATAGATATTATATATGTACAGACATACATACAGAGAAAGAAAGAGAGAACATTTATTCAGTAGACTGCAGCTAAACCGTATTTATTTAACTGGTTCAAGAGTAATGGGTAAGGCTGAGCAAAGGTGGAGAGCGAATCATAAGACTTTGCCATTTTAATTGATGCTAAATGCTAACAATATTCTGTAAGATACCGAGGAACAGAGAAAATCTTAACTCTTCATAGACTAGGTAGGCTTATCTGGACTAAAATGAAAAAAAAATATTCAAATGAGATTAAAAGATTCTTAAGTTCAAGAAACTGAAGCTGAAAGGCACCTCAGGAGGTCATCTAGTCCGTCTCTGCCTCTCAAAGGCAAGATGAATTAGACCCATGTTTTTCTGGACTGGTGTCTGTCTAACCTCCAGGGGTGGACATTTGGTAAGTTTCCAAGCAGCTTATTTCCCCTTTTTGCAATTATCACTAGTAGAAGGATCTTGCTGGCATATAAACTTATTTCTCTCACTGAGGTTAAAGCCCATTACCCCTTGTCCCAGCAGACAAGGAGGACAGATTCTTTCTTTCTGCTGTTCAGTCACCTTTCAAGACTTATAACATTTCTTCTTTCTTCTTTAGTTAAGGCAACCCCAATTTGTTCAATCTTCTCTCATGGATCATGTTTCTAGTTGATCACAAGTATGTCACCCTATTGAGTCACATTTCACGTGTAACCTCTTCTAAGATTATCCACTCCAAGACCGAGACACTTCTCTTCAGGGTAGCTGCTTTGCCAGTCATCTGCTATTCTTGCATTAATGCCATTGAGTGTTCCTACCTCAACAGAGCTGCCCCTTGCAGCCGTCTGCACCCCAGTCTGTCCAGGCCAACCCCTGCCTCCTCCAGGTAAATGTGCATTCTGGACCTGTTCTCCACCCAGCCTGCAGCCCATCCCAACTTGCAAACGAAACAAGAACCCTCTGCTTTCCACCATCCCACCCACCCGTTAATGAAAACATCGCAACACACCCTGGCCCAGCAAGGATCTCAAAGCACTCTGCTCAAAATCCCCTGAAAGTTTCACAGTTAATCACTGGTAACTGCTTTCCAACTAGAGCTTGCCGGCCAGCTGCGCATCGACCTAAGATGATAGTTTCTTCTGGTCCTGGTTTCTCCAGGTTGCATATGACAAACATATGTAAAACAGTGTCAAAAACCTTATTAAAATCAGGACATGTGACACCCACTGCTTTTTTTCCTAGCCACAGGGTCTGCTGCCTTGTCTCAGAAGGAAAAGAGATTGGTTTCAGATTATTTGCTCCTGACAAATCCATGCTGGCCGTTCTGTTCATATTCTTGCTACCTTTGAGGTGCTTACGATCGATCGTTTGATTGTTTGTTCCATGTATTGGCAGGTAGCTGACCTGACTACAAATCCCTGGATTCAGCTTCTTCTCCTTGCTATGGATAGACACCTTCTCTGCCCGTTTTCCATCCTCCAGCACCACTCCTGTCCTCCATGACTTCTGGGGATAAACACTAAACTTTCTGGGATTGTTTCAGCCAGTTCTCTGACTCTCTTTACCCTGGGTTGAATTTCATAAGACCCAATGAATTCAAAAACATTTAGTTTCCCTCAGTATTTTCTAATCTCATTTTTCTCTACTGTAGCCTAAACTATTATCCTGTAGTCACCGGCAGCAATAAGCCTCCAATCACAGCTGAGCTTCTTAATAAACATTGATTCAAAAGGTGACAACACTATTTCAGATAACACTATTTATTTGGGGGGAATAATCTAGTCTTTCACAACCTTTTCAGGCTAAACATTTCAGAAGTTCTCAAATTGTTTCTCAGCTACCTGATGCTCAAAGGCCCTCTTAATCTCCTAAATGGAAAGGAGTGCTTGGTGCCTTACAAAACCAAGCCCCTGGTTGAGGATCATAGTTTGACAGAAGTGGGGTATTTCAAGACAACTGTGAGTCTTCCTGATAAAAGCTGATCTGAAAATACCACAAGAATACTTACCTTCTCGCTGTTCCAGCTGAATGTGGACGGGCTGTGGTGTGCAGAAATGGAAGTGTATCTTCAAAACCCTGCAAACCCTTGTCCACATTTTCACTGAGAGCTCCAAACCTTTCTTCTACAACCCAGCTATGTGGCCTACCTTAAACTCTGCTTAATTCTCCCACCACGCCCTCCCAAGTCATAACATCATATTTATACTTGTCTCTTTAATACCTGTTTAGAGAACACCTACAAATCCACTGATGAAATTTAAAAACCCAAAAGATACACTCTCCCTTAAAATGGATTAAAACAGTGTCAGCTCCCTTGAAGTTAATGAATGAATACTATTCCTTAGAGCTGTTTTTATTCCTTCTGATATCCTAAAAGATGCTGAAGCAGAAAGGGTGAAGTAACTGAAATCCAGATATGTTAGTTTCTGCTCCATTAGGAAAAGGAAAAATCAATTTGGCAAAACATAAAAGAAGAAAATCAATAGGAAAAGAAATTTTATTTTCAGCCGAGGACTAAGAATATATTACAAACAATGGTGAGTGAAAATTATTCATTGATTTGTGTAACACCTTTTACAAGCCCAAAAAGTGCTCCAAAGAATTATAGATTATTTAAATCTAAGGATCACTTACCACCAAAATGCACCACAATTCTCTGGGGTGGAATGCAGCTGTTCGGAAATTGCACTAGCAAACACTACACCACAGCTTTAGGGCAAAAATGCTTTATCTGAAGATGCATCAAGGGAAGTTGAAAATGCAGAATGGAATTAACCAGGCTGGAATACGACCACACTGCAACTATATTGATTTCAGTTTAAGCTTAAACTCGTGCAAGATAGGTCCACCAGCCCATTAAACAAACTTTGGCTCACAAAGTCCCTAAAATGCTCTTTGTCAGAAGTTGGGATAATATGCCAGAGAATGGGTCATTTTGTGTTTGCCCTATTCCTTCTGCTCTTTCCCTGGTCACTGTCAGAAACCTGATGACACCAGGCTAGATGGACCTTTGGTCTGACCTAGCATCGCTGCTCGTAAGTCCTGAGCTAATACGCTGGGCTGTGAGCTACAGCGGTGCTGAAGCTAGCTCACCCTTGCATCTGTTGACTCGGTGGCAGGGCAGCCATCCCTGGCAGAAGGGCAGGTGGTGCAGCCGACAAGGCAGTCTTTTGTATTCTCCAGCATGAATCACCACACTTATCCGGAGGCATGCTAAATCCTCAATGTTAAGCACACATTAAGTTGTTTCAGGATATGGGCCACATTTATAGCACTGTCATTAGTAGCAAGGGCTCGCACTGCATAAAATTACACAAAGTACCTTTTGTACCTCAAGATGTACTTAGCAAGCAAACTCCTAGGGGCAGGGAATGTACAATCTCCTGTTTCTCTAAAGCACCTTATTCAATTACGGCAATATAAAAATGATTTATAACAATCTATTAAAAATACAACTCAAATGACTTATCACTCCTGGGGTCCTGGGAATATACTGTAGGATTTGCCATTTAATTGTAAATCAAATCTAGTGGCCAGTACCTCACAGTTTAGAGAAAGATGAAAACTAGTGATACACCTCACCAACTGCAAGTGCGGCATGTCTTGGGCGATACAGTCTTGGGTAATCAGCCGAGATATGACTAGGGGGAAGATGAAACATGGAAGAAAGGGCAGACATTTCTCCTCCCTGCAGCCTATAACCCAAACAGTTGTTCCACTGATCACGAAGTATCCACCATGCCAGGAGCTGCTGCAGGGCAGGTGGGCAGGCACACCGAAAACACTTGCCATCACTGCCATCTCCCAGGGTGTTTCTTCCTCCCTCAGCTTTCTTTGGAAGGCTTTCTTTGGAAAGGCTTCTTGGGAAGATCAAAGTCCAAAATAGCAGCAAGACAGAGTAAAGAGCTTGCCTAAAAGACCACAAGCTGGGCTGGAAAGAGATCCACAGGGCATCTTGCACACACAGTCCTGAGCAACCTGCACTGCACAGGATGACCCAGAGCCCTGGGGGACCACTGAGGCTTTGAGTGGCATGGAAGCACCACATCTGTTTCATCCCACCCAGTTCAACAACCCAAGTCTACTTGTCCCTGTCCTAACAGAGACCAAGGAAATGTAGTAAGAAAATCTCAAATTAGAAACCTGGCCCTTGTCATCTTCAGAACACCCAAGAGCTAGCACATAAGTCTGAATCAGCATAAAAATCAAAACAGACATCATGTGCATCAGAGGCATGCTCCATCTGATAAAGATACTCCTAATTCAGACAGGGATGGAAACTATTTGCCCCCTGGAACTGCCTGTTGTTGATAAAGCATGTTGATTAAGCTGTACTCAGAGGAACACCCAGGCCAGGAACTGGCCTATTTGGCCAACAAATTCTTTCCTCTGCTTTTCCTGACAGTCATATCTAGCAGCTTTTCTCATAAGCTGATGAAGCTGTACCTTGAAAACAATGTCAGAGCAGGTGAGGGAGGTTTACTCCTTCCTACAAAAGCCACTGGGAGCTATCACACAGCATGAGATAGAAATCCACAACAGCTAATCAGAGATGCCCTCACCAGCTCAGACTAGCCAACAACACGATATGTAAGAAAACAAAATAATTTTAATGTAATATTGAATAGAATTTATATATATTTCTGCACGTGAAAAATGGCAGAGGCCTGTAGGGATGCTACATTCCTTTTTGTTTTCACACTTTCATTCTACCAACACTCAGCTTGTTTCTATCCTCCACTGCTCCTTCCCCCAGTTAATAAGGCTGGGAGAACACTTAACATCTTCCCTTCTTAAGGAAGATTCAAAGATAAAGACCACTACTAGCACAAAAAACTTGCACAACAAAATCAGCAATGCATTGCTTCCTACGGGCCTCCTTGGCCAGTTCCCTAGGGATTAGCAGAACACCAGTGACAGGTGATGCTCTTCCCACATTCGGATTTCCACATAGAATTCCTATGTAGATCCTCTAGTGCATAATACTGGCTCCAACTTTACCTTTTCCTCAGCGAGGCATGCTCTCTTCTAAACAGCTACCTTTTTTCAGAGAACTTTGTCTCTCAAGGCAACCTGTACTTAGGTTATATTTGGCTGAAGCTGGTCAACCAGCCCAAAAGTCAATGACAGGATAGCTGCACACCTCACCTCACCCACCATGCAACACAGAAGCCTCATTTTCTAAGGAAATGAGGCTAAAAAACAAACAGTGAAGCCAGAATCTTCTGGTCGTTCACTCCCTATGAATCTAATGTTCATCTTTGTTACAACTTCCTGCTGACAGGAATTGCCTTTATCTGTGTTTTGTAAAGCTTTGAGCATATTGCCAGCACTTTAATAATAAAATATCATAGACAACCATATATCTGAATATTATTATGCAGAAAATATGTTCATGTTCACACAGACAGCAGATGTATAAAAATATTGAATATGTAATTTAAGGCTGTATTTGTGTTTAAGTATGTAGGTCAAACATAGGGCAAAGTCTTTTCTATAACACACAAAAACTACAAGTACACTGGACCAAAAGAAAGCACATAAACTCCTTTAATTCTGAATGCTAAAAGGTGCAAGTTCTAACTAGTGTTTGGATGGGTGATTTCCCCAGGGAACCCCAGGTGTCCTGGGCAGACGCCAAGCAGTTATTGCTGAGCACTGGGGCTGAGGTTCACCTCACCTAACCTTAGCCATCTGTCTCCCTGTGGAGACTTGGGCACCTCCAGAGGGTGATACCTGGAGGATGGAATGAATCACCCTGCCCGAGTCTCACCACTGACTGCAGAGGCGGCCCAGACTACTCACTCAGATAACCGTGTAATTTTTGAATAACTACAGTTAGGTGAGATGAATGCCAAACTTGGTGAATATTAGCCTGCGAAAACCAAGTGAGTGGGAAGACTTCACATCACAGCTGGATGGGAATAAGAAAGAGTGAACCATAAACCCCAAATTATCAGCTTCTACGCGGAAGCAAGAACTGGTTTATAATACCCAGTAACTTCTGCAACTGTGTGAACAGGTCTTCATAAGAATCAAATAAACATCACTAAGGCAACTAACATTAGGATTTTATATACATCTGCTGACACTGACAGTTTGAAGTATTCTCCCTATAGCCTTCAATTACTGGAAAATTATGATTATTGCCAGAAAATGGCAGAAGAGCGATTTCTGCTTTGGTACTGATTTGGGTAACTCCCCTTTACCCACCACGAAAATCAGAATGAAGACCTAGAGGGGAAAAAACAAGCAAATCCACACAGCCTGAGCTGGACTCTGCAGCAGAAGGCTCTAATTGCTCTACCTCCTCACATTTCAGGCACAAAGGGTCGCACACATGACCCACTGGGCAGTGGGTTTAAAAATTGCTAGTTGCCCACTCATTTCTGCAACTGAATTTGTTGGCTTTAGAATAATTCTATTGGTTTCAAAGTTCTACTTCCCATTAGTGCTATCGACCATGAGATACTGTTAGAGGGGTTTTGTGTGCTTTTTTTTTTACCTTCACTGGCTGGAACACAGCTTATCCCCATGTCCATTAAATATACATTTGAACAGCATTTCCACCTGCACTTTGTCACCTCGGGTTCTCAAGGGGTGTACCTCCACTTGGCTCTGAGCTCAAGGGCGCCCTTGATATCAGCCTGAGAGTGCCAACAGGCATGCTAATGCCCATTTGAAATAGTTTTTCCTTTGCTTCAGATGTTTCCATGCACTCAACGAATAAAAAGTCTCTGCTTCGCTCCGTCTGCGGTGCTGTAGGACGACCTCACCTCATTCTGTCAGTGAGCTACCGTTGCTTTCAGGCACCTCCTAGACTTTGCTTCCCTTCCTGGAGTGTGTTGCCCCCCCTCCCCCCACTTTAAGATCCAAGTTAACAAAAGGCTGTGTGTGTATTGATCTAAGCTCACCTTCTTGTAGGCACTCACCCCACTGTTGTTAATACTCCATTCCATTTCAAAATGTCCATGTTCCCTGGAAAATTAGAAACACTCTGTAATTATGACCTGCTTCTGAACAAGAAAGAACTAAGTTGCAAAGAGGGAACAAAAAGCTGAATTTTCTGCAAATGAAACTTTGGCAATAAAGATAATTTTTTCCTCTGTTGTCAGTAAGAGGTGTCTATATGGGTCACTGAAGAGGTTCTTTACTGGGAATAAGTTAAATTCAGCATCTACCATCTTGTCCTGTGGGTGAAGCATGCTATCTCAAATACGCAATACAGCCCAAACTGGGTGTCATCTTTTTTAAACTTTCTTTTTTTATGAATCACTTCCAAGTCTTGGTGGTAGGACATCAAGACAGACAGTTCCTCAACAAAGAACTGACATGAGAACAAAAGCTATTCCTGAAGAGTTCCCAAAATAAAAGTGAGATAGATGAGTGAGGAAAAGTTGCATGGGTGTTTCTTCAAACAAGAACATGGTCAGAAAAGAGATATCAGAAAATGTAGATTCATTAAAACCAAAATGCCTCACAAAATTGTCAGTTTTGCAGAAATGTGTTTTAGGAAAAAAACACAAGGCTCCAACATTGTGAATATGTCAGGTTTGGACACCTTCAGAGCTAACAGTGTCAGTGTTTCATCTTAAAATTACTTCCCATTTTAAATATACTTGTATATTTTACATTCCAGTCCCGTACTGCATAGCAAAACCAGCACAGTTGAGTCAGAGTGAATCCTTCCTAGAACCCTCCTCTGTCAGGAGGAATTTCAAAATTTGGGACTTTCCTTCTGAATTGAATCCAAGCTAAATTTCAAAATCTTGAAATCCTTTGGAAAATGGAATTCCCATTCCATGCCCAACACCACTTCAGACCTCAGACCTCTGTCAACAGCTAAGTCACACTTTGGGAGATGCTAGTGTCCTTCTGAAAGATGGTTCCTGCTCAGCTTCCCTTTTCAATGGCATCTGGTGAGGGCTGCCTTGCCATAAATCTAGACAAAACTTGCTGAGCAGTTGCCCTGAAAAACTACAAATAGTTAAGTACTTGGCCGTATTCTGGATCCTGGGCAATATCTTGCCATATAATTATTTCAGCTGTTGTCATTAGCTCCGGAACTCTCACTATTTATTACCATAGGTATTTTGAGACTCATAAAAATGTGATCTTACTCAAGGCTTAAGCAACACATGAAATAAATCAGCAGCACTGAACATTGGCTGACACTGGATGAAACCTGGCTGGGAACAGCTGGATTGCTCTCTTGACTAAATATTTACAAAAGCCATGATTATATCACTGAGTGACACTGTGTGAATATAACAATTTATCAATCATCATGTTTAACTCAAATCCCTGCAGGAGGGGATGGCATTCTCACTTAACAATAAGTATCTACTGTATGCTAATTAAGTGACTTATTCTGCAGCTAAGGTTACTTCAGGGATATGTGGGCCTTTTAACTACCCATTTCCTAAGCACCGCTATTACTTCAGAGGCACAGAAAACACAGAGTTTAGCTGGGCTGTCACTTGCACCAGTAGCCATCCAGTAACACTGCTGGAATTACTTGGGGCACACGCTGAAGCGGGGGGCGAGTACAAACCAGTGCACAGAGTTTATTTTGTTTTCCACATTTCCCCCACTGTTCCCCTGCCTGCTGCAGGGTGCCCGCAGGTGGTGAGTACCCTGCCATCCCCCCCGCCACCGTGGGACCTGCTTCCCACCAGTCCCAGCCAGTTTGGTCTCCTGCCCTTGCACATCCCCTCCCAAGCAGCTGGCGGGGGTCACAGTGCTGGCTGGCAGTCGCGCGTCCAAGCTGAAACACCTGTGTCCCTAGGAAAGGCTTCCCGAGTTTCCTCACCCCACGCCCACCAGACTGGGCACAGCTAAGTGTTCGTCAGCCCTGAAAACGGCTGAAGTTTCGCCTCGTACCACGAGGCTCTACAGCACCAGACCCAGCCTTACTGACCACCCACATCAGTCTCCCTGAACAGGGCGTGCAGGGCGACCTGCCTCCCTGCCAGCCGTGAGCCTAGCACGGCTCCGTCAGAGCTGCTCGGCGCTGGCTGGGTGACGTTAGACCTGTACCTCCCAAAAAGGTCACTGCCAGCCGAATACAAGCCGACCTGCTGCCAGGAGGGAAAGGCTGGAACATGAAGAGGTCAGCTTTGCCAAACTGCGGCATTGCCAGGGAGCGTGAGGATCAGGTTCATACAGAGTGGAGCAGCAAGCAGACCCGATCAGGGCATCAGGAGGAGGTTTCCTTGAAGATAAGGCACATGTCACACTGATAGGAAATGCATATTTGGGCACCAGAAACCACTACCACATGGCAGGAGCTTTTTATAAAATCTTCCACCCGCTACTTCATGCCAGATTAACTCTCTTGCGCCAGCAATGGCACGAGCAGCTCGGCTACCTTCCTGTCGCCCTCAGATTACAGGTTTTAGCGCAATGCAAGAGAAAGCACCAGTCTCCCCTCTGCCAGTCCCACAGCACAGACACTTTAAAAAGTTTTTCTTCAAAACATCACACAAGTACGTGGACAGTGCAGCAGGTTTGTGTGGATCCCTGGCTAACATTCAAAATTAACAGGTGGCATCCATGGCTCACCTCTGGAAACTGCTTTTAGACCTTGCATTTCTTTCCAGGAATCATTGTTCAAAAAGAAGAAAAAGTTTGGGGTGATGAAGCCTGTGCACCCTTGAGAGCTTGAGAAGAACGTTTCCCTTATAGGGATCTTAGAGAGAGATTTTTTTTTCTTCCCGTTTTGTACGTGTTGAGAGTCTGCATAATAATTGTATTTTAGCCTTTGGAGCTCATCTGCCACCAAAGGGGAAATTTCACCTTCTTCTTTCTACCTACAGAGAGGTTTATAAATCAGTAAGCACACAGACATGGGAGCACGGGACTTGGTCGCCCTTCCAGGAGCCCTTAATGGCTCAGACAATCACAGCAAGTGCTCTTTTCAGAAACACAGGGAGGGGGGTGAGAAGTTACGATAAATTTAGTTTTCTTTTGAAGTTAATAACCTCCTACAAAGGCTTTTGGTAAAACACAGACACCTTAACATTTTTTTCCCTTTCAAACAATTTTTCCCTCTATTTTTTTCCTCAGATGGTAAAATCTGAGGAAACCTGTCTCTTCAGAAGTAACTGCTTTGTGCAAATGACATCAGCAGACCACGAGGTTACCACTGGTAAGTTGGCACCCTGAGGGGGATAAAATGAAATCTCTTATCAGCCTACTTGCTCCTCTTCTTTTCTACATTTGGTGCCTTTTGTAATATGCAAAGTAAAAGAAATGTTTTGCTCCCCTTGATTTTTTTTCACCTTTTTTTTTCCCCCCTCAGGAGAAGGAATGATATATTTGACTGGTTTCCCCAAAGTCTCAGCTGCTGCTTCAGGTCTGTTTGGCACCTCATTCAGAGGTGAGTGATTTAGACCCCCTCCTCTTTCTGCCTCACATCAGACCTTCTCTCACCCACCACTGGGTTCTCCAGAGACTTTTGCAGGCAGTTTGAAAACCCAAGAAAGCTTATGTTCAAGGTCTTCCCAGAGGAAGAAGACCTCCACAAATGTGGTTAATGTTAGCTTTTACAAACTCCTCCCGCCACAGCCAAGACACTGCTTTCCTGACTTCAAAACCATGGCAGATACAACCTCTTAACAGTTTCCCAGTGTGGACAGATAACCTGTTGTATCTTGCCTCCTTCAGGCCTCTCAGGTCAGAATGTTTCAGAGGCAGAGACTGTTGGTGTGGAAGGGAGATGATGAGGAGGAGACAATGGGTGAATCTATGGGAAAGTGGCCACAATGTAAGGAGACTGCCTTCCCTGCATATGGGATCTCCAACAGGTGGAGTCAATATGGCCACTACCTACAGGAACAGGGGACTCACCTAGAAGGTGAAAGCTCCAAGGGAAGATGGCAAGAAGGAGGGACTAGGGTTTGTTGTGGGAGAACATCTGAAATGATGAACCTACCACAACAAACTTCGCCATGGAGGCAGGTCCTGGTTTACCAGCCATTAGCCTCAGGAGCAGAGATGGGAGGTAGGGACTTCCTGCATATATTTTTAACAAGCCTCATGCATCCAGTAAGCACATTCTTCTGCCTCAACGCATCCAGCAAAGTCAAACAGCTTGTTAAAAGAAGCAACCAGGAAGGGCTATACAGTAACAAGCATGAGAGTCCCGGGGCGGGTGAGGGGGGGAAGGGAAGTCTTTGCTGAAGACTGGCTGTCTTCATGCTAAGAACAGCTTAATCTTTCCTAAGCTAAGCTTAGAAACAAAGATGCTAAATCACTGCAGGGTCTTGAGTCTGGAGTACAGCAGGGGAGACTGGATGTCACCAGGAGGATTGCTCATACACTGTCACAGGCAGCCCCTCAGCAGGTGAGGGAATACGTGGAAGCAGGGAGAGAATGCCAGCCCGAGGTGGGGTGGAGGAGAACTTCCAAAAACCTGCAAAGGAAGATTAAAGGTTAAGGAGCAGAACTACACACACAGACCTCTATTGCTTTTACAAACATGCTTTTATAAACTGTGTTTAAAAAAATGTGTATTTTCCTGTATGAATGAAATAATAAGAACAATGCACATTTTCTTTTTGAAGAAGCTATTTCTGAGTCACTACACCCACCTGACATCGCTCGACACTTGCAGAGCAGAAGACTCCTGCATCCCAGTGCGGACTCCGAGAATACCCAGCGATTCCCCCCAGGGAGAGGCGCAGAAAGCCAGGCCTGGTTTAGGAGCCGTCAGTCAGTGAAGGACAAGAAAAGGTGTCAGCCACCTCGTAAGTGTGACAAGGGGAGGAAAGTGGGCTGAGAGGCGAATGGGTAACTTCAGCACATGACAGAGACATGATAGAAAGGCATGAGGGATGAGATAGTGAAGACACTGTTTTCTGAAGGTTGACACAATTTAAAGCAGAGTAAGTTCAGTCAAACGTTTATCATAGTCTCTTGAGGAACCTCCACTGTTCCTGTTTATTAATTTTAATGGGATGCTATCTGCAGCTCCCAGTCAGAACCAAGGCTCCCCTGACACATGCACGACAAGAGGATGGGGCCCTGCCATGCACAGCACACAGAGAAGGAAGATAAATAGCGCACCAAGAATAGAGCAGCAGGATAAAACTATCTACACGAGTTTTGGAGCCTTTCAGAGTCCAAATTTTCTCTTGCAGGAAATTATTCTGTTTCAAAAAACCTGCCTTCATCCCAAACAAAGCCAAATACCACATCTGAAATTTCCCAAGCAGGAAAAAAAAACCAATATAGTGTTGGTTACAAATATATCATCAAACCAAGTACATCTCAAATTGCATTCTGGAAAGTGTACGTTTCAATTAATCCATGCATCCTGGCTCGCCTGAACAGTTCCATGTACATGCATACACACAACTGCAGTTTTAAAAAATATAGACATACATCCCCACCTGCCTCTCTGTTTTGCTGCAGCTGTGTCCTCTTTATGTTTCCCCAAGAAATCATGTTTTGACAAAAAAATATTACCCCACCCCACCCCCAGCAGCCTGCCTTGAGGCTGTAAAGAAACCCAGGGATGCAACAGGAATTAAGCCAACAGTGTTCAAGAGACACCTGGGAGAGGGACGTAGGATGTACCCCTGAAACTTGGATTGTGCAGCGCTCACAGGCGCAGGCTGTCAGCCTGCCCCGGGCAGGTTTTATCTTTTCTGATGGCAACATGAAGGAGAAGATGAAAATGTGGGACTGATGTCCCCTAGTTGTAACTCCCTGGAAGCCTAGCATCCAGGCTCCCTTTATACTCAGTGGAGAGTGAGCGATGCCTCCAGAGAAGGGCTCATCCCTTCCTAAGACGGATACGTGAGGCACACGGGATGAATCGCCCTCTCCGCAGAGAGAGTCCCCTCACCACTGTAGAGAGCCCTCAGACCGTGAGCCTGGATTTTATGCCTGTTACAAGCCAGATGAGATGAACCCCTCCCAAAGGAACTCTTTCAAAGCAGTGTCAGTACCACCTAAGGGTGACCCAGCTCAGTCCTCTATTCCACCATGTGCCGTATCTTTCTGCCTCGTTAGTTTTGTACCACCTGGCAGAGAACAAGTTAGTTTACAGCACTGGGAAGTGTGGGGCCTCTGTCGAGAAACTGCCTGTGCCAAAACTGCACCCCATTTTTGCATCATTAATTACTGAGCTTTTCACTCTGGTTACTACAACACCAAGAAGTCATATTCTGATCAAAACACTTCACTTTTTAAACTTACAAGACAGCTTCCATGTTTTAACGGCAAAGTTGTGCCCAGCCTGCCAAGGTTTGAGTATAGTTTCATCATTTATTACTATGCATCAAGCACTGGCAAATCTTTGTGGTAAGAATTAAAATAATTCCCATTTTTCTCCTGTCCTTCACCGTAAGTCTGTCACACATTCAGAAACGCTGGCAAGGGAATCAGGGTTACTGTATTTCTTTACAGAGGTACGAGCTGCTAGGAATACATTAAATAACCCAACTTAATTTTACAAGTGCTGGTCGTATTCTTTGATATTTTCCACTTCAGGGACCATCTGGTTTCCTCAAGTCCAGTAAAGTAATTTTTTTTTAATCTCTGTGAATGCCAAAGGATTAAAAGATGAATTCTGAGATTGAGAGGCAGGTAACCGTAGTGGATACAGCACCAGAAAGCCTGTCTTCCACGGTGAGCCTTGCCAGTGAGCTGCTCTGTGGCCTTGCACAAATCACTTCACCTCCCCGGTACTTCTGTTTTCTCATCAATATTTTTGTCTGCTTCAGTGTGTGGTTTCTGAGGCAGCTCCTGTGGGTTTGTAGAGTGCCTGCCAGTATAGGATCCCAGCATCAAGCGGACCGACATCATACAAAAATGCAGACAGAAAATTTGGGAAATACAGGGATTTGAAAGGAAATGTCTGCAATGTATTTCTAAACCTCTGATGCTATTGGGGTCTTCAGATCTCCAGGTTCTGAAGGTGTAGCAGTTTTTTAAAGGAATAAATGCCTGCCATAGATCATAAGGGGGGAAAATGTAGTCATCTGTGTTTTTATGACTGGTCTCTATTCTGCTTGGTTTTGTTATGTTTAATACCTGTGGAGCAGGTAATTTTGATAAATAAAAAAAGAGAGAAAGGGAGAAAGTGTCAGCATGTGTCTGGGTATGGAGTTATCGAGAACAGGAGTGTAAATGCGTCAGGGAAATCCCAGTGATCCAAAAGGGAATGCAAGTAGCTTTGCAAGCAGCAGAAGCAAGCTGCAATAATTGTACCAGGGTCTCAGCTTTGCAGAAAGATTTTCATTTGTCAAACTGTAAATCAAACCAAATTAAATCAAGCCTACAGTTCTATAGCACCTCTCACGGCGGGCTCCCAAGGCACTTCACACAGAAGGCGAAGGTGCCCGAGTGTTTACGAATGCAGCAGGTCAGAGGTGCGCGCCTGGGGCCGAGGGCCAAAGGCTGGGCACGCCGCAGCGCCCGGAGGTGGCACAGCCTGAGGTCCCTGTGCCACCGCAGCAACAGGCTTGGTGCTGCCTCAGGGAGGGGAAAGCCAGGTGACACCAGGCCCAACGGGGCCACAGCGCACAGACCCGTACGTGAGGTGCGAGGTGCTCGTAAGCCGTACCACATGTTCTCAGGGCCTCCTAACAGGCAAACTCGAGCAAGATGACAACAGAAGAGCTGGTTAGCTGCTCCGCAAGGGCCAACACAGAGAGAGAGGAGAGGCATTTCATGACTCCTCTGTTCCTTAACTACAGGGCACAGCCTTAGTGCAAGAAAAGGATGCCCTAAACTTGCACCAGCGTATGCAGCGCGGTGCCTGCAGCCGGCAGCTCCCACGCTTTGGGACACACAGCCTCCACCGGCTGCCCGCCCCTGCAGCCACGCAGCAGCAGCAGCAAACTCCACAGCCCTTCCCCGGCACCGCTGCGGGAAAGGCAGCAGGCTGACGTGTCCCCTCAGCCATATCCAGACCTCAGGCCACCCGCTAGACCAGACTGGATGGAAATGCAGGTACAGCACCACCCAGGCAGTGAAACCTTCAGCTGCCATGACACAGCTCTCTTTGCACCAAGATAAGGATCAGAAAAGCTCTTGGGAGCAAAACCACTCAAATCCTTTCACCAGTGACTCTAGGCAGGCTCACCTTTCTAAGGTAAATTTCATCTCTGCTAATCCTATCAGTTAATATTGAAATCAAATACAATACGGTATTTGATATGACAGTCTCCTTATGAAGTCAGCTGCAGTATTTTTTATTTGCATACGATTTAATTACATTTTCATTCCAGGTCTTCCATTCTGTGTATTGTGGGCAAAAGCACATAAATTCTGTATGACTCCAATGGTGAGAGAGATTATAAAACTTCGAATAATGCTGCAATGTTAAGAAATAAGGAAGAGACGTATTGCTGTCTTAGGAATGAGGCTTCAGGATGATGGGAATAAACAGCACAGTCCCATTACTGAAAGATACAGAGCAACATTTCAGCTGCCCGTATAATTTTCCAGATAGCCACAGCTTTTTGCTGTAAGATACTATACATTATTTACAGGCTTGATCTAACCCAATATTTGAGGAGAAAAAGTTCAAAAAGAGCGGAACAGCAGGTCACCTCGATCCTAGGTAACATGCAACTAGGGCATTGCTAGGCCTGCTTTCTGTGTTTCCAAGAGGTGGGCTGTCTGTATCGGGTTATCTTTGCCCTGGGTTCTTCACCATGCATTTTTGCTCTGTAACAGTCCTGCTCCCAGATTAACAAGGCATGTTGGAAACCATAAACATGTTCTGCATAGTCAGAACGGAAAATACAATGTTCGTAATAAAAGGAAACAGCCGAGAAAACAGTTGGATTCTGTGCGTCAGTGACCATTATTTATGGTTGCTAGTTGTGAAAAGCGTTCAGACCTCTCAGAGCCAAACACTTGCTTATTAGCTGAAGGCAAACACAACTCTCAAGTGCAAATATCCCAAGCCACTTGTAAATAGTAGCACATAACGTAGAATAACTTCACTCTTTGTCACACCAATTGTAGCCATCAAGTGGGAGCTTGATGGAACAGCTGCAAGAAAGCGGTGATAAGGAGAAGCCCCTAGTTTTGCACACATGGGGAAGGTTTTGTGCAGACCTGGGATACCAAATAGGTTCTCAGACCCAGTCACTCATGCCCTCAAATCCTGACATGAAAAGTTACTACTCAACTACATTTTTCTTTTAAACAAACGGTCTGAACTTGTTTTATGACACACATGTTACTCATTTGTCTACCACATCAGAAAATGTTAAGGGAAGGAAAATGCTGCATTCTTATATATTCCATTGAAACAGTGGATGGGCGATGGGAAATAGTTCTGGTCTTCTAAATACTGAAGATTTTTTCTTGTTCCTGGATTTTGTTACTAGCCAAGTTCATGATTTCACAGCATTTTCTGCCTTAGTTTACCCATCAATAGTCTGGGTATAATGATATTGCTGCTTCTTAATTCAGAGTTCATGTTTTCACAGCGAGCTGAGACAAACAGCAGGTGCTTTACGAATGTAAAATATTGACTTTTCTCCCCCGAGTCTGCGCAAGGTCTACAACATTATACAGTAGCTAACATGCTCCTTGGACACAGCATAAACTTCCTTCTTTTCTGCAGCAAAAGGACATTCAAAAAGACAGAGATCTGCAGACAAAACCAACTCAAACAGGGCTGCTTGCCTATGAAGAATGGGAATGAAAAGCCAGTTTCGGTTATTTTAGCATTAAAATGTTTCTGTTGTGACAATCCTTGACTCACATTAGTCATTGGTCAGCACCTGTTGCGTGGCACAGCAAAATTAAGCTTTCTGTCTTTCTAAAATTTAAAGGGAATACAGTCTCTCTTATTCCTTCATGATCACAAGGAATATTTGCCTCTATTATCCTAGTTAAAAAGAAGTTAAAGTCATAATATGAAAACCCAAGTATTTATCCTCGAAAACAACTTTTTTTTCATGCCAGAGCTTACAACTATTTGAAGTCAGCACTACACTGTGCAAAGCTTTCAGTGTTAATGCTTCACTAGTGCTAGGGGCATTTCCTTCAGTGCTGAAACTGTGAATACATGGAAACAGAAAAGCAGGCAACAGTTTTCTCTGGATTAGCCATTTCTACAATGCACATGAAGGTTTTAAAAAGTTCAGGACCAAATTTGGAAAACTGCTGCTTCCTCTGAGGAGAAAGAACTGATTAAGACACAAATATGGAATAATTCCAATTAATGATGTAGTTAAAAGATGTGAATAGCAGATTTTTAAGTGGTAAGTGGTTTTCTTTGGAAGAAAACCCACAGTCTTGTATTTTTTCAACATCAGAACAGTTTTTCTTCCCATTTTGAACACTTCACATTCCTTTTCTGGAGCTATAATTTTAGCCTTCTATAAAGACAGTATCAAGAAACTCCTCTTCTCACGCACACAGGCATCTCAACTGAGATACAGTCACCAAGCAGATATGTGCTAAACATAGGCAAGGCAGCACAACCCCCTAGTGCAAACAAGTACATACACACACAGAGAGAAATGTTTCAATACAAAAGGTAAAGGAAATACTTATTTTACACAGTAAGTTGATAGGCTAAATAGTTCATGCTCGTTAATAATTGTAAGCAGTTTTTGCACCATAAGTGGGGGTAGGATCACAGTAAAGGGAGAAGTAACTAGTGTAAGTACTAAGGTAAGTGAGAGGGTTATGCAAGCCCACCAGGGTCCTTATATGCATATTTGCATGGTTGAAGCCCACGTTCAAGGAGGCTTCACAGCTCTTGCTACCCAAACCAGCCAGAGAAATACTGTAAATGTTTCAGACAAAGGCTGATAAAGATTCACATGTGTGGACAACAAGATCAGCAAGCTACATACTTGTGCTTCATGAATAAACCACTGTAAATAATAAACTGACCTCCACTGTGTAATTATCTCAACCTCTTTTTTCATGCAACGATTTTGTTTGATGAAAGCATATCAGAGGAATTGGATTTTCCCAGAGAAGCTTCAGTCTTATAACAAGGAATGATTAGCCCCATCTTTCTCTTTCTCTGCTTCTCACACCCCGGGACAGCTCTGCTTTTTACTCTAATGTTGGCAGAGGGTTGTGAGTAGCTCTTGTAATTCAATCGTCAAGCCGTAAGACTGCTTCCCAAGGCTAAATGGAAGCCAAATCTCAAAGCTGCATGTGTCCTATGGCCTACTGGGATCTAAATACAACTAATTTCTGCTGGCTGAACTGTAATAATGAAGATTGTGAGTGTTCAGTGATAAAACTGGTGAGGCCGTATTTAAGGCAATGGAAGTTATACCATGTGCAAAATCCTATTCCCCAGACTGAGATGGAAATGCTGTTGTTGAATGTTGCAAGGATAAGACAGAAAAAGAGTATAATTTATGCATTATAATTGAAATCAAGGAAGCATTTCCTGCTAATGCTGTCATGCCTGCTTTGCAAGGCTAACCCTAATGACCAACAATTGTACTTTTTAATACAATTTCCAAACCAAGTGGTGGCTAGGGAATAGTCCCATTGGAACACACACCACACATGCCTCCCCTACATTTCTTCATGTACAACTCACAGATGATTGCTTTGCAAGACTGTGGATGCACGACTTACTCTGGAAGACTGAAGAGTCCCATAAAAGCATTTACTAATAGACTCTCTGGCAGGAAAATCCACCTCAGTGCGGTTCCAAGCCACTCTGAACTTTTTTTAATCACCTAATGAACAATGTTTCCCTTTCACTGCTAGGAATGGACAGGCAGGTTTGAAAAAAAATAAAAAAGAACCAATCCAAATCATTGTCCACAAATGTGGCTAGACTCTTTTTCAGTAAAAAGTAAACAGCCTGTGTCCTTCTAGCTTAAATAGGAAGCACAGAAAAATTCATTACATCTTTGTATTTCTGCCCCAGCAAAAAGCCGCAATAACAAATGCCCTAAGAAAACCATGCTGTCAAGATTTTCAGATCAAGGTGCTTTAGCTCAAGGCTGAAGATGTTCAGGCAGCATATTTTCTTTGGGGATAATCACATGAACCACCAAAACCCATCACTATTTGCTGAAGGGATAAGAATGGTCACTTCTTACAAGTACTAGGCAGGGCAGCTTCAAGGAATGGGGTCATTCAGCTATAACCTATACAAACTCTTACATATCACACAAATGGAGCAAAATCCCGTGGAGAACAGCCTCAGACTTCCCACTCACCTTTGTAACACTTTCAGGATACTACCAACAAGACATTTTACCTACTGGCTGACGTTGGCTGCATTTGCCTGTGCTCAGACAAGCTCTCCCCTCCAGTACTAGGGTCAGTCAGAGGAGGTACATTTAGGCACAAGGACCATCACTGGTAAGAGCCACATCCTCACATTTCCTTCCTTCTTATCATTTCAGCTTAGCCCTTTCTTGTTTCTCCAGCATAACTACTTACAGCAAGAGTATTAGTAAATGATGTAGCAAATCAGTGATAAAAGCCACTGGTCATTAAAAGGAGGAGGCATCCTGGGTTTAAGCACTAATAAGAGAGCATTAGCACTGTAATTACTGCCACATTAGGCCACATCCATATCTGTGCCAGCCAACTCTTGGAAACCCAAATCTTTTTCTGTTAATTGTTTTTCATGATGCTTTTGTCTCTGATGATTCTCCTGACTGCAAGCCTGGCTAGTCAGGCTCTCCCCTCGCTCCAAAATCTTGTACAGAGAAGTGTGTTGGCTCCCAGCGAAGGGAACACACTGAACACACACACACACACACACACACACACACCAAAAAAAAAAAAAAAAATACTAAAAATTTCCTAGTTCTTATCTGCCTGAAAAACACACACCAAACATTCATGGATACATCCATACTAGTGTTGACATATCATAGAAAGCAATAAGACAGCTAAGAGAAATTAGCTTTTATGTAGCTGTGTCTGCCAAGACTAAAATCTTTTCCACCTCCAGTCACTAAGGGTCTTCCTAGAGTAAAATCCTTTTTGGATCCTAAACTAGACTGCTTTTGATATTATTCAGTGTAGTGTAAGATCATCCTTGCTCCTGAATGTAAAGATACAGGATCAATAATTTCATCATAGCAATAATTTCTTCTCTGTGTCAGATAGGAATTGTTGACAGATGATGCTCCATCTGTCACAGTATTTTACAGTAACAAGCCAAAACACAGCAAAAAAAAATATTGCAAACTGTACTGTTAGGAACCATCGCAACAGAGCATCTTGGCTTTCTTGTAAATAAAAGTTATGATAATGAAAAGCCCCAATTCAAAGCTTGGATCCTGAGACAGGTATAGCTATTTAGCATCTTTACACAAAGGGTTTGAAATCTAACAGTGCCTAGCAAGGCACAATTTGAGGTAGATTTAGATGGACAGACAACCACACGCCTGTTCTCCTCACACTTGGAACTGGGGAGTGCAAGCTAGATCCCATCCAGAAACCATGCTATCACCTTTGCACAGTGTCAAGCCCCAGCTACCACTCTAGTTACATATTCATATTCCCCTGGATCAACGTTTAAATGGAGCAGTCACGTAATGGTCTATGTCTACTTATTTCAGCATGTGCAGGGCCATGTGTTCAATAGGGTTAAGTCAGCAAGTATTGGGGGGTAGGGATGGCAGATGGTATGGAAACAGAGTAAACTTTGGGAGGGCCAGAGATGTGTGATCCCTGCTGGCACCCGCTAGCACCCGCTGGTGAGGAGACCCTATGGTTCTCACCTTACCCCTTTCTCCCCCTTTTCCCGTTACAGTGGCGACAGCCACAACAGATTCAGCATCTGGTTCCACCGCAAGGGCACGCTCTTTAAAGTGTATGCCTTTACCTAGCCTGTAAGTGTGGTCCATCTTTTAATTTCAGTCTCATTCAACTTTCTAACCCCCACCTGCTTCCCCTTCTTTCCCAGAACATCAGAAGGTTGAAGGCAGGAAAGACAGATGATCCTGCCCTTGAACCAGCACTTGTTTTCCAAGTCAGCTTTCCATCACAGGCTTCCTGCTAAAGCTGTTTCCCACTAAAACACATAGATGTGGACAGAAACAAAACGAAGCATCTGACGCAGTAGAACATACTGGAACATAATGCACAAATCAATGATCATTTTGAATTCAAAACTTCATGCAAGTCACACAAACCAGAACCACTCAGCTTTGCACAGTCCTCGATGCAGCTCTCTGTACAAAAAGAAACAGAGCAAGACAGAAAGGAGAAAAAAAAAATGCAGAGAAAAATAAAAAATTACATCAAACGATTTATTTTCTGTATTTACCGGTATAGTCTGGGCTTAATTCTTCTTGTATCATAGCTGGTTTCCTCCTTTCCACCAAGCCCAGTCCAATGGCACAGCTTCCTCGATCTTTCTCTGTGTTTGCTGGGTGAGCAAAGCCTTTTCATTTCACACATCATTTACAGCTCGCTGCTGTGATTTCAGAAAGTCAGTGGGCTTTTACGAAGCTAACAAGTGAGATAAACATTTTGTGTGTCTGCTAATTCTAAAAGTTCTGCAGATTTTCTGACAGTAGGTACCCTGAGCAGTCAGGGAAATTCAGCGGTTTCAATTCGATTTGCACCACATGGCAAACAAGCTTGCGCAGAAGTCAGTAAATAAATCAGGAAGAAAGGAAGGAAAATAAAGAACAGACTCTTCAAAGTCATATCCTATTCCTATAATGCAAACCTAATTTCTCTCAACTTTCAATGTATTTTACATGCCTCACTAAATTTATTCACGCACTCTTGATTTGAACCGATAGACGAACGGTAAAAATTTCTTTCTCTCTACTATCAGTGAGACAGACCTAGACATCTTCTCCTGGCATAAGAGAATGACTGTTCACTCAGGGACAAATACTGGATAACGCATCCAGCTGCCCAGTGCGTCCAAGCTGAGCTTGTATTTTCAAAATCACTGGACATGAAAGACAAGAGAAACTGGATGTTTAATGTGTACGTACAGGATTTTTTCTGGTACTCACCAAATTAAATGGCAAAGCTCCTATTTATTTTAAAAGTGCAAAAACAGAGCCCTATATATGCGTAGGTAAATTGGGCAGCTACACATGCAAATAACAACATGATTTACAAAAGTAAATTATGGATGCAAGTTAGGTGTGGTTTTTATGTATGTATGTCCAGACGTATGTCCAAAGCTTTTTAAACTGGTTCTGTTGGAACAAAGAGAAACAGAAAAAGCTAAACTAAACAGAAAAGTGTGAACGTCTCCAGAGATATTTTTTTTGTGTGAGAGCACCTGAGTCCATTCTTCTGTGCAGTCAGAGATATGATCACTTACAGTCATTATACCACCTTATATTAAAAAAAAGGGGGAGGCATTAAAAAAAAGGCGTAAAAAATTTGCTGCCTGGTTTGTTGTGGGTTTTTTTTCACATCACTAGTAGCACCCTCCTATGCACAGTGAGCTTTGGCACCGCAAAATGACTAATTCCTTCTGGATTCTTAGAATGTCATCACCATCAAACCTCAAGATCAAAATTATTAAATGAAAGAATTATGTGTCTTATTTATTAACAACATGAGAAGAAAGGGAATGGTGAAGCCTCTCAACCTGCAGGCCAGCAACAGGCAAGCAAAGGGCCTGATTCTGCTACTTTCATTTAACTTCATTTAATAGCATAATAAGACATGATCATAGCTAACAGAATTGGCAATAAAATGGCTATTCAAATTTAATCACTATGGGAGAATAAGGACTAAAAAAGCATGAGGGAAAAAATGGATGGATGCCTTCTATCTGGCATCGCAGTCCGGAGAGACTGGAAAGTGATGATTGTCTCATGTTCCTTATTTCACACAGCAATATGTTGTAAAGAGGATAGAACCAGTCACATATGTTCTGGGCCTGGCTGGGATGCGTCTGTTTTTTACGAGCACGCAAAGAATGTTTCTCCACATTAATAAGGACTTAAGGAAATACATAGCTACATCTTCCAAACCAAACAAGAGAAAGCCAGAGCGAAGAAGATGCAACCTTCTGAAGCAAAGTTACACTTAAGGCAAAACCTCAAGAAACTGGAAGTGAGATGCCCCCCAATAAACTTTAGCCTCACATCCCCTTTGCCCTGGCAGTGCTCAGAAATACCCATATTGCTGAGGGAAATCTCTTGTATATACACCCCCAGGAAACTAAAGATCTAATTTAGGAAAACATTAAAAATCTCAGACCTTACATACATGCCCAATTTTAAGCATGTGCTTAAATGTGTTGCTGAAAGAAGCTCTAGTTGTATAACTGGTTTATTTCAGCTGTCATCAACCCTGAATAGCTAAAAATTGAACCATCAGCATTTTAGTTATATCACATCAGAGCTAATTTTTAAGTTTGTCTTTTGAAGGATGCTGACTGCTGTATCTAAAACATCCAAGGTCTTTTTCTTTTGGAGACAGGAAATGTAGCAGATCAGGCAGAAATGCACAGGGGTCTCAGAATATTTTTGCTGTAGATTGCTGTGCAAAACCAATTATTTCATAAATTTAAAAAAAATGCAAAGCAGGGTATTTCAAACAGGAAACAACATAAGTAGCACTGTTTTTGAGAGAAATAATCATGTTGTTATGGAATACTAATCCAAGTAAGCTTCTTTATATTCCAAAATATTGTTTTAAACGTGGCATTTCGTATTCTTTTTGGTGTGTCTTTTAAAAGGGACGCAATATTTAGGAATTGAACTATTAGACCTCAGCAAGGCTGTTATCTCAGGAAGAGAAGGACTCATTGCAAGTACTTGAGAAAGACAATAAAACAGTGAAGTGAAAAATGCCTCCAGTGCCAAAGATATTTTTAAGATATCATTGAACAATGTTAGCAAAATTAACACTTGTGAGAAAGTAGAAAAGGAGTGAGAAGCACGACTCTGGCAAATGCTAATTGGGGAGGTTTCCAAATTCCTGTTCAGGGAGGCAAAACAGTCTCCTGGGTATACCCCCCCTGGGACTGGGGAGGCAGGAGCTCTCTCCCCAGCCATCACTCCCTGAATCTCCAAGTGACCCTTCGCATTTATAGCCAAGATGTTCCCTGATCTGCAGAACAACAGTCATGAACTTTGTGGAGCACTGTGAGATCCGCCATTGCAAAATTCTGTGCCAGGAAAAGGAATTCCAAAATCTGCAATTAGTTGTACACAAAGGTATCACATAAAGCAGATCAGACGTTTCTACCACCAGATTTTCTTTTGAAATCTGTTTAAAACTTAAGGGCACAATAGGAAGATGCCTGAGACTTGTCTCCATTACAGCCTGGAACCAGCAGGAAGCCCTAGTGATGAATTACTGCCTCTAATGTTGCATGTTAGTTTATACCAAATTCCCTGGATTTCAGTTGTTCTGAAGGCCAGTATAATAATATTTTTTAAATGACATTTATATGAAGCCTTTTCTCTCCCAATACTTTCCCAGGTATTCATAAGTTGCATCTCATTACATCTTTGGGAGGCAAATAACTGCAACGCCTATTAAAAGGGGCTGCACAAATTCAAGCTTGCCCACATATCCCCCAAAACGGTGGCCAAGGCAAAAATGCCTTCCAAATCTCTGAAATTTCCAGTGGAAGTATTTGTGCAGTGATACATGAAAAAGC
>JAVJGI010000062.1:48799123-48815975 GCA_035590275.1 Ibycter americanus
GGTGGCCAAGGAAAAAATGCCTTCCAAATCTCTTAAATTTCCAGTGTAATTATTTGTGCAGTGATACATGAAAAAGCTCTGTCTTGTAAAAAAAAAAAACAACACTGTGGGTAAATTTGGGGTTGCAGCTGTTAATAGTAGGTAAGAAATAAATTACGCAAGCCTTCATTGACACTGTGCAGCTGCATCATGCCAGTGGAAGCCATCCACATACCTCGAGGACAGACTGATGCAAAACATCACACCTGCAAAAGCAGAGGAGCTGTTACTGGGCTTCTGGTATCCCAGCTGGGCGCTTGTGAAAATGTTGCCCATAACAACATTTCTGCTGATGTAAGCCCTTCGTGCCTTTTTTTTTTTTTTTTTTTTTTTTTTGTTGTTGTTGTTGTTGTTAATGTGGGCACTTCAAACTTCAAGCAAAATGTACGGGTTAATTCTCCTTCGTCTTACTGGCATCTACAGTGGGTAATTTCTGAGAGTTCATAGCGGGGCAGAGAGCGAAATGGTAACTTTAAATCGCAGAAGAAACACTACATTTTATTTCCTAATGTGAATGTGGCCTAAATGGTGATTCTTAGCTTTAGTGGAAAAGGTATTTTAAAGCTTGCCAACAAAATTACTCTGTCCTTCTTCTCCATGGTAGCCTCCTTCTCCCTCATATCTTTCCAGCTGCACTGAAGTTACACACATTAGAACAAAGCTACCACGTATTTCTGGACTGAAAATTCATCTGGTCCCTCTCTTACATGTTAATTGCCAGGAATGGGATCAGAAGGAAATACTGAGGTGAAGTCTAGATATAAGAGCACTAACAATAAATATTATTCAGTTCTTTTGGCCCCAGACATAAAACTAAATGTCCCTATAACTCTTGGCCTAGTATCTCAGGCAAATCTACAGCACTGTCATAGGTTTACAGGCTTCTTTCTTAGTTTCTACTCTTTTTCACCACTCATTAGATTTTGGGACTTTTAAATTGGCCTTTGCTCCTGCCAGCAACATTCTCCCATCATCCAGATTAAGGATTCATGCCCTTCCTTTACTGTAATGTGACTTTTTATATCTGGTATAACCTTCTGACAATTGTGCAGACTTGCTGTAAAGGAGAAGAGGCACTTTCCAATGTCTCTGTTCACTTATTAGTGTCATCTGTAATGAACTATTCCAGTTTAATTGCAGAATTTGTCTCTGTTGTACTATGGACAAAATAAACACAATAGAGCATTAATTTAAATAGCAAAACTAATGTTCACAGCAATATAAAAAATATTCCAAAGCTGCTTTTTCAATTTGCTCCATCTGATGAGGTGATTCTTTTGAGAAGACCATTAGACTCATAAACCTGATGCACAGAGGGCTTAACACAGGAACAAACATGAACACTCACACATTCGTAAATGAATGGCACGCCCCTGAACTACAACACAGCGAGTAACTCCATGTCACAGGAAAATGTTCAAGGGAGAGTATTAGATGTTCAGCCATGGATGGATCAATGTTAATATCAAGTGATTTTGCAAAAACAAAAGCGGTATCTGTCCAGGAGGTGGTACAATTTAGGGCAGCAGTGTGGAGAGGCTAAAACTGCTGTATTCTTTGATTGTAGTGTACTCATTTTTCACCTTCAAGTGAAAAAGGCATCATTTACGTTGATGCCCTCCTCCCAAATGCAGTTGCCACATTTGGGGACTAAATTTACTGTGACTTCAGCCTGATTTTTCAACACTGGTCGATTCAAGCCTCCCATGCCTTCAACGGTAGCTGTAGAAGAGGGTTGGGCACACAGTGCCACTGGGGAATGCTGTATTGCCCCATATTGCTCATGTGTTTGGTAGATAGTCTGGACAATATTTTACTTTCACACATACACACGCACACACACTCCTTGGTCCTCTTCAGATAACAAACCATTAAGATTAAAGAATATGCTAACTAAGCACAGAGGAAGGCTTTTGAAAACAGTGCCTAACTCTTCAATGTACCTTTTCTTTGTAAAATGGCCATAATCCTAGCATCATATTATTTAATTTTACCTAATGCCTCTCCCTACAACATGCTGCAAGACCCAGAGATGACAGGGCCTATAAAACTATATTGTTACCCATTTTTCCTATTAATGGAGCGCCACTTCTGTTTGTTTCCCGTCAGGAACGCCACTGTACAATGTCATGTATAATGCATTTCTATACCATGCTGCTGAGCAGCTCTCTTCCACTGGCTCAGTCTCACTTTGGAACAACTTGCTAGAAACAGCTAAGACCCTCCATACAAACAACCAGAAATCAAGCCTCTGCAGAGGAGCACACCTCTGCCTTACAGCAAGGAAATAAGAAGTGGGGCTATGGCCACCCATGAACCGATGATCTTTTATCCCATTTAGTTGGCTATCCTCACAGCACATCTCCTATTCTTTAGTTTCCATCCAGTAAAAAGGCTGCCATGGCTGAGGTACAAGGTCCTTGACACATCCTGCTAGCACTGTATCGCAAACCTGCAGAAACACCACTGAGTGCCCTGTTTTACCACCACCACCAAAACAGTAATGGTGTCACTCTCACGTGCATCACCAGCTAAGGTTAAGTGTTGTAGCTGTTTAATATCTCACGTACTTTCTATCCAGGACTCTCTTCTGGTGTCGGGGGATAAACTAACTACTCACTTGGGTCTCCAGTGTGTGTAAATTAGCATTTACGTGGTATAATTCCCCATCTGCACACACATCAAAGAGATATGTGTTTCAAAGCTGCTCTTCCAGGACATATCCTGATTCACACCACACAAAGTCATCACCTCTCAGGGCAAGGGGATTTGATTTACACATGACCCCATGGTGCACAGGGAGAGGTCAAGCTGCCATGAGCTATGATCCCACCTGAAACCTCCATGGATCTGGAGGATTGGTGCTGGCCGCCCATGGCTTCCTCCAAGCCCTGTGCCCACAGCCTGCTGCCAGGAAGGAGTGCAGTCAAGGTCACAGCAACACATCCCTTTCAGAGCAATCTTTGCCATTGCCTTGAGGGAAATGTCTCTCTGCTCTTCCATGTAAGCAGTCTACCCCTTTCTGTAAGACAAGGAGTTTCCTGAACTTTGCTTTTCCAACACAGCAATGCAAGTTGCTGTATAGGTCAGTCATCACATGTCCCCCTCCGAGCAGAGAGGTTTAATAGTCCTTTCCTGACATCTTCTTTAATAAGCAGCCTGACAGGTTATGTGGCTTCCAGTCACTTTATTGCTATGAGCTGGGTAAAAAGCTAGTGGAAGATGGTGGGTGTAACACTTCATCCTTTCATTCAGAATAAATTCAGAGAAGCCATTAAGGTTCTTTATGAAGCCAGATGTTTGAAACAATAATGATCTCCACCCCAAACATAACTACGTGCCATCTCCCAAAACAAAGACACATGTGGACAGAGAGGTTTCACAGGCAATTATGTTGTGAGGAATTGTGCGTGACAGAAACAGCAAGACCAAAAAAGCTCAGGAGGAAGACGAAAAAAGACCCCGTCACTATTCTGACAAAATTGGGAAAGGAGAAGCATCTGAATGAGCAGGGGCTGGGGCAGAGAGACCTGACCCTATGTGTAAAGAGATTATCTCCTGCCTGATCCCCTGCAGGTTCAAGGGAGCAGTTCCTCTTGCATTCTTTGTCATAATACAAGATTTCATCAAGACCACCTGATTGCCTCATCCATCTCTTCTCCTAACAAAAGATTGGCAGTACCCTGAACTTTGGCTAGCTTCTCAGGTCAGATACACGTAATATCTAACCTAAAGGACTTCTAGTATCTGTGTTCACACATACTATCTAATGAGTGAATTAAATTCAGATCGCATTTGGGGGGTTGGAGTTTTTTTTAACCACTACACAAGCAACACAGACTTCTGCTGCCTCCCCAGCCCTGCACACATAGTTCAGAGGAAAAACCACCTGGCCCTGGAGGACAGTGAAGTCCAACATGGAAACTTCCTCAGTGTTTGGTGATCCTGGTTAATTTGCTGTCACAGTAACATTTTGCATTTGCTTCCACAAAACCAGTATGCACCTAATGGCTGCTCATGGGTAATGACTGCATTCCCTAGCTGGTAATAAGCAAAGGGTTACAATTTCTTTAACGGATATTCATGATGGTCACATACAAGATTTTAAGGGGAAAATGTGGAGGAAAGGGGAGAAAGGGGAACTGCCATTCTGCAAACATACACTGTATACTCTTCATAAATTCGTTGCTCTTATTTGCAGTACTTTTTTTTTAGCCGTTGGATGGATCCATTGCAATTCAAATCCATCATATGACTGGCTTTATTCTTCCACTTTTTACAGCTCAAAGGAGCACAGTCTTAAGAAAGCAGTGCTTTAGACCACTTGCACTGATAGCAAAAGGGAGAACACGTCCCAGCTTTTGAGTGAACCACGTACAACAACTGTTGACAACCCTCCCCTCTATCTCACTGTACTAGAGTGGCCAGCTTGCAAAATACCTCTTCTTCAGCTGCCCCAAAGCATCATGTCTTTCCCAGCCCCTCTCCTACACCAGTGCCTCCTCCCCAGATCAGCCATCATGCTCTGCCTCTCTGCATCTCCTCCACTTTCTCCAAACAGCTCTTAGGAAGAGACAGAAGACTTTTGTCCTTCTCCATTGATCGTGAGAGCAGTGTCCTCGATCTCCGACTCCACCCAGGAATAAACCTACAACCCTTTGCTGTTTTCCTCAGCCCTTAACTGAAGCTTCGCGTTCCCACACAGTCCCCTCCTGCGCCCTGCAATTGTGTGTGTGCATCTCCTCACTCCGCTCACTGGCTCCCTTCCCCCGGCTTCCCCCGCTGCAGCAGGTTAAAAAGGAAGGATAAGATTTTGCCTGCAATTGATTTTAATTCTTTCCCTTGTGCTGCCCCTGCAGGCAGTAGTTTGCCAGCCCAGCTGTGGCACTGAGCTCAATCCGTTCTCCCTCACGCACAGCCTTCCCTCAACAAGCTGTGACTGATCAGAGCGGGACAAATGCACACATACATTCATATTCATTTCTTTGCACGCCCTGGAGTTTTCTTACAGTATGACGCCTATCAGAAGAAAACATCTGCTTTGTTTGTTTTTTAAGGTAATGGTTTCCTCTGCAGCCCTGGAAATGCAACCACCGCAGTGCTCAGCCCGCTGCTGGAGAGCCAGAGAGGGGCTCCGAACTGAAAGTGAAGTGGCTGAGTGCTCAGCAGCCGGAGTGTTCAAGCAAAACGAAAATACAGAAAGCCTGAGAAAACAAAAAGCAACGTTAGCAGGGGAGATGATGGATTTTTGAATACCCTTTTTGTAATAAGGCCCTAATGTGTTGTTTTAGGGAGCTGAATGGGAGGAAGAAATGGGAAATTTTCCTTCCCACCAACAACTTTCTGGAAGGGTCATAACGATGCACAGTGTACTTGGCTTGGACAGGCATCTTAGCTTTCTTCTCTCCCAGCGCGTAACATTCTCCCAGTCCTCTTGTTTATCAAGTCACCTAATGGGTGAGAAGGCCATAGTGTTAGACCATACCTGGTGAAACATCTAGCATGAACATCTGTAAGAGCAGCCCCAGTCACTCTGTTTGCTATCAGATCCTCTCATTTTGTGACCCCCGCCCCATGCCAAAGTTCTGACTTGCAGATCCTTTCACTCCCTAGCAGCTGCCTGCAAGAGTCAGCATCAGGAGACGGGCTACAGGTTATGCACCACATCTCAAAGGAGTGAAATACAGTGAACACAACAAACATTGGTGGCATGTATCATACCTGATTTTACAGTGATATGTGTAATTATAACAGCTAGGTCTTCTCCAGATAAGATTTTCAGTAACACTGAAACTGTACCAAGACCAGAAAAAGGTAAGCCATAGGATAAACACACCTGCCATTTTGCAATTTAAAAAAAAAAAAAAAAGAAGTCTTGATCACATGAGCATTACCCATGACAGAAGGACATGGAAGCTAATACAAAGTGAGAACTGCATTCATGAACATCTGCTCTATCCCAGAGTGAACGTAAGTGCAGAGCCCTGGAGGACTTGTCAGTCAGGCACTAACCTGCGAGAGAGTCAGAACCAGGAAAGGTGTTCAGGAAACAGGTCCTGTAGTCCTCTGTAAAGCCAGGACTAAGAGGAATGAACAGCAGGACAAAGACTGCACAACAAAACCATGTGAGAGCAGCTGAAGGACGCCATTAGAAAGCTGTGGAAGGACGCATGGATGTCCAGAATCCCCTACATATTTCAACAATAAGGAGAGATCATAGGACTTCATGGTGCTCAGCATGTGCCACAATGGGGTGTACGCATTCTTTCAGTGCAAATGGTGATGTCTCCAAATAATAAAAAATGAACAAATAAATAATTTTGCTACTTCATCTACTGAACTCATCTGAGAAAGGGGATCTCCTGGAGGGATCCTGTCGGACACCCACAGATCAGCATTATTAATGTGATGTACCTTATTCAGAAATTTGTCTGAAGACTCTCAAAACTCTTAAGAGCTTTAGAAAAAGAAGCAGACTTTAAGCCTTGTTATGTAGCAACTGTAGTCATCTTGCTTTACTCCTTAGATCTTACTATTTGAGAGAGAAAAAATAAGAGGCACTTTGGGGGAGGGACAGCAGAAATAACAATTTGCAAATCTTCTTGCTGAAATGTATTTAAATCACAAATGCTGACATTTTACTGAAACTACACTTTTCCAGTGGAGGGAATGTAGAAGAAAGGAGGGCTGACCCTTCCTGTCTGGGATGATAAATATTAAATCTACTTGAACTCTAGTAATTTACATAAGTTGAAGCAACAAACAGAAAAGGGCTGGCTGAACCTAAAAGAACGGGAACATTTCTCAGTGCTCTGGGAGCCCTTTCAGTGTGGCTCAGCGTCCTTGGCTATATTTTCTAGCCTTCTGAAGATGAAATACTGAAGCTATTCAGCTTTTTGCTACAGTTGCAGAAGAGCATGGGAGGAAGGCAAGTGAAATTACAGGAGCAGAGATGCCTTCTGTTATTATGCTTAAGTTCTACTGTCATTCACACCAATTTCAAAGAGCAGCATTTGTAGCTAAAAGGAAAACTCACTCCAGCACCACTTAAAACCAACCAGAAATAAACAGAAAAACATTTGGGGGAAAATACACAATCTTTATCAGAGAATCATTTGCCAGCCTTAACTGCAAATGGGGAAGACTGATAGGTGAACCCTCAAATAAATGGCCATAAACCTTTCATCTGCTGGAAACAGTAATGACTGCCTGAATATGAATTAACTCCATTGCATGAAACTGCATTTCATGTTTACCTCTGCCTGAGAATGAAAAGCGAATGCATCCTTAGCGTGCTTATCTGTGAAGAAACTTCTCTAACCATGAAGAACCACACAGCAAGATTATAACTATTAAAGTGCAGGACCCAGTGAGATGTGGAGCAGTTGTCATTCCCACAACAGTAGTTTACCACGGGGCACTTAAGAGGGTCAGTATGTCCCTCAGGACTGGTCTCTGAATTAGGACACATAACATCCTGGCATCTTCTGCTGAATGGGTCCCAGACAGTTGGAGGTTGGGAATATATGTGTGCTAGGGAGGTAGCTGGTATGGGAGTATCAGCTTGGTATTCCTCAGCCGTGGACTGGAAGGACTGGAATAGCAGTCAGTAGCTGGCAGGCTGAAGGAGTAAGTGGTTACCCCGTCACTATCGAAACTCATTCTACATTCACAGTGTGCCATACAGCTCCTGCCTGCTACAAACACCAATCTTATTTATGACATATCATACATCCCCTGCAGTAAGTGAGGTACTCTGGCCCTCACTGTTTCATGAAAAACTGCCTTGCGCTGCATTAGCATGCAAAATGAATAAGGCGGGAGCCCAGCTCCAACACCTCCCCAAAATAATATGCGACAATCTAATTAAACTTTATTGTAACTATACAAGCGAGGAAACAGAATTAAAGCTTGGTAGGCAAGCTCAATTTTGTCATTTCCTTAGCCTTTGAGTGTCTGCAATTTGATAGTCTTGTCATGTAGGGGTTTTAATAGAATTTCGTGCATTTTTAGAAAACAAATTAAATGATGAACTTCTACATGGCTCAGCTTCTGCTAGGCCAGCACACTAGACCAAGGCAAAAACTTGTGCAAACCACTGAGTAAATTCACTGCGTCCTTCCACGCTGGCTTTTCTATTGTAACTGCCTAGTGGAGGATCACACCTTTCATGAAGAAAGCACACACTTTCATGAAGTGCCTTACTGGTCAAAGAGAGAGAGATTTCCAAGGCTAGAAACAAGAGCATGGCACCAGCACAGTCTGGTACCTAGACAGCAGGGTCTGCATGCACAGAAAAAACCCTGCGACCACCAGTCAGAAACAATCAATTGCACCAGAAGGGCTGAGAGATACCTCAGAACCCAACACCAAACCATGCCCACATCCATGAGAACTGTTAAAATTACACAGTTGGAAGTGCCAGTTTTTAAGAAATCGTTGTTCTTGTACCTATCTCAGCTTACACTTTCCAATTAAAAAAATGCTTCTGGGCTTGATATCAAATGCTTAAAATTGCAGCCAGAAACATAAGCAACTCAAAATAACCCCCTTCTTAGAATGGAAACTCTTGTACATCCTTCATACTGCTATGCCTGGAGTACTCTGCCAATAAGATGCCTAAAAAGAGGGAGAGACACTCAGGGTGGGAGTGAAGGGAAGGGGAATTAGACCGAAAAGGAATGAAAGGGAATCCCATGGGGAGCCGGCAGAAAAGCTCCAGACATTCTAGTGGTTCTAAGTTTGTTCCAGGTGGCAAAATAGACACTTACTCGAGGGGGACTTTTGAAGAAAAAGGACTGGGGACTTCAGGGCATGGACCTTAGGAGACCTGCAGTAACTCTCTGAATCTCTGCTGTATTGTCTGCCACAGCATATGATTAGCTTCCTGTGCTGTAGTGCATTGTAAAGCACTTTATAAAGCAATGAATTACACAGCTGAAGTGGAGTAACCACATGCAAGCAAATACGACAACCATTATGCTCTCAAGCAACATCCCCCACACAGCCACGATCATTTGCATTAGTGCCAATTAATCTGAGGTGGTACAAACGCAGTGAGGCATAGGATTTGTTCTTTGGTGTGAAGGAGGAAGGGAGGGGAGAAAAATATCCTTTTGTCTTCAGAGAGGAAACATCTGTAGGAGTTTTCAAGGGCTCCAGTGACTTTGTTTAGCGTGGCGCGGGGGAGCGTGCTATTGAGTACTTTGATGTCACCAGCAGGTGACACTGCAGCAAGTGGGAGCAGCTATCAAAAGTTTGGAGTGTTCGAGGGACAAGCCGCACAAGCAGCACGCAGATGTGTTTTACGCGTGTGACTCACAGTTGCTGGGAAGTGGGAACACGCAGCACGGGCTCGCCTTTTGGTTTCAGCTCCTGGTTGTGTACTGATGTCTTCCTTCGCCCCTCGCCGCCCCCCACCACTGCTTTGAAACACCGGGGTGAAGCACGGAGTCAGGAAGGGCACCGAGTCTTTTAACCCCACTGCATGTGAAAACGCGTGACTAAAGCAACGTCGGGGAAAACTGTTTAAACAGCCCTACCTTTCGCTGAAGTCAGCAGGAAAGCCATATCCTTTCACGTCAGTGCCTAATACCAAGAGGAGCCTACCAAGCACTGAACCGGGGGTTGTGCTGCTCCGGCTGCATGCTTCAACCAGCCATTCTGCACAAGAAAATGATGGTGCTCATGAAACACAGGTTCTCCTGCGATGTATTTTTTTAATCCTGTGGTTAATACAAAAGAAAGCAGATTAAATACTTGAGAATTAATAACAGATTTGCCTCTTTTACCTCTCTGCTGTGGCTGGAACTACCAGGAGGACTGACCCTGGGGCTCTGGGACCTGTGTCACTAGGGGCTCAGGAAGATCAACCTACTTCCACATGAAGCTCCAGTACCACTAAAGAAAAATCTTCCTGCAGCTGGACATCCTATGCATAAAAATTCTCAAGTGCTAACTTACCAAGCAAGGCTTGCTCTGCAGATCCTGGTGAGGTCCATGGTTACTGTATACTGCTAAGGGCAGAGCGAAGGGGCTCTTACATTCTCAGCCAGTAGTCCCTCAGGTGTTAAGGGGATACAGGCAGAGCTGCCAAGTTTTGTTCAGCTCCCTGTGTGATATATTGATTTTGTAAATGGGTTAATGAACAGATTTACCACTTCCTAGACAATCTGCATGAAGCCTTCAGTTGTATTTCCCAGTCAAGACATCCTGCTCCAAACAGCAGCAAGGATCTCTTCCCAAATCCTTGCTGCCGCGCACAGGGGAAGCCAAGAGTCCTTCTGAGAGAGTCTTGAGAGTCTAAACACTATTTGCAAGAGATGATGGGAGCCTGGCAGGCATAGGCAGGTACCCACGTAGGGTTTAATGCCAGAAGCATTTGTAACGGCTTGCACTGTCAGTCCTGCCAATGCATGGCTGCTCTGCTCCAGGTGTGCTTGGTACAGAGAGAGTGGGTACCTACCTGGTGCTGGTACCTGGCACAGTGTGGCCCAGGGGAATACCTGCTCTCTTCTTGAAGCTCATGTGAATGTGTTAAAAACCAGATGGAACGTGTCAGCCCATGACAGAGATGCCAAAATCAGGGTGCTGGGCAAGAAGCATGGTCACAGGCAGTCCCAAATGGCTCCACAAAGGGCTGACAGAAACACAAGAATTCAAGGCTCAAGAAGTGTTTCTCAAGTGCTTCTACTAAAGCCAGTAAACCAAGGGATATGAATAGCCCTTCCACAACATTTTACACACATCTTTGGAAATGTCTGGGTGGTTTTTTTACTATTAACCGAACTAGAATGCTGCAGAGCATCAAAAGGATGCTCTCTTTGGAGAGCCAGAAGCAGTTTTAAACCTAATCACTTAAAACATATCTGCAGCACTACACCCCATCCTGTGTCCACTGCAAGTCCCCATGGTTTTACAATCATGCCTGCCCATCGATGTAAAGAGTCACACAGACAGGGCAAAATGACAAGGATGAAGAAACTCAGAGCTGACCTTTCAAACACCTAGTCAGGAACCCACATATTTTCATTGGTTTCTTTGACGGGGAGCCCTTGGAGACATTATTTGTGATGACCACAGATAGAAAGCCACATGTTGCCTAAAGCATGACTCTTCTGCTGAAGGTGTTCCCTCACTGACTATGAGATACAGTGATGGATTTCAGACTGTTTAGCTTCCACAGCACAGAGGTACCTTGCAATTTCTCATATGTACACTGAAATAGACAGGTGAGGTTATATATGCCAAATACATTACTTTATGTACATTAAACTATCAGCATGACAAAATTGCAGCAGAGATTGCCTACCTTTCAAGTCCCAGAAAGAGAAAGAAAGGGGCAAACAGCAAAAGGGCCAAGCAGTTTTTCGCTTCATCATTCCCACTTCCTACATGAAAGGCTCACTGGCAAAATTTGCTCCTAAATTGTGTTTTTTTGGAACAACACTCTCTAGTCACATAAGCAACACTTTATTTTTCCAAGTGTAGCTATTTAGTTTCTTCACATTTGAATTTTCATGTCACTTCTCTTCCTCTCTGTAGTTTTTGCTTTTTTAAACAGTGTGAACACGTTCTGTAATTATTGCTGACAGCCCAATGTTTAATGGCGTTGAGTGTCTTTTATGGCACAGTCAGACATTCGTTTGGGAGACAGCTGTCTCTGCTTAAAAAGTCACTGCCCCTTAACGATTCGTCTCTGCCCCCCTGACTCAGACATGGCAACTGTCCATACCTGGGACCAGTTGAAGCAAAGCCTGTTTCCCTCCATGCTGCAACAGCCTGGAAGAGCCCACGGATTCGGTTACTGCACCTCGGCAGAGGGGAGCAGGAACAAATAGCTGATCAAGCAGTAACTTGCTAAACCACCACAGCTGTTTCTCAAGCAAACATCCGACCATGCCCTTGGAGGCAGCGCAGCGCAGCGCACGCGGCGCTGGAAGGGAAGAGGTTCTCCAAGCCGGGAGACGCTGTGGGAAGGTTCCCACATTCCTCCCCTGCCCCAGCTGAAAGCCGACCGCTGCGCCGCGACCGCGGCTGCTCTGCACGCTCGCCCGCTCCATCTCCCAGCCTCCTCCTGCCCTTCCGTCTCTTTTCCCTGCAAGCACCAGAAGTACCACCGCATACTTAAAGTGTGGCTGAAGTTTTCTAGCTGCTTTTATCTGCCGTTTCACGGGAAACACGGTTGATATGGCACACTTCCCAGCTGTTTTCATAGAAGACTGGCCTGGGCAAGCACGGCTTTAGATAGCCTGGGTGTGACTGATTATCACCTGGTACACAAGTCAGGCGGTGATTTGATTGGCACTGGTCCCAAGCAATGTGAAGTAACACAAAACTTATCTATCACCATGCAGTACTTCACCAGGTGAACCTTCACGAAGAAAACTTGCCTGACCTGATAATACAGTATTACCCCCAATAATTATGCAATTTAATACAAGTGCAGATTACCCACCGGGGAAGGGGAGGGGGGAGGGCAATTGCAGCCATCTGTGTGTGTTTGCCTGCATGTTCCCATAAAAATGTTCTCAGCGTGCTCGTAAACAGCAGGCTTGAAAGGGCGTCGGGAAACTATTCTGTGGGGCAGTGCTGTGCCACTCCATGTGTTGTCAAACTACACTGCTGACACTGCCAAACTGTTGTTAGTACCTTGAGATTCTTGAACTATAGCAAAAGAGGAGATGTGGAGTGTGCAAGAAACACAGTCCCTTCCTTTGCTGAACAGAAAAACTAATCCCTTGCTGCAGTCTTTTATATTGCAACAAAAGCAACTAATACATTTCTGTGTTATCTGTTCCCTTGCTCTGCACTTCAGTGAAGTTTAGAGCAATTAGTGACTTTCCTTCACTGTCTGAAAGAGTGGGCACTTTCCAGTCCTCTTTCAGCTTACTTACCAGAATTATTTTTTTAATTAATTCCTCTATTGTATCAGCACAGTAGAAGATGGGCCTAATACTTGCACCATTTGTAAGTCAGCATGTGATTTTATACAATTTATACAATGCTCTAAGAAATGAAAGCATACCTGCTGACAGTATCCTATGCAAATGCTTTGCAGGATTTTCCTGTATCATTAAGGCCAAAAACAACCACTGAGACCTTCTTATCGAGTCTCACCTACCATACAGGTGTGGCTTGAGCAGAGCAAGTCTTGACCTAAACAGCTCTAATGATAGAGCATCCACCACATCCACTGCCCTCCCTTAACGTTAAAAAGGCGTTTCTTTCACGCAGCCTGCAGGAGTGGGGAAAGTTCAGGAGCTACATTTTCTACCCTGGAAATGCTTCATGCAAGATCATCCTTCTTGTGTGTGATACAACAGAGGAATACATCATTGCAACAGATTCCCCACTTCCCTCCACCTCCCATCACACTTGCCTCCAGCCTTCATCTGAGAAGTGTTAAATGCAAAAGTATTATAATGGGCTCCTTTGACTCAACACTGATAAAAGTTTCACAGTGAAGACAATATTCAGCTTTTAAGAAATTGCTTCTAAAATACAGAGATGTAAAATTATGCTAGTCTCTTTGCATCTGGCTTTGAATCATCCCAGAGGGTTGTGTGGTGGAGATGGCATTTTGCTTTTAAATCTGCAGGATTTTTCCATTAAGTTCTATAGAAGTTTTTCATCAGTTTGCTATAGCTAGAACCAAACTGCACAGTTTTCTCCCTTCCAAAGCAGGAAATGAATACTTTCATTTAATAAAATTGCCAAAGGAGATGCTAGGAAGTCCTCTTAAATATGATAAAATGCCCTAATAACATATACATTTATAACTGATGTTCCATAGTGAAAATTAACATTTAGAAACAAGATCATTTTAGAAATAAAATCCAGCAAGTAGAACTCTGCAACAAATCATCTTGAAAACCCTGACACCATGAAGCGCTCAGGGCAGGGACCCCATGCTTCTGCTGCAGCAATTCTGTAGGTAGCATGTGGTGTATATTAGTACCACTCTCAGCTGTGCCTGGGCATTTAGGAGTATTATCACAATAAAAATCACCAGCACCATCACAGACCTTTCTAAAAGCCATGGGTTTCACAAAGGAAAAGCTAAAAAGCTCCACGGGTATTCAGATTATTCAGCAGAACAGCTGATAACTGATGCCACAGTCCTTATTCAGGAAAGAATCTAATTCCTAAGGGGAATTCAAGTGAGCTCCATTAGCTCAAATGCTCTTCACCAAATAACCAGTAGCCCCAGAAGGCTGGAGGCAGATAAAAATGTTACTTCCTAAACCTAGCTGCCAAATGGAGCCAGCTGAAAAAATTTCAAATGGAATTTCTGCAAGGGTTTAAAATCAAAGCTATTTTTGTCTGAGTAGGACAGCAAAATCTGATCCCTAACAAAGCAAAGAGGCATAGCAGCTTTAAAAGTAGTATTATTATCTTTGTCGAAAAATCTCAATATTGTTCAAGCCGTTCTGCTTTCACTGTATGAGACTGCATTTTGAGAAATTCTGTTTTGCTGGTCTTGGTGCCTGGTCCAGAAACTAAATACCATGCCAGAAAAAAAGTAAGTTCTAGATATTTCTTACTGTGTTATACACTATATATTTCTGCAGTATACAGAAAGGGACAGCAACAGTATTGCAGGGCATGTAAGTTCATTAGTATGGCTGGCAAGCAGGCAAAAGGTGGCTAAAGTTCAAACATTAAGATGTTGTGATTAAAGCAGCATGCATCCTGCTTTGCTGCTGTACCCACTCCTGCAACTTCCAGTCACGCAAGCACGCTGCTAATTTCACCAGCACTGACAGAATGGGCAAAGAGCAGTCTTTCCCAAAAAGTTGCAGGATTTAGCCAGAAAGCTGTTCTTCAGAAACTAAATGAACTATTTCTTTTTTTCCCAGTGCATCATCTTCAAAGTGCAAATTAGTAGCAAATAGTCATGTAGGCCAGTCAGAGATAGGAAAAATTCTCCAGACCTTACAAGGGTGTCAAGTGCAGTTCACAGAGAGCAAAATTAATGCCACTAGAGATGGCCAAAGTTCACCGATGAACAATTCTCTGATGGGTGATTGCTTCTTCCATTTTGCTTTTACAAGCTTTAAGGTGCATAGGTAAAATACGATCACAGAGTGACCGAGATGTTTTTGTAAGTGTGGACAAAGAAGGCAATTTTAAATCTTTTCTGAGGTGTGTATAATTACAAGTGCATTTCAGATGTTGTTAATATGCTTAGGTACTTAGGGAAAGCAATCTTATGTGAAAGATAACCTTTTAATAGATTACTTTATTACAGCAGCACTCAGCTTCGCTGCTATATTCAGGGTTGAGTTAGCCTCCCATGTTTTCTACAGGTTTATAACCTAGCTGTAAAAAAATCATTTGAATTGAATATTCATGCCAGCTCATAAAATTTCTATACTAATTGGCAAAACCACAAAACTGCTTAATCTTTTACAGATACGAACACTTACTGACTAAGGAATTAAAGAAGCTTTTTTTCCCCCTTTTTTCTTTCTTTTTTGGCAGTCACCTAACTTCAGAACCATTTCTCTGTAAGAAATACATTTGGCAAATTATTAGCATATATTGATTAGTTATTACACAGGAGAACTGTTATTGCAGAGATTTTTTTTTTAAACTTAAACAAAGCTTGCATTAGACAACAGATTGCAAAAGCTCCAAAGGAACCAGTAATAAAAGCTTTTTTAAAAAATTAAGTTAATTTAGTGCTTATGAAAGCAAGACATCAATGGAGTTGGCCAGGGCCAGTGATGTACAGACTTCCTATAAGGCTTTGCCAATACATTATGGTCCTGGACTAAGACTTTCTTACTATTTCAGTCTTGAACCCTCTCTGAGCAGGCACTGCTGTTCACCGCAAACTGCACGGCATGCTCGTGACATAGGACAAACAGTTTCTAGAATTACATTCCCAGTCTGGGAACCAACTCGGCTTACCTTAGCCGTGCAGTAGTCCTGCATGATGCCAGCAGACTGATTCACGTGACCACAATTTGGCTCTTAACTTCTAGCTATGACTTCAGCTATAGCTTGAAGCCAGCTTCCCAGGACAGTTTGGCAAGCATGCATGCAGTACATCATGTGGATTTTCAGTGGCGCAGCTACAATACTTGATAATGCAGTCCTGCAGAAACATCCTGCTCACCTCCCTCTCTGAAGCAGCCTGTTTAAAATCAGTCGGGCTGCTGGCACAGGTAATGTAAGCAGGATTTCCTTCTCAAGTTCTCTACTTTCTGATGACATGGCTTGTCTTCTGTACTGTGTGAGGGAAACAAACCCCTTAGGACTTTTATTGGAGCTCTTTAAAGCGTTTTAGGTTTTTACTTTCTCTTTTCTATTTGCATTGTGCGTCAAGTATTTAAAAGAGTAAGTCCCTGCTGATGATCTCAATTTCTGCACCTGTGTTTCGAAGAGTTTAGTGAAGACCACCAAAATACTACCACTTAAACACTGGCTCCTGAACATAGACATGCTTCCCCTGCAATAATATCGTAAGTTTCCATAAAAACAGCAGCATTACCTGCCTACAGTCAAGTAAATTAAGGACAGTCAGCTGCTTAATGGCAATAGCACAGGGTGGAATAACTCTTGACCCCTCTATTGCATGCATATGTCCTGCATGTTCTGCATGGTTTGACTCTTCCCCCCCCCGCCCCCCGACTCCTAAGGTAAGGATAAGAGTAATGTTTCTCTACCTTCCAGAGCTGTTGCCATGACTGATGCTGTACTGATGCTGTAGAACACTACTGCATGATGCTCAGATACAACTACGGATACCAGGTAAACATATAAGCACTTTACATACACCTTTTTTCCCCACTGCCTTTTCAGC
>JAVJGI010000062.1:48816075-48835133 GCA_035590275.1 Ibycter americanus
CATACACCTTTTGTCCCCACTGCCTTTTCAGCCAAGAAAGAATAAGGCAGGTACAGCCTCCTGGGGTTTGTTTTTTCAGCTCCTTGCCAGTGCCCAAAGTAATCACTGATGAGTAACTTCTTGGCTTCTTCACCTCGAGAAAAATATGCTCACGTGTGCCAATACACAGACCTACCATACAGGAGGTCACACTAAGGCTTTTAACAGGTGGCATTAGTGGCATTGTAAAGTTTTCATATGAGTAGTGTAATATGTTAAATGGTACTCCAAAGGATCCGTTACGTTCCACCAGCACGAATTCACTTTTTACACAAAGGTTTGGCATGATTAATGATCTGTTATGGTCTATTGATTAAATATTACCTGTAACAGAATTGCTTAAATACATATTTACAAGATAAACTGGAACAGCTTACAGTCATTACAGTCTTTTTGGTAATTAATAGGAATGTTATGTAAATACACATTTAAGTGATTTATATAATAGGGCTCCAAATAAGCTGTTATAATCTATCATGCTGTAATGAATTAGCTCCTTTACTGTAGGTAGGTATCTGACCTCTACTGGAGTATGAAAGACCTGCTTACATGTCTCACTGCTCTTGCCTAGCTTCAATAGAAAACCACACCTGAGAAAACCGCTACTGGAGAACAAAAAGAGCAAAAAAAGTGCATTAGATATGCTGGCAGTAGTAAAACAGGTCCTAAAAAGTCCTGTAGACAGCTTGGCTAGGGACTGAATGAACACCACTTTGGCTGCCTCACCTGCACCAGCAACAGGCCCAGGAAGGCTGCAGGAAAGATTAAACCCACAGGCAAAGAGCACGCTGCATACGGAGAGGCTCGTCTCCCTTAAGCGCCTTCCCTCCCCTACCCTAGAGCACAGCAGCCACACGGGAGCAAAGACACAAGAAGGAACTTGACCTACATCTTCTGAGGAGTATGAGGACCATCAAACAGGACTGGACATGTGAACTGACCTAGACCTAGAAACTCGAGACGGGCAGGTTGCTAGTACTCCATGGGGTATAGCTACACTGTGGTCCTGATGCTGATAATGCTGAAGTGTAGGGTAGTCTGCACCATTCTCCCTTGGCCAGTGCCTAACCCAGATGCAGGTATCTCACACAGTACTTCTCAGGAAGGGCAGAGGAAAACCCATCTTTGGACAGGGACTAAATATATGGATTTTCAGTCACCCCCCCAAAAAAAAAAAGAAATTTGAGGAAATCATAAGACATCAAAGAATAGACACTGGAATTAATTTTTAGCTACAGGACTTGCCTTCAGTTTGTAATTGTTATAGCTAACTGTCATTCTCTACATTTTCAGTATGCCAGCAAAATACTGAATTACTTGTGCTAGTTTTGGAAGTGTCTTCTTCACTTCAGTTTGGGAACATTCTAACGTGCAACAAGATGACTAAACCAGGCTCTCAGTTACACTCACGGCTTCTTAAGGACCATCTTTTTCTTTGTTTTGTTCACAAAAGGAATAAAATAAATGCCTATTCTAAGATTTCATATTACTACTTTTAACACTTTGCCCTTCAGAATGTTCCCCCAATACATGCTCCAGATGAAGCAGTCAAGCTACACTCACAGAGTGTAGGCAAAGACTCAATTCAGCTATTATTTACCTTGATAAGGCTACCGTTCATATGCTATTCAACTTCCCAGGCATAAAATGGAATAAAATCATGAACATGATTTCCTAATGGAAACTGGACCCGGAGGGCCATTAGACATTCTACACAGCTACAGGTCTCACAGGCACAGGGGATGAAACACAAGCACGTTTTGGCACAGGAGAGACACTCCCTCACCTCCCATCATAGTGACTCAAGGCAGTCCACCTGCATAATAATCTGGAAGAAGACCCTGAGAAGGCCCACACGTCTTTGGGTGTGCGATGGAGCCCTGGTGCCACTTCTGCCTAATAAGAAGAAAGGAAAGGTGAATGGACATACGACTTCACGCATCCACCAGCCGCTGCCCACACCGTGCTATGGATGCAGGAGCGCGGAAGACGCCTGCTCTTGTCTTACAGGGCTCCAGATGCAGCTTTTGGAGCAGCTCTTGACAGAGGTGAAGGTGGTCCTCCACACAGCCACTTCTGAACTTGTCTGAGCTAACCTGGTGGGGGCAGGTTTCAGCCCTCAGCCAGTAGGCAGGCACTAACAAAATCCATTAAACTGTCAACATTTAGGGAACACTGTTTTACAAAACCACTTAAACATACCATGCACCAGACAGCTGAAATAGGCCTGTCTGCCTGTGTGGAGTCAGAAAGAGCCATGTTGCTCTTCAGGGGATTGAAAACTACTTTACAGAGCAGAGCCCTGATTTCTTCATTTTATTTTTAGCAATTATTCAAATGTACCTAAAATGGACAAGTGCATTTTTACTTCCTTCATAGTGAAAATAAAAATAAAAAATCCTGCTATCAAAGGCAACAACCACCTTCCAAAAAGAAACAAAACCCCAAGACACTGGTACTAAATGGACTTTGAAGAGGGGATTTAACCACAGGGGGAGATGCACCAGGGAACAGGGTGAATGTCTGGGTGCCATGGAGCCCCACAGCAGGGTCTTTTAAGATGCACGGAAAGAGGTCTGAGCCTACCACAGGTAAAAGGCTGCAATGTAGCCAGCCGGCGTGCAGGAGAAATGAGCTTAGAAAAAAAAAACAAGGATCCCAGGCCCCCCAGGCCACTGGCAGCTGCTGTGCGTGTGTGTGTATGTGCCACAGACTGACAGAAATGACAAACTGAGTCATGGGAGAGAGGCCAGAGCAGCCCAGGTCGCTCTGTAAGAAGCCCAGCAGGGTGGGAGGTGGTGTGCCACCACCATGGGCTGCTAAAGGAGCAAACCAGCCACCTCCTGCTTTGCTGGAGGTGAGGGATGGTGACTTGACTGGTACATTACTTTCAGTAGGAGATTTTTGAGGTATGGGAAATGAGTTTGAGCACAGAGGAAAAAAAGGTGAAAGTCATGCTCACCGTCTCGCCAGTTTCTGCCCGGCAATGACTGGATATATCAGATCCACTCTTTGAATATGTTAAGGGAAGTTGGTTTCCCAAAGGGTGTCTCTCTTGTGGTCCATCTTCTACTAGAAATGCTATGGGGTGCTTTTAAGGAGCTTCCAACAACTCCAGGAACATTTTATAAAATACGCTGTATTTAGATAGATCTCTTCTTCCTGTGCTGTCCTGTTTCTGTCAGTTCTCATTCATATAAACCTATATACCAGAGGAAGATATGTTTGGTTTTTGCCTGTATGGTTAATCTCATTACTGCTTACTCCTTGACCTGGAGCCGTAGTTTCCCACCCTCCCCAAACTGCACTAGGGGAGTTTCATTTTCCTGAAAGGTTTCGGATTTGAACTGACAGAGAAGGAGGTGACTGTTTAGACAAAGAACAGATATGATATAGAAAACGCAAGGCAAACATCAGTGGAGTCCCATCCTCAAATAAATCTGTGTCCTGGGTAAGGATGACAAGAAAACATGCTCTCCCGCGATCAGGAATGCTTGGTTTTCTGCAGTGAAGTTTTCAGGAGAGTGGCCATTCTGTGACTCACGCACAAAGGCATTGACCATTACAGGCTTTAGGCTCCACAAGAGAATCACAACCATCAACTAGCAACAACTGGTGGCCCATGAGAAAGAAAGGCTTCATAGTCATTCCCAGTCTCAAAAAGCATTCAGTCTGACAAACCGTAATTTCTGTGACATCACTGCCACTTCCCCAGCAATAAACAGTGATGTCACAAAACAAGGATTAAAACTGCAGGTATAAAATAAACAAAGCAGGTAAACGTTGAAAGTAACACACAACCAATTTTCATACAAATTTCCCTAGTTATAACAAATGAAGGAAAGGGGGAAGCAGAAAAATAAATGATACATCTGCACAATTGGTTCTAAATAGAATGTTTTTCAAAGCTCACCAAGAGACATCACCAACTCTTTAACGTTTGCTTTCCCACTAATTCGTATCCTGTCAATTTACAAGCTATTTCAAACACCACCTTTATTTAATAAAAATGCAAAGCACAATGGGGAATTTATGTAAACAAGGTTGGCAAAATGTCTTTGTAGGACATTCTGGAAGGATGCAGGAAATGAATGAATTAATGAATGAACATTTTAATAGTTTAGAGTAACTGAGATATAGTCTAATTGAAACACTAGGCCTGACACTTTGTTACCATATAAATATCCATAGAAGTGGACTTTGACAGACTGAAACAGTCTCAACTCAGCTCTCTGGTGGGAAGCCACAAACCTCCTAGACCTTTAAAAAAATTTGTTACAACGGCACTACTAATTATTATTATTCAACAGCAGCATCCTAAACAAAATACTTTTCACTCAAAAATCATTAAGATTTTAACAAAAAGTATGGATCATTATTCTTAGGGTATGAGTGGAAGATTATGGTCTAGGTTTTGAAAAGCATCTACTAATTTAAAATGTCTTAGCCAAGTTAACATTTAAAGCTAAAAGGACCTAACTGGTCACAAGGCTTCCTGGAGTACAATAGAGAAAGAAGGAAAATTGGATTTTCTCCATGATGGATGAGTCTAGGAAAGCCCCATGGGAATTATTGCCTAGATTTTTTCAAAAGATTTGCTTTTTGATTTCATGATGGTGGACAAAGGAAGGCTATTCAAAGAACCTGCTTCCGTTCTCTGCCTGGTTAAGCTGTCCACAAGACTACAGTGCCCCATTATTTGGGTCTCCAAACTGAGATTCTTGTGTTGGATTCAAGTCAGCCCCAGCTGACTTCAGTCAGCAGCCATTTCAACTAAAGAATCCCTTCTACAAATATATCATGGCCACACATGATGTTCTGGAGATACAAAATTGACAAAGGAACAATGCTTTTATGTTACAGAGGTCAAAGGTACATTAAAAGTTCATGAATGGGTGTATTATAGGCAGTTTTAAGCAGTATTTTTTAAAAACTACCAAACTTGTTGGACATTGTAGCAACTGATCACTCATAGAAATAGTTACTAGTCACTTACTAGCCCTTTAGTTACTTTATATGTGTAGAGTCGTAACATAAGCTGTAGTTTATGCAGCTTCAAATTTCAAAAAATTAACATAATAAATTCTGTTCCCAGCTCCATATTTAGTAAGCAAAAGGTCTCGTTTTCCAGATTGCTGAGTAGTCTGTAATTCTCTTCACTTCACTGGGAGCCATTGTAGACTCAGCACTTTCCCAAGCAGGATAATTATTTAGTTGCCCAAACATGATAGAAGAAAACTAACTCACAGCTAACTACCATAAAAGTAACTGTCTTGCACAGAAGTGGCCAAATCCTGGTTCTTCACAGGAGAAGGGAAACAAGAAGCCTAGACCTCTGACAGCAACAGGTGTGTTCTAGGGTATTATCACGACACAGGAGCTGAGTTGGCAAATAAATCAGCTGGTTTTCTTGTGCTCTGTGTTGCCACAGCCCGACTACTCCTTGCACTCTAAGTGTTTGAAAGCTGCTTTAGGTGTCTCCATTCTGTCTCTGCCTGCCAGCTTGGCACGCTCCGTGCAGGAGAGCTAGCATCCCTGAAGGGCTGCTCTGCTCAAAGGGAATAGAAAGGGGAGATGACTTTACTCCCTCTCACATCAGCTGGTGCTGTGCAGGGAACACATGACTTAACCTTTTGAAGACCAGAGGGGATATTCTCGGTTTGCTCACCTCATCATACCTGTAAGCTGTCTTTCTTCTTCACAGACAAAATGCCTTCATATATAAACTCTACTATGCATTTGTATGTTACTGATACGAGGAGGAAGAATTTGGCTCCTAAGCAGGAAAGCAGGCATTTCCAAGGGAGAATTTTCATAGCAAAGTTCTTGAAAGCCATGAAAGGACTAAAGAAGCCAAGTCTTAGTGGCCCTTGGGTTACTCTGAGACAGAGTCTCAAAAAAGCTCAAATCTCAGACACCAAAATAAGAGACAGGTTTCCAGTAAAGTTCAGTATGCTAAGCTGATTTTTAAAATTCCTCATTTAATTCAGTGCCTGAATCAGAGCCCAGCTCGTTCTGAGAGATGATACCTATCGACCAAAGAATTCAGCATGTTAACTGCTTTGCAAGATCTTCCAGGAATCTGGTTTCCCTCCCTTGCGCTACCATTACTTCTGGCTTTAATGACAGACAGGTGATTTCTGGAGGAGAGAAATTCCTCAAAAATATGGAAAGACTTTTCTTCCACCAAAATGTAGTCCCATTGATAAAGGTAGAAGATATCCCAAGCTATGGTGCATATGGACCACCTGCCCACACAACACTGAAAAAAAAAACAGGACATGTTTAGTGGATGAGGGACACCCACTCTGCATTTGGGGGAATGGAGGCAACGAGAGTTGAGACTGAATTAAATAAATGACCACATTATATTGCCCTACGATACACCTGAAGCGTCTGCTGCCTAAGAAAATTCTGAAAATTCTTGCTGAAGCACACACAGAATCAATTTTAAAGCACCCTTTAAAGTGGAAGCCCTCTTTAATGGTCTTAACAAAAACTAAGTACAGCAAAGTTCCAGATGCTTTTCACAGACACAGGTATTTTGTTTCCTCATTTTAGCACTGAGAGGGCTGATGAAAGTGAGAAACAGTACGCTTCCAGCAACAACTTCCATGATATCCAGTTTCTTTTCAATATCTGAAACTGTGTGGAGCACTTAACCTGCACTGTTACTCTCTCCTATGCTATCCCAGTAGACACAAAAGGAGTGCACAGAACACCGCAGCTCAGATAACTGAGATTTTAGATACCTGTCAAAGTGGAGTACAGCTGACTGAGACTGCTCAGGAGCGTGGACAGCTGGCAAACAGCACGTCAGGCTCTTAATACAGGTGCCCAGAAGAAGAGTGAGCCAGCACCACACAAGTCAAGTTCCAACTGCACTTACCTGTTTGCCTGTAAAGGCACGAACCCTGCCACTGCCACTGAACCAGGACTCAGTGCCATCCTCAATGATAGTCAAGACCAACCTATAATCAACCATCAACTACAACACAGACATACGTTCTTCTACATGCATTTGTTCCCAAGCAAACATTAATTTATTCTGCATTCTGTCCGGCTTTGTCTGACTTTTATATTTATTAAAGCTAACTGTGGTAGCTTTACCACAGTTTAAGCTAATGGTTAACCAGACAGATGAAATCTCACTAAATGTTGTTGTTGGACTCGCTCACTGAGACATGAGCAACTTCAGTGAAACTACTGAGCCTTGAAGAAGACAGAGAAATGCCTTTCCGCGTAACTCTGATGACGGGGAGCCTTCTTTCCATGCTTTCTCGCCACTAGACCCATGCTTGCTTTGTAAAGTTGACAATTGATGACTGAGTATTAATAGAAAACCTCAGAAATCAGTTCACGTGTGTCCAAAGCCATGATGTAAACTCAGCTCTTCGTATAGGAAAAACTAGCAGCAAGCTCTGTATTCAGACCCAGACAACTGGATTAGTTAGGTGCATTAAGCAAACAAGTACTAACCTAGTCTTAGTGTAATTACGCCTTCATCTGTTTTCCCCTTTTTTAACTACTTGAAGTTATGTTTTTCTCTTTCTTTTTGTGAGAGGGAACTACTCCAAGGAGGTTTGAAGCCTGATTCATCGCTGCTATCCTGGCTTCAGTGGAGTCACACCAGTGTAAAACTGGAGTAAATAAGTAGGAGGTCAGATTTCTGGACACTAGAGTGTTTCCAAAAATTTTGGCTATTTGGAGAAGACTGCCCATGAATGACTGGAGTAAGCCTGCCGTGATAAAGCTTTTCCATTACTAGAACTTCACATACAGTATAAGCCCATTCTGTATTACATTCAATACCTGACACAACCCATAAAAACAAACTTTATGAAGAAACCCTCTGGAATGTGAGCCATGATTAAAACTGTAGCTACCATGTGAAGACAAACTACACCTGAATCCCAATGCATTAAAAAGAAATTTCAGAAATGTGTCTTGAGTACTTCAGATTGGTCAAGCAAGTGGAAGACAAAGGAAAAACAAGGAAGCCTCAAAGGCAGACTCGCTCTGTAGCAATGAATAAAAGAGGATGGAGCTCAGCTCATCCTTGGGCACTAACCCAGGGCTTGAATAAATGAGAAAGATGCCACTTGGAAAAACAGGATCGCAACTGAGTCAGTTCTAGCTCCTCTGCCCTAATTGTATGTCCTAATGTGGTCACTCTCTACCTACACACTTCGCTTTGAGCTACGTCATACAAAAGCACTTTAACAGATGCTCAGAAAATCACCCAGAAAGTTACCACAGAGTAGGCTGGGCTTTCTAAATTCATACCTTAGCACATGGCAATCATTCTCCAGCAGAGGTACACAGTATCACCTTGGATAGGTCACTTGGTCCATACTCAGCTTTCCACCCATAAAATTGGGATTAGAGTATTATTTCCTTCCTCTGATGAGTAGGTTTTTAGCTGCAAGCACTTTGGGGCGGAAACCACTGCTTTGCAATATCCTAGCAAAATGGGGGCTCTACCAGACACTGCCATACAAGTATCCATAGATGCGAGTTCGAAAGAACTCACTTAGGTTTGTGATGACAGAATTGTCTGAACAGATAACTGGAGATGAATGTCCTTTGTGTCCATAGCCACCAATTTGCATAACCAAGTCTAAATGATCCCACTTGTTCAAACCCAAATTCATTACTTTTGTCAACCTGAGTTACTTGTACCCTCACTGCCCTACAGGGTTCCAAATAAATTCTGGATCTTTTTTTTACTTAATTGGACTTTCAGTCTTTATTTTTTCCTTAACATACCTCACCAGTTTCCCATTGTCGTTGCTGCTATGCAACCATCTGCAACAAACTTGGGTGTCAAGAGAGCTGTTGGGCTCTGCTTGTTGGGCTGCAGTATCCCTTGGGCTTTGACAAAGCAAAATGTGCATGCAGCCCTCAGGTATCAGATGGGGACCTTGGCACTAAGGTTTTGACAAGTTACTTGCCCTTGCTGAAGCCCCATTATCTCTGTAAGTACACAGCATTGGGACTATGGAGCCTGTCACTTTCTTTCCCTGGGGAACCACCCATACAATCAGAAGGAACATTTGCCATTCCAGTTACTGCACCTTCCAGAGTGCTGACACCCACCATATAACTCCGGAGGAAAACAGAAAGAAAGAAAAAAAGAAAAAAGAAAATAGAAAACAGAAAAAAAGAAAAAAGAAAAAAAGAGAAAAAAGAAATAAAACAAATCCCACTCTACAGACAACACAAAAGCTTGAAGTTGGGACCTCAGAACCCAGGAACTGCTGAGCCATTAATTTCTCTGAAATGTCTCTGCCTTACAAAAACCCCATACTCCATACATACATAAGCAAAATATTTCCTGCAAGCTTCCTAAAGGAAGGATTCCTTTTTACTCTACCTCAACATGGTTGCTTTTGTAAAAACCACATTACAGCCTGAATTTAAAAAAAAAAAAGAAAGAAAGAAAGAAAAAAATGAAAAAAGAGAGAGAAAATAGCTTTATTAGATCAAAATACACACAAGTTGTTGTTAGCAGGGGAAAAAAAATGTTTGCATTCTTGACCTTTACAGAGGTAAGACAAAAAACAACTACTTTCTTATACTAACAGCATTCTGTGCCTGTCCCTTGTATATTTTGTTTTAAACTTGCCATTTTGCTGTTGCAGCTGGGCTTGTCAGTTTTCAGCACTAATGGGTTGTGATATGGTGTCAGGGGAAGTCAACAATCAATGTTGGAAAAAAGGGCTATCACTGCTGACACAGCCAAGGATGGAAACACAATGGCCTTCATCTGGAGAGAAACAGAAGAAAAATCCTGAGTTATATCTTGCTTTGAAGATTAGTAGAGATTTAGCCCTCACTGACCAAGCTATCACTTTCACCCCTTCCTGCCTCACCCTATCCTCCCATTGGCCTCTAACATTCGCACATCTCGCCCAAAAGATAGGTTTTCAGTTTAATGAAAAAAGGAAAATGTTTTATAACAAACATTTTAAAGAACAATAGTTCACATTTTTGTTTATAGCTGTTACAGTTATTAGCTTTTAAAAAGATGAGGGGAAAAAAAAGGCTGGGCTGCACAATGGAGCAGCATGGCAGAAAAAATATTTTGGATGCCTTTTCCATTGTCTCGGCATGAATCAGAGCAGTGCTGAGCCCCTCAGCTCCAGCTGAACTCAACACAAGCAATGGACACTCAGCAGCTGTTAAATCAGGTGCCATGGACAGACTTATGAAAGATAGACAGTGTTCAGAGGCATTCAACAAGAATAATGGCAATATTATTTATTTCCATAGCTTCATGTCAGAAAACCTGACTAGCTCTAAGTCTCTCAGAGTCCTCGAGAGACAGGGAGTGAGTATGATTATTTTAGTTTCCAGATGGGGAAACTGTGACAAGTACATTCTTTAAGATCACGCCACGATCTTAGAGAAACAGGCAAGAAGAGAAATCAGCAGACATCAGCATAAATATGTCACCAGATTTCATAGCTTCCTTCCGTCAAAACTGTAACTGTCCCATGTCATTATGGATCTTTTAGAATCAGTGGATAAAAGGTCAGTCACAGATTTTCCTCTTCTTCTAATGAAGACTGAGATTTATTTCAGAAAATTCAACATCTCCAAGGCAAACAGAACCAACTGAATCTTGCCTTTTCCAGGCCAAGGCATTAACTTCTCAAAGATACACCTGACTCCACAGACAGACCCAGAGTATCTTTTCCAAGTATAATTCCTTTTTCTAGCAAGTCATGGCCCTTCATGTGGGCACACATTTACTCTTTTATTAATCAAAAATATAATTCTGGAATCACAGTCTACCTTCACCAAAAGCCAGCTGCACAGAGGAGTATGAGGCCACTGCAGGGCCATGGCAAAAAAAGCAAAGTGAGGGGGAAGAGTGGCTAAGAACAGAAAAAGAAGGAAAACCAGCAGCAGTGGGACACCTGGGATGACAGTGGAAGGAATAAGGAGGAACTTCAGCAGATACTGAGGTTTTTAGGGTAACTTGTCCCTATGGGAGGCATTTTTTTCTGCAGCTACTTTCTCCATCACTCATCAGTCAAAAAGTAGACCCAGGGAAAGAAACAAGAGGGAAAATACTTCTCATGATGTTTCTCCTCATTCCTGCCTCTTGCGCTTCCCTCCCCTCCACAATCCTTGCTGCCAAAACCTGTCTGACCATTAAATGTTGTTTGCAGGTAATCACTAGGTGCTAAATTCACAATGGCATTACTAAGCCATGCAGCTCTTAGAACACTGCTACTACAGCATGGTTTTGACACCAGTCCTTAAATAAAAGCTGCTTCTCCAAAACTTGTTGGCAACACACATTTGTTTTGGCCAGCTGCTCAGGTGAAACACAGAGCAGCGCCTGGGACCACGGCTGCCACAGGAGATCCTACAGGACACAGTTGACACTGAAAGCACCTCAAAAGTAATCACGATGGCCTCCTCTCTCCCAGGGTGTTACATTGCATCAGGAGAGTGGGGGCTTAAGGACCTGATCCCAAGCCCACTGAAGTGGATGACTCTCTTCCCACTCCAGTGGGGTTTCAGTCATGCTGCTTGAAGGAGAGGTGAAGAGAAAGTGATGTTAGAGGCAGTTTCAAGGGCACTCTGTACTGCGTGATTTTTCATCGTAAAAATACAGAAAATAAAAATTAACTGATTCACAGAGTTTACTTTATCTACATAATGGAGACACAGCCAGGCTCTGATGTTCAAAGCTAGATGAAGTCTGCAGAGAAAAGAGGAGCGCATCATCATAAAATGAAGTGCTTAACAGATAACCAAAGTAACTAAGAGAAATAAGAGTGGTGTTTGCAAACATGAGCCTGAGAGAAGTAACAAATCTTCACCCATCAAGATACAAGGGAATGAAAATTACAACAAATTTAAAATGCATAAATAAAAACAATATGAAGACTGGAGACAATTTTGCATTCCAGGTTAATCAGCCAAAAGCAGCAATTTCTTTCCCCGTATCACTGTCTAATTCATTATCGCTATCTATGGAAACACAGGGAAGGAGCGTCAGTCCCACCTGTGCTACAAAGGAAAAGGAGAAAAGGTCACGGAGCTAAATCCTATAAAACACTTTAAAAACTGAAATGAGTCTCTTACAAAAATCTAATTGGAATTGACTTGAAGCTGAGCCCTGTGACCTGGATGGAATAGATGGTCAAAGGACTGTAAGCAGCAGGTAAAGATGGGAGGTGATGTATTGAGCTGGTTTGCTGCAGGGGTGTGGTTTTGGTCTGTTCTTATTTACTATCTCAATTAATGATCTGGAAAAAGAGGTAAATAGCACATTAATGAAATTCACAAATGACAATAAACCAGGAGGCTTGCAAATGTCAGAGAGGATAGCAATAATATAAATGGAAACTAACAAGGTTAGATATGTAGGCAGGCAATAAAATGAGATTCAACTTGGAAAAATGTAGACTAATACACTGAGGAAAAATAATCAGAACATGGATAGTCTGTGAGAAAGCAAAACCTGGAAAGCACCTGTGCAGAAAGATATCTACGGGTGACAGTGAACAACAAATTGAATGCGAGTTCTCAAGGAGATATCTCAGTTTAAAAGACTGATGCGATTTTGGGCTGCATATGCAGGGCAATAATGTCAGAAGAGGAAAATTATTGTCTATGCATCTGGGAAGACTTCTGCTGAATACTGCATCTACTTCTAGACACTTCCATAACAGAAGGATGCCAGCACGCTGGAAAGGACTTCAGAGAAGAGCAACAAAACTGATAAGGAAGGGGATTGATTTATTAAGCTAGGTGAAAAGGTGTCCTGGTTTCAGCTGGGATAGAGTTAATTTTCTTCCCAATAGCTGGTATAGTGCTGTGGTTTGGATTTAGGGTGAGAATAATGTTGATAACACACTGATGTTGTAGTTGTTCCTGAGCAGTGGTCAAGAACTCTTCAGCTTCTCATACTGCCCTGCCAGTGAGTAGGCTAGGGAGCACAAGAAGCTGGGAGGGGACACAGCCAGGACAGCTGACCCCAACTAGCCAAAGGGATATTCCATGCCATATGATGTCATGTTCAGTATATAAACTCGGGGAAAGCTGGCCAGGGGCTGCTGCTCGGGAACTGGCTGGGCATCAGTCGGTGGGCTCTGAGCAATTGCATTGTACATCACTTATTTTGTATATTCTAATTACATTACTACTACTACTACTACTACTACTACTACTGCTATTATTTTCCCTTCCTTTTCTGTTCTATTAAACTGTCTTTACCTCGACCCACAAATTTTACTTTTTTTTCCAATCCTGTCCCCCATCCCACTGGGGAGGGAGGGAGTAAGCAAACGGCTGTGTGGCATTTAGCTGCCTGCTGGGTTTAACCACAACACAAGGGCAAAATGACAACTCTCTAGAAATACACAAAAGATTAACAGAAAGAATGGAGAGAAATTTCTTGGATGCTAAAGTACAGTGGTACAGGTAAATGTAATGGGATGAAACTAAGGAAGAACAAAAATTGGACAAAGTATCGGTTTCTCAGAAACTGCATGATTCAGTCTAGCAGGTAATTTTCAAATGGAGAATGAAAAGTCCCATCAAACAAAGCATCTGAAACTTGAGAGGGTAAAGCACTCAAAGGCAAACTGTAGTGAACAATTGTGCACTTGCAGGAAGTTGAACTACCTGGCCTAAGAGGTAATTTCCATGTTTAAACTCCCTGATTCTGTGACTGCCCCAATACATAGCCCCATTAGTGGGTTTGCTCTATTACTGGGTTCCCACATACGGTGGTACTTTTCAAGGGAATGCATATCACATATGCTTCAGTCCCAGTCCAAAGTCTAATTGTAGAGTAAAAGCTGACTGCATACACTGACTAACTGCATACACTGACTATTTAAAATACTCAGACAAGCAGATGCATGACCCGCTTTCATACAGAAAATACTTCTTTCAGCAGACAGTTTTTTAGTGAGGTGATCCTTCAGTGTAAAGTCATTTTGTGTATTTGAAGGAAAATGTGATTAAGTTATTTATTTGCTTATTCATGCCTACCACCTTTTTCTTTTCATATTTTTCGTACTTCAACAACTTTATTCATTCTCATGTAATACACTAGAACTTGCCTAGTTACAGTAGAGGTCTATTCACCCTGAAAAAGGAAGCTTTTAATACTGAAGTGCATTGCAATGCTCCAAGACCCTGGTGTTAAAAGTAACAAGGGAAACAAAGACTGAAAACAGTATGTAATTTTAAAAATAGATAGATATAATTTTCCTTTTACAGAAAAAATGTGACTTTATCAATACAGTGATGACTCTATGTGTGTGTGTATTTACATCCACAAATTTCAGTGAGTTTTCCATTTTTATGCCACCCAGGTAAGCCCCCTTTTATGAATGTCTACCTTGGTCTTTACAAAAACTATTCCCACATTCTTCCAAGGAGAACAAAGAGGTGAAAGGTTTTTGAAAGTTTTCCTGTCCTTCTCAATTCCCCTAGGGGTGGTTTGAGAGCTGAGGAAGGAGGAAAGCTTATTGAGAAGAAAGCTCCTGTTTTTACTGTAATAAAAGGTGGCAATCTTATCATGTATAGATGCTCAAATGATGTATAGACAAAGGATGTTTGCAGTGAAGATTGCCATAGGCAAAACAGCAGATCTAATCAAAAGCTCTACACGCATGGATGTAGCCAGCCTGTGGGAAAGGAAAAGTACTCACAGCACAGAATCTGGAATTGCTCTTCTGTCTTTCCTGGCTTCCCCACCGGAGCACAGGAGAAACCAGGAGCTTTGGTATTTCTGAAAGAGAGATGCCTAGCTGTCACACTAACTATGACTGTGTCATAGAAAGCTATTAATGTAATAGCGGGTTTACTTCTCTTTTTTTTGCATGGAAGCAAGCTGCTGCTAGCTACCTCTGAACAACAAAGTCACTAGAATGAGGTGGTATTTGTAGGGCAAGTGCTGTAAAAATAGTCCTATTGTACAAAATAAATTACAGACAAAACAAATATTCAAAAAAATATAATTAACCTTTAGAACACTGGCATTTTCAAAACTGTCAGACAGATGAATGTATGTATGTCCTCAGGCTCTCAGAGATTACTGAAAGTCAGGACACAAACCAAGAGAAGTAAAGTGCTCTCAGTTAGAGCTACTGCAGAGTTCCTCCTTCGCCCCACTGTGAGTAATGCGTTAACCTAGGTGTCCCAGAATAGTCAGAGGTATTACACAATCTGTGTGCTCCATGATCTGAGAACAATGACTAAGAACAGTGAAGCACAGCTCAATATGTTAAAGTACTGTGGCAGACACACCTCGGCATTTTTTCTGTTAATTTTTGTTAATTTGCCTGGGGGAGGAGGGTGTTTTTATCTAGCAACACAGGCATTTTAAACTGCACTCTTTTCTGGAATTGTCAAAAAACAGACAGTCTGTAAGTCAGTGCATGGGGCTTTTTGTGTGGTGGTTGGTGGTTTTTTCCTGTATGCCTCTGCCTCATGCCCTTGCCTGCCTTGTCTATTTAGGCTGTAAATTCCTGGGGTGGCAGGATGCAGTACCACAGCACACATGGTGCCAAGCACAGTGGGATCCAGTTTTTACCGGGCCATGCGAACCGCCATGAAGCAATGAGTAAATAATAATAATAACAATAACAACAACAACAACAACTTACCACACATCACTGTTGCAGAACCCTGCAGAAACCAAGGGCCACAGACTCCAAGGGGATAAGCTGGCAAGAGGAAACCCGCACTGCGCTCCTCTGCCTGATAGGTGGTAATATTTGATTGCAGATGCCTCTCCTCCTCCTAGTGTCCTCATTCTTAACATGCAACATAAAACGCATCCCTGGGCACAGGCAGCAAAACTAGCCCACCAGATCTACCTCGGCTCCCCGCGGCAGTAACTCCCGCTCCCCCAGCCCTTCCAGCCCCTCCAGGTGCCAGCATGAAGAGCTGTGCTGTCCTCCTGGTGCGAGGCAGGCAACAGGATGTTTAATGGTCTATGCTGCTGTCCAAAGCCAGACACACGAGCTGAAACTCTGTCTCTCCACATGCAACTTGGTTATCTGGCAAGTCTCAGTGAGACACGTTTTCCTCTTGGCCTCCTTTCCTCATTTCTAGGCCCAGTGTTCATATTCAAGGGAGCAGAAGGGGGGCGAGGGGGCCACACCAAACAAAGAGCTGTAGCCTGCCGAGGCCCAAGGAAACCAGAGGGAAATGAGGATACTTTCCCAGAAAATACAAAACAATTTGTTTGTCTGCAGCGTAAAAACAGATTTGGAAGGGGTGACGGGGACCGACTAGCACTCAGTATCACATCATCTGAGGCAGGGAAGAGACATCAGGCAGGGGGCTGGGAAGCAGCAACCAGCTGCCCCATATGGTCAGCTCTTGGTAGGCAATTTGATTTTCATTTTCTCCACTGATTGTGCTCATCCCTGTGGTATCTGGATGGAAAAACAATGGTGGAGATAATAGAACAGGATTGCCCAGGGCATTTTTAAGGGCTTGAGAGCCATTCATTCATAGATCAAATCTAGGCCAGGATGGAAGCAGGTAATCTGCTGACTGTTTGTTGGCGTATATGAAACGTTCCAGTGGTATTTCACAAGTATCCACATAAAAATTGAATAATTCACAACTTTCTTAGCATTCTCAGCAGATAGCTCAGCCTCCGCAGCCTCTCAGGTCTCCACAGCCTGCTAGTACTAATGACTTAGCTCTACAAATAAATTTAAGCACACAAGTCTATGCAGGTTCCGTGTGTAATTGTGGTCTATCCCAAGAATGGTTTGAGGCAGTGAAGAGTAAGGCAAGGTGTGGGAAAGATCCCGTGATTGTACCTGTTCTCAGAATAAAAGAAGTCCTTCGTTCTCCTAGGCTATTAATCTGGTACCTTCCATGAGCGCAAACCTAGAAGAACTAATTTAGATACTTGACCTTCCGCTGTCTTCCATGTGTTTGCAGGAGAGTAAGTGACAATGGCAGCTCACTATATCCCATATTCTATTGCAGTTTGTCTTGCAGAAACAAAAGAATTTATTATAGTTGTCATCATCATTTTAAAATAAATAAAATACATCTAATAGGAGAAGAAATCCTCATACTGTTATGAAATAGTCATCCTCAAGTTGTCATGTTATCTGACTCCACCAGTTTTCTCCAAAGACCATCAAAATAAAGATTAACTAATATATGGCCAAACATTTAAGATAAAAATCCAATAATAATAATAAAAAAATTCAGCCACTAAAGCAGGGTTGGTAGGCCTTTTTGGTATCTCCTGCCAAATGCGAAGAAAGGACATTACACAAACTCATTGGTACCACCCACGTATCTGTCAATGTCATACCTGGCTCTGGTACCTATGGTTCACCATTATACCTCTAGAGAAAAAGTGATCTTATGACCAGATCTCACAGTGGAGTAAATAAATGCTTAATTAAAATGGAGGCAAATTACGATGACTATTTGCTGAAACATCCAAAGATGTGCCCCAAAACATTTTTGTTTAAATAAACATTAGGCAAAAACTATAAAATGTTTCCCATTTCTTATTCAGGATGGAAATTCACCTATCGATAAGGATGTTCGAATACCACGTGGTGACACAACATGGCCTACATTTACCTTGGAATCAGGAGACCTCCGTGGCCTTGAAGAAACTATCCGTGCTGTCTTGCCTCCCACCCTGCCTCCCCATTTGAAAAGCTGCCTGTTAACGAGTAGTATCTGCGTGAAGCTGGTATCATGGTTCACACTCTAAATGGGACTTGTAGACACTACTGTAACATGATTAACAGCAACAGCTCTGAATTACAGTGGAGAACTCTTTAGCAGCAGCTAAGGAGAGCCACGCCAGAAGGCGACAACAGAAGAAATGGCAACTCAACAAGAAACTTGAACTGATAGGAAGGTTTCCCATTTGGATAAAAATGTGACTGCCATGGACCAGCAATGCCCTCTCTCTACGACGACAGCCAGTGTAAACTCCTGCCAGGAATGTTCAGCCTTGCGGGTGGCAGCTCTGCTCCTCGCTCTTCAACTGCAATAGCCATTTGTGCGTGTACAAGTGTACACCAGCACAAGAAGGGAAGAGAGGCCAAATTTTATTGTAATGTGCAGGGCGGGTGATTCAAGTCTTTGTGTAGGAAGTTGACTCACCTCCTTCTGAGCAAAAAAACGTTCAGCACAATTGTAATTCCCTCTTTTTCACATAAAATCAGGCAACGTATACAAAACCTTCCAGCCTGGTATTTCCTCAACAGTGAAAACGTGCTTAGAAAGTTTAGCTGTAAAAACCTGCGACTGCAACAAAACAGGTTTGCCCCTTCGTGTCGGGTATCGCGAATCCCTGTGGCTCTGCAGCAGGCAGGAAAGAGGGGGGCGGGGGGAGAGAAAAAGCACGTTGGCTTGTGGGGAGGGGGGCGAGTGTTTTGGGCTTATTTAATAACGCACTAGTAAACAGCTCAGGCACAGAAATGCGATGCAGTAAGAATCTGTGTTATCCTTTGGAGCCTACTGCTTTAAATTTGCGCGCTGTAGCTTGAAGCATTGCACAAACTCTCGGTCTGCTGACTGCCTCCCTGGAACACAAACACACGGGCGATTGGGAAAGCTGTTTTTCAGCTTGCCCTCCCTCCTTTCTGCCGGGCTGCTTTTCGTGTTTATTTATTTTTAAATAAGTCGTGTACTTGGGGGGGGGCGGCAAAAAAACACATAGCATTTTTAATCAACGCCTATTTCCTTCCAGGACCCTATGATCCTCTATCGATTGCCATTAAAATGCTTCTCTTTTCTTTGCCCCCTCTGCTGATCGAATTTCAGATCAGCCAGGATATGCAACTAACCTTCCGGCACAACTGAACCCAACTGACTCAGAGAGATCAAAAGGCTTGATGCATTCATTAAAATGTAGCACAGCCCAGGCAGGATCTTTAATGCAAGATCTCCCTTCGCATTGCAATTAATGTGGGGGAGAGGAATTCTTCTTATTTTTATTTTTTGCAAATGTTCTTGCTTTTGATTTTTCGGGGGGGTGGGGG